>JAKGUB010000346.1:2050000-2650000 GCA_026261675.1 Hippocampus mohnikei | reverse complement strand
ATTTCCTGACCTATCTGCTCAGCATCTGCAAGGCTGAATGGAGTCAGAGAAACGAGGTAGAGAGATAGCGATTGTGCTTTTACATCTAAATAAATGTACTGTTTATGGCAAAGCAGACAAGTTGTTGCCCCTGATTAAAATACTATGTTTCTGGTGACGTAAATTTGCACTTGCATGAATTAATATAATTGTGCCTAGCATTTTTATTTTTCACCTGTTACACTAAAAAAAACTGTTGGGTTGTTTCATGAACTAAATTTTTTTATTTTGTGTTGGATCAGAATTCTCGTATATTTCTGAAAGTAAACAAATTGTTGGGTCAAATTAAACATTTATTGTGTTACATGCCAACGATGTTTTTGTTGTGACAGCCATCGACATACTGTTCATATGTCTACATGCTCAGCACCGTGTTCAAGTCGACAGTTTTGACATTTGTATTTCTTCATTTATTATTCATATATATTTGTATATCATTTTTTATTTGTATATTTCATTTCATTACACATTTAAATCTCACGTTGCCTTGTAATGGCGTGTGTGTTGGATAGGGCAAAGGCAAAAAAAAAAGTAAGAATAATAATAAATACAAAATGGAAAAAAGCTCAAACGCCTCGCGATGGTAAGACATTGTGAGCTTTTTTTTTCCTGAGTAGATTGGCAAAGAGCAGTGACCACATGTAACGCGATATCTACATGTGACTTTAGTTGCCAATGCGGCGAGTCAAAAAAAAAAAAATACAGAGTGGCTATTTTGCAACTTGCCACCAAGCGGTTTTTGCTCCTGTAATGGGCATCATGTTTCACAGCCCCGTTTTGTTTAGCGGAGATGTCGGTGCTGTTGGACAGTCTGTACAGGTGCGGTTGGATGGATGGCTCGTGCAACCGAGGATGAGGAGAGAGGAGTGTCGGTGCAGAGCGCGAATGTGCATTTGTAACTGAGAGTAGCCGCTTGGAATTGAAACAGGTTTACAAGGGACTGGAGAAGTGAACCGATCTCTTTTTTTCGTCAATGGATGCGACAGCTTCTTGTGTATTTCCAAACTTAGCTTGTAGTAGATGTGTGCACATTTTGAGCATGATTTCTCTGATCCACCGGTGAAAGGACACTTTGATTCTCTCCTCTTTCATCTAGAAATGCTTCAAACAACAAAGCGTATGCGGGAAAAGTGGTTAAGAATGCATGACCCTGGTCCCTGGTTTATGTTATGTTTTGTGTTCTATTATTTTGTTATTTTATGTCGTTTTGTAAAGCGCCTTGTCATAAATAAATAAAGATTTATTGTGATATATATTTAAACTGTATATGCACACACGACTGTGTGGAAGTCCAACCCTAATGAACAAAACAATATCCACAAATGTACGGTTGTTGGTCTTTGATGTAGGAGAGCATCCGTGTCCTACACAGATGGCTAACCTCAATGCCAGCCAATTCACTTAGTGTTGGCTAGAATCGCGATTGTGACGCATGCAAACCCTCTCACCTAACATCAATGGCCTGTGACGTTACATGTGTTCGTGGGTTGAATGTCTACACATTTTCAGACACACGCCAAAATCAATGAAACTGGGATTTTTCGCTTTCATTTTTAGTTTATGCTTATAGTTTATGCATGCTGATATTTTTTTTCAGGGGCGGAAGGGGTGGAGGTGGTTGCTTCCATGTGCCTTTGTACGGTATGTGCGTGAGTATGGGGGTGCAGCAACACCTGTCTGCAAGACAACGAGCAGTACAGGGATGTGAACATCAACTGAATGTTTGCAAATGCCATTTTGTCAATGTGTCGGAAGGGCGGCATAAAAAGACGCGTTAGACTGGAGAGGAGCAACAATCCAGGGGGAAATCATTGAAGCAGTGTGTGTGTGTGTGTGTGTGTGTGTGTGTGTGTGTGTGTGTGTGTGTGGCCATGTGCTCAATCTGCAGCCTGGTCTGTTTTTGTTTACCAGAATGAATGCCTTTTTATACTGACATCAGATGTATGAATAACCCGTGCACCACACAACATCCGGCTAATTGTTTTTAAAGCAATTTAGAAATTACTACACTATAATTACAAATTAACAATTTAAGTCAAGTATATTTGCACAGCCTTTAATCACGAATTAATGGGTTTCACAAACTTGTAGGAGTACATTTGATCATATGAGAGGCTGTAGCAAGACGCCCATAGGGAAGTGGTTTTTCTTAGGGTCAAGAGCAAAGACTTGAAAGATGGCGTATGGCCAAATCCAGAAAACGTTGCATGCACCAAAATATCCAGATGTATGAATTTGTGCTTACGCATGAATCTGCAAGCACATTCCTTTTGCGTATCTCTATCAATGCGACAATGTTGGAGTAACCGATCCCTCCCTCTCCATGCCCCCATATAAATATGTAAGTTGGTGTACACAGGGCCTGTCAGTCGGAATGATTGCTCTGCAGACAGAGACACTGGTAAACGAAGCACAGGCACGAAAAACTATTACTCGTATTTTCGGCACACGGTACTCTGGAATCAACAACAAGCAAAATGGTTTGGGGTATTTTTGCCGCCACTGATAGTGGAAAGTTACATGCGCATATTAAAGTGATATCCGTTTTTGATTGTGGGAGCCTAAACTGAAAATGTCTGCAGGCACACTCTCACTTTTCTCCAGATCATTTGTGAATTTACACATACCTTTATACTCCTTCAATTACAATCACCTACATGTTTTAATTATTTAATCTGAGATTCTCAGATTAAATATTTTATGTCTCTAATGTGCATGTCACAAAGAGAAATGCCTTTTTCACGTTCTTAAATTTCCCAGTTACTATTGCAATCATAGTTAATTAAAATATGATCTTCTAATTAAAATATACAATACTGTACTTCTCTTGATATAAAACACATACTTACACAGTCACACACACACACACACACACACATACATACATATAGTGTGTGGGTGTGTAAAATGAAAATATACCAGTATATCATATAAATACATGCATGTAAACCAGTTCATGGTGTACCTCGCCTACTGCCCAATGGCAGCTGGGATATACTCCAGCGCGCCCCGTGAGCCGGATCAGAAAATGAATGGATGGAAATTATTTCAAGTGTATATTTTTCTGGAACCACCCTGGACCAGTCCACCACCCGCCACTGCCCGCCATCACCTCTTTGACACACCCTCACCATGATTTACCTGAACGTGACTGCGGAAAGGTACATATGCCACGTTTTTGTGCAAAGGCACCCTTGTAATTTGTAATGAGGGTCCGGGTTCTGTCCTGATTTGTCGATATGGAATCCTTTGCAGAACTTCACTTCGGAGAGAAGTGGTGAGCAGTGGCAGTAAAAAAGGCCAAAATGTAGATGTCCCCTATGTGGGCACAGTTAAGGCAGTATAAAAATAGGTATCGTTTTGGAGAGGATATGCCAGAATAAGGCTCCACACCATGCATCGATCTGTTCATCATCCATTAAATAGTTCAATTGAGAATATACACACCTACTATGTTTATATTTTAATATTTATGTCTTTTTATGCAGTTCAGTTTTGCTGCCCTTATTTTTAGCTGTGTGTGTTTCAATGCACTGCATGTTTGCACTGTGGTTGAGAAGAAATAAATTTAATCCGTGCTATATATTGCACATAGAGCATATTTGACAATAAAGCTGACTTGACTTGACTTGACTCTGGTTGTCACAGTTAGTGTAACGAGCTTTAAAGATAAGTAAACAGTGAAAGTTCCCAAAACTTTTGAATCCGATTTCTAGTTTTCACGGATGGGGCATTCAGGACTACTGAGGCTGAAGAGAGAATGTTCTTGAAATTGCTGACTTCTTTTTGACTCTCTGAGGAAAAAAAATTAAGTATACGCGTCATTTTTAATTCCAGACATGGGAAGATGAAAATGCAACACATTACAATAGTCAAAGCAAGATACTACAAATGCATCAACTATGTTCTCAATATTGTGAAGATAAAGAAAACTCGGTTCGATTAATGTTTTTAATTTGCATTTGAATTGAGAGCATAGGTATGACTTACAATACAACTTTCAAATTGAAAATGTAAAATAACATTCTGACTGGCAATGGCACACTGAGTCTATTTTCCCTATTGGGACAATTAGCCATTACACCAACAGTATAAGAAGTAAGGTTATGTCCACATGCTTCTGGTATGTGGATCAATACTGAAATATTGATACCTCTGATACCAGATCTTGATTTTCGAAAATCTATTCTGAAATCACAATTTTGGGCAATATAAATCATTAACAAAAGCACAGTGGAAAGTAACTAAATAATGTGGTTGCTGGAGACATTTTTTTTTCTAATTTTACATCAGTGCTGGCTACTCAGGAAAAATAAATCGCTCAGTTTCAGTCTGTAGAAACAATGTAGACATGTGTGGAACTATTTCAGCTCCCCAAACGGCCAAGGTGTGGTTTGTGATGTTCGTGGAAAAAAATGGCGAGGTGTATGGCAACACAAACACCTCAAGTTAAACCGCAGGACGGAATACGAGGCATTTTTGATGAGGCGGACAGAAGAGGAGAGAGAGCTCGGTGTCAGGTGCTGCGGCAAGGGAAAGACTGACGCCCTTCGCTGCTGCACCGAGCACTCAACATGTGGCGCCAAACATAGTTGGTGTCACATAGCGTGGTGGTGCTGGACCCCAAAAAACAGGCAGGAGGGGGGGAGCAGGTTGTACTTGAAGAAGTGTATTGATAAAACACAGAAAACTGAATCCAAAACAAAGTCCTAAGAACAAAACGAATCCAAAGTAGCAAACAAAAACCGTGAGTTAAGCAAAAAACCATCAATAACAGAAACATGACCAGAAACATGACCTAAACATGACCTAAACATGACAAACATACATGACAGCAACAAAGAAACAAACAGACAATGAACCCACCACTCGTGGTCAGGTGGGAGTCCTTTTATACAGCTAATTACATAACGACCAACAGGTGTGCAGCTGCAGAGAGTGCCCTACAGTGCCACCTGTTGGTCACAAACCAAAACATGACAGTTGGCAGTGAAGTTACTCAAGTTCATAAAAACAATTGTGAAATAAGCAAGGAAATAAATACATGCTTGTAGAAAGAGCGGCCGAAGTTTTGTTTCAAGTAATAATATGTGTACCTGTGAGAGAATATCACAGGGGCAACAAAAATAAAAATAAAAGCAGACTTATTCTGATAAGGTGTCCGTAATGTTATCAGGTTACAGGGTGTATGAAGGGTTAAATAATATCATGCGATTGCAATAATTGGGTGAAGAATCAGCACACAATCATGAAGTGGAAAGAAATCTATACGTTATTTGAAACTTTTTTTTTTGGGCGGGGGGTTAAAGAAAAAAAGTGGCGTACTTTCCAAACTCTGTCGCTTCAGATGGTGAGGCAATGAGCAATCTGAAAAGCTCTGAGGTGTCGCCGTATCGTCACAGTAAGAAAGTTAGTTGTGTTTTGTTAAAAGAGGTTGAACTCATTCCTATTTATCTTCAAACAGACATTGGATCTGGCCAAACTTCCAACTTCCTGGTGCATGGTCACCACATGACCATCCCGCTTAATGTAAACAAGCTACACATCGCTTGATGTCATAAAACTAGGATCAATTTTCAAAGTTTGTGAATATTTCTACTTAAGTCAACTTCAACCGTCTGCTGAAAATATACGAATGATCAGCCCCGACGTTTGGAATTTTATGAGCATAACATCTTCCTCGCCATATGCGCTTTACAAAAACGCTTTACAGTTCATAAAATCCTAACAGGTTGCGCCAATTCGTCGAATGATTTCTGAGCTTGGCAAATACTAAAGTGTCGTGTTCCCCACTCACATAAAAACAATACCTGATGTTATTGTCGGTACTTGGCAACAAAATGAAAAAGAAGCACATGTACAACATTGAGGTGGTCTTCACAAATGACACCAGCAGATTAATTTGTCGGTGTTGATCCTTCTGCTGGAAGCTGTCGCGAGTCATAACAACACGGCCTCCTCGTAGAGGCAGCCAGTTTAAAACATTGCTCTTGTCGTGACAGATTCAACTTCTTCTGCTTGTTAGTACAAGCGCCATCAGCGCAACAAGTTCTCAAACCGCGCAAGGCATTTTTCAAGGCAATAGGGGCAAACGATCGTAAAGGAACGGGGTTTAAAAAAAACAAACATTCAAATAAACCTCCTATAACAAAATTTTACCGGAGGTCTTTTACCGGAAGTCATGCTCATTTTTCATGAGAACACTCAGGAATGAAAAAAAAAACCCTATAAAATCTCAAATGTTAACTAAACAAATGTTAACGATCGCTTAGGAACGGGGTTAAAAAACAAACAAACAAACATTCAAATAAACCTCCTATAACAAAATTTTACCGGAGGTCTTGTACCGGAAGTCATGCTCATTTTTCATGAGAACACTCAGGAATGAACCCCCTATAAAATCTCAAATGTTAACTAAACAAATTTTAACGATCGCTTAGGAACGGGGTTAAAAAACAAAAACAAACAAACATTCAAATAAACCTCCTATAACAAAATTTTACCGGAGGTCTTTTACCGGAAGTCATGCTCATTTTTCATGAGAACACTCAGGAATGAACCCCCCCCCTCCATAAAATCTCAAATGTTAACTAAACAAATGTTAACTAAACAAATGTTAACGATCGCTTAGGAACGGGGTTAAAAAACAAACAAACATTCAAATAAAACAAACAAAATTTTACCGGAGGTCTTTTACCAGCAGTCATTTTTCATGAGAGCACTCAGGAATAAAAAAACCAAAAAACCCCTCTAAAATCTCAAATTAATTAACTTTTTTGTTTCATAATGGTTTTATACCAAACCCAAATGTTTTCATCTGACATGAAAAGCAAAAGAATCGACCCCGTAGTTCCACTACCTTTGGGGAGTAAACGTTCAAAACAAACAGCACAAAGACTCAGAGAGCTGTTCCAATGTGCGTTTGTGCACCTCCAGCTCACGTTCCTGTTCCCCGTTTTGGCGATCGTTGTCGTCAGGTATAATGAAGCTTCTGTCGATCGCTCTCCTCATCGTGGGAAAGACACAGCATGGTCTTTTCCCCCACTCTTCCCTTTAGTCATGGTTTTTGGTTTCGCTCTGTGTTGTTTCTGGATTACTTCTGTCCGGGCTTTGTAAAATGTTGGCCGCTTGTACTCACTGAGGTTGCTCAGCATTCAGTACAAAGGTAACTGTTAAAGAAGAGCTGGAATTACATCAGTCCCAACAGAAGTACATTGCAATGAGGATGAGATTGGGTCGAACGCTCATCCGATTGCTTGCCAGCAGTGGATGTTGTTCCCACTTGGATTTGTGGCCGTAAATTCTAATGTGTAGTAAATAAACTAAGGAGCCTTCATGGTTGTCGGTCGTATTCAAGCGAACCCCTGTTGTGTTCATCTGCAGCTGCTCTCCACAGTCATCCTAGGGAGAACATGTGAGAGACAAACTATTTTGGAATACAGCAAACGTCCATGTGGAGTCACATATTTGGTCTCTGTTGTATATTTGGGACTTTCCTATTTTCCTTTAGCATATCTGACCCGCTTTGTTCCAAATTCAAATCCCATCGACCATGTCCAGACACGGTTTTTCACTCATATAATCTGATCCCGTCAGCGTTTAAATTGTTACAGTTGTTGTACTTATGTTTAGTCCTTATCTTACTTTGTACTACATTACATTCTGTTCAACAACATCTCAAACTAGCTGTCGAGCTGTTCTTGTCTCGATTGCAATTGTTAACTCGTTGATATCACAGATGACAAATTGGCAGAGGTCCGCGCTTTTTGAGTATGGTTTCATTATTAATAGGGGTTTATGACAAGAAAAAGCTATCAATTTTATGGGTCGATTGACTGCAGTTACTTCCGAACATCTCTTCATACAAAATGTTCAAGTTATGAAACGTCTCAACAGGAAAATATTGCCTCTTGTTACAAAATAAATTACGAGATACAAAAGGTAAAAAATACAATATGGGCTGCTCCTCGCTCCAACATACTTATTGCTGCTCTGCAATTGGCTATTACCGAGCATCTTCCTGGCATCCCTTTGGCTAAGCGAGACCTCTACCGTATCTGTCCATGTGTGCAGATAGAAAGAAATGTGTCCATTCAGGGCCCTAAACATTCGCCCCTCAGGTCATGAAGTGTTCGGATGTTTTTACGTAAATGTGAATCACCCAGAAAAAGTGTACACAAGTCCGGTGATCGCTGACGATGCTGATGGTTGCCTTGGACATTTTCGAAGGATTGTTAATAGCCGACAAAAGCAAACGTCCTTGGATCAGTTCTTTCCAAAACGCCAGGCAAAACCACTTCTGAGAGAGCACATGGACTAAATAGGGCAAAAAAACAGATGAGGACGCAGTTAAAAGTTAAATGACTATCATTTTTATTCTTGACCGTATTCTTTGTTTTTTACATGATGCACAACTCTCATGTATTGTGCAATAATCTAATTGCAACATAGATTTGTTCCATATTTTGATGCATTTTTATGCTTTATAAAACATTTATGTCTGAATATTGGGGCGGGGGGCTGGGAACCGATTAGGGCATTTGCATGGAAAACGCGTCTCAATCTACACAATTTTCTACATAAGAAATTTCTTCCAGAACCAATTAATTTCATAAGTAGAGGCACCACTGCATCCTCATTTGAGTTGCAGTTGAGCCTAACCTGCCTGACTTTGAGCGAGAGGCGGAGGACACCCGAGAAACATCACAAGGCAATTCCTGGTCACATATAGATCCACTTCCACACCTATGGGCCTGAACTGGTTGCCAGCCAATTGCATGATGCACATAGACGAACAACCATCCACGCTCACACTCACCCCACAATTTAGAGTGATCAATTAACCTGCCATGCATGTTTTTGTAATGTGGGAGGAAACCGGAGTACCCGGAGAAAACCCACGCAGGCCTGGGGACAACATGCAAATTCCACACAAGGAGGCCTGAGCTGGAATTGAACCTGGCACCTCTGCACTGCGAGGTCGACGCGCTAACCACTGGATTACCGAGCCGCCTCCCAATGAAATATTCGACAGAAATAACGAAGTTAAGAGAATCCTCCATGATGTTAGAATTCCAATGAGACAGTTTATATAGGTTTCAAGAAAGTGAAAATGTAAAAATAAAGACAGCATCCCTCTACCAACATGTTTAAATGATTATTGACATCGTCATAAATATAATAGTACCACCGTTTTACTCGGACTGCCTTTTTTTTTTTTTTTAATACCTGACTGCTTATGGATGCCTATAACCTTCTATTTTATTAAACTATTGTAGAAAAAGTGCCCCCTACATGGTCTGGATTTGACATTTCTCTCAAATACTCAGTTTTGATTCCTCGAATCAGATTTTAAAGTTGTACTAAATTCACACCCTCATATTTGTTCCTCGATTAATAACTATTAACATTAGCAAGTGGGAACAGTCTTCATACTTCACTTTTTTTCCTGAAGTGTTATATAAACAATTGACAGTACTGTATACATCCCGGGGCCCCTTCAGCTCATTTGTTAAGACATATGGGGTCAACAAAGGTGGGCATGTGTGTGTGTGTGTGTCATGAGTATGTGTGAGTGAAGCAGGAAATACCACGGCACATTTGCAATGAGTGCGTATGATGGCTTGTTTGCCTATTGTGCCTTAGAGGGTGACACGGGAGTGCATTTTCAATCCTGTTCTATCCCTCTCCCACAGAAAAAAATCCCTTACCGTCCCATCCCGGACTATGGTTAAAAACAAAACAAAAAAAAACATATTTACATATATATAGTCCTTTGTGTTCATGCACGTGGACTGTATACACGTGATGTTGACCCTCTGTTTACTGTGGTCTGATCACAGTTGTGACAAGCTTCTCTGAATAGAACAGATGGAACGCTCATAGTTATTCATGATGCGATACACGGCTTCCTGAACCTCAGCAAAACTTTGTGATGTGCCACAACTGTTGACATTCTATCTGAAATCCAGCTGACCAATGGCGACATGAATAATATAAATCATGGCACACCGCAGCACCAGTTCCCACACTTTTACAGATGTTTTTTAAAATCTTTTTGTTTGTTTTCCGTTCGTCGCTAAACACCAAAGTATTGTTCCATCGCATAAAAGCCTTTCCATTTGTTGACTGACATCTATCGTGCTGATGCTGTATTTCAAATCAACCCAAATATTTGAACAGTCAGTCTCGAGCTTCCCAATGTTTTTTTTTGTTCTTTTCTGTTGTTCTGTTCAGTTTCTGTTTTGCATCGTGTGTCAAATCCTCCCCGATTGCCTTTGGTGCCTTTTACGCTTGGAAAATAGTATTTCCGTCAACATCACGCGCCTCCATCAATCTCGCTTGTCTCCTTTCATCTTGCTCCTTTTGTGTCTGTCAGTGTTTTTTCTGTGGCTCCATCTCACCGACAGAATCTCTCTCTAACTTCCTGCCTGAACCTTGACCTCCGTCCATTTTGGCGCTGACAGAAACCAGGCCTCACTGTCATCTCCATCACTCACTGTCGGAGGAGAAACATGTGCTAAATGTATACTTTTGTCAACAAAGAAAATATATACTGAACACACATACAGGTAGTATTTCCTCCAGGGCATAATTTAGGGTGAATGACGACCCGGAAAATATATTGCGGTAAATAAAAATAAAAAAGCTGCTGTAAAATTATGCAATCTCAGAGGTTACTCACACAAGTATAGTGTGGAAAAAATAGTGCTGTATGATTTCATTCCTTGCTTTGTGTTCAATTTTACATGTGTCCTCCCAGCAAATGAGCAAATTGTTGAAGTCAAAGAATCGCAAACCAATTCCCAATCCCAGCCTTCCTCCAGTCCTGAGAGGTTTTGGTTTTCACTTTCTCTTACTTCTTTTCAAACACTGCGACTTGTGTCTTTTTTATTTTGTATTTTCAAATAGACTTGATTCGTTCATCAATTCAGTTATAACACAGTTTCTGTCATGACCGTTACTTTACAGTGAGGCTGTTTTTGTTTGCCCGGCCTTCAAAAAGAGACCTTTGCATGGCCACATCATGTTTGGGTGAACAATGACAAAACTGTCAGATAATGGCTGTGTAGTGTCGATATTGAGACTGGAATAACCTAAAGAGGAAGATACGTCACAATGCGATCAAAGATTTCATGCCAAGTGAGGTACAGTGACCACAGAGGATTTTAAAATCGCTGATGCAAGCTGTTTTGAAGGAGTTAGTGCCAATGAAAATGGCAAAGCATACACAAATGCATTACAGAGGTAAACCTGAGTTGCCTCTCTTCGCATCAAAGAAGTATAATTGTGAATTACTCGAAAAAAACTTTGACACATCAGAAGATTTTGATTGCAGGCAGGAAGATCAATCAGATACAGACAATGCACCATTGCTTCGGCGGCAGCAAAGTGCATCCTGAAAGGTGGATGGCAAAGGAAGCCAAACAAAGCTCACAATGCAACTACATGTGAATCATCTGAATCAGTAGCCTGATGGAATGAGAAGAAGAAAAACAATGTGGAGTAGTATCAAGTATTACCGTGTAATGAGACTCTGATACCCCTTTTCCACTGAAATTAGTGGGTAGTAGTGATCCATGGTGACACGCAACCAATTGGCATATTGTCCCTTTCCCATTGACCAACAGAAGGCGATTTTTTTTTCGCCCTTTAAAAGGCAAGGAACCAAACAGAGGTGGTTTCACCCAGTCAGTTGATGACGAAAAGTCACACTGAAATATGAATTCAATTATTTTAACATAGAGCCGGCTGCAATACACCAACAAATCTGAAAACTGGAATTCCCATTTTATGTTGGGTGAGTCAACATGTCTCTACTTAGCTTAGCTCAAAACACGGACACAGTCCAAAATGAGTGAATGAGGCCCAATGTCTTTTAAATAGTGTGCTTTACATCTCACCCTGTCTGTGAGAACAAAAATATCTGCTGGCGCCTCACGTTGTCACGATCATGTGAGCATCAGGCACAATTAATGCTGACGTACATAATGATGGATTGTCGAGTTATAGGAGGCCAAAGGGGTGAGTTCTGACAGAAACAGAAACCCAAAGAGCTCCAACACTTGCATTTTTCGGACTCAGGAATGTCTCCTGACTGAACCTGTGTGTCTTCATCCATCAGTCGACCGGGCATCCAATCAACTAAGTCCTCGGGTTGGCCCTGCGGCCAATTAGAGAGCCCATCCACCGATCACTCCTCCCAGCCCACCAATCTCCTTCATCTGGAAATGTCGTCATTAGCCGAAATGTAATAATGGGAAGAGTCCGTAGCCTGTCATCATCGAGGTGTGATTTGCCTGGTGGGTTTTAGATTATAGTCACGCACTAATGTATTGACATTTTGTTTTCTCTTCATCGTTACTTCATGCATCGTCATTTCTCAGTATTTGTCATTTCAAAAAGAGATTCAAACATATATCTATTGATGGAAATGGGTTCTCAAAGCTTCCCAAATGCTGTGTTCTTCTTTGAAGTTCTTAATGCAGTTGGTGCGTCTTTATCGATTTTTTAATGTAAAATGCATGGCAGCCCGGTGGTTCACAGGTTAGCACAGTGCATAGGTGCATGTTTCAATTCTGGCTGCGGCATTCTTGTGTGGAGTTTGCATGTTCTCTCCGTGCCTGCGTGGGTTTTCTCTGGGCTCTCTGGTTTCCCCTCGCATTCCAAAAACATGCACAACACACCCAGAACACTCGAAATTGTCACTGAGTGTGAGTGTGAATGCAAATGGCAGGTTAGTTCACTACACTGACACTGAATGATGCATGGAGTTGAGTGGCGTTCATCATCATGGGTTTTCTCAGGGAATTGTTCACAATTGTATGAACACTTTTCAGGAGTGTCATCACGGGGCCACATCACAGCTATTGTTGCCGTTGGGGGAACAGTTATATTATTTTTAATTTAGCCTTTATTACCTGTATTGTTTTTTTTTTTTTACTGCTTCACACTTTAGCATAAATTTTTTTCCCCCAAACTGCTTTCTTTCTTGTTATTCTCAAAGAATGATCCAGCCAAATGTATTGCTATTGTGCAAGAATGTCAAGAATGTCTCAAGAAGTTTTCTTTTCAACATTACCGGTTTGAAATATCTCCTCTCCTATGATGTTTTTGACCTCTTGGAGAAACGGAATTAAACCGTTTGAACTAGATGACATGAAACCCGGTGACAGAGTGTGAAAAGGGAGACCCATTCAAACAGAGGAAGTGTGATGACAGCGTCAATGAGCAGAGAAAAAAAAAGGGGGCTCACAGATTAATAACGTGTCTTGTGGCTCTTGATCTGAAAGACACATTCGGCAGAAGGCGATAGAAACCAGAAAGAAGAGTAAGAAAAAAAGGAAAGCATGAAAAAGCAGAAACATACCATGGAAGATCAAAGCAATGTGGCTGCCGTCGCGAAAACAGCCACTCCTAAAATCAGTGGCGAAAGAAAAACGCCTTGTCGTTTTGTTATCTGAATCGCCGTGGTGATCCCGAGCTCTGCTCTCCTGCATGCAGACAATGGCTTTTCATAGGACCGCTCTGTGATGAAATGTGCTGGTGCTATCTACCATGTGTGTGATGTGATGCTGTTTAGTTTTTTTTCTTCTCTGGCTTAACTGTGCATATGTTACATCGTGCCTGAGTGTGACTATAATTGTGTCTCCTGTCTCGTTCTTCTCTAATGGCCCAAACTTGTCTCAAAGGAATGTGATACTTGACCACTTAGTGTCAGTGATCCCGGAGCTGCTGCAATTACCCATTCAAGTGTATTTCACACATATATCTGCACAATGACACACAATTTCATTTGCTCCTTGTAGTCTACGCTTCTCACAGAACATTTCATCTTTTGTAGGAAGAAAGAGGTGGGAGATGAAGATGATGGTGATGAGGAGGAGGAGCAGGTGAGGAGGAAAAGGCTACCATGTTCTGATTTACAAAAGTCAGGTCACTTGAAGTATGCCTCCTCTGTATAGATTATACACAAAAGAGTCGTGCAACACAATATCATCTCTCTGGAGGAAAAGCCACGCATTTTCATCAACTTCCTTGACGATGCTGTAATAACAATAAGAAAAATGCCTCTTGAACTCTAAACACTTCATACAGAAGATAACACCCGATAATAATTCATTCGAAATAATGATGTTTCAAATGTGTCCCGTTGAGTGAGAACGGACTCCAATCCGGGCCACAGCAGAAAGCTGTAGTGATCGCATCTCCGGTATGTGAGCTACTGGAGCAGCCCCACCTCATAGCATATGATTCTTCATGGGCTGAGCTTGTTCTACCTGCTCTGTGCTACGTTACGCAGTTTTCACAAAGTTCACCTCCATAAAAGTTCAGCGCTGCTATTGTTCAACAAATCGGTTCAAAGTGCAATGTGCGGAGTACCGTATTTTCCGCACTATAAGGCGCTTCGGAGTACAAGGCGCACGTTCAATGAATGGCCTATGTTATATACATTTTCATATATAGAGAGCAATGCATTAAAAGGCGCATGAAATAGAAGCTGCAACAGTGGCTGCGGTTGCGTTATGCATCCACTAGAAAGAGCTATGCAAAAGGGAATACAATACAGCTTTATTTATATAGAGCTTTGACAACCGTTGTAGCAGTAACAAAGTGCTTTACAGAATATTTAAAATTCTATGTCCAAGAAATGCAAATATTGATCCATATATAAGGCGCAATGGATTATAAGGCGCACTGTCGGCTTTTGAGAAAATTGAATGCTTTTAGGTGCGCCTTATAGTGCGGAAAATACGGTAAAATCTATTAATTTTCAGACACAAAGGACTAATTGAGTAAAAAAAACATTTTTGGGTTATTTACTGATTTCTACAAAACAAATTGATACGTTGAAAAATGAAAGCTAATGTCATTTTCCTGATTAAAAAATATAAACCATGCCAGACTCATTTTGTCATGCTATTCATAAAACAGTGGAAGACGCTGGATTTTGATGCTGATTGGAGGAGAGTCTCTATGTCTTGTGGCTTTGTGGTCAAATCCGTTTGGTTTGGACATTTACTTGACAGTTAATGGAAAAAAACGAGTCCAACAGTCTGTGAGTGGAGCAGGTGAGGTTCACCCCTAAAAACTGCAGAAGGGGAAAGAAACAAGTCAAGCAACCGGGCCCATGAAGAGTCTGAGCAGGCCATTAGTGGGCTTTGTGGTTTTAGCTGTCCAACAATTTACCAAAGGAGAGTGGCCTTTCAAAATGTTCTCTTAAAACTCCATAACTTCAATACAAGTCATTACTGGCATGAAGACATCTGTTCATCAAAGACACCGTTTCACATTAAATACTCAGCGGAGACGTTGGTATGAAGCTCGTTTTGGAGTAGACTTGATTTACAAGACTGAGCATGTTGTTCGTGATTTGGAACCATTCTCTAATGGCCTGCTTGTGTTTTCAAGTGGCTGCTAAGTTGCGATCACTGGATCTGGCCTGTCCAGCAGTGGTAGTGGAATTAAATGTGGCACTGTTTTCAACTCACACTGCCTGATGTGTAAAACAAAGCACCTACCATCTTATTTCTGTTCTGTCTCTCTCGATAGTTTTACAGCCAGTCTGATCTTTCTTTTAAATTATGTTCATAATAAAAGACAGCTCCTTGGTAGTGGTTATCGGCTACTGTCGTGCAGCTGTCATGGGTTGAATTTTTTGGGTGTCTGATTCCTGTTGCAGTGCACCTTTGCCCTTTTTCACAGCAGTCATTTTGACATAGTAATGCAAAAAATAGTAGCACATATGCAGTAAGCAGGCTTGCACAAAAAAAACATTGGCTAAAGGACAACTTACTACATTTTTTTGTGAGGATCTGCACATAGGAGAAGAATCACAAATGCAATGCTTCATAAATTTGCATTCAACTTGGTGCAGAGTTCACCCTCAGTGGAGGTTTATATTATACTAAAGTCTGTTCTACTTGTATATGGTCAGTAGAGTGTTGCTACAACAGTTAATGTCAAGTCAAGTTTATTTCTAGAGCCCTTTATCACAAAGGTGTCTCAAAGGGCTTGACCTGCCCACAATTAACAAATATTCACAACATCCTCGGATTTTAACGCTCCAGATTTTTGGGGAGAATGCCATCACTGCATTGCAGTCAAACACACTTTAAATGAGAATACAGACGCTCCCCAGCTTACGAACGAGATACGTTCCGAACGATCGTTCGTAAGGTGAATTTGTTCGTAAGTTGCTTCCGTGCTATATTTTGTATGGAATGTATGTTTAAGGCTTATATGTTTGACATCCATATAACGGGGAGAGAGCTTTTCGTCACGTTCTTCCGGGCTCGAGGGTTAGCTGCCCGGTAAACTAGCAGCGGCTTCAGTTTGAAGCTCACAATCTTTCTGTTTATAATGGTACCGATGGTCGAACGATTCATCTTGTATTCACGTGCAACGCTCACCATGTTCTCACCCGCATCAAGCTTCTTTATTATTGCCACTTTCATTTGAAATGAAATGGCTTGCCTCTTCTTTACATTTCCACTCTCACTAGAAGTCTTTCGATTTTCACCAACCATATTGAATAATCGATGCACGAGATATTTATCACTGGGCAGAGGAAGCCGGATTCGGGGTGGATGCTGGGCGAGCTCTCACAGCGCCACACGTCGGTATTAGCGGCGGAAAGAAGCACTACAGTACCTATACTCGGAAAAAGGCGTGCAATACAAAATCTAACTTTCTTTTCTTTCTCGACATACCCGTAAAAATGTTCGTATGTACCGGATGTTCGTAAGTCGGGAGCGTCTGTAAATCAAAAATAGATACATCTCAATGGCTCTGATCACTTGCTGCAATCGCAGACTGCTGACTGCAAACAATTTCCTTCGATGTGGGTTATGCACCACTGTAGGTATGAGCTGACCTACTTCAAAAAAGAAAATAGTTTTTTGGTATACGTGTACCTGATATGATACTTAAGGTGTAGTGTACAGTAACAATAATATAATATCAGTAACACACACACACATATGCACACACACTTACACTCACACACACATCCTTTTATTTATTTATTCATTCATTCATTCATTCATTTCATCCCCTACTGCCTCGCAGTCGACTTGGGACCATTCCGGTTGTCTACATTCTGAGATTATTTATTTTTTGGACCGAGTATCAGTTTCAATGTGTATAGGTTCAAAAATACATTTTGTTATTGATGCAAATATGAATTAAAGGCAGTGATCTCCCACCCTGGAGTCGAATCAGTCATTTATGAGTCTGATGGTAATATTGTCAAGAAACATATTACTTATAAATGCCACTAGTTATATGAAATATATGTTATTCTGGGAATTATTTGCCGAGTACCATTTATGGGTAACTTGTTGAAAATGATTATTAAAAATATATATATCCCCATTTCCACATGGCTAAGCCCAAAGCATTGACACTAATGCTGCACAGCATGTCCAGCTAGGTAAGTGAGATTGCAGTATGCAATGAGGGTGACATCGTCTCCACCCTCCTTTTTTCCCCTCTTTGGCCTCAGTGAGTGTTGAAGCATATATATATGAGGAGGAGTGCTTTCTTTTCGGGGAAACGAAAGCCGATCAATATCGCTCGTAATTGACCTCTCCGTGTTGCCGTTTTTCAGCTTCTCCTTGGAGGCCGTTTAAGCGTTGGATGAATAAAGCTGCCATGGCCTATTCCGCCCCTTATCCTCTAAAGTTGTCACATCCAAGGCAGCGTTCGCTCTCCTCCATCTTCGTGCTCAATCATTGGCTTGCGGGGGGGCCTTGGACGGTGACTAATGAAAGTCAGGGATTGGCCAAGGATGATGTGAGGACTAATGTATCCCCCCTGTTGATTGGCTTGAGACAATTGAAATTATTTGGTAACCGGGTGATAGATGGGTTAGATTCCAGAAACTCGCAGTGATTTATCTCTGGGTGGTGTTCGGCAGTTGTGTTCGCCCATCATTAAAAGTACCTAATCCAATGATCAGCTTTGGCATGCCTCTGGGGAATTGCACAGCATGAAAAGAAGGGCGGAATGAATCCGATGCAATGATGCATTGTAATTGTCACATAATTACATTATCTTTCACTGGAATCATACTAAGACAACTACCAAGTAAAAAAAAAAACTGACTTAAAAATAGAAGCTAAAGTGCATTGCCACCAATGATAATTTTTATAGAAATGACAAAAAAATGTCAAGCTAAATCAAATCCCACCTGAAGTAGCCTGTTGGTTTGCGTTTGTTGTTGTTCATTTTGTTTGTGATTTTGCATTCACCAAAAATGTTGTCTTGCCATTTAAATTTGACTCTTAAGTGTACCTTACGAGCACAGGTGGCAAAGAAAATGGATGGCTGGATGGTTGTACGAAAATAATTTGAACTTGACTGCCAGTCAGGGTTGACTGTAAATGTTTGTGACATCAAGCAGTTGCCAACAAGGCTTGTCTTCCTCCATGTTTACTTTTTGTCCATATGTTCCAAATAAGAAATCTACATTAGAACCGTATTTTTGTTTTTATTCTGCACCGTTGGGTCATTAACAGCTCATTAAAGCCTGATGACATCATGTGGTTAGCTTGGTCACATTCTGGTTTACCAATCACGTCTCTGTCACTCTTTTGCCTTTTCTTTCCTTGCCAATGTCGGTTGATGTAGTGAGTGGTTGCATTCCTGAACCGCCCGTTGCAATAACAGCTCAGCGAGCGCTTTAAGCAAACTTTCCTCACCGCAAAACTGGCTCCTTATTTCCAGCCTTACATTGCCTCCTCAAATGTTCATTCCATCATCACATCTGATGTGGGGACAATTTGATGACAAGCCAATCGTAACAAGAGGTTGCCATGCACTATCCACATTGCACCACAGCTGAGAAAGGTTGACAATTACCGCAAAGCAATTCATCTTTTTTTTTTCCATTTACACCACTCTCACCCACAGCAACTTCACTCACGCTACCGTAATAGAGAGAGACACAATAGAATTAGATGAGGGAGGCAAAATACTGTGTTAGGAACACCAGTTGGTATTGTGTCTGTACACCCTTCCTACAACCATCATAATAAAGTCCCCAACCTCTGGGTTGGGAGACAACAATTCTACTATTGAGCCATGACTGCTCGCCCCCCCAAAAAATCCATTCTAAAGTGAGTTTTAAAGAATTCAATCAAGACGTGTGATGCCCCTTTTTGAAAGAGGGAATAGTTCAGTAAGTGTTTCTAATACGAGTGGAAGTGTAGTTTGACACGCGCACGCACGCAGACATAAACTTCAATTTCTGCCATGCAGAGTGGTGTCGAGCTTGGTATGTCTTCAAAGAGCCGTGCAGTTTTCCCACAAGGCATCATCCGCGTGTCTAACTCCCTCCAGACTCTGCAAATACTGGTGCTGTGTGTGTGTATGAGTGTCATTATTTGTGTGAGCACACTTCAATAGTGTGATTAAGCTCCCAAAATTGAGGACAAATTGCTCTCAGGTGCAGATACTTGGGGATGAGATGATTTTTTTTTCTTCCTCTTTGGATCCTCTTTTTTTTTACCCCGCTTTACAATGTTGGATTCTCTCGCTTCTCTCCTTCTGTCCCTCCCATCTCCTCTTTCTCAGCTCACTTTTTCTCTCCCCCCAGATCCTTTTTCATCCTCACCCTGTGCCCCCCCCATCCCCCTTTTTCATTCCATCACACTCTCTATTTTCCTGTGTTCTTTTTTGAAAAACTCTCCACTTCAGCATGAGTGCAGGGCAGGGAATGGCTCTGTTTTTGTGCAGAACAGATTGCTTCCAACTGGACTCGATTGGTACTTCTCCAACTGATATCAAAGTCTGCTTCCTTCTTTTGTGGGGGAGACATAAAGGCTCCTTTGTCCGTGTGTGTGTGTGTGTGTGTGTGTGTGTGTGTGTGTGTGTGTGTGTGCGCATAGTGATCTAAGTTTCTTTGTGTCTAAGACCAGATCAAGTATACTTGAGAAACCATTTAGTACAAACTGCGGTCTTTGTTGCGCTGTTTTTGAAAAATAACGGCAATATACAGCAACGTCAACAAAATAAACCCATATTTACACAGAGCAAGAAAAATGCCTGACGACGTTAGAATTTGCACACCGTGCTCTTAATGTGCTCATACACCAAATACTTTTCCCCCCCTCTCTTCCCAGAAAGCCCATTTTTCATCCTAGGAGCAAGTCCAGTGGTCACAAAAACATTCACATTCCGATACCTTTTTACTCACATAAATTGTGATGTCATGTTTGGAATTGCCTGTCATATTCACTTCAGTCGATTTCAAGTCAAGTCATTGCAATAATTTTGTTAACTTCTAAATGTTCACACTTTGAAAATGTACCGTATTTTCTGCACTATAAGGCGCTTCGGATTATAAAGCGCACCTCACAGTGAAGGACCTAATTTAAAACTGTTTTCATATAAAGGGCGTAATGCATTATAACAGCTGTAACAATGAGAACTGGTCACAAAATGACACATAAAAATACAAATGGCATTACAAAACAATAAATTAAAGACAAATGTTATGAAGACAACTGAACTGAAAGGGCACACAAACCTGGTGGGCTCACATCCATTAGGGGCTAAATATCCCCAGAAGTCTTGCTTGTCTCCTTCCTTCGTTTAGTCAGTAGTTAACTATGCTCTTAGGGTTATCTTCATTTCATAATGGCTGCGCTGAGCTCATAAAGTAGTTGTTTGTTGGCGAATGCACATGTCAATTACCATATTTTCCGCATTAAAAGGCGCACTGGATTATGAGGCGCACCTTCAATGAATGGGCTATTTTTAATTTTTTTCATATATTGGATGCAGTGGTTATAAAGCACAATCTACAATGCATCCACTAGATCAGGGGTCTCAAACTCAGGTCCTGGAGGGCCGCTGTCCTGCATGTTTTCCAAGTCTCCCTGTTGCAACACACCTGGTTCAAATGAACAGTTTGAATGTCAGGCTTCCGCAGAGCTTGCTGATGATCTGATCTGGATCTGCGAACATGCAAACTCCACATAGGAAGGCCGGAGCCGGGATCGAACCTACGACCTCTGCACTGTGAGGTCGACGGGCTAACCACTGGATGACCTCAAATCCAATTATTTATAATTTATAAAACGTAATAGTTTCTCACTATTCTAACTATATACTGAATTGGACCATCATAGAAACTAGTTATAGTTGTAGCCAATAGCTCTTGCTAACCGTGAAATGCTTCCATATGAGTGGCTATCCCCTTATTGTAGCACAAGCTACAGTCAGGGTCTGTGCATGAGCTGTGGCAGACATCAAGCAATTTGCATCGTACTCTTGAGGCATTGGCACTTGTAGAAATAAAAAAAAAACATACAAACTGAAAATGTGACAACATGCAGATTAATTGTGCTAATATTAGTGTTGGCATTCTTCATCTTCTGTCATTAGGATATCACGAACAAGTTCAGGCTTTAGGACAAAGGCTGGTTCTGGAAACAGCACTCTCATATTGAGGTAAAATTGCCCTGTTGTTTCCAATTGCTGCTCAAATCCATAAACTCTGCAACTCCCATAACCCCTCCGCCCCCCCGAAAATATTTCCATAAGGAAGAGGAAAGTGGGGCGGCCTGGTGATCCAGTGGTTAGCACGTCGACCTCACAGTGCAGAGGTACCGGGTTCAATTCCAGCTCCGGCCTCCCTGTGTGGAGTTTGCATGTTCTCCCCGGGCCTGCGTGGGTTTTCTCCGGGTACTCCGGTTTCCTCCCATATTCCAAAACCATGCATGGCAGGCTGATTAAACACTCAAAACTGTCCCTAGGTCTGAGTGTGAGTGTGAGCGCGGATGGTCTTACGTCTCTGTGTGCCCTTCGATTGGCTGGCAACTGGTTCAGGGTGTCCCCCGCCTTCTGCCCGAAGACGGCTGGGATAGGCTCCAGCACCCCCTTGTGAGGATAAACCGGATCGGAAAATGGACGGAAGAGGAAGGCAATCATCAACTTGGATAACTCTCAGAACGATGATGAAACATGAACCAACAAATGATTTTGAAATAAAACTTAGCCATGTAATGCTGATGATTGTGACATAGCGAGAGGGCTACAGACAGTGTCGAAAATAATACTGTAATTCAAATAGAGAACACAATTATGGACCGTATCTCTGTTGACCGTAACTTATAACACCGAAACATCATTGTGCGGTGGTCCACTCGACCAGCAGAAAAAATATAGTGATTCTGTCTGCAAGCAGTTTTACATTCTCATTTATAACCAGAAGAAATAGTTTGGGTGGCATGGTGATGATTTGTTAGCTCGTCCGCCTCACAGTGCAGAGGTCGTGGGCTCGAATCCGGCCCTGGCCTTCCTTGAATATTGTCAGACCACTAGTGGCATGGACTTTACATAATCGCTGTAAAGGATGCCCTTTTAGTGGCACTCCACTCTGTGCAAATGATTAAATGGCATTGATCACAGTATATTTAACAGATTATAAAATCCTGCAGATTGAGTATCGGGGTCAGAGTTCAAGTTAGGGGCGTGTTAAGACCACTCTCTACCGATGTTGTTTTCCTCGTCCGATTGAAAAGTCAGAAAGGGCCAAACAGGATTTCATTTCACCCTGTCGCTGACCCCACGTTTGCAGTGGCAGGTCAAACTTGGCATGAGGAGTTATTATTGCTTTAAGTCCGGTTTTCTGCACATCTGCTTGATATTTAAAATATCAACTACTGGCTGGATGGCTTTCAGCCACGAGTTGCAGTTTTGTATAGGGCAAGAATAAGCAACTCCAATGACCCTAAAGGTTAAATGAACCGATATTTTGGTTTAAATAGTGAAGACAGTCAAAAACATTCTGAACAGCCACTGCAACCTACAGCCACTCTAAGAAACAAATTGCAAATTTAATAGCTCTCTAACTGTGTCAATCAAAACTGATCCTGAAAGCCACAATACTTGATACAGTTCTTGCATTGGATAGCATTATATCGTTCTAATAAGGGAAGGGGGGGTTATAAAAAAAAACAAAAGAAAAACATGCCTTAAAATTTGTCCACCTTTATTTTTTTGTATTATACTACAAAAAAAATAGAAGGCATGATGATAGTCTTTGTTTTATAGAGGACAGTAACTTGGCTTGTCAAACTCAATACTAGGTTCATTCCCCCAAGGCAAAATCACAATAACAGAGCATACGACTGTATTTTTGTATTTTCTTTGACTGTCCATTATTTCTACGGCGTATTTTATTTTATAAAGACATTGGTAAGCAAATGTTTAAATGAAAAGTTCATAAAACAGATCATAAAACGTTTTTCAAAGAGCCCTTACAGGCTCTTCAGATTTACTACTCATCAGTTAGCATGTGAACTGCTCGCTCTGGAATGTCAGCCGTGCACCTAATTGACTGTCTTGACGACTCTCCATTTCCTCATTTCTCCTTTTTAGTAGGATCCAGGGGAAATGCTATTGCAGACCCGAGGTTGTGTTGACAGAGGCCCAGACAGCACCAAGCACAAGGCTGCCCTTTCACCTTTCACCTCCTACAGACCTCCCCCGATCCTGGAAACACGGGAAGAAAAGCAAGGTCACAGAGATGATAGTGTCTGTCAACACACACAGGGAATTGAAAGTGGGCCCAGAGTTGGAGAAGGGGGGAATAGTAATGACAGCGGATTGGGGGTTTGGGGGGGGGGGGGGCAGAAAAGCACAGCGAGAGGAAAAAGTAGTTGTCTTGAAAGATTCAGGTTTCGTTGCAAAATGAGATGAATCACGGTAGCAGTTTCTTTTTGTTCAACATTTAAAAGAGCCGTCATTGCAGAGACAAACATTTTATTTAATTTACACTGAGATTCATATTACTCATACACCCTTAAAAATATAAAGAAGAATCGGGGTTTGATAGACAAGTGTAATCCTGCTGTTCGCAACAGAGAAAGCAAAACGGTCGTGTTTGAATTTTGGTGGTTGTGTCCATCTAACTTTGCTACCGGTTGCTTGAACTTTTCCCATAATGCCTTATGCTTCAGGCTCTTTGATTTCCTTTCAAAAGCAGTCTGTTCGTAAAAGAAAGGCGGCCATATGTTTTGTGGGGTTAGTGACCAAGTCGTACTGCGAAAAAAAAATCGGTGGTTAATATATGGATTATTTTATCCATCCATCCATCCATTTTCTGATCCACTTAACCCCACAAAGATCATGGGGCGTGCTCTAACCTATCCCAGCTGTCTTCGGGCAGTAGGCGGAGGACACCGTGAACGGGTTGTCAGCCAATCACAGGGCACACAAAGACGAACAAACATTCACACTCACAATCACACCTACGGACAATTTAAACTCTTCCATTAACCTGCCACACATTTTTGGGGGGTTGTTGGGAGGAAATCGGAGTACCCAGAGAAAACCCACGCAGGGACGGGGAGAACATGCAAACTCCACACAGGAAGGCCAGAGCCGGAATCGAACCCTGCACCTCTGCACTGTGAAGCGACGTGCTAATCGGTCGCACACCGTGCTGCCCCAAATATATCTTGTAGCAATATTATTTTTATTTTCTCTTTATGATCACATTTGGTTTTGGAGTAATCCATCAGTAATTGAAAGTTACATTACCTAATATTATGGTACTTGGTTTATGTTGCAAACAATTTTTTTTTAACAGGTAACTACTTACTTTTTTAATACATTTTAAAAATAACCCTCCCAACCTTACATGTTGAAGGTACATGTATTACTCCCCAAGCCTGGCGAATGGCGGTGTTGATTTCTTAGAACAGTTTGGAAAACATAAATATCAATGTGCAAGACTTTATAATTTATTTATTTATTTTTGGGGGGTGGGTTGAACTCTGCATTTTCTAATGAACACTTCTACAACATTGCTCGAAAATCACACTGTCCTATCAAAGCAAAGCAAATTTTTAAAACATGCCCACAGACAATATGTTGGTCACCCATGTCCAAAACTATTCTCTAAGGAACGTCCAAAAATAGTTTTTGGGGTGTGGGTGGAGACTGGAGTACCCAGAGAAAACCCATTCAAGCAAGTAGGAAACATACAACCCCCCCCCAAAACATAGGCCATAACTCTGGTTCGAGCCCCCTGCCTCAGAACCATGAGGTGGATTTACAGAGGATCCTTGCCATGCTCAACAGATGAGATACCTGCACGACTGTGGAGCACCTGGATGAAACACGACCACAAAGTTTTATTGCACTCGTCTACGCATTACTTTTGTGAACAAACAAAACATTAACACGTTATGATGGAACACGTGTGCAGTGTAACAAATGCTTTTTCAATATTATATTTATAACCAATTGCACTCAAGATGTAAATAATAATCATAATAATAAAAAAATCATGTTTCACGAGTGTTTGATTTGTGCTTGTCGATTTTTTACAAGTGTCCCCACGTTTCCATAAAACCAAAGCCCGGCACATTGTGTGCCTCATATGTTTATGTAAGGAGCATCTGTTTCTACTGCACGGGCCTTGTAGACAGACCTCAGTGGACAGGAATGCTTTATTGTCTTCAAGAGATAAATCTACTCGATACTGTGCGCTCTGTACTATCCCGACATATGCCCCCCTGCTGCAAATTGGGTGACCTTGTGTGTATAGGATCTGAGTTTGCATCCTTGCGATGATCCAGTGTGTGTGTGGCCGAAGAAAGCAAGCAGTTTTAACCCTTTCAGGGACAGCGGTCACTACAATGGACATCTTATCAGTTATAAGGTTACAGGATATCATTCTTGGTGCATGAAAGGGTTAATTTCAAGAGGGTTTTTGTGTGTGGGTTTTTTTTGTCATTTACATATACTGTTATCATAATATATAATATATTCTATTTAAAAAATGATGAAAGGAAGAAGGACATGAATGAGGAAAAGCCACACTGTGCGGAGAACTTAAACCCTGTCTGTTTGTTTTCTATCTGGGCCGCTTTCCTCCGTGGGATATCATCAACTCATTTGAATAACTTTCCCCCTTGCAGGCATCTCACCTAAGTATGCGCAGTCATGTTTTCATACATATATATATATCCACATTTCCAATATTTCCAATACAGTAATATCGTATTCTGCCATTAATGGCTCGTCTTCACTGGTCAACTGAACACGTTATCACGAGCGTGGTCTTCTTGTGCTTTTCGTGTACTCCGTCTCGCAGCAACAAAGCCTCGAGCACAACATGATCAGCTTGAAAAGGAAAGGTAACCTGTTCCTGCAGACGGTTGGCTTGTGGTGAGTCGGTTCAACACACCTCCTGCAATGTTCATATGATACTTTCGTCCCAAACGAAGCCATTGAGAGACATATTTTGACACTTTGAAAGGCTTTTAAAAAAAAAGTTGAAATATGAATTTCAAAGTGCCTTCGTAGCACTAGTTAGTCTAGGTTTTATGATTGGAACAGTTTACCCTTATAGGTTCCACCTTTGCGACCTTGCAGAAGGCTGTTGTGAAGGAACGGCTCGCTCATAGTTGGGACTAATTGTACTGTTTGTCTAAAGTCATCATGTTTTCCTCCTCGCTCCAGTGAAAAAGATACAAGCGCCATAACCTCTGATCCCTTTGAGGTAATGTCCTGGGGAGGAGCTGAGGGCAGAATGAAGGTGAGGTCACACTGCAACATGTGGTAGCCTCGTTTGGGGCAGCCGAACGGGTTTTTCTTTAATTGGCCGTGCGAGCTGCTCCAGCTGGAATGGATTAGATGGGGAGGATACTTTGCTCAGAAAAAGGGCAAATGGAGGTTGGCATACGGCATGCTGGGCGAATGAGGAAAACATCTCTAAAACAGCTCTGAAAGACAAAGATGTGCTTTTGTTCACACATTATCGTCAAGGATAAAATGGTCCAGAAAGCACAGTCACAAAAAAACAAAACAAAAAAAAACCCAACAACAACTTTGATCTTGCTTTAAGACTTAGGATGGCAACCATTCTATTTTGCTCATCTTGAAAAATTAATATTTCTTATTGGGAGTGGTTTTTTGTGGCGGCCCCAAACCAAACCGTGATGGAAGAACACAGCATTGATTCCATGACTGCAGTCAAGGGAGACAACATCAACATTTTGACTCACAACTAACTCTGCAACCCTGCTAGAGTTACAGTGTATCTGGTCTCCTAGCACACTACCGAAATTCTCCACAAGTTGGGAACAATTTCCCCACAAAGGCTGGGGTTCATGCTTCAGGGGACCTCACAGCAGCCACGATTGGGAGTCAGCCTTTCACAGGCTTCATTAGTGCAGGAATTGTAAAAAAAAATCAAAAAGCATCAACACCATCAAAATATATATTTTTTTAAATAGGTAAACGTTACAATGTCAGAGCAATGCAAATTGCTCGCCCTCACAGTGTCCTCTTTGTTATTGGCTCGCCTGTCGGGTATGCACGTGTGGCATTCCCAGCTGTCTGCTTATTTCCCTTTGACAGCGCAGTGTATATGTGCGATGGGGTCTTCCTGCCCTTGTGGAATGTACAATATCCTGTGTGTATTTGCAAGTATATGACTCGTATGCTAATCTATCCTTGATGTGGTTTTCTTTGGTCGTCGTACAGGTGTACCAGAGGCTATATAATGTGTCACCCCAAAAAAAAGGGGGGGGGGCATGTACAGGGAGCTTAATGCCTCATTGTATTCAGGGGGATGACTGACAATGAGAGCTGACGGCTCTGTATGAAATTGAATGCGGATGAGATTGGTAAAATCATCTCTATTACCAGTGCGTTCAAGAAGTACTCAAGCTTCCACTTAGCCATCACAGCTGACACTGAGGTGACTGTCTCATCAGGATTAGAGAAAGCATGGGAGCAGAAGTGGGATGAAGGCTGCTGGTTTGAATGATATTTCGGCTAATCAGTGGACTGCCATTCTGTCTTGAAAAATTCTGTTCAGCCTGACACGGCTTTTTTACATGAATGTATTTTAAGGCATTGGTCGAAGCTTTTTTGCCTGTTTTATCCCCCATCCTCCTCCAAACAATATATCATTAAGCACCGCAGCAATAAGCCATTTTATATGAAATTCTTAATTCCAATTAGGATAGGTAGTGGTATAAAAGCTTCCTGGGTTTTATCCCATTTGTATTCCTAATTAATCTCTGACCCAACTTCCACAAAGCTCTCCATGGACTGGATTGGCATTTTTAACGCCGCTGACGATTTACATTAAAACTGTTAAGATAATCCATAGATTTCCACAACAAATTCACAAGGATGTGTTCCCCAAGATACCCGCTTTGCGCCACGTCACTTTATCACAACTTCCAGCTTCCCTTTATGAGAATTTAATATTTTTTTGTCAACCCCGCAGAGACAGTCATTTACATTTCCCTAATCGCCCTCTATCCCTGGTTTGGAAAGAGTCAGAGCCTTGAGGATAAAAATGTCAGACGGTGAGGTACTGATGAAATGGCAGCAAAGAAAATATTTCAGTTGAGATTTGATTACTCCAGAGCACTTACAGAATAAAATAAACAAGAATCCTACTGTGAAACTATCCAAATAAAGTGAATCGAGCATCAATATTATGAGAACACACATAATGTGAGGAGCTCAGGGATCCTTGTATATTTTGAAGGACTCCACTAAAGCTTTGGAGGTTCACTGGAAATGACTGAGATGAGACCTTTCAAACTTCACCGCCAAATCCTCCAACCGCGATTAGACCTGTGGTCAGGTTCAGGTGTTCGTAATTAGAAGCATATGTAATAAAATTGTTGGGACATGGTTTTGGAAGCAGTGCTATGGAATTCGATTCAACAAAATCTGTCTGAGCCCTCAAATGAGAGACGTGTACAGTGGCTTGCGAAAGCGATTTCATGTGATAGACCAACATCAAGAAGCACATTTGAAAGAAAATGGTACATGGTTTCAATTTGTATTCCTTTATGTCTTTCTTTTAATGACCCGTTTTCTTTAACCTGGGGGACTGAGATTTTGGGAGGGATTAAAAAAAAAAAGTGTTTTAAGCTATTCTCTGCTGAGAATGACTGCAAGCTAACTAACGCTAATTTAAGTCGCGTTCGGAAATTCACTCCGACACCCGCGCACTACTCTGAGAGTAGTTATGCTTCGCTTTCATTTATTTCCGAATGCAGCCAGCAGTGGCGTACTGTGTCCCGAGTCGGAGTGCCTAGTGCCCAGCTCCGGTTTTGTTGCTCTCTGAATAGCTGCACGAGAAATTTGAGCAGTGCTCTAAATTTCCGAACGAGTGAAGTTTATTTCCAAACGCACCCCTAACGTGCGAGTAAGTAAAATGCTCACCCTGCCTCTCTCTGCACTCAAAAACTGTCACGTTGCGTGGTGGTGGTGGACCCCAAAGAGCAGGCAGGAGAGGAGCAGGGTGTACTTGACGAATTGTATTTAATAAAACACAGAAAACTAAGTCCAAAACAAAGTCCAAAGTATCAAACAAAAATCATGACTGAAGATAAAACATAACAGTAACTGAAACATGACAAACCTGATGGCAGCAAACAAACAAACATGACAGTAGCAAACAACAGCAACATGACAGTGGCAAAAAGCTACAATGACCCGACACCGAATGCTCGGGGTGGGAGTCCTTTTAAAACACTAATTGCCAAACGACCAACAGGTGTGCAACTCAGGGAGAGCCCTGCTGTGCCACCTGTTGGTCCCAAACCGAATCATGACAGTACCCCTCCCTCAAGGGACGGATCCCAGACGTCCCAAAGTTGTCCAAAAGGCTGCCTCGCCGAACGGAACTAAAAGCGATGGCAACCCTTGCCTCGCCGAAGAACAGGAACAAAAGCGGCGGCGACCTTCGCCTCGCCGGGAACAGGAACAAAAGCGACGGCGACCTTCGCCGCCAGGAACAGGAACAAAGCGACGGCGACCTTCGCCTCGCCAAGGAACAGGAACAAAAGCGACGGCAACCCTTGCCTCGCCGGTGAACAGGAGCGAAAAGCGACGGCAACCCTTGCCTCGCCAGGAACGGGAACTAAAAGCGACGGCGACCTTCGCCTCGCCGGAGAACAGGAACAAAAGCGACGGCGACCTTTTGGCTGGGCTTGGCCTGACGTGGACGGAGCTCGACGTAGCGGGGGACATGGGACAGCCGGACGTGAACAGGGGCTCGTCCTGACGTGGGCGTAGACGTGGCACGGCTCGTCGTCAACGTGAATGTGACTCAGCTCAAACAGACACGTGACGAGCCTCGGCTCAACATGGACGCGGACGGGGCTCGGCCCACCGTAGACGCGGCTTGACGAGACGAAAACAGGACAGCTGCATCACCAGCACTGCCTGAAGGGGAAAAGGGTGTCGGCCGCAGACGTGCTCCGCCAGGCACATGGTGGAAAAGGGACCAGTCCTTTGTACCTGCGGGATCCAGGTGGTCGGGTCATTCTGTCACGTTGCGTGGTGGTGGTGGACCCCAAGGAGCAGGCAGGAGGAAGGAGCAGGGTGTACTAGACGAATTGTATTTAATAAAACACATAACACTAAATCCAAAACAAAGTCCAAAGTATCAAACAAAACGCATGACTGAAGATAAAAACTCAATAACAGAAACATGACCAAAACAAACCTGACAGCAGCAAACAAACAAACATGACAGTGGCAAAAAGCTACAATGACCCGACACTGAATGCTCGGGGTGGGAGTCCTTTTAAAGCACTAATTGCCAAATGACCAACAGGTGTGCAGCTCAGGGAGAGCCCTGCAGTGGCACCTGTTGGTCCCAAACCGAATCATGACAAAAACACACACCAGGTACAGCACGAACACAGAATTATATTGGAAAAGAAAGGCTGATTAGTTGTGAACTTGGAAAAAAACATGTTTCAAACTTGTTAAATGTATAAATAAATTGCGGGGGGGCTGAAGAAGAGCCAGACAGATTTTTGACGGGGGCCGCTTTAATCCCCAGTGTAGCACCGCGCATATATATTATATAGATAAGAGCTGCAAAGTTTTTGGTTGAGTAATGAAAATATAACAAAAACCAAACTTGCACTGAGTTTTTCAAGACACTCAAGACGCAGAAATTAGATGACAACAGCAGTGAGGGGAGAGTAAGCAAAAGTACTGGTGCTGGTTTTAGTGACATTATCATTGTCTACCTCTGGAGCCTGGAGTTGTTTTTTTGTATGTTTGTTTGTGTGTGTGTTTGTTGTTTGATTCCATGGAGAAGAAAAAAAAATGATTCACTGAACTAAACACTGGAAACAAACTATAATTAAGTCATTGATTAATTACACTCCAAGAAAAAAAAAACTTGTTCCCACTACTACTAACAGCTCGAAGATTTTTTTTCCCCATTGTAGAGGGATTAGGGACTTGATTCTGTAATGCTCACATTTGTATCTGTTATTTAAAAAAAATAAAAAATAAATAAAAATACGATTGCTCGTGCTATTCAAAATGTTATTCTCCAGGTCGAAGACTCCTGTGCCAATATTAGGGCACTAATGGAGGTGAAACAGCTAGCTTTCTGGAAGTGAACCTGCACTACACCTTTTGATCAACTCGCACATTGAATGTAGATAACACGAGAATAAAGCTGACTTTGATGCAATGTTATAATTTATATATTTTTTAAAGGCTCTCTAGTGTGTGCGAAAATATTCACCTCACATGTCCACAGGAAGACTTGGGTCTCTGGAGAACCTGCCCAATCATTAAGTGTGAAATTAGCCTACCAAGTACATCTTTTGGAAACATTTCCATTCATTTTCTGATCGTCTTATCCTCACGAGGGTCGCGGGCGTGCTGGAGAATATCCCAGCTGTTATTGGGCAGTCAAACCCTGAATTGGTTGCCAGCCAATCGCAGGGCACACATAGACGAACAACCATGAGCGGTCACACTCACGCCTCAGGACAATTTAGAGTGTTCCATTAATGTGCTATGGATGTTTTTGGAATGTGGGAGAAAAGATGAGTACCCGGAGAAAACCCACACGGGCACGGAGAGAACATGCAAACTCCACACAGGAAGGCCTGGAGCCGGAATCGAAACCTGCACCTCTGCACTGTGAGGCGGATGTACGAATCAGAGTGCCCCCCGCCTACTGTTATTGTACATTCATGTTTTCATTGGCGAACAATTATGAGACAGGTAACTGGCTGAATATGTTTTGGTCTTATAGCTACGGTCAACAAGGATAGTCAAAAGGAATGGATGGTGAATGTGGTTTAATTAGCATAACCGTCGGATAATTCATTTTAAAGATGAATAAATATTCATTTAGGTTAAATAACATTTACAAAATAACATGTGAGCTGTCGGACTGCTTGTCACCAAATGAGGAGCTAACAGGCTCACACCACGCCTGTAAGTTGGACGTAAACACCTACAATTTGTCACCGTGAATTATTATTGTATTTTTTTCACTTGTGACGTCATGTAATATCGTATTAATGTTTGTGTGTATGAGATGGGGGGGTATTGAAAGCAGCTCCTCTTTTTTGTTTTAAAAAACTCCGGTCATGAGAAAAGGTTGAAGAAACTTTATGAAGCTTTCAAAACTAAATTTCCCCCATAAGATCTATCTATCTCTGCAGCATGCACAAGTGCACTTTGTGTCGCAAAAAAAAAAAAACAGACTACTGTATTTTGACCCCCTCAATATGGGTTTAATGACATTATACTGCCCCAGTTGTAGGGAACTACAATGAAGTCCAACAGAAACACATCACTGTTTTAAGTTAGCTGTAAGATACTAGAAAAAAAAAGAACAGTTCAAAAACCATCAATACGACATGACATCATGACATCATGACATCCATATCCACGGAGAGTCTACTGTATATGTAAACTTGTTACCACATCTATAAAGCTTGAGGTTGTGTCTAAAAATAAGGGTAATAAAACACAGACTAACCAGATGCTTTGGTCAAACTGTATCTTTCATCCTTCCTTCCTTTGTTTACCTTCCTCTCATGCACAACTTCTCCTTTGTACAGCAGGTCAGTATTCCACCAGAGTCCATTTTGGGCTCGCGGAGACAGTGCTAATGGAGGACAGACTGCTCCCACTCTCCTCTGACACCTCTTGTCTCTTAGTGGTTATGGCGGCCGTCACCTCAATGTTGCACCAACCCCCTCCATATTTTTCATGAAAAAAGGAACAAACCGAACCTAGGAAACAATCGGATCCCCCTGAACATGAACTTTGGCCCAATTCCTAGCCGCATGCATACGATCAAAAGCAAATTCTTGAACCCGCCCACAATCCACATCTTGAATCCTGAAGGGGACCAAGGACTTGCCTTGCACACATCAAACAGCCTGTTGAGTCAGTTGAAGAATATTATCAACCGATCCACACGGTTTCTCACACCAATGATGGCATTTCAGAACCGCTATGTTGTGGTGCAACCTCAGACAGATGCACCACACTAAGGCATCCCTGGCAGGTCTCTGTCCTGATATTTGCAGGGAGACAGCAATTTTCACAGCAGCGTAACAAGGATGTTTGCTACATGACAGCTGACTACATGTGGCAGATGTCTGTGAGTGGCTGAATGCAAGAGAGAGGAAAAACATTGGATGGCATTAAAAAAAAAAAGGGGAAAAAGTGTACAATTCTGTCAAGCATTACGTCTGAAGTGTTTTACACCTGAGTGTCTGCCAAGAGTTCTTGGCCCGCTTCACACTGAAATTAAGCAGACGAGGGCTCAACCTGTGTCTTAGGAGTAAAACAAAAACAATAAAGTCCAATTAATGTCAGTACTTTTGATGCACTCGCAACACTGGTATTATCATTAACAGTTTTGAATTGAAATTAAAATGACTGACTGTTCATGTTGATGGAATTGCCCAAATCAACCATGTCCACGACTGCAACAACACTGGTTAAATGTCGACCAAAGCGTCCAGTAGGATTGCTGTGCATGCATTTGGACACAAACACAACCCAAGCAGTAGCTCGGGTTATGTTTGGAAGCTAATGGCCAGCACTCTGAGCATCTCTTGTAATTGTAGAGAGAACCATTAACCTGTATTTATCTTATCATGTATAAATTAATGGGTGGGCCGGTGTTCAAGTGGTTAGCGCGTCAACCTCACAGTGCAGAGGTGCAGGGTTCGTTTCGTCAACTCAAACTAGACTAGACTAAAATGCAAAGATGGCAAATCTTTACCTGCCGGTTAAGTAGAAGCACCTGTGATGAAAGCCAAATTGTGGCTGCATTTTTATTTTCTGTACCAGGCTTTGCTGCCTCTGCAAAAATGTAATCCGTTTTCATCAACTAAAATCTTGACTCAAACAGTCCTGGACAATTCTGACTAAAATCAGACTAAAATGTTGAGACTTTTCCATCCATCCATCCATCCATCCATCCATCCATCCATCTTCTACCGCTTATCCGGGGCCGGGTCGCGGGGGCAGCAGCTTTAGCAGGGAAACCCAGACTTCCCTCTCCCTAGCTACTTCTTCCAGCTCTCCCCGGGGGATCCCGAGGCGTTCCCAGGCCAGCTGCGTGACATAGTCTCTCCAGCATGTCCTGGGTCGTCCTCGGGGTCTCCGCCCGGTGGGACATGCCCGGAACACCTCACTAGGGAGGCGCTCAGGAGGCATCCGGATCAGATGCCCAAGCCACCTCATCTGGCTCCTCTCGATGTGGAGAAGAAGCGGCTCTACTCTGAGCCCCTCCCGGATGACCGAGCTTCTCACCTTATCTCTAAGGGAGAGCCCGGACACCCTGCGGAGAAAACTCATTTCGGCCGCTTGTATCCGGGATCTCGTTCTTTCGGTCACGACCCATAGCTCATGACCATAGATGAGGGTTGGAACGTAGATCGACCGGTAAATTGAGAGCTTCGCCTTTGGCTCAGCTCCTTCTTCACCACGACAGACCGATACAACGCCTGCATCACAGCAGACGCTGCACCGATCCGCCTGTCGATCTCTCGCTCCCTTCTGCCCTCACTCGTGAACAAGACCCCAAGATACTTAAACTCCTCCACTTGGGGCAAGATCTCCTCCCCAACCCGGAGAGGGCACTCCACCCTTTTCCGACTGAGGACCATGGTTTCAGATTTGGAGGTGCTAATCCTCATCCCAACCGCTTCACACTCGGCTGCGAACGCTCCAGTGAGAGTTGGAGAGCCCTGCTTGAAGGAGCCAACAGTACCACATCATCTGCAAAAGCAGAGATGCAATACTGAGGCCACCAAAACGGACCCTCAACGCTCGGCTGCGCCTAGAAATTCTGTCCATAAAAGTTATAAACAGAATCAGTGACAAAGGGCAGCCTTGGCGTAGTCCCACCCTCACTGGAAACGATTCCGACTTACTGCCGGCAATGCGAACCAAACTCTGACATCGGTGGTATAGTGACCGAACAGCCCGTATCAGGGGGCTCGGTACCCCATACCCACGAAGCACCCCCCACAGAACTCCCCGAGGTACACGGTCAAACGCCTTCTCCAAGTCCACAAAACACATGTAGACTGGTTGGGCGAATTCCCACATACCCTCGAGGACCCTGCTAAGGGTGTAGAGCTGGTCCACTGTTCCACGGCCGGGACGAAAACCACACTGCTCCTCTTCAATCTGAGGCTCGACTTCCTGACGGACCCTCCTCTCCAGCACCCCGAATAGACCTTACCAGGGAGGCTGAGGAGTGTGATCCTCTGTAGTTGGAACACACCCTCCGGTCCCCTTTTAAAAAGAGGGACCACCACCCCGGTCTGCCAATCCAGAGGCACTGTCCCCGATGACCACGCGATGTTGCAGAGGCGTGTCAGCCAGACAGCCCCACAACATCCAGAGCCTTGAGGAACTCCGGGCGGATCTCATCCACCCCTGGGGCCTTGCCACCGAGGAGATTTTTAACCACATCGGTGACTTCAACCACAGAGATAGGAGAGCCCACATCAGAGTCCCCAGACTCCGCTTCCTCCAAGGAAGGCGTGCTGGTGGAGTTGAGGAGGTCTTCGAAGTACTCCGCCCACCGGCTCACAACGCCCGAAGTCGAGGTCAACAGCGCCCCACTTCCACTGTACACAGTGTTAGTGGTGCACTGTTTCCTCCTGAGACGTCGGATGGTGGACCAGAATTTCCTCGGCCGCCGGAAGTCGGCTTCCATGGCCTCACCGAACTCTTCCCACGCCCGAAGTTTCTGCCTCAGCGACCACCAAAGCTGCATTACGCTTGGCCAGTCGATACCCGTCAGCTGCCTCTGGGGTCCCACAGGCCATAAAGGCCCGATAGGACTCCTTCTTCAGCTTGACGGCATCCCTTACTGCTGGTGTCCACCAGCGAGTACGGGGGTTGCCGCCACGACAGGCACCAACTACCTTACGGCCACAACTCAGATTGGCCGCCTCAACAATAGAGGCGTGGAACACGGTCCACTCGACTCAATGTCCCCGCCTCCTCGGGACATGGGAAAAGCTCTGTCGGAGGTGGGAGTTGAAACTCCTTCTGACAGGGATTCCGCCAGACGCTCCCAACAAACCCTCACAATACGCTTGGGTCTGCCAGGACGGACCGGCATCTTCCCCACCATCGGAGCCTACTCACCACCAGGTAGTGATCAGTTGACAGCTCCGCCTCTCTTCACCCGAGTGTCCAAAACATGCGCCGCAAACCGATGATACAACCACAAAGTCAATCATCGAACTGCGCCAAGGGTGTCCTGGTGCCAAGTGCACATATGGACACCCTTATGTCTGAACAAGGTGTTCGTTATGGACAATCCGTGACGAGCACAGAAGTCCAATAACGAAACACCACTCGAGTTCTGATCAGGGTGGCCGTTCCTCCCAATCACGCCTCCAGGTCTCACTGTCGTTGCCCACATGAGCATTGAAGTCCCCAGCAGAACGAGGGAGTCCCCAGCAGGAGTACTCTCCAGCACACCCTCCAAGGACTCCAAAAGGGTGGGTACGCTGAACTGCTGTTGGGTGCGTATGCACAAACAACAGTCAGAACCCGCCCCCACCCGAAGGCGGAGGGAGGCTACCCTCTCATCTACCGGTGTGAACCCCAATGTACAGGCACTGAGCCGGGGGGCAATGAGTATGCCCACACCTGCTCTGCGCCTCTCACCGTGGGCAACTCCAGAGTGGAAGAGAGTCCAACCCCTCTCGAGAGAACTGGTACCAGAACCCAGGCTGTGTGTGGAGGTAAGTCAGACGATATCCAGTCGGAACTTCTCTACCTCGCACACCAGCTCGGGTTCCTTCCCTGCAAGAGAGGTGATATTCCACGTCCCTAGAGCTAGCTTCTGCAGCCGAGGATCAGACCGCCAGGGTCCCCGCCTTTGGCCGCTGCCCAGCTCACATTGCACCCGACCCCTTTGGCCCCTCCCATGGGTGGTGAGCCCATGAGAAGGGGGACCCACGTTGCCTCTTCGGGCTGAGCCCGGCCGGGCCCCATGGGTGTAGGCCCGGCCACCAGGCGCTCGCCATCGAGCCCCACCTCCAGGCCTGGCTCCAGAGGGAGGCCCCGGTGACCCGCGTCCGGGCAAGGGAAACTTAAGTCCATTTATTTTGGTCATCATAAGGGGTCTTTTTGAGCCGTGCTTTGTCTGGTCTCTCACCTAGGACCTGTTTGCCATGGGTGACCCTGCCAGGGGCATAAAGCCCCAGACAACTTAGCTCCTAGGATCATTGGGACACACAAACCCCTCCACCACGATAAGGTGACGGCTCATGGAGGAGTGTTGAGACTTTTCACTGACTAAAACTGGACTCTACTCAAAAGAGTAGGACGCCAAGTGAAAGTAATAAAAACAAAACATGACAGCTTGACGCAAACTAAAACTAGAACAGGCCACCAAAAACAACACTATCTGCCAGCGGAGACCAACTCTAGCGATTCTTGTGGAATTAGTTACTTTCTATTGACATGTTCTTGAGACCCTTACATGTAAATCGAAGAATCCTTTGTAAAGCAGCAAGCATTGGGCCTCCCTTCACAGCATACGGTATGTTTTCTCAAGTGTTGCTCTTTAGAAAGCATTCCCTAAAAATGACATGCTCTTCAAATACAGAAATATTCACATCACCATTCTTGAGACAATGAATCTCAGAGTCCCCATAAAGTGGAAGCCTGTGTTGCAATTATCCAAAAAGGAGACTGGCTGGCTGGTAAAATGTCAGCCAAGTTCTATAAAAGAGCTTGAGACTTTCCATGTTCGCACATGAAACGGAAAAATTGAGAAATGAGGGCTCTGTAAAACAGTTGTACTACTTAAAGTGGGAGCAGTAGAATCTTCACTTTTGAAGATTACACATATGCTTGAACCTCCCTCTAAACCTGTGAAGACTATATTTCAACAATGTACACCATCATGGATACCAGAGAGCTGTCTATGGGTTGGGAAAAAAGGAGAAAATCAATCAGTTCTGTGACAAACATTGTCCATACTCAATGCATCCTAATCGATGCAAAAGCTAAAATGGGTTTTCGGTTTTAGGTTGGCCAGGTCAGTCAAAAGAATTAAATAGTGCATGCATTTTACCTTGTAAAGTGGAGACTCAAAGGGTTCATCCAGCCGGGATGGTCCATTTTTCACGAACAATCTCAATGCATTTATATATATATACAGTATATACAAATATTGGTCCATTCAAAATCAATGTACATACATTGCTTATAAATTACAAAAACAGCAAGGAATCAGGACCAAAATGTGTGTGGACATCGTTACGTACGGCCACTTCAACCTCTGAAAATATAAGGATTCCAATTTATGAGAGAATGAGGAGGAAATGAGCAATTTACATTGATTTTCTCCCATGCCAGATTTGCTTTCTTTGATAAGTTCCCACGATATGAAAACGATGCATTTCAAAAGGCTTTTTGTTAGCTCAGTTGTACATGGGTCACTATATATTCAAACAATATTACGTCTGCCTCCTGACTTCACTGACGTAGTCTGGCTCATGTGTCAATCAAACAGACTCTTTCCTGTGAGTGTTACAACTTGTACTAAAATTAGTCACACATACAAAAAAAAATCCTTAAATCCCTAGTTTTTCAGAGGGTTGAACTTTAGTGCACCATTTTTACATATAGACCTCTTATATATGTGGCAACGTTCAGCCCAATCAGGTGTCTCTTTTGACATACCTAAACAAAACAAGCAACATCTGAAAGAGGCAGACAGTCTGGTCGTAGCAGGTTTGTTGCAAAGCAAAGCAAATAATTTGCAATTTCATCTTTAAGTCTTATGCTTAATCAATCTCCTCTCATAAAAATATTCAGAGTGTTGTGTTTCATCTGGATGCAAATACCAGGAAATGCAACCTGAAATGTTTTGTCTCCTCTTATATCTTGAAGTCAGTTCTGTCTGTGTACCATCATGTGGACTATTTTGTATAGTAAAAACAACAAAAGGTATGAATGAATGAATTTCAAGAATATTCCCTAACTAATAATTTTATATGTATTCTAAAAATGGCTTATGATGGTGTTTTAGGCATCCGGATTGTGTCCATATTATGCAATGCTACTGTATGATGCCAAAATTACACCTGCACTCCCATTCAGACACTTATCTCATACTAAAGGAGTGATTGACATCATTAGATCATGAGAAGAAAGCAAAGATCGGAAGACTGGGAAGAAAATAATACTAATGTCACCATGTGCTTGGTTTTGTATTTTGCAAAAAGGTTTATTATTGGTCATCATTTATGTGCGGGAGACATGAAAGACTATCGCCTCTATCCGTTCTGTCTCTCTTTTGTTCCCTTTTCCCTCTCTCCCATCCCTTTCTTTTGTCTCATGATTGTACGTGCAGACTTAACGGTGAATGCAAACAAGGCTTTTAGTCACACTGAATTAATGTTTCCAGTGCATTTCATGAATATGCATCCTTTCAAATGTCATATTTTATGTCGCTGCTCTGAATCCATCAGCTCCCGTGCGTGCATTAAGATGTCATTGAGTTCAAATTGCAGGAGCACTTTGAAGGTTCATCTATGAATTGCAGGACTTTCTAGGAAATAGAATCTTAAAATTAAAACATGGCCTGGTTTGTGAAATCATTTTTCAATCCTTTAAAAAAATGAAAAATACATAAGCTATCATTACGGTGGATATTATAGTTTTTGTTTGCTTTTGAAAAGTAAACTTTTCAATATGTAAACAGTCCTGAGTATAGGTTGAGATCAAGGCAAATCCTGCTTGTTATCCGAGTCCACCGGCTAAAGCTTCACCGCCTGAGGGGTTCACATGATGAGTTCAAGGGTCGAACTCAAGTAATAAGGGAGCAGAAGGTCATAGGTGACAATTTAGCCCTGAGGAAATACTGTATGCTTTCGTTTCACTGTCCTTGCATATCTGTGTGTGTGTGTGTGTGTGTGTGTGTGTGTGACTATGCATAGCAACTGCAAATTCAAAGTGAGTCAACAATAGCACTGATGAAAATGAGATGAGTGAAACTGTGCAAATTTCACCACAGTTATCAAGTCTGGGAAAGGACAAGACGGATGTAGTAATGAATAGAAAAATACCATTGATTCAATCTTTTAATCCTATCATTAGATGTGGTCTCCAGCAAATTTGCTCGAACACACCCGTGCACACATCAGCCTCATGATCAATGACTGCAAAGACACTGTGTAAATAGCACTGTCGGCGAGGAGATGCAAAATCAACACCATAGTAGGGCTGCAAAATAATGAGTTAGACTGGGCCGTTGCCGATGTGCATACATGGACCTGTGGGGTCGAAGTGACTCGCACACCGTGATCCGGAATTGAAATAATTCTTTGCTAACGGATATTTAAGATCCACGCATGAAAGGGGAGATCATGTAAACGCCACACAGGTAAGCCTGAGCCCAGGTTCGAAAGTCAAGCTTCGGAACAGTGAAGCAGACATGTTAATCACTATTCCACCATACCGTGTAAAATATCCATCCATTCATTTTGCTGATTTCACATTCACAGAGCAAAGAGAAAGAAAACCTCTCACACATTCACCCCCTCAGTGAGTGGGCACTGAACGCTCACCAACAGCAGGCTACACCCATAGACGTACAACCATCCGCGCTCACACTCACCCCTCAGGACAATTTAGAGTGTTCCATTAACCTGTTGTGCATGTTTTTGGAATGTGGAAGGAAACCAAGTACCCGGAGAAAACCCACACAGGCACAGGGAGAACATGCAAACTCCACGCAGGAAGTTTCGGAGCTGGAATCAAACCTTGCACCTTCTGCACTGTGAGGCCGACGTGCTAACCGGTAGAACACGGTGCCGCCGCATTTCAGATATAGCCATCTTAAATTGTACTGGTACTACTGTATGTTGCCAGGTGGTGTGCATTTTATTGGAACCTTACTCCAATTTAACCGAGGTATCTTATTGGGTCACAAACACTGTAGGTTTTGAGCTATTTTCTGTAGAAATAACCTTTTGTGAAACATTGCGATAAGTCTTACAAAGATGTCAATATTTTCTCCAAAACGCTAAATAATCCGAATTTTTTTTTCCCGCCTCCTCTAGTACGCCGCTTTTCTTCCCCGTGTATCTGATACATACTTCTTTTTAAAGTCACAACCCTTTGCAATGGACACAGGACTCCATTGTGCTCCCATACAAGCCAGTCATTGTGTCTGTGACACAGTAACAAGGGACTGCCATGTCAACACCAACAGTGTGTGGTAGTGGATCATTATGTCTGACCACAGCCCTGGCCAAAGGGGAAAGGCCAGAGGTTAGAGAACAGTCGCCATTAGCGGAGCCGCCTCTGTCAACACATTTGTATATGTAACATGGTTTCCCATCAGTGCTCATCATCAGTTTATCGTGTCATTTGATGATGACGTTAATCATGTTGTGGGAAATTGCTGGACACTGAATTACGATGTTGATGGAAATGGAATAGACTGTAATTTATCCTGTTGAGGCTCTTTTTTTTCCCTCAACCCATGTTGGCTATTTTATTGTTTAAAAGATGCAAATGATGGTGCTCTTCACCTTGAAGTCATTTCTTTACGTCCCCTGCTTCCATACTTTTAACTCATCCACAGTGGATAGGAATTTGTGTGCAACCACCAAGCACCACCGGGCGTGATTCGAGGAAGTCCAAAGATGGCTGTAATTTCTGAAGCGGGGAGTTTGATGAGAAATGGTGAATTTATTTGAGATCCATGCCCACGTGGATCAGCCTGAAATGGTGACGGAAGAAGTGATGGACTGACGGACCTTCCGTCAGTCCGATGGCATGCCCACCTCTGGTGAATTGATGCACGAGTGACATCCATGAGGTATTATTTTCAAAAAGATAAGTGCAAAAGTCTTTTATTGTCATTGCACAGTATAACTAGGCCTAGAACAACAACAAAAACATTCTATCGGGTGTCCAAAGATTGAAAAGAGAACATGATTGAAAAGTGTCTGACATTGCACTGGACTGGGGTTAACAGAAATTGGATGACGGTTGGAGAGTTGGACTCAGACTTTGTATGGCAGGGAGTGCAAAGGAGGAGGGAGGATCGGAAATGATAACCTTGTCTCTCATTCGTTTCTGTCTGCTCAGGGATTTAATTTGGTTGCACCGTCACACCTGAGCAAAAGCTCATCCATCACAGGTACTGCAAGATCTCTGCATCTTTGATTTTTGTTCTTCTTCTCTGCATCGTTCCTTTCACTGTATCCTTCTTTCATGCTCCACAACAAATGTTTTTTCACTCATTTGATATCGTAAGCATCCTCTCCACCGCAGAGTAGGTGAAAAAAACCTCTCAGAAGAATTTGATAAAAGCATATATTGTTAAAAATGTGTCAATTAGAGGAAATGTGTCTGGACTGGGGCAACACGGTGGCAGATTGAACATGGCAACTCTGCTGGTGTCATTGAGTCCTCCGCCTTGTTTCCGTTGACATGTCACATGTACACAATATTTTGTTACTGTGCAAATGTCCATCGGGTGTCTAAAAGCACCCATCATGAACTGCGCACATTTCTATTGGAATGTATGAGCTGCATGTATGCATGAGAAAAGTCAAGTCCGTTAAAATTCCAGCCCCGTTTCCCCGACAGGCTGAGCTCGTCCATTGTTCGCTGTGCTGTTTCTCAGCGGGTCTAACACAAGTTTGCCCAAATGTCACATTGGTGGCCACAGTCCACTGAACATCCAGCAGACCACCTTACTCGCCAAGGCCAAACTAATCAACACATCCAGCAGGGGACACAGGAACCCAGCCACAGAAATCATCCATACACACCTGAGCTCAGCCAAGTGACCATGAGGCACCGTTTCAAATGCACACGGAGTTGTGCAGATTTAAAATCGTTCAAGTATTGCATGTGGATTCTTCTGACTCGAGGTTTCCGTGTGTGAGTTTCTTGTGTCTACCTGTGCATTGTGATGAACCTGAATTGGCACATCGCAAGGGTCTCGCTTGACTCAAACTGGCTGCAATTGGCTTACTATGTTGTCGAGTGACCTTCAGTCACTGTTTATCGTACAAGGGACAGCAGTGGTCTGACCGCACTCAAGAGTCCTCTGATGGAGTGTGAATGCTGACATTGACTGTGCTTTATGCACATCAATGGATGTGGTCTTTATTTGTTAAACTGATGGACGAAGGAAGACGGATTCTAACATGCCAATAATTGGAGATGTTGCCCAATATGCTGTCACAAAAAAACCCCCAAAAACCCCAATACTGATTGGTTGGTATTTTAATACAGATTTTGTTTCTTGTGTTCCAGCTATTCTATTTTTTCTATGATTTAAGAGCACGCCAGTTGTCCGCTTCATCACATGCTCAATAATTCAGTATGAGACATATTGTCCCGTTGGCGCACAATTCAATTCCTTTGTCGTGCACACATTCAAGATGCAGCTACTCAGGAAATTTGATGGAACAAAAACATTTATTGACAAAAACAAGCGCAAGGCTGACAAAGTACAACTAATGACGCTGTACAAGTCAGGAATAAAGTGAAGAAAGCAAAAAGCGCTTTACACAAGGCAAGGAAAAAATACACTGTCACAAAAGTACACGAAAGACCAAACCGTGTGGAGAACAAACAGTGGATACGCTTAAATACAGCAAGAACTACTTATTAGAATAACAAAGGACAGAAGCAAAGGCAGGAGCCAAAAAAAAAATGGAGAAAACATAAATGTTGGCAAAAGCCAAAAACGGAACGAGAGCAATAAGAGAGCATCTAGACCAAATGCACATGAACAATGGTGTGAGGACAGCTTGACATGGGTCCATGAGGTCCTTAAATAGTCCCAATTGTGATGCCAAACAGGTGCGCAGCAGGGAACCCGGGAACGCCTCCGCCACCTGCTGGACACTAACAGAACGTGATCAGGACAGAATAATGGGGCGCATCTACCAAAGAGTGTAGCCCTAATTTGGGGTTGTTGGAGTTTTCATGAGACATGAGAATTCCGTAGAGATCCATTTGGAAAATATGGAACACTTTGATTGTGAAATGAATTTGCATCATGGATCCGGAATTCATTATCAATGACGTGTCCGCGGCTCATCTGTTGGCTCCTTTGAAGAAGAGTGTTTTTAATAAATCCAATCAAAGCAATGTAATAAGAATGACATGACTATAACTGAAAGCTTTGGCGACAGTGAAATTGAAAAGTTGACCAACTAAGTAACTAACTAACTAACTAACTAACTAACGACCCGGCCGACACCCACAAAAAAAAAAAAAATCTATGGCCATTATTACAATGACTTTATTGTTTGTGACTGGCGCTTCAACTACAAGTCCCATCAGCATGTGGAAATGCTCCTCACAGGCGAAGAAAAAAGTCAACTGCCGCTAATACTTCTAAATATTGGAGGAAATTACAAAATTTGTGAACTGTATACAAGGTCGCTACAATATTTTTTATTAATAATAATATAAAAATTATAATAAATACAATATATAATAATAATATAATAATATTCTTTTTTTTCTCCCCCCCACCCCCCAATTTTGCTGCTGTAGACTGCAAATTTCCCCAATGTGGGACAAATAAAGGTTATCTTATATGATGTTATGTCAACATCCAGATGTCATTGCAAGAACATACTGCATATACAGCCACTGGGCAGTCACTGAGCGTATATCGGACAGTTGTGCCCCTACCGGGCCCCCCGCCCTCCTACGAGTCAGCTCGTCAGCACGAATCATCCGAGTCGGACGGTGACAGTCATCACTCGCTGTTAGCAGCTGTGAAATAACTCGAAAGGGTGCAATATGATGTTTTTGCCTTTGGGAGCCACGAGAGCTTAGTACGCCTCTGGAGTGCAGAAGCCAAAAGATGCTGAAGTCCACAGGCGAATGCACGCACAGACGGATGATGTGCCAGGGTCATAATGTCCACTGTCTCCATCCAGAGCACGTGTATTTCTCCACGAGTAGCACACTTAAATCGATGGGAGAATCTGCACAGCCAAAAAAAGCGTGCGGTAGCGCACCTCTTTTCTGACCTGAAGCCCTGCCCATACGAGGGGCCATCTGCGCTCATTCGCTCTCATTATTTCTCAATCCGCACCTCGTGTACGGGCACATTTTCTGGGGTTCGCACAGCACCGCGCAACCGGCGCTGAGCATCAAAAATGTTCAATAATTTTGTCACTCAGACACCATCGGCTCGAGCGCACACTGCGATTCTACACAGCGCATGTGCTCTTCATACATCAAATATGGCGCACGCTGTGAGTGCATTCCTTTCTAATAAGGGGCTCTACATTCCAAGTACATGTTTGAATGACCCTCTGTCCACACAATGATATGTACGGGGTGCAGCGCCCGATGGCGCTCGGCTTAAGCCACCCGTTGGAATATGTCGCTATGTGCACAAAACGAACATTGAAATTACAGTATAGCATCAAATATTTAAACAAAAAGTAATGCTATATAATTTTCTTGTGGGATAATACTAGGTAAATCAGCACCTTATCTCTGTCTGTTGAGCCAGTTCTGTCTGTACATAAGTGATGAGTTTGGCACATTTGATGATGAATGGCATGAGAAGGACTTTGTTGGTGATTAAATTATAAGGACAACACATGTAAGATGTGGTGTGGTGTAGGTATTGATTAAAACACTGGAAACCACCAATGCATTTCTTAGCACGTAGTTAAGTGAATCTTAATTAGCAGGCATGAACAACACAGGCCCTGTGTGTGCATATGTGCTCTCCAGGCATACAGAACCGTAAACCCGTAGTCGTGTGCACGAGATTGGCATTCCTTTGTCTGTATGCACACACCACCACACATGGGCCCAGTGATTTAGTTGCTGACAGAAATCTTTTTGATCTTTTTTTATTTTTTAGACATTAATTCATTTCATTTACAGTTCTGAAAAGATGACTGTCGGTTGTTAAGTGATTTACATAGCTAACTTTCATACAGTTGGCATGGGAGTGAATTCCACTTGATGGCCCATTGACTGGTAGATAAATTGTTGATGGGAGTTTGCAGTGATTAACCCTTTCAGGGACAGCGGTTACTCCAGTGGAGAGCTTATGTTATCAGGTTACAGGTTATCATTATTGGTGCATGAAAGGGTTAAACACACACAAACACACACACACACACACACACACACACACTTTTTTGCAATATATTGCAAAAACATTTATCTATCGATCCATCTAGATCAGGGGTGTCAAACTCATTTTTGTCGCGGGCCACATTTTAGTTACCGTTTTCCTTGCAGGGCCGTTATGACTGAAACCATATAAAGAAGTCAAGAATAAATGTTTATTCATTCATTGTTTAAGTTACTGAAATAAGGGGTTGGGTAACAAGAAAATGCTTATAATATTACAAATGAGAATGTAAAATTTTGGTAGCGATTTTAGCAAGCATCATGAAAGTTGCCATCTATGATTTGCTCTCACGGGCCACATAGAATGATATGGCGGGCCAGATCTGGCCCCTGGGCCTTGAGTTGGGCCTGTGATCTAGATTTATACAGTATATAAAGATATGTCATATATGGTTACAGAAACAGATGGCATGGGCGCCAATCATTTGCTCACACGCTCACAGAAGCTCATGGGTACACATGGAGACAAGTTTTTTTTTGTGGTATGAAAGATGTATTTGTTTTTTGTTTAGATGTGTTTATTGTGAAGAATGAAAAAAAGTTGTGACACGCATGCTGTGTACTATACAGGGCTGTTCTCATATCTAGTGGCTCTCAAAGGCAAAACATGAAATTGTACATTTGGAGTCCTTTCACAGCCGCTGACAGTGAGTGATGACTGTCACCGGCCGACTCTGCTGATTCGTGCCGACGTGAAGACTGGGCAGTGGGGCCACACCTGTCCCAGAAACGCACACCGACTGCCCAATGGTTGTATACTCTATGTGGCCCTACTACATTAGAATGCTGTCTCATGAAAACTCCAAGATCCGGAAATCAGGATCAGCCTCAGACCGAATCATGCCTTTTGGTGGATGTGCACAAAATTCCAAGTTGCGCCAAGCGGGTATTTCATCAGCCTAACTCGGAGAATTGCAGTTCCTTAAAAATACGCCAAAAAAGTGCATAAGGAATTGACTTAAGGGCAAACGGGGGCTATTCCCCTTAATGAACATTCTGCTGGAGAAGCCTAATACAAAGTATCACTGCTTCCACCACAAATTTTGTCTTTCAAATTTTCACTTTGATATTTTATCTTCAGGCTGCCAAAGGTTATACGGTAAACTGATCAAACAACAGCATTTACATCAATTTTTTGTTTTAAAAAAAATTCCCACTGTAAATAGTCTTCTGTAGCAACACATACATCAGACAACACGTGGTAATCCAGGAGAAGGGGGAGTTGTTACCGGCTGGCAGCTGTATGCATGACATCATGACAGCCTGCGAGAAGGCAGTCTTGGTGCACCCTGGCTTCACCGGGGTGAGGCTCCATAGCAATTTCAGCTAGCGATGCCAAGACTGTGAGGCAGATGTGCAAACCACATACCCCACCGTGCCATTATAAGTGGTACTCATGGAGAACGTTTAGTTACTACTGTATAATAAATACCAGCTTTGGTTTCGGAGAATGTTTCCAGAGACTCAAAAATCAAAACAGAAGTCCATCCATCAACTGCAGATACACTCAATGTGTCTGCGGAAGTAAATGTTACAGTACATGTCTGCTGAAGCGGAATGGCCATGCAAATTTGCACAAATACACTCAAAATATACACGTTGAGGCCATTCGTTTAGAACAAGTGGGTGACTAAAATCACAGTGTTTACCTGCTTACAGCCAGACCGAGATACGTGTTCTCTGAAGGTGGCTGACCTCCCATCAGATTAAAGAGAACACGAGAGGATGATAAAGTGTGGTGGCTGAGAGAGGTGAAGACAAGGGGAGGTTTTTAAGACAGATGGAACAATAAGTAAGTACACATCATAGGAAGATGGAGAAGGTGATGAAGAGAAAGGTTGGTCGCCAACAGAAAGACATGAGGAAGATTGCGATCTAACACACAGCAAGAGCGCAAATAATTTCCGATCTGTCATTCTGATCACTGGTCGGACTGTCAAATCAATGATTGAGTGTTTTCTCAGTTTCTTCGACCATCTGTCTCTCGATGAAAAAATGTAAAGAGAAAATAAAACTATCCGCTTCAACCTGGAATATCAATATGCTTGTATTCAATTGCAGTTGAATGCTTAAGTGGTAAGAGAATATGTGTTTCTATGTGTGGGAAGGTGCTTGTACAATCACTCGCCAAACTCGTTGACCAATATGTCAGCAATCAGGCCGCATTTCTTGTAGTGTCTGTAGTACTACAGCATAGGGGCAAAAATAAACATCAACATTTTAATTTTGTCTGTCAACCAGGGCTGGAACCAAACTTTTTGTACTTTTCATGCAGCAATAATGACAACCAGTAACCTGATAATATGATAGGCTGTCCACTGTCGTAACCACTGTCCCTGAAAGGGTTAATACTGTATATACTGCTTGTCAAAGGGACAAATTCTGATTTTGGGCCGATAGACCTGTGCGAATTTGGTTCATCGCTTTGGCAGGGAAGGAGCCTGAGTTGGTGTGTAAGGACGACAAATTCAGACTAGATATGTTTGTGCTCGCCTCGACACACAGCTTGGTCTGTGGTACCAGTCCGCTTGAGAGGGGTAAGACAGACAGTATGAAGAAGAATTGAGATTGTTTTTATTATAAATGTTAAATTTCAGTTTTAGCACCATCAGATGTAATTTTAGAATTTTATGACAATAATAATTTGACCTCATTCTCGTATGGTACTCGGATGTCATTGCAATGTGCGTGTGTGTGTGTGTGTGTGTGTGTGTGTGTGTGTGTGTGTGTGTGTGTGTGTGTTTCCATGTTGGAAACAGACACCCACAATCCAAGGACGACAAGTGGGGGAACGTGAGACTGGAATGCTAACTTTCATGTAATCATCTCCTGATGCTAATGTAAACACTGAATCTGATTTGAGCTAATTGGGTTTGTAGTCAGGGTAAATAATGTAAAGAGAAACCACTTGCCCGTACTGCAAGATGTTTCCCAATTACTTCTATCCCCTCTGTCTGATCCACTACTTGAAGATGAATACAACTTTGAAAACAAATTCCAGGATTTCTTTTCACTCCAATCTGCCAATGGCGGTGAGTTTTCGACCTGAGCCCTTCAGTGGCAATTTAGTGACATAATCCACCTCTTAATAACGGCATCACAAAATAGTGTCCAAAAAAGGCCAGATACTATAACTGTGGTTACGTTCACACTACGAAGCATGTTACTTAACTATTACTAAAAACAATTTTGCAGATTAACGGACGATTGTCTGTATAGTCTCCCTTCCAAGTACTCTCTCATGCACACATCGCATAAATATCCGATTTAGGTCGGGCAGCTCTCTTCGGGCAGTCGGCGGGGTGCACCCTGAACTGGTTGCCAGCCAATCGCAGGTCACACATGGACAAAATTGGATATTCTCCGCTTAAACGCAGTTCCAGCCAGATGTGTGTGAAAGGTCCAATCGATCATCCAAGCACTGAATTTTTTCTGTTAAATAAGCTAGTTCTGTCAAGCTCGGGTAAGCTTAACATTTAACATGGCTTCTCTGTCTTTTCTCGTCATCCCTTCGTGAGTGTGACACTTGTCAGAAATGTAGCTTAGTCGGCACCACGCGGGCAATGATTATTGACTTAGGAGCAACTCTATAACATGCTTAGGCACACTCGTGACTAGCCGAAGCTGTTGCTTTCCAGCTGCTTCTGCATAAGGAACACATCCCTACACCTCCTGCTACTCACATAGGTGATGTGAGCCCAGCTAAGGTTTTGGAATCGTCTCGGCAGTTCTTCCTCTTCTTCTTTCATTCTTTTGATGATTGCTTGCTACTCAGTTTTGCTATTCTATATGTAAAGGAAAATGCAAATTTTGACCCGCAAACTGCGATGGGAAACCGCTTATTTGGAACCTTGATTTGCATAAAACTATTATTTGAATTGTGTATTTTTTTTAATTTCCTATTTAGTAGGGGGTAAAAAAATGGAGCTCAAAGAAGGGATGATACATGTTTTTAAAGAAACTTTTCAATTCAGTTAATGACATATTTCACATTTGAGGTTATGGATCTCAAACCCCCTCATTGGCATTCATAGGGAGAGTCTTGAAAAGTTTTTACCGTTCATCTTGTCACTCACATCTGCTCTCTCTCCGTAACGTCGTCTCACTGATTGCATTCCACCCACTAATCTAATTCTCCTCGTCCACCAACCTTCTTGGAGTGGATCCACATCACCGACCCCCGCCATGACACCAGATTCTAACTATGGACTGAAAGCACACGTAAGCGCCCTGCCTGCCTAACCACTGCGATCACATTACTGCCTGCACAAAAACAAACCCGACTTCAGCTAATTGCTTGGTTGCCATTCAACATCCACAGGAAGCAGCAGACTCCAGTGATCGACTCCAAAAAGAAACCCTTACCAATCCTGACCCTGCAATTAGGATAATATTCATCTACAGTCAGCATTGTGTCATTAATTTGACCACAGTAAATGAAGTTAGCACAAACATATATATCATGCTAGATGTTATGTGGCGAAACAGCAGGCCAGGTGAAAAAAAGAATAAAATGGCAATTCAGCCAGGATTCAGGAAGGAGATTTTCCAGTTCTCTTTATTTTCAGGAGTGACAGTTGACCAGTTTTGAGCAGCCCACGTGTGGCACTGCTCTCCAAGTTGTCCGGCCCCCCAGTGACTTCCTCATTCCTCTTATAGAGGGAGTTCACTTGAGCTTCAGGCCAATCAGGTCCAAGCAACAATTGGCCCTTCCCAGGTGGTTGCAATTACCTCAGCTGAAATAATTAGCATTCTACAAAGTGCATTAAGTACAACAGTTTTGGATGGAAAGAAAGGTGCACCTTTCCTTCCATCCAAAATCCACAGAAAAACAGAAATTTTAACATATGTCTTTCGTCATCATGACACTAATATATTTAAGATTGTGTTTATGGCCTGATATTAGCTTAAACAGAGATTTGCAGGGCTTGCTTCAGGACAGGTCTCCTCAAAGTCCAGACTTAAAATGAGCGATTGAAATGTGGACACACCTCCAGATCTTTTTTTTTTTTGTGCACTAATTATACGTGATGTATTTCCTCCTTTTAAGACATATACTATTATACTAAATCAGGCAAGTTGGCATGCCGCATGTCTGCATGTTTTGAGCGACAGCCAATAAACCTTTTATAACTAAATCTGTGATTACAGTCGATGTGGAGAGCAAGCAGAAGGCGACTCGGCTGTTTATATGTCCATTAGTATTCACGACAGTGATTTTGATTCCAAAGAATATCAGCTATGTTTCACATGCCTTACTGAGAGCAAAATGTCAACGAAATGGTCAGAATATGTGTGACTTTTTGTCGTGAAAAAAAAAAACTAACCTTTGCAGTTTTGCGCAGGTAATACATTCTTTAATTCCTGGATGCCAATGCTGTTGGGCATATGCACACCTGATGCCACAGGTGGTTGTGTATGTCTGTCACTACACCTGTCCTCTCCTCGGGGAGGCGCTAGCCACAGCCAGCTGGCAGAGGAACACTTGGACAAAGGATTGGACAGATTGGCTCAGCAGTGGGACATCGGAACAAGCTGAAAATATGACCGAAGGTGAAGGTAAAAATAGAGACAGGGAAAGGTAGAGGGAGTAAAACTGAGGACTTATTTATTATATTCGCCACACATCAATCAATATTCTTCAGTGCCTTTTAAAAACATGGGATGGGAAATGTCCCTCATAATTTTCTAAATGAATGTTAGAATGTGGGCAACTCAATTAAAACTGCGGTGGAGCAGGGCAGTAATTCAGGACAGAAAAAAGACCATCTAGTTAATGTCTTTTTTTCCCCAAAAATCACATCACTCAGAGTTATAGTATTATGTTTGCCCTACACGTCATTCCAAATCCCAAACTTATTAGGGCTCCTCATGTCGTAGCGTAGGGCAGTGGAAGGCCCAGCGCATGTGCAACTGAATAAAAAAGCTAATCTGCAAGATCTCCCCTTGCTGATGATGTAGTCTGGCTGTGCATGTGTCATGGGCAATTGGAGACCGCCTTTTACCCGCGACTTTACATCCGTGTTCAACACCCCAAAACATACAGGTGTGCTACGCATTCATGGGAGTGCTATTAATATATTTTTAATGGTGCCGCAAGAGTGGCTGCCTTTACAGCAGCTCCTATACTTTTTGTTCTTCTACTTTCTTCCTTTCATAACTTGGCTGCTGTAAATTGGGGATTTCTCCATTGTGAAACAAATAAAGGTTTTCTTATTCTTGTTATTCGTATTAAGATTATTATAATACTAATTCATTCAATGAATTGATTTCTACATTGATTCAGAGAAATTGTCCCAAGTTGTTCTCATATTTCTGAATAAAACATCAACCACACACATCAATGAAGCTCAGAATCTGTGTGACTGTGCCGTGAGCAAATCACGTTACACCACCTGCGCCTCACCTTAGACCATGTTTTAGGTTGTCTAAAATCTTGTCTACTTTTGCCCACAAAACTGCCACATGCATCTGGGGTGTGCAGTCAAATATGCCAGAACATCTATGGAGGTGCAGCGCAGTCTGCAAAATGCGCTCACATGCTAAACATGTTCTTCTACTTCTTCCTTTCAGAACTTTGCTGCTGTGAATTTGGGATTTCTCCATTGCGAGACTAATAAAGAATTTCTTATCTTATCTTATCATATACCATAATTTCCGGACTATAGAGCGCACCTGATTATAAGCCGCACCCACTACATTTTTAAAGGGAATAACATTTTGTCCAAGGCATAAGCTGCACCTGTCTATAAGTCGCAGGTGCCCATATTATTGTGTAACATGACATATTTACATGGAAAGACGGTACACAGGCGGCCGTGAGAAAAATCTTTATATAAGCCGCTTCATTAAATAAGCCGCAGAGTTGAAAGTGTGTGACAAAAGCCGCGGCTTATAGTCCAGAAATTACGGTATCCTGCCACAAAAATCAAGATGCGCCTGTGTTTAGCTAAGCGCAGTCTACTTTTTGTCAGCTGCATTTTTTTGTTGTTTTTTTTTTTTTGGTCCAAATAATTGATGTGCAATTTCTCACAGCACACCAGATTCTCTCTTATGTCACACTGAAGTGCGGCACACTGGTCGAGAATCAACTATATATACACACACACACACACACACACACACACACACACACACACACACACACACACACACACACACACACATGCTTTCCAATGTTCCTGAAATGAGGTTGACAATGAGGTCTGCAATTGTATTTATTTTCCCTGAAAAGTTCACATCAATTTCTTCCCCATTTAGGCCAATCACTGATGGTCCCGCATGTCATCATACTTGAGCGTGTAATTGAAACATGCGGACCAACGTGTCGAGGAGGATGTCGGCATGTCACAGCAGCAGTGGAATGTATCAAGTTTGCAGCGTTGTCCTAAAGGAGTTCCAGTGGTGACAGCCTGACTTTATCAGGCTAAATGGACCCCTAACCTACTTTGACGCCAAGTCAGTATGTCATCGTGATAACCTCATATACACGTTTCATATGCTTGTATCTAATATTTGGTTGTGTGTCTTCCATTCATTGGCTGTTAAGCCTCACTTCATTGTCTGTAACTTCATCTCTTCGACATTGACTGTCCCTTGGGTCTAGTTAGAGATTGTGTGTGTGTGTGTGTGCGCGTGCGGGCGGGCCGGCGTGTGTGTGTCTGTGTGTGCCCACCGGTGTGTATTTATCCCTCTTTGCTGCTCTAAGGCTGAAGTATGAGACAAGGGAGTGAAATGCCGTTCTCTGTCCGAATACATTTGATGCCTGCACTCACTCTGCTGACAACAGTCATCTCACACACACACACACACACACACACACACACACACACACACACACACACACACACACACACACACACACAGACACAGGCACACAAAAACAGTCCCAAACGTTTAGTTTCGCCTTACAATGATAGGATTTGGAAGGTAAGACATTACAGCTGATCTGATTTAGTCAATCAGATCAGTGAAAGGTCAAATTATTATTTGAATGATTTTTTTTTCTAGTACCAAAAAAAAATCTGTCATGGTCCTGACGCAAATAATAACGTTATTATTGTTATTAACTGCCAAATGCTAATTACGGACAGCATGTTGGTTTATGTGTGCATTAATGTATGTGTGGGTGGCCTCCAATTTTATTTGTTTAGTTTTGCTTGGTTTTATTGTGCAAAACACTTTGCTCTCCATTTTAATGTGTGAAAAGTATGATATAAATTAAGTCTGATTGATTGATTGATTAGTCCAGTGGTTAGCACGTTGACTTCACAGTGCAGAGGTGGGTTCAATTCCAGCTCCGGCCTCCCTGTGTGGAGTTTGCATGTTCTCCCCGGGCCTGCGTGGGTTTTCTCCGGGCACTCCGGTTTCCTCCCAAATTCCAAAACCATGCATGGCAGGCTGATTGAACACTCTAAATTGTCCCTAGGTGTGAATGTGAGCGTGGTTGGTTGTTCGTCTCTGTGTGCCCTGCGATTGGCTGGCAACCAATTCAGGGTGTCCCCCGCCTACTGCCCGAAGACGGCTGGGATAGGCTCCAGCACCCCCCGCGACCCTAGTGAGGATCAAGCGGTTCGGAAAATGGATGGATGGATGGATGAATGGATGGATGATTGATTGATTGATGGATTGATTGTTGGCAGAGGAATATGTCACTGAAAGATTCACATTCATGTATTATAACGCCTTTACAAACACACAATTTTTGGGGTTCTGTGGATTTCTGGGCATTTTTTTTTTTTTTTGGATAAAAGCGAAGGTAGTTCCTATGTAAAATTAGATCTTCTGTTCATTTTAAAAAGTTGGTGACCACTCTTCTCAGGTTTCATTCTGCATATTCAACACTTAAATGTAGCTCATTTCTCAAAGCCCTCTCTCTCTCTCTCTCTCAGAATTTTGGGAATATAGAAAGATTGGGGACGGACGGTAAGACAGGAAACAGTTAAAGCTGAAAATAAAAACATACATACATTAGAGTGTAAATGCAATTTCCTTTTGAGGGATTATTTTCAGTCTAATAATTTCATCCATCCATCCATTATCCGAGCCGCTTATCCTCACAAGGGTCACGGGCGTATCTGGAGCCTATCCCAGCTGTCTTCAGGCAGTAGGCGGGGTACACCATGAATTGGTTGCCAGCCAATAGTCTCATAAATTGATTCGCACAATTAACGTCTATAAAATGTTGAAATTGTAGTCTCCTAAATTCACAAGATGATTTGTTCCCGTAACCCCAGTAAAAAATATCCACATCTATGCTGTTTTGCAATTTGGCTACAAAAGAATGTAACTATAAATATGTTTTATCGTCACAATGTGTGCATTTCCATGGAGATGCATTAAGCCAATGCTGTCACATTCAATCATCACTCCTCTCTTTTTACCGATGCTCGTCTGATTGTGTTTGGCTATGATTGAAACAAACTGAAAGCAGCTTTATCCAAAGCATGGCAGGGAAAAGGCAGTAGTCTGACTCGCCGGAAAAGCTGAATACGTTGGAACCAAAACCAGACGTGCTTATAAGAGATATTGGGGGAGGGAGCTGAATTCTGCTCTCTGAAAGGCATTCGCATTTAAAAAAAAACATCAGGTCTGGGTTGCTTTCCCTGTTTTAGACCTTCTGCTTTCACACACACACACACACACACACACACACACACACACACACACACACACACACACACACACACACACACACACACACACACACACACACTCTCATCCCGGAGTCTCCATGCTACGTATGGTTTGCATTGGTTCTGCTGGCTGCCCTTTGTAAACAAAGCTAACTGCTTGTGTTTGCCGGAGTCTTGCAAAATGTTCATACTCCTGCACCAAAGGCTAAAAACATCTGCACCCCACTGCTTATGTCTCCGTGTTTTACTCTGTCTCGCCCTTTGACCCGCTTTCGACCACATGGCCCGCCATAAGCGTGCGCTCTTGTCACACCGGTTTAGGTATGTCTGTGACATGTGATCCATGCAAATCAAGGCGTATATACATTCGCCGTTGAGCCCAACTGTTTCCGAGAGCAGTGGTGGGCTATGAACAAAGCATTAATGTGTGTCCTTTGTATCCCTTCCTGAATGGATAATTTGTGGAATTTTCCGATGAAAGGCTTGGCAGTTTTAATTTACATCAAGATCCGACTTGTGTAGATTGGTATGTGCATGCAATCAGGAGTACCATTGATGAGGGGAAAATCCAATGCTCCTCAGTTTTAGATTGCTACAGATAAAGATTTCCGTGGGAAATTACTGGCAATACTCCAGCAAAATGTAAAAAAATTCATTTTTTTCATTGACCTAAGGCGCTGACATCATCACCGTTGTTTGAAACCCTGTTTCTGTCCATTTACTTCTAACCTACAATTAGCTAAACAAGTAAATATGAATATACTGTGATCATGATATACTGTACCTCTTTCATATGGTCAATGCATTATGGCAGTAAAATAGCTCGAGATAACAATCATACATATTTTCGAATGAAGCATAAATGACATCATATGTTGGACTTGCAATCATTTTTAAATCACGATAAACTAATGTTGCCAAAGTCTTGTCAATGAGAAGAAAGTTTGGTCCAGCCAGTCATTGTTGATTACATTATTTCAGTATTATTGATTATACAGTAATCCCTCATTTATCGCTGGGGTTACGTTCCAAAAAGAACCTGTGATAAGTGAAATCCATGAAGTCGTCCGTGAATGCACAGAGCCTTTCGCACAGACAAACAGAATCTATTTCTGGGTTTCAAGACATAGCCGCATGCTGCGGACTACAGTATATCCAATAAACATATTGTGTTTTACAACAATACTTAACCATAGTCATAATCTATATGTACCTACCTACAGTTTGTGATTTAAAAAAAATGTCAGTGAGTGGCATACGCACCACCCCGTTTATGCATGAAACTGAATGGGAGGGAGCCCGCCTTTCAATATATCCCTATTTTCCATCTTTTTTTTCTCATTCATATCATCTTTTTGTAGCAACCTGTATCTCCCTTTACTGACACTACTTTTTCTAGGCTCTTATTTCGGCCGCTTGCATCCATACTCTTGTTCTTTTGGTCACAACCCACAGCTCATGATCATAGGTGAGGGTGGGAATGTCGATCAAACAGTAAAATTTGATCTTTACCTTGCAACTCAGGTCATTCTATTCCAAGACAGATTATCAAGGCTGAATCTACACCTGTTAATCTCTCCATTTTTCCCTAACTCATGAACAGGAACCCATGATACTTGAACTCTTCCACTTGGTCTGTAAAAAGCAGGGACATAATATTGAGGCTAGGACGGTTCCACAGCCAGATCAAAAACCCCATTGTCTTCCCGAATCTGAGGTTTAAATTCCTGATCAATCCCCATGTTACAGACCGCTGAATAGACATTACTGGGGATTCTGAGGAGTGTGCTACACATTCTGGTCCCCTTTCTTCAAAGGGTCTCCACCATCACCCCAGTCTGCCAATCCAGAGGCACTTTCCCCATGTCCGTGTGATGTTGCAGAGGTATGTTAACAAGAACAACCCAACAGTCATAGCCTTTGGGAAAAATGTGTGGCTCTTATACTCTGCTGGGGCCCCACCACGGAGTACCGAGACCCTGCTTTCTCACTGGAAGGCGTGGTGGTGGAAGAGAGGAGGTCTTTCAAGGATTTTCCCCACAATCTCCCAAGTTGAGGTCAGTTGCCATCACCCGTTATATAAGATTGATTGGTGCACTGCTTCTCCATCCTGAGATATTGAATGGTGAACCAGGATTCCATCCGCAACTTCTTCTCCATGGTCCCATTGATTTCCTCCCATGCCTAAAATTTGGCCTTGGCAAACACCGTAGCGACTTGGCCTGCTGTTATCCATCAACTTTCTCTGGAGGCCCAAAGGCCAAAAAAGCCTGATAGGATGATTTATTCAGCTTGACGGAACTATCTTCCCCCACCATTGAATCCTCTACACACTATTAGGCGGTGATTGGTTGACAGCTGTGCCCATCTCTTCACCATTTTAGGCTCTTTCTCTGCCACAGAGGTGACATTACACATTCCGAAAGCTCGCCGGGGATCGGACGTCAATCTCCCAGTTTTCGGCTACTACCCACATGACAATGCACACAACTCAAGTGGCCACTCCCAGAGTTGGCCCATGGTTAGCTGGGCTCACATTGACTTTTCAGGCGGTGTCCGACCAAGCCCCATGGGTGACGGCCTGGCCAGCAGGTGTTTAGCATCAAGGAATGTTTCCAAAGGGTGCCCTTTTTCAAGTTTTCTGAACCAGGTTTTGTCTCGTACCTCAGCTAGGACTTGTTTTCCCTGGGCGATTCTACCAACACTGGGACACTTGAATGGCGTAAGGACGGGACATACTTTAACAAAAAAATAAATGGGGGGAGGGGTACATTTAATTACAGTGATACAAACATTTTCTTTTTTCTTTTGCTCTCAACTCAAATGCAAAAAATGAAAACTAAGAATGAGAGATACTAGTTTTAACGTTGGAGGGCTTTATGCAAGAAGATGAACCCACATCTTGACTATATTAAGCCAGTAACCCTATCCTTGTCTTACCTTCACCCCCACACACAGGAAGTGAGGTCATGAGGGAGTGTGTGTGTAGACGTGAGTGTGTGTTTTGATGTGTCTCCGCTACCCCCAGGTGTCTCTTTTCTCCAAAAGATTAGGTTTCAGCCTTCACTGAAGCTCGCTAATTAATGTCACAACCTGCTAGCTGTGTCAGCACCACTTTACTCGAAACACACACACACACACACACACACACACACACACACACACACACACTCACACGCACACAAACACACACACATATACACATACAAAATAACTCCCAACTTTTTTCCTGTCACAATTAATGTCATACATACTTCATGGCTTCTAATTTGGGGCTTTTCTTTTCTCCCAGCTACCCCACCTTGCTACTATCACCACGAGCGCAGCATTTTGTTTTTTGTTCTTATTTCTTTCATGTCTGTCTTTTTTCACTTCCGTCATGACTAATTGTTTTGGCTCTAAGCCTCGATAGTAGCACAAACCCAAAACAAAAGGTCAGCTTATCAAACAAGACTTCAGCATACATCACAAGGGCTCATTTTGGCTTTTGTTTTGTTTGAACATTTCAAATGTTGTTTCTTTACTTGGGTTTTCATTGGCGACTCCAACTTCCACCCAAATTGCACCCAAAAATGCATGGATGGATGGATGTTTTGTAATACAGTCTCGGTATGCCTGGGATTCTTATTCCAACAAAAACTGGAACTATTTGTCTCTTTTTCACATGCAGATGGAGAGCTTCCACTATATATTTTACTTTATATTGTGCAACATTCAACAGCATTCACGAACATCAGTCAATATTCTTTGCTCCAGTTTTTCTTCCCGCTGGTTGTTCCAATTCCTGTTCTACCCTGCTGGTGTTACTTAACTCAACTGAATTTATAGAGCACTTTAAAACAATTCAAAAATGACGTACATGGCGCAAAGATCATATACCGTATACAACAATAAACTCTGAAACGATAAATTACCGTAATAACGAAGAGAGTAGAAAGCACAAAAAAGTTAATTAAAAAATCAAGTCTGAGTCATGCTGAGTTAAAAGCCAAAGAATACAAATGAGTTTTGAGATGAGTTTTAATGATGGGCAACGAGTTATTAGATGTACACAGTAACCAGGATGTAATGGAAAATAATGGAAATTGTAAATTTCATCTCAGGTAAGATAGTTTGATGTTTTTATTATGTACTGTAACATATTATAGTCTGCTGTGCTCCCTAGGCCCAGGGTGACCCCAATCAGCTTGTTGAAGATAGTTATATTTATGTGTGACCTTGTGTTTAACTACCTCACTCCCCCATGTAATCAATAACTTGTCATTTGTCAAGCCAGTTGGACTGTCATTCTGTGTAGGTTACGTCTTTGTCTGAGTGTGTGTGTGTGTGTGTGTGTGTGTGTGTGTGTGTGTGTGTGTCATGATGCACATGCATGTTAATGTATCCCTGTGTCTGTTTGCCTCTGTCATTAGCTCAAATGATTGACAATGTCCTCCCATTTCCACCTCCCCCTTCCCCTCTCTGCTTCCTTTCCTTATTGACCCTCCTGTCAGCAGCCTGTCACCATGACTTCCCCCTGTCATCAATAGCAGGACTTTATCTAGATGGACAGTCAACTCCTCTCATGTTCTTATTACATGCATGGCAGGCTGATTGAACACTCAAAATTGTCCCAAGGTGTGAGTGTGAGCACGGATGGTTGTTCGTCTCTATGTGCCCTGCGATTGACTGGCAACCAGTTCAGGGTGTCCCCCGTCTACTGCCCGAAGACAGCTGGGCTAGGCTCAGTCTCTAAGTGCTACCATGTCACTCTATGCATGAACTCTGTGTAGGACTTCAGAATAATTAGAGCTGGCCAATGTAACTCAATAAATATTAGCAAATAGAGCTCTTTCTTTTGCCAACCAGATTTATAATTGACAATTCATCTCATAGGCTCAGAGCTGTGGCCCTTGATGATGTCCCAACATTTTACATCCAATGATTGGTTGGTCACACCCCACTTTGACTTGCAACACATCTATAGCAATCTGCACTCATTCATACATTTTATAATCAGCCTCTCTGGTGAGCATGCTGTATATGATTTATTTACTCTTTATTTGTCCTGATTCTGAACTGACCAGAGGGAACATTTTAAAGCCAAAGGGCAAAACAAAGTTGCAATGAAATTCTATGGTGCAATTCAATGCAGTCAGTGAGTCTGACGTCAATAGTGTGAAATAAGTTGGAGCGCTTCCTGATTGTAGAGTTCGGGTAACATGAGCTTTGATTAGCCATATAATTAAAAGTGCAAATAGCATAGAGAGTGTAAACAGGACTGGTTTTGTGAGCATGATTGTGTGCTTCCTTCTACAAGTGTGTATATTTATATTTATATATATATGTGTGTGTGTGTGTGTGTGTGTGTGTGTGTGTGTGTGCTCGTGCATGTATTGACATGGCGCCAGTATTTGTCTTGGGCATTTTGTGTGGATTCAACGTGACGAGTGGGGCTGCTCCTGCTCCTGCTATTCTTCCTTCCATCCATAACGTCATCACTCTCCATATTGACATAAGCAGTCCGTCTGTTCAGGGCCATTCAGGCGAGTGTCTGGTTGCATATTTGTTTTAGTTACGTCATATGTTAACTTAAGATAAGTAGGGCAGTCATTTGCTGGTTACCCATCATTGAATATGCAGATTACCTGGGCACGTTCTGGTAAATATTGCTCAATAAAATACAAACCGTTGTAAGAAAATTACGATTATTTCATCTTACATTGTTGCTGATATTTAGATTTGCTTTATTCTTGAGCTTTTGAAAAATAGTCTTGCTGGGCCCTCCTCAGCAGTCTGGTTTGAATCTAGTACCTCCTGTTTCTCCCGTTTTGGCTGTGAAGTCCTGAGCTAAGGTGAGAGGTCGCAACGGAACAGGTGTACTGGAGCTGGCGAGAAATGGAAGAGCTGGCGTGCTATCGTTGTCTGTCCTACTCTTAAACTGGCAGCATCTGAGCACATTTTCCTCGGAGATCTGCTCACTCACTTTTTCATCCATCCATACGTTCATTTTTTTTAATTTTTATTTTTTATACTGCCGAACCTCATCAAGGTCGCGAGTGAGCTGGAGCTTATCCAAGCTCACTTTGGGATACATGTTTCGGGTCATTCCAGAATTTAATATCCCACCCATGAAATTTTAAATAATCCACATACAAAATACTAAAACATGCAATTTCTGAGGAAGTTTACCTGTCCTGAGACCAAATGTAAAAAATCACTCAGAGAAAATAATGTTTTTAAAATTCTCAAAAGTCTGCAGTGCTCGTCCAGATTTGCAATCGTGTTACTTTGATTACCATGACGGGTATTGTCAGCACCAAATAAATCATGCAATCAAAATTGTGCCATAATCTAAGATGAGCTAATCAAGCCTTTGATAGTTTATTGTCTATCATTGATGAATATGAAGCAGAAAATCAGAACATTTTGAAGCCAAATGTATTGACATTTTGCGACGTCTCCTAGCTCCAGCACACCTGATTCAAATGATCAGGATCATTTTCAGGCTTCTCGCAGCCTGGGAACTTCAGATATGGGAATCATGTCATTTTGGAGGAAATTACTGTTGACTTTAATAATGACTTCTGTTAAAACAAGAACAGACACAAACAGCATGGTCAAATTTAAAAATAATATTTAAAAAATGGGACAATATCATTGCCGTCTGTGGGACCGAAAGGTGTGCAACACAGCCTGCTTCCTTAGCCCACCGGGAATGAGACAAAAAAGGAGCAGGCTTGGAGAATGTTCAGGAAAAAGTTGAGATATTTGGTGAGTGGATTGATTTGTTTCCAGCTATTGAACTGTCAACCAGGTGTCATGTGTGGTGGTGGACGCCAAAAAGCAGGCAAAATGGAGGAGCAGGATGTACTTGACAAATTGTATTAATAAAACACAGAAAACTAAATCCAAAACAAAGTCCAAAGAACAAAACGAATCCAAAGTAACAAACAAGAACCATGGCAGAAGCTAAAAGCTCTCAATAACAGAAACATGACTGAAACAAACGGGTACGACAAACAAACAACTACTCGACAATGAGTGGTCGGGCGGGAGTCCTTTTATACAACTAATTACCAAACGACCAACAGGTGTGCAGCTGCAGGGAGACCCCCCAGTGCCACCTGTTGGTCACAAACCAAAACATGACACCAAGATAGCATTTTGCAGCCAAGATACCCACAAGTCATGAGATTGACTGCTGATGTTCAAACGTTTTCTTTCTGTTAGAGGACAAGAAGGAGCCCCTCTTCTTCTCTGCCTAAACCAACTCCAGTGTTGTCACCTTCACGAACAAACAGATGTGATACACGTGGCTGAGGTTGATATTTCTGAAAGTAGCATGATAACATTTCCGTATTTGTCGAACCTACTCTGGAGCTTAGATGTCTCATGCTGTAAATATAAGGGGATGATGCAACGGGATTGTTCAAAAATGTTTCCCACTCAGGTCACTTTCTTACACAAGACGGGTCAATTCTGAAGATAATCCAATATTTTAAACATGAAAAAAATGCCCACAACTTTGTTTCCAGTGCAACGACCTAAATGTGGAACATTAACCCAAAGCTGATTTGGAAATGTCTCCCTTCAATTGTGCAAAGTGGCTCATGACAATAAACCAGGGATAAACGTCAGAGCAAAGGGTTTTTTTTTTTGGGGGGGGGGGCATGTTGGTGATTTAAATGAGTTTCAAAAGAGGATCTGGTGAATGTAAGGGGAAGATGATGATGAACACAGACATACAATTTCAAACCAATTAAAGGTCATGCATAAACCAGAAGACAGGTCTAAGTATGCATAAATGGAACCTGTAACACCATCATGGGAGTCTATGTAGTGTCACTCCAATACAATCGCGTCTCTTGTGCTTAGTTCTGGAGACACGCCGTTTAATAAATACATGCAATTATTCGTGGTTGGGTGAGTTTGACTAGAATCTTCATTCAGCATCTGAGAGAGTAGGAACTGTGGGAATTGTTTGGGGAAGGACTTTTTCTGGTCTTTCACCCTTGTGCCCCAAGATCAATAAAGGCATGCTTGGGTTCATCTGATGTGGAAGAACTTGACGGGCCTGCACAGGCAAAGCATCTGACCCCAACTTCACCTCATGACCATTGGGATTAACATGTATCAAGTCAGTCCAAAACAGTAAAAGCTACAATACATTTACTCCAAGAGGACCAACTCCAAACTGAATTTTGTGTTTCGTTTTATTTACATTTTTCATTTAGTTCAATTCCTTTTTGTCGAAACACCAGGTGTAAATTACCTGATACGTTTGTCCTCCACTTGATTAATTACTTGCTGTGAGGTCTGTCCATAAATGAAAGAAAATAGGAACTATAATGTAAAAAAAAAAAAACAACAAAACAAAAAAGAACTATTGTGTTCCACATTTCCACAGTCAGCAACCAAATCCGTGTAATGTCAACCAGTGAGGCATGCATAGCACAGTTCTTACTTAATGAGCAGCTCTAAACACAAACAGTAAGTTATTATTTTAAAGTTCAAACATTTATATGAGCTCTCCTTTGTGATTAGATGTTCAAAGGTTCAGTCACCTGTGCAACAAAAAAGAACCATTTTATCTGGAACCGGCATGAGCAATCTCACAATTAATTCCCCTTTTAAACCAAAAACATGAGCCGGTCATTAAGGGTCAACATTTCACCAATTTTTTTCATTTCCAGGAATGCAAATAATTTTCATTAAATAAAATACCGGTAAATAGGTAAATTACATTACAGTAATTAATGTATGTCCACAATAATTTCATTTTAGCATTTAATTAAAGGACAAAAAAAAAAGAACCAATATGGATTAGAGAAATACCATGCGTGCCCTCAATACTGCTTTAACAACGCAAGTCGTGATACTGTATCATTTACAAAATATGTTTGCATACATCGTTATTGCACATACTGTATACATTATTGTGCATTAGTCATACCCTGACCGTAAATAGTGTCAAGCTCTTTGCTGTCGCAACAAGGCAGTAACACCCCTAAAAATCGTAGATGATGGTCGATGGCATGTTTACTTTGCAGTAATATATAGTGAACAGTATCATGTTTTTCTAATCAATACTACCTTCTCCCAATAAACTACGGTGTGAGCATGCTTTCAGTATGGGTCTTTGAGAACTCTTGAAAACTTAGACCCCATTTCCTTCCAACTCTGCCATCCTGTATTGTCTCGTTTCCAGTTCCACTCAACCCTTCTCAATTAATCTAGGAAGTCCCGGTGAGATAAGGGATCTGTTCCATCTTGGCAGCCAGTTGTCACTCTCCTGACGAATATACTCACCTGTTTTGCTAGATTGCAATCAGCGATGCTTGATTGAAAGCCAAGGACACAAAAGGACAAAGAAAAAATCACTTAGGCAGCCTATTAGGCCAGGAATTGGCTTCCTACAGCCATACAGTAGACTGTGAGGGACTCTGCAGATAAGGACGAAGTAAAACCTTTTTCTGTGTGTTTGTGCAGGTGCTGACATTAAGAATTGTCTTGTTTCTCTGCCAACGTGTGGGTGTCTGGTGATTGCTTGCCCACACTCCACTCACCCCGCTGGGGTAATTGCATCACTGGCCAATAATCAGTTTGACAGAGGGATTACCATACTGCACTTCAAAGCCACATTCGTATTGAGCATAATATACTGGACTGTAATTCACACCACCAAAGCTTTACTGAGAGGTACAGAACCTCATGTCCTTATTTCAAAATATTGCACAAATTCCCAAACCAACAAGCATACTGTATGGGATTTCATGTGCATGGGTGCCCTTCTAACCCCTTGCTGTACTCATACTGCTTTCTGCCTCAACCTGCTTTTTTATTTTTATCTGCTTTGCTCCGTGTACACAATTGTCCGTAAAAACGTTGGACATTCACCCTCTTCTCGAATGGTATTATTTGTTCTTATCTACATCATCTTTAGCACATTACAATTGCTCTTATGACCACTTCAGAGTCCAAGAGTGCCGGTATCGATCACACAGTGAACTGCCACTTGTGATTTATGAGAGCTTCTCCAGCAGGTGTTTGTTTAACAGTCACTTTTCACTGATACATCATTCCTCACATGTCATCAATGAAGAAATATTTTGGGGAAGAACCCCCCGCCCCCCCACCCATAACTTCCTTTAACTGACTAAACTCTAGAACTCACTTCCACCCAACATCCGAAATATTGACTCTCTTTCCACATTCAAATCCCAGCTCAAACCCCACCTATTCAAACTTGCATATTCAACTTAAATCCATCTCTTCTTTTATTTATAATGTTATCTGTGGTTTTATTGTTTGCTCTTGTGTGTAAAGTGCCCTTGAGTGTTGTGAAAGGCGCTTATAAATAAAATGTATTATTATTATTATTATTAATTAAAGACCTGTCCATTTTCAGTTGTTGCCCATTGGCCTTTTTTTTTTTCTAAAGTTCATGATTTGGGTCACTGTGGGCGTCTTAACCCTTTCAGGGACAGCGGTTACTCAGAGGACCGCTTATCATGTTATCAGGTGACAGGGTGCATGAAAGGATTCATATTTGGGGTGAATCAGGCGTCGCTCCTTAAGACCTTCTATGACTGTGTAGTGGCCTCAGCCATTCATTATGGCACAGTCTTCTGGTCAGGCAGCATCTCAGCCAGGGACAGAGAGAGACTGAACCGACTGGTCAGAAGTCTCTGTCCTGGGCTGCTCCCTGGACACTCTGGAGGAGGTGGGCAACAAATGGATGCTAGCCAAGCTAAAAGCTATGATGGACGGACCCTCTCACCGACCTCCAAGCCACCCTGACAGCAATGGGCAGCTCCTTCAGCCAAAGACTGATACACACTGAAAAATATCCACCCATCCATCCATTTTCTGATCTGTTTAGACTCGTGGGGCGTGCTGGAGCCTATCCCAGAAAAAAAACTAATACCGGTATATAAAATATAAAATTGGTGCCACTAGTAACCAAAAATGTGATTTCTGTTTTTTACTAAATACACTTCATCGCTGTCCTTGCACATCCTGCTAAATGGGTATTGCGGCATTTTCTACATAGTAACAATGTGTGTGATTGTGGTTTGTTTAGGTCGTACATGCATGGCCCCACTGGAGTGACAATTGAGGTAGTGAGGCATTGACGACCACCCGTGCGTGGTCAGTATCTCCGTGTCTTCTATCTTCTCTGAAATCTTTTCCTTCCACTTTGCAACCTGAGTTGTGGAACTCGTGTCGCCGCCCACTTACCCACAGGCATCAGGTGCACGGGGCCTTTCATTACCTGTTAATAGCTATCAATCACATCTCTTCAACTTCCATCCAGTGATTTTTCCTTCAGATTGAGCTACTCTGCTTTTGATGTTCTCTAACAACGGTTGTTCCTCACTTCCATTGCTATTTTGTACTCACAATCAATTTGCACGGCGTGCACATTAATTATTAGTTTACCTCAGCTGTAAATGTCCTGTATTCAGTAATCATCATGTTCTATTTTGGTTAATAAGAGGGCAGTGAAGTGTGCATGCGGTTCTCCCATTTTAAATTACTCAATTCGGTGATGTGTGTGTACGGTGTAATCATAGCTGTGAATCTGTCCACACCTAAAGCATTTTTGCCCATCATCTGTTAAAGTTAACGCAGTACGGTGATTATAAAAGTCTGAAACATGCACGCACGCACACAGGCAAAGGAACACATTCTTTCCGTTTCCCTCTGTAGCATTTTAATTCAAATCCAAAAGTCAGCTTCCAGATCTGTCCTCATCTATCCTGTGCTATATGATATCAGTTTGCACTTCCAAGAATTCCTGCCCAGATGACTTCTTCTCCCCCTTTCCGTCCTCTTTGTCCTTCTTATTCTCCTTGCTCTACCCTTCTTTGTTCACACTTGACTTGCTACCACGCCGTGCACGCTGTCTTTCGTTTCTCATCGGGGATCGAAGGTAATTAGAGCGATGTAGGTTAATGACAGCGGAGACTTCTGTTGGCTACTGTGTCTGGCGTCTGGAAACACGCCTGGAATCCAGACGAGGACATCCGACATTCTCTTGCCTTACTCCAAGCGCCGGTGAGCTCCGGGCACCGCCGCATTTATTATCCGGTTAAATGTCAGGTAAAGCGAGAGGAGACAACCCACAGTTTGTTTCCATCTCATCCGGGAATTCATGTGGCTAATCCAGAGTGTATGCCACCTGACTCATGTCATCACTTACCAACATTTATGAGTTTTGCAAGCCTAAATTCCATGTTGTTCAGTTTCAGAACTCAGCCCACCTGACAGTCCGGTTCAGGACGTATGCCCGATCAACGTCTACAGCTTCTGCGCGAAACAGACCCCCACTCAGAAACACCAAACAAGTTCTCACACTACTATTTATGAATGTCCAACTCACCCCGCAGAGTTGGCACAAAACCCTCCTTTGTCTAATTGGCTCTTTAAGATTAGAATCTGCCTGGTGGCAGAGGAAAGGCACTGGCTATAGTGTGTCCCGCTGAGCTGTGACAGGCCACTGTTTACTAAAACTCTCCCCCTCCGTCATCATTGCTTTCTTTGCGCATGATTCTCCCACACAAAAGGGAGTCTGCTCAGAGCAGCGTGGAAGCCCCAAGGCAAACAGAGGACAGGACAGAGGGCCATTGATGACCGATGTTTTGACAGGAATGCCGAAAGACACCTCCGCAAGTTGGGTTGAAAAGGACAGCTGGAGGAAAACTGGAACAGGAGAAAACAGCATGCAAATAAATTCATCACAGTCCAAAAGCGTTTGCCTCCCGACTGAAGTTTCTGGGAACAAAGTAATCAGCCAAGAAAGGTTATGATTGCAGAAGGTTGCCTAAGAATAAGAGTTTAAATATCACATTTACATTGCCGTCTTTAACCTCTTCGTCTGGAAAAATGCAAGAATGAAATGTTAAACCAATCAGCAAAATAATGAACCGAGCAGACAGTGTTACCTGATTTTTGCCTAACCTATCCGACAAACAAACAAAAGCTCCTTGGTATCGTTAAAAATAGACTTTGAGGCGGACTATTGGCTTTTAATGTCTGTGTTTTTAGTTGTAATTTAATAAATCTTATTATTACTGTTTTTTTTGGGGGGGGGAGTCACGTGCTCATTCCCCATTAAAAATCATCGACGATTGGAAAAGTCAACCGCATATGTGTCATGTCAATGCATCTGTGAAAGCAAGCACATTCATAACGCTGGTGAGATTGTGGCAGAGGCCCGGCAGGTCGACATGCAGAGGAAGCGATCTACTGTACTGCGAATACATAAACACATTTCCCCGTATTTTTTTTCCTCCCCGTGCATGCCTCATATAATATCTGTCATTTTACTGTTTTCTCCAGAGGCAAATTGGAGGTATTATCTCTTCAGAAAATAACTGGCAATCTAGCCATTATCCAGACAATTATCCGCCACTAATAGCGTGCTTAATCTGTCTAATTTGATCAGTTATTACTGTTTAAGGAAGTGAGTGGCAGATAATGTGCATTAGTAGGTTGAAGAGAGAATGATTTGGTTGGTAGATAAAAAGTAAGCTGTTCAGGCTGGCGCATTGTCGCACACTGTGGAATTAATTGCATGTGCAAATGTCTGTGCATGTGTGCGTGTTTGTGTGTGTCCATGAACGTGTGTGTGTGTGTGGGTGTGTGTAAAAGTGGGTTGACTGTGTCAGAAGAGCTGTTTAATGGCGCATGGTCCATTTTGATATGTCTTGCAACTGTGACGGCATGCAGCGTCTCAGCGCCAGGGGACAACGTTGCACTCAAAGCAGCTGCCAAAAGTACGGTGGGTGCACACACAGACGCACACACGCAAAACCTATACGAACGCATGCTTGAGTACATTTCTACAAACACAAATCCAATACTCGTACCCAAAACATATGGCAAAACGCATGACCAAATTCTGACAAAAACAAAGTCATTGTAATAGCAGAGTGACACCCTGTACTTTCCAAGAAATTTCCTGTCGCTGCCAAAAGATGGCCAACAAAAAAATGCAATGAAGGGCACACGGAGGACACGGTATTATTTTGAGAAGGAGAGATTTTCAATGTGTGTGTGTGTGTATGTGTTCTGATGAGGAAGAGATGGCGGTGTTGCTGGAGCGTTAATTACCGGTGTGCTTCTCCTGGTGTCACAGGAACAAAGGTCACCCCCACCGAGGGGCTAATTATTAGGAAAAGAGCTTTCTAATTTACCGCTGTCTACTGCCATTCCAGGCAGGAAGGGGACCATGTCGTGTTGAATTTGCATGCTAGAGTTAGGTTCAAGCACTCTAACGGCACATCCTCCTCGCACAAGTGGCCTTTGATCTGGCACCTTGACCCCCAAAAGATAGATTGACGTAATGTGGAGGCCTTAATGGTTCAATGTGACCACATGAACAGTGGATTTAGTCAGGCAAAAATGCGCGGCATTTTTTTTTTGTTTGTTTTTTTAGGATGAGAAAAATATTTTTGCAAATATGTGGACAGGATAAATACGTTTTTAACCAATATGTAGCAATGTTGCAACAGCAAGTTGCATGGGCTTTTAATGGGCTCCTTGGGTTGACCTTGTGCAATTGAATTTTGCTATTGATTGGGGTTCAGTCTCTGATCGTAGAGAGAGGAAGACAAACTGTGAGCTGATTTATTTAAATGTGATGAATATTGCCGTATATCTGCCCCATGTAGCATCACTTGTGATACTGTGTTCCCATTTGTCTGATGCGCTTTAGAAAACCTTGTCCCATGCTGACAATTTTGTTTCATCGCAGACAACTCTGTTACTGTTTAAATGAACGGCACGTTCACCATGTTCCTTGCAGGATTCAGTCCGCCTACCTCTGTGTCAATCTGTGTACCGTAATTTCCGCACTAAAGAGCGCACCTGATTATAAGCCGCACCCACTACATTTTTAGAGGAAAACCAATTTTGTACATACACAAGCCGCACCTGTATATAAGCCGCACGTGCCCACATTAAAACATGTAAACATATTTACAAAGAAAGACGGTACACACAGAGAGTTTTCAAAGTTTTAATCATATAACTTAACAATAATAATAATATAACTTTCCTCCCAAACGGTGCCTGTGACGCGGCAGTAAAACGGTAGCAACATGGTAACAACACGCTAGCAACAGAATAGCAACACAGTATAACAGGTCTGGTAAAAGAACATACCGGTACTTGTAAAAATCATGGTGAGCCGTCTTCATCTTCCTCCTGTGAACTGAAGCCATCAAAGTCACAGTCCTCAGTGTCGGAATTAAACAGTGTCATAAAGACCGGTCTTAATCTTACCTTTTCTACTTGAGGGACCCTGGCGGCCGTTAGAAAAATTACATAAATTGGCCGCATCACTGTATAAGCCGCAGGGTTGAAAGTTTGGGAAAAAAGTAGCGGCTTATAGTCCGGAATTTACGGTATATAGCTGTCAATGATTTGACATCTTTAGCTTCAAAAACTTTTTGAACAATTATTTAGCAGTCAACAATTGCACATTATCTTCTCTCTAATCAATAAAGTGCCAGTGCATTTTTTTTTAAATACGGTATTTGATAAGCTTTTCATAATTTTGCAACAGCAAGGGTTATTTATTTATTTATTTATTTATTTATTTTATAAGGGGTGCATTTTTGAGCATGAATATCAAATTACCGCAAAAAACACTCACATACACGTACATGCTGAAACTCACTCCATCCCCCCCACCCCCCTTAATTATCGGACAGTCTTTAGCATGCAGAGCATCACGGTCACAGCAGGGGGGAGGGATGAAGCAAGAGATCAGTGGATTTTTCAATCAGCAGCAACCCAATGACATTCTCTGACTGCAATATTTTATCAAATGGTTCCCTCCTCGCAATGCTCCATCTGTCCGCCTCCTTCGAAAAGGTATAAGTGCGAAGCCGACCACTCGCCTCCTCTCCATGGCTTCACCGACGCCACTCTGTTTGCATGCCAGCTTGGGGTCCTATTGAACTGACACCCAGCAATCTCTCAATCGGAGTGGAATGAATCCATTTTTGTCTTTGTCGTTTGTTCCTGCTTCAGAGTCTTTATTACCCTTTACCGACCCACCCCCCCCGAGTACCTTTCCACACCTCGTGTTGCTCTTGCCCTCAAGTCTAATGATTTTGCATGAGTGGATTTATGATGCAGCAGGTCTTAAACGATCAGCACATATCCGGTTTAGTCTTTTCAGCCAAAACGATTAAAACGGGTCAATCAGAACATCTGCTAGTTGAATTGTTATTCTTGGAGTGCGTCATCAACACAAACACAAAAGTTTAGCCGGTTGTTACAGTATGATCACTTTGTTTTCCTTTTTTAGATGTGCTCTGTCAGGCAATCCATCATCGAGCACCATGCATAAACAAGCATTTTCAATGTTTGGAGAGAAACAGAACGTGAGCGAGGGGTGGGTGGGGTGGGGGGGATTACTCAGGCCTAATTTCAGTCTCCAATGCACCAATCTGGTGTGAATGAAAAAAATCAATAGTTTTCTGTTAAAGATGCTCCCAAAGTCAGCTGGTCTCAGCTTCCCCTGGACCACGAAAGACTATTTTTGTGTATCATGTCTTCTGGTCCAAATATTTTGGTATGCTGAGGATTAACATTATTTTGCATTCTTCTTCTTCTTCTTCTTCTTATTATTATTATTATTATTACTATTATTAAATACAACACGAACAAAGTGTGCAGAACGGTGAAGGTGAACATCTGAATTAAAGGACAACAAAATATGTCAAGCTAACGCACACACGCACATACACACACACACACACACACACACACACACATACAGAAGATGGGCAATTGTTGCCATGGGAACCAGCTGCCAAATCCCAAGTGAGTTGTATTTAAATGTAAATCTCCACCCCCTCCCTTCAACCCCAAACAGAAATCCAGATTCATTTCAGGCACTGTGTGACACTCTCCCTCACTCCCCCTCGTCTTGGTACGTTTGCCCATAGTTGGTCGCACTGCAGACAAACCAGATATTTTGAAGAGATTACTGACGGTAGAGAAGACAGTTCTGGAGAAGAGGAGCCTTACTGACCACTGAATTCAAACTACATTTAAAACTGAAATAGAGACATTGTAGTTCATATGGATTTGAACAAGTGTTTTGCGAAATTTGACCCACCCTCGCACGGGACAATTTCATTGGAAAACAAATTCCTCTAGCATGTATTTATTAAATAGATTGACCATTGCCGACAACTTTATGCACATGCCTCTGAGTCTGACAGTAACATAATTTAATTCAAAAGAGAAAAAAAAGGAACTCTCATGAGGGCGCATAGAGTGACAGGAAAATTAATTCATGTTACCCATTTTAAAGAAGTCAAGTAAAGTATTTTTGAGTAAAGTGGTTTTTCAAATTACAAGTGAGCCAGCTGACACATTTTGGAGATATGAGCTGTTGGTTGGCTGATTTCTATTTTTTTTTGGCTTCAGTTGTGATATAAAAAAATTATGAGTAGAAAAATCATCTAATTGGCAGATAGTGAACAATTCTTCAAAAGGGGTTAAATGCTTGCTTCAAGCTGTTTCATGCCACTCGAGTGGAGGTATGCTAGACAACTAAAGATATTTTGCAAAGAAAAGACACACCCGCATTAACTTTTTCTTGTGAAAGTCTGCTAGTTTAACGCCAACACACAATGCAAAATGACAAAAGATTACAAAAGTAGCATTGATGTTGCAGTCATAATAAACAATTTTTTTAATCTATATTTGAATAAAAGTGGCAGCAACACATTTGGACAGGGCATAAATCATTAGTCACTGGCATATATTCTTTATCCCCTCTGAAAAAGAACTGCTTCTTCATCAAATCTATCTGTATGTCTGTATTCATTATACTGCCCCCTGGTGGCCAAAGTGTAAACAGCTGAATGAGCAGCACAATGCCCATTGAATTAGCATGCCAACCGCTTAATTCTGTACTTTCTATTTAATTATGTTACGACTGCATGCTTACTATAAAATACAACACTATTGAGTGCTACTGTTCTTACTGATCACACATTAAAAAAAAGTTTTTGGGGGGACCAATGCAACAGATAAATGGTATTCCCATTCATTTAAAAGGGAAATGATGTTAAACATGAGTGTTTTGAGTCACAAACATAGTCATGCAATATGAGTATGTGCGTCTGTGTGTGCATGTGCATGCATGTACTGCATGCGAACAGATCACCGCCGTCTGCCTGCTTTGTAATTCCCACAATAGGAAAAGTGAAAGCGGCAGTAGACACTGATAACTTGTCCCATTAACGTGAGGAAGCACTCAGTGCTTACGATGATTCCTCTCGTTTTACAAGCTCCACCACCCACATCCTGGCTTTTTAGTGTTTATCTATATGTTCCACTCTGACAAGAAGAACAAATTAATCAGCAGGCGCTCTATTGCACTGCAAAAAAAAAAAGCTGCTACTTGTAAATAATGGTAGTTTCAGGTGAAATTGTACATGTACCATGTTTCACCAATGGAACAAAAAAATTGTGTGTGTGTGTGTGTGTGTGTGTGTGTGTGTGTGTGTGTGTGTGTGTGTGTTGATGCAGACATTCATACAGTTACATTGAATTTACTGCACTCCCATGGGCAAAGGAAACTGCTGTTCCTATGACAGTATTAATAGATCACTCCGACGGCGGTTGCAGCTGCTTTGGCTTGTATTAATAGTCCGGCAAGTTTTAAAATTTTAATATGGATCATTTAGACTGACTATACCGCTGCAGACTCTGTGGTTTGGGAAAAGTATTGAGACATTATTAAGCCGTGGATTATTCGTTTATTGTAGCCTATTGGTTCTGTCAAAGCACGAGATCAGAACTTCTCCTTGAAACACATCGGGAGACCCATTTGCATTTTGTACTGGATTTATGGCAACAGATACTGCCACGGAGTGTGACACATCGCAGACCAAATTACACAGGCAACCTCCCTTCAAATAAGAATAAATCTGCATACATTCAAAGATCATGTTGCATGACCTCATCAGAGCACCTTTGTTAGATTACATTAAGTCAGATGAATAGCATGACTGCATCAGCAACATTTGTTTTGTTAAATGTACAAGGGTTGACTAAATTGCCTTGAGTCAAATTAGAGGAGTCTAAGTGTGTGTTTTGATCGGTGATAAAAAAAAAAAAATAGAAAGTGGACAATGTTTTGAAATGATTGACTGCATCTTTATCTTGCTTTCATGTGTCGCAAAATCCTGGCATTTGAACAGTAGGCTAGCTACAATAACCACTTTTGCGGTTGCACACACACACACACACACACACACACACACACACACAGAAACACTGCCTTATTTGTAGAATCAGAATTCTGTCTCCACATTGTGAAAGTCTGTCAGCTGTCAGTCCCATAGGGACACACCCGACGGTAGATATGTACACTGAGAGAAAATTCAGCCATAAAAATCTGCTGTTTGGCCTCCAGCCTAACTTTGCACTCTAATCCCCAAGCCAGTCTGCAGTTGGATGGATTTCAGGACCGAGCCCAGTTGACAATGCATTTTTGCCTCCATCAAAGAAACTTCCTAGGAATAGTTGGGATTTTTTACATTAAAAAAAAAAATAAAAATCGAGTCATACATAAGAGGTGGCCCGGTTGTCTAGTGGTTAGCACATAGAGCTCAAATTGCAGAGGTACCGGGTTCAATTCCAGCTTCGGCCTTCCTGGGTGGAGTTAGCATGTTTAGATGTAGAAGAAAACCTATTTGACACTTTCTGCATGATGAATAACAGGATCGTGTCCAATAAATTAAAATATAGCAATCCTTCATTTTTCATGGTTAATTGGTACTGGACCCCTGCGAAAATGAATTTCAATAGCTTGCTTGATTGTCTCTCCATCAATGGGCCTCGTTCAACCCACACTCCTAACACACGAATGTTAGGTTCATCAAAGACCGTGTGCTTGACTATTTGTAAATTTGCATATGCGACTTGTTAATGTTTGCCGACAGCCGAAGTTAGCCCCGAGACTGTGGATTCCCACTCACCCATGGAGCCTGAGCAGGGTAAGTGGTAGAAAAGGGATGGGCGGATGCCTTGTTGTTTGTGCAAGGTAGAACCTGTTGAAAGTGGCGATTCACAAAAGAAAAGAATGCTGGAGGAAATTGAGCCTGAGATCGAGGCCTGATCAGTCCATTTCAAAGAGAAATTCGAACTCAGTCACCCCAGTAACAGACTGTGAATTTAACCTGCTCGCTCGCAGGATTTGTATGCTCAACCCTGACTTTCAAAAAAAAAAAAAAGCAAAGCTTCTCCCACGAAAAGAAACATAGTTTATTTATTTCTCTGTGATCCGAACAAATTTGAGGCACAATTAAATCTAAAATGACATACTGGCATTTCCACATAAATTTCGGATCATACAGTATTGCTTTTCGTTGAAATAATGTTATTCAATCAGATAAACGCTGACAATTCCCTCTGATGCTGATTGTGATGATACTATGTTTTCCGTATGTTGCGTGGCCTTTAATTGTCTATGGTTATTTGCCTTTCTATAGCAGCCATTTTTTTCTCCTCTTTATTTATTTTTTTTTAACATTGGTTTCCTTCTTTCTATTTTTTTCTGCATGTTTATAAGTAGTTTATGCCAAGACTTTCCCGGGCCACCCAGCCCTGCCGCACGGCAGAGGATTCCCGGGCAACCCTCCAACACTACACACATTCACACGTACCCAATTGCTATGACCGCACATCAAGACACAGACTGAGCGCAATGGTAAACAAACAATAAAAAAAAGTACTTCTAGTAATCATGAATGATTTTAAACATTTTTTTTTAATCCGACACGTCTTTTTTGTGGTTCAACAGAAATATATATATAAAAAAAAAAAGAATCATCAATATTTTTTAAATGACAAAACTAGTGGAGACAAAAATAATGACAAATATTTTGTTGCACAGCCTTTTTATATAATTGCTGCAATCAAATGATTTGGTATTCTAAATGAGACCTCTGCACCTTTGAACAAATATGGTAAACTCATGAGCCAATTATTTTTTGCTACATCTGTCCAATGGACATATACTCAAACTACAAAGTCCGGATGCATTTGGACTTTTCTCAGTGTTATTTCATTGACTATTATGTGGGTTCATACATTATAGATTTTAATACAGTAGAAGGGTTCCGCTTATTTTGCCTGTGCCAACAAATAACAGAACATTGTGGCAACAAGAGATGGGCATTTTACTCATTTTGCCAGTCTGCTCTCTGTCCGTGACCTGGCCACCCTTCTGTCATCATCCTTAATATTCATCCCATATAATATTCATCCTCCGTCCCCGTCCATTCTTGTCCTTTAAAAGCACTCCCATCCTTATATTTCACCAGTCCATCCCCCTTGCCCATGAAAAAAAAAATAAGAAACAAAGAAAAAAAAAAGTCAGTGCATGACGCGTTGGCAGTTTTCATCATTATTTAGGTTTACAACATTATTTAAAGCTCATTTGATGTGTTCGGCGCGGCCCGGTGGTGGTCAAGTGGTTAGCGCGTCCATTTTCAATACCGGGTCACGGGTAAACTGAAGCCTAACCCATCCTTCTTTGGATGGGAAGTGGAATACACCCTGGACTGGTCACCAACCAGCAGCCATTATCTTTACATATGTAGATATTTTTTTATTGTTGCCCAGTGGACCAGTGGTTAGCGCGTCGACCTCATAATGCAGAGGTACCGGGTTCAATTCCAGCTCCAGCCTCCCTGTGTGGAGTTTGCATGTTCTCCCCGGGCCTGCGTGGGTTTTCTCTGTGGACTCCGGTTTCTGCCACATTCCGAAAACATGCATGGCAGGCTGATTGAACACTCTAAATTGTCCCTCTAGGTGTGAGTATGTGCACGGATGTTTGTTCGTCTCTGTGTGCCCTGCGATTGGCTGGCAACCGGTTCAGGGTGTCCCCCGCCGACTGCCCGAAGACAGCTGGGAAAGGCTCTAGCACACCCGTGACACTCGTGAGGGTTAGTGGATTCGAAAATGTATATGTATAGATGTATAGATGTGTTCGGCCCCCTGCTGCTTCTGCTCCTCAAACTGCCCCTTGGAGGTGGCGTACCCCAATAGGGAAATGTTCTCCTTGAGGAAGACCAGCTTGTCAAAGCTGGCACTGGCCCAGCCCACACCTCCTGGTTACTCATTCCCAATGCAGTTAACACGGTTGGGTGACCGGTGGTGCATTTGAAGCATATCAAGGCAATTTTTGTCCTTTGCCCATTTCGCCCGAGTAGGTTGAAATGAACTTTTGGGCACCTTGCGCCTGCGTCGAAAATGTACACAGTATGTCACATTTATTCGCATGAATAAGCAGCCGCAACTGAATAAAATAAACGCACACACACACACACACACACACACACACACACACACACACACACACACACACACACACACACACACACACACTCAAAACTGCCCAAACTCATACTCTTGATTTCCACAATACAAAAGAAATGATGAATGAATTCATTCCTATTAAAAGAACATTCATAATTCTATGTAAAAGTGACCTGACCAGTTCAAGAGAGCAGACTTGCCATTACATTTTTACAATTTGTACAAAAAAAATATTACATTTAGGTAATAGGTACGTACATCATTTGCTCTACCCAAATGTTGGTTGTCAACAAAGCCGGGCAGTCATGTTTACCTAAACTTTAGCATTTCATGTATTTTAATAAAACTGTTTAATTTGTTAAATGACATACTTTGCTGTGGAGAAATGCTGTCACCATGAACTCAGTCGGATTATTGCAGTATCAGTATTTGTGCAACTCGCCAAATCGTGTAACATAGATTTTATGAATGCAAATGACTGTATCTCTGCTTTGCGTACATTCTCAAGAGAGGCAAGCAAGCTCAGCACATTCGGGGGCAATAATAATGAATCAAGGGACTTGTAGACGACTCAGAGGTGCACGTTGGGCTGATGCTGGCACTTATGAATCGTAGCAGCAACCGGAGCAGCACGACGTGACAGCATAGCTTTCAGGAAAGGACCTTGACTGCCAGGATGAGCCATTGTGAAAGCATCCAATTTAAGAATTAGACAAAACATTGTCCACCTATTTTTTCTTTGTTTGTTTGTTTGCTGCTCCCCGGTTCATGAAGGGTGACAACAAATAGGCACGTGGTCAGATCTGCGTTTTAGCATGTGCCAGACATTTCTGCTTAAAAGGACTTCTGCAGGCTCATTGAGGAATGGTTCAAATCTGGCAATGATTCTTGAGAATCAATCTCTGCTTCTTGAATATGGCAGGGCAGTTTTGACCAATAGCTCCAATCTCTCATCATGTTGATTGGACGCTAGCCTTGAGTAAGTAGCCTAAGGTTTCACATTCTCTTTTCCATCCTGTTCCGTGAATGTTTACATGGTGTGCCCTGTATAAACATGAACACATAATTGCTCATGTGGAATTAGTTTAGGTAGACTCCCAGTGTCCTTTGTTGTGTCTTAGGTGAAGATTAGATCACATTTCATGACCAATGTATGCAAAAATCTTCAACATAGCACGGAAAGTAAACTGGACTCTCTCCAATAACCAATCTCACTTTACATCATGCTTGTTCATAGTGTGGGGTTTTTTTTTGCACTACACATCGACTCAAATTTGTAACCTCCGTGGATGTTGCACGTGGAAAAAACATGGTGGACAAGCAAATAACAGCGTTCTCTCATTCATGATTCATTGTCTTCATTTATTTTGTTAAATTTAAGTTGACTGTTCACCCCGAACCATTGCCGTCGGTAGTTAATTGAATACGATAACAAAAATTAATTATTCATATACCATAGGCCAGAGATGGGCAACTCTGGTCCTCGAGGGCTACGATCCAGCATTTTTTAGATGTTTCCCTCCTCCAACACACCTGACTCAAATAGTCAGATCACCAGTAAGGTCTAAAGAAGCTTTAGACTGATCCTGAGGAAAGAAACATGTAAAGTAAAAAATGAAAATTAAAAAAAAAAAGTTTAAAGCAGGATAGTGGCCCTCGAGGACCAGAGTTGTAGTCTGAGATTTCGACTTGCAGGGGCAAGCTGCACATTGTAAAAGAGTACAAAAGGCTGCAAACTTTGTCCTGGCCAGATTCCGCATGTCTCATTTCCGCGCGGAAATTGAATTCATCAAACATAACCCAAACAAAAATGTTCTCCTTCGGTCATCAAGTTCCGCCGTAGCGTGTTTAGCTCCCGGTCCCCATGGCTGTTGGATACGGAGCCCCCACTACAAAGAAAATAAAGTGCGAGTTCCCTGTCATCCTCTGTGAATTGGGAATAAAGAAAACAATGACTTGCCATCTGTGATTTATGGAGCTCAGGACTTTGGCACAAGTTCCCAATTTTCAGTTGAAAGCCTAACCCTCGCGATTGTGAAGTTCACTGCACTGTATTCTGGCTTTGACGCGACCGTTGAGATTGTCTCTTTTAAAATCATTTCCAACTCTTTGGTGTGCTGCACTTGGCGTTTTATCGACATTTTAATAACAGTCGCTGGCCATATATCTGGAACCCCACATATGGCAGATGTGCACTGACAAAAATGCAAATTTTGTGCCTCGCATGCTTTTTTTTTTTTTTCTCAATCAATGGGAGTTTTCTACTAGAGCATCTAAAAGCAACGCTGGGTCCAAACACCCTCACATTTAAATGCCTGATAACTGTAATGGTGATCTTCCCTAGGCACAAACATGTAGAACACATTCCACAGGATTGCTGGTGACTGATGTAGAAATCACTTAGCTGGACACATACTTTGTTTTAGTAAATTGTGACACACACACTAACACCGCACAGAGTGGGATCATTCTAAGATGTAGCTCAAGTATGGCCCAAAGGCCGCATCCATCCAGTCCGTAATATTTGTTACATTCATTCAGCCTCTTTTTTTGTTGTTCATTTTTTTTTTCATTTTAATCATTAAAAAAAAAACCTATGTAACGAGTAATGTTTCATTTATATTCATAAATATTTGGCTAAGTAATGCAGTTGTACGAGATTGATTGCAGTACAGTACAGATGAAATACCCCACTGTATTCATTCATTCACTGATCCGTTTATCCTCACAAGGGTCGCAGGGGGTGCTGGAGCCTATCCCAGCCATCTTCGGGCAGTAGGCGGGGGACACCCTGAACCAGTTGCCCGCCAATTGCAGGGCACACACAGACAAACAACCATCCGCGCTCACACTCACACCTCAGGAAAATTTCGAGTGTTCAGTCAGCCTGCCATGCATGTCTTTAGAATGTGGGAGGAAACCGGAGAACCCGGAGAAAACCCACGCAGACCTGGGGAGAACATGCAAACACCACATAGGGAGGCCGGAGCTGGAAATGAACCCGGTACCTCTGCACTGTGAGGTTGACGCGCTAACCACTGTCGTGCACCAAAAAAACTGAACAGGCTCACCTTTCACGCAACTCTTTTGGTTAAAATAGAAAACTTTGAGCTTACTTGCGACACTGTGGTGAGTGTAGATGGGATGGCATCACTTTTTTGCAGAAGAAGAATGTGATACATTATCTGCAAACATCTTTCACAATAGCAGTGAGAGTACAGTTGTGTGCTTGTCATATCAGACAACAGTTGTCAACACAAGTCAACATGGATAACGGTTGATGACGATTTAGAGGCAAAATAACTCCAAACTTACTTTTATTATGCTCGGAGGTTGGGTTGGGTGAGCTTTTTTTTTGCACAAAGTCTAGCATTACACTGCAAAGAGGAATCAAAGAACTGGTTGACTGATCGCTGCAAGGAAAGGTCTTCCACTGTCCTTCTGGGAAACAGAATACTGTCAGGTTATTTGTGGAAAAAAAAATATGCACCTTGTCTTTTCAATCAGGCCCAGACGGCAACGCTGTAAACGAACTGGCAGCAGTTCACAGTTGCGTTGTAAAGCAGAAAAGAGCACCACATAAGCATAAAACGTTTCAGTTAGCGGCATGAAGCACAGCCTTGTGCATTCGAGCATGTAATAAGTGTCCAGCCTCAAATGTCTCCCCGCTCCCTTATAACCCAGTCACCTTGCCTGCCGACACACCTGGTTGTCGTTGGCGCCATTAGGACGTTAATGCGTTGCACCTGTGCCTCTTCACCACAACGTTGCACTCAGCCAATCAGGATCAAAAGTTGTAAAAGTCGTCCTATGATGGACATGGGTTGTAAAAATCTCCCAAACATGAAAACTGTCCCGGGATTGATGCGCGCCCTTTGGGAGAAGAGTGCTGGTGAAATGCTTGCTTGGATTTCTTTCTTTCTCCAATAAATGCATTTTAAAAAACACAAAAAAAGTGCAGCAGATGATTTAAAAGCACTGCATTCATTCTATTACCGTATTGGCCCGAATATAAGACGGCCCTGATTATAAGACGACCCCTGTTTTTCAAGACTCAAGTTTGAAAAAAGACTTTTTGAACACCAAATTAATTTTTATACAGAAAATAATTACAGTACATCTGAAACAAATGATTATAACAATATATTTGAGAGAAAAAGCATCTTGAAGTTTACACCAAAACTTCTCCTCAGCTGTCGGTTAACCTGGCCGATCTTTGACCCACTTTTCTCCAGATTGTCGCTACGTTTCTCCATTTTCTGTTATCTCTTCTATTATTTTCTTCTCTTTTCTTTCTTACCGCTATTTTTTTATTTTTCTTCTTCGTGCTACCGCTGTTTTTATTTTTATTCTTCGTGACAGGGGTTCGCTTTGGCCTGGGGAGTCAAGTTCAGCATTCACTTCAATGATATCTGCCGCTATCTAGCGTCATGAATGGGTATAATGTCTAGACCCCGAATATAAGACGACCCCCACTTCTTCAGTCTTATTTCACTGCAAAAACACCATATTATATTCGGGCCAATACGGTATTTTCAGATTACTAAGTGCGCCGTTCTCTTTCTGTTCTTTCAAAAATACAGGAACAGCTCATTATCGGGCTTTAGTCGACCCACACATCTATACAAACATAATTACACACATATGCATAGTCATAGCAATATGCAGGAGAAATCATCTGACAGTGGAGGGTTCTGGTTCTTTTCCACCTCCTCCGTGTTGTCAATCCTCCCCCTCGTGACAGGTTCATGGTGAGGGCAGATGAGACATGAAGGCGATTGGGAGATGGAGGAAGTGAAGGAGGTATCGTAGCAGAGGCGGTTGTCAGCAAATGATCGGCCTGGCTCTCGACATACAGACCACCGTGTTTGTATCAAAGAATTTGCACCGCTGGAAGCAATATGTTCAAGATAATCTTGATTTTCTCATCACATGACCCAATCATTGCATAAAAGGTAAGTGGCCTTTATATAGTATGTCTATTTTAAAAAAACAACAACAACAAAAAAGGGGCACTCAATGGCTGTTTTGCTACCACCAGACCTTCCAAACATTGTCACTGTCAGTTCATATAAGATTTGAAGAATTCAACATTAAGCCTTTATGAGTGGCGGGGGCCCATGATTTCGGGGATAGGTCACATCAAACTATATTCAGGTGTCCAACAATGAAGTCTATTAATTTTCCCAGGCCTGGTTCTTATTAAAAGAAAGAGAAAAAAACCTCATTGAAGACAGAAAATATAAAACCACTTAATTCAATTTTACATTTCTACTCAAGTTATGTTTTCAAAACAGTTCCAAGGAGAGAGGTCAGATTCCCCTGGATGTATATAGCCCTGAAAGAATTCTATTCTTCTCCAAAGAGCTGAAAAGAAAAATAAATATTCAAAGGATCATCTGCTCCACTGTAAATTTAAAGCAACACAGGAGCTGATTCTGCACATTTTGTTGTCAAAAAGCGAAGCAAGTGTTGGATGCTAAGAGAAAGTAATTGAAGGTGGAAATAGGAAGGAGCCTGAAACCCAGACAGCCAAAAGACATGTTTCTTTTATTGCTACAAGCCTTTCAGAGTGAAGGATTGTTACAATCATTAATGCTTTTTGTGAGCATGAGCGTTTGTCAGCCGGAGCCAGAGGTTGCGTTTAACAGCTCTTCTATTTAATTAGTCATTTCTGAGCTTTACGTTCCTCTCTCAGCGTCTCTTTCTGCCCGCAGTCGTCCGATCAAAAACACTCTGTGTACTTCATATTGCGCCCATAATCTCCATATAAATCCTGGCTCCGGTGTTAAATCATATGCAGTTTGTTCTGATGGTCGAAAACCTCTCTGGAATTCTATTTCAGGGTAAACATATTGAGTCACCGTCGTGTTTTATCTCACAAATTCATTACATCTTATCACATACTCAGGTTTCGGGTCAGTCATAGAGCACCCATATGCGCACTCGGTGTTTATTATTTTTCTCCTCCGTATTATTGCACTCTGTTGTTTTCATAACTCGCGTATAGGGCAAAGGCTCACGAGGAAATTCAGCGTCGCCAATATTATCGTCGCAGAGTGTGTCTGCAGGCATGAATACGCATTTGTTGCATTTACGTTTGTTTGTGATATACCAACAACCTCACGTTGAGGGACAATCACATTGGAAAGACTGTGAAAGCATAGTGCACAGGTGTCAAAGTCAAGGCCCGGGGGGGCCAGATCTGGCCCGCCACATCCTTTTATGTGGCCCGCGAAGGCAAATCAAGCATGCCAAGTTCGATGATGCCTGCTAAAGTCTGAACCAAAATTTCAAATTGTCATATCATATCCGAAAAAGATTTGTCTCCCCTCCATTTTCACTAAAAGGAATGCCCATAACAGTGCACAAAACTCAAGACATGTTAAGTTCTTACCCATTATGGCAGGGGTGTCAAACTCATTTTTGCCGCGGGCCACATTGTAGTTACGGTTTGGCTTGGAGGGCCATTATGAATTTGGGGAAACCATATAAATGTTTAATCACCTCCACATATTATATGCACAGTACACAACAAATTGATGAGTAACTGGTTTTAAAATCAGAAGTGAAGAATAATGACTGCTATTAAAATCTTGAGCCGAACGGTGTGTTGGAACTTCACTGGTTGATACGATGTTGTCTAACTGAAGGCTCGAACCATCATTCGTGTGTGTTTTAGTCTGCTCTCCTTCACCTCTTCAAGCAACCTTGGCCAAGCTATTATTTTGATCACCCGAGCTTTACTGTATATCTTACTGTAGCTGGTATCCTTGGTCCACTTCATCAATGTGTTGACATAGCAGCTATCTACACAGTTTGGTTGTTCGGCGTGCAACAAATTATTCACCCGGCAAGTGGGAGAAAGCCAAATATGTCAGACCATTAGACCAGTTTGCATGTCGTTGTTTAGAAAGAAACGTTTAACAATCTGTGCTGCTCACATCCTTAATGAATTTGCCGTTAATGAGCCATTGCAGGTTTGCTTCTTGACTGCATCTGTTCCACAGTCACTGGAATAGAAGCACAACTATTTCGCTGGGGTGAAGAAGAGGAGTGTTTTTCTGTGTGCGCAGATTGCCATTGTGCTATGATAACCCACAATTTTAATTTTTGCAATATTTTGCGATGTCCTATCAACATTTGTAGCTAAATCTAAATGAGGATGTGTTGAAAGGAATAAGTCCACCAATCAGTCTTTATCTACATAATGAATCACTCAAGAACGAAGAGACATGACTGTTCATGATAAATAAATCAAGCAGTGACAACCTTGGCTATTGACTATAATCAGGTATGGACGCAACAATTTCAGCCTGGTTCTCTCTCTCTAAGGAGGACCAAAGATTGATGGTTGATATAAATTTCTTTCGCAACCCATCCACCTTACTAGATGGCCTTAAAGACTTACAGTCAGTGGTATTTCCTGGCATGTGCAGCAGCACAGGGTGGAATTCCTGGTAGCCAAGCCCTCACGGCCCCCCACCCACACCTCCCAAAACTGCAAAAAAGGCATTACAATCAGCAAAGACTGCTGAGTGAAATGACGCTCGATTTAATCAGAAATGGCGCATGACAAAATGGATAACAAAAGATGACATGGACAAAAACGTGTGTCGTGAGGGCAAATAAAGCAACGCTGAAATCACGCTGGAGGGTGGAGAAGACAAGGAGGAGTAAAAATATGAAATAATAATCAGGGACAAGAAGCTACTTGAAGGGAAACAAAACTAGTCACAGTCGAGGTGTTCGCAACACCGGGAAGAGATCCTAAATAGCAGTATGACATATGAGAACAACTTCAGTTAAAGAACGCGAGTGACTAAGAGAAGCAATAAGTTTTGATCAAGGCCAAGCTTAAATCTCCCACCTGATGAAAATTGGCCACAGGTGTGGAACGGCAGACTCCACCCCTCCAGTGATCGCCAAAGCGACTGAAAAAGAAAAGGAAAAAAAAGGAAACAGCACAGAACCAAAACATGACACCGTTGGTCGCTCAACACGTGCGGGTGTTATTTTTACAAATTACTGACCAATCTAAATGTTGCTTCCTTTGCCGATGCAATGTCAATGGAATGGTCAATGGTAACACCTACACTAAACGCACACGGCATATATGGCAATGACAACATTGCAAATGTGACACACATGGTTGTCATCAGGCGGTAAGGATATTCTTGTAAACGTTTCCAATTGAGGGCTTGGTTCTGTGGCGGGAAGGTCCGGTGACTGATGCTCTGTCCTTCCTCTCTGTTGGTGTGAATAGATGAGCACGACTACGACACACTCAAGGCCAAAGCTGCTATCATCAATCCCTCCTCCCTTGGCTCTCTTTTTGCCCCTCCCCCATATTGCCCATACCATCCACTACCCACCTCAGAGCCACCATCCCCACGCCTTACCCTGTCTGCTCCGCATATACTTGTATTGGCTCTTATCTTCTCATTGTTCTCCTGTCCTGATGCAACAGAGAGAAAGAGATGCCGAAGGTTCGCAGTCAAGACAGGCTGCTCAAAGTTGGAACGCACAAATATTCAAGCCCTGCTTTAACATTGAAAAAAGTTCATTGTTTCCGCTCCATGCCAACTTCTAAACATTATCTGCATTGAAAAAAATATATATATATTTGACACCTGAAAGTCATGAGAGGGCGCTAGCCTCGCCACTCCAAAGGTGAACAGATTGTTGTTGTGTTAAAAGGGTAACCCTTGTTCCACATTTCAGTCTGATATAACATGCACTGCCTCAACTGCAGTTTCAGTTACTCCCTCTCGTCATACTCCAATGGAATTGATTTAAGCTCTAATATTTGATGCATTAGCAGATGTTGCTTTGACTCAATTTATTCACACATCTAATTGGACATAATGACTTTGTTTCAAAAGCACACGTAGATTAATCGCATCAACTCACAACTTATCCCATCATAAGCACCAACACGAGCGAGCAAAGAATCCACCCCCCTTTTGCCGTATCTGACATGGCTGTATAGCATTTTTATTTTTCTTATGTCCACCCCAAAAAAATAAACATAACTCAAGCAGCCTATCCACTCCAGATCGTAAAGGCGGGGGTGGAAAGGAAGAAAGGCGAGTGGCTGTTTTATGACTGGGTGTGGGAAGTAAATTTTCACAGGCAGTCAAGCTGGAACGCTTGACTATTGAAGGCCTTGGAAGTGTGGGGGTGGGTAGACCTTCAAACAAAAGAAAGGTTGCACACATATGCTCAAAAACGTATAAACATCGAGCTAGCACCATTGTTATTGAGTCTGCAGTTGTATGTAGTTATCAACTACATACATGCTTTACGACCAACAACTTCACTGAAAAATGTACTTGATTTTCAGCTGCATATGATTAAAATGTGTTAAACTAATACATATCAGGTGTTTATTGAGGAAAACATGGGGTAGGTTGACCGCATTTTAATCATGTGCATGTACAGCTTCGAACGAAAGGATCTTTTTTTTTTAGTGTGCATGTCTAACTAGCCTTGCTAGAGGACAGAGCTGAGAGATTAGCTACTTGCTGATGAGTGAAGTGGCAGGATTTATGGGTCTGTCATAGGCTTGTTATGAATTATACATGAGCCCTCATTGCTATACAGGAGTACTGAACGTAAATCGAGAGGTGTTCGCTCATGATTCCGCTTCTAAGAACTCCCTCGTCCCTCATACTTTTTGGTTGTCTGTTGTTGTGTCCTCATCCCCTCATAATAATGTTTAATGATACACATGAGAAGGAAACCATTCATGCGCCTACGTTAACTTGATGGCACTGTTGGTTTAAATAAAGAGGTTTACAAACAGGCAAGATCAGTGTGCTTTCAGCCCCAAGTTGAACAGAGTGTGTAATCGAGAGGAGTCATGAAATACAACAACTGGTTCATGAAGCAAATTTGAAGCTTCAGTTTCCTATCTCTACTTTCTAACTGTAACCCTTTATAAAGTCTTGCACAAAGACTGAACAAACTAATACGAATACTGAAACTAAAGGAAACTCAAGACATTAAAAAATAAAAATAAAATTGACCTAATAAAAAACCCCCTCAGAAAAATAATTCATATTAACTGAATTTGAAAAGTGCCCCCGTTCTGGATAAGCAGTATTTAACATGAATGTATGTATGGATGGATGTTATTTAGTAGATCAGTAAAATTGTCATTGATTGTTTTGTCACCTCTCCCTGAAGATCATAGAAATCTCACTCAAAGCAAGCCCAGCCTAAAACACCTTACCTGCCGTCAGTACTTCTAGTAGGAGTAGCAGTGTTTCCAAAACACAAAGGGTCCCTGTATAAGGCCTACCTGAGACACATCTTTTCAAAGGTTACAAAGGTCATTTTATTGCCTGAAATATCAAAAGTATAATTGTGTGCTTTTATTTATCCGTGTGTGTGTGTGTGTGTGTGTGTGTGTGTGTGTGTGTGTTCCGGGCAAGAAGTAGGAGTGAAATACAGTATACGAAAATGTCTACACAAGCATAATCAGGTAACAAAGGGAGCGACGGAAGGACATGTGGAGATAATTACATTTTCACACTTTACCTTCTTATTGTTATGGATTACCTCAATCCCAATAGGTTTTAGGCATATTTACAATATGTGTAATGAAGGTGAGGTTTGTTTTATTCATATCAATGACATACTGTGATCAGCATTACCAGAAGAAAGTAGTCACTGAGAGGGGGCCACGACCATCTCCAAGAAGGTAACTAGAAAAAAAATGTCATTGTTCATGGGCTCCAGACGTCAACTAGTCCTTAAGTACACATTTTTCTACCCACAAATATTGCATGTTTTTTGTATTAACAATAATGTTAAATGTCCTAATACTTTTGAGCGCCTGAAAATAGATATCTGCCACATTTGAAAATCATCTACATTAAAAACTAAGGCAAAACTCCATTCAACACTTGCGCAGTGTGTGCAGTTCTGTCAAAACATTTCACAAGTGGCCCTTAACCATATCCTTCTTAATCCTAAATTTTGGGATGTTGCAGGTGATGATCTTCACCTGATCTTCCATCCATCAATTTTCTGATCCGGTTATCCTCACAAGGGTCACCGGGTGTGCTGGAGCCTATCCCAGCTATCTTCGGGCTGTGGGCAGGGTACACTCTGAAGTGGTTGCCAAATAATCACAGTGCACACATAAACGAACATCATCCGCGCTCGCACTCACACCCAGGGACAATTTAGAGTGTTCCATTAACCTGTCATGCATGTTTTTTGAATGTGGGAGCAAACCAGAGTACCCAGAGAAAACCCGCACGGGCATGGGGAGAACAAGCAAACTCCACACAGGAAGGCCATAGCCGGAGTTGCGCACAGCACCTCTGCACTGTGAGGCCAACGCGCAAACACGTCGACCACCGGGCCCTCACCTGATCTGCCACTACTTAGTGTTTTTATTTTTCATATTTTGACCTTGATCTTAATTTGACAAAACTGGCTGCATGCCTCTGACATTGCAGTTTGATTTGTATTGCCAAGTGAAGGATGGCGCTTCAGATACTTTTCTTTGAGTAGATTCGAATTCATTATACACAGATGAACCTCTCCTTTCTCATGAGCACTTTGGAACAGTAATTCATGCCTTCATCCCATCCAGGCTGGATTACTGTAATGCACTTTACTTTGGAGTCAGCCAATCCTCCATTAAGCATCTCCAGTTGATCCAGAATGCTGCTGCTCGCCTCTTGACTCGTACTCATAAGAGGGAGCACATAACACCTACTCTGGCATCCCTTCACTGGCTCCCTATACATTTTAGAGTTATTTTTAAGATCCTATGATTTGTTTTCAAATCTTTAAATGGCCTCGCTCCACCTTACCCCTCTGAGCTCCTCCGCCCCTACACACCTGCTTCAGGTATGCGGACCAGACATTATTCGAGGTACCAAGAAAGATGCAGAGGCTCAGAGGGGATCGAGCCTTTTCCATTGCTGGTCCTTCTCTTTGGAATGAGACCTCCCACTGAACATTCTGCAAGCCCCCTCGCTGCCCATCTTTAAAACTCGTCTCAAAACTCATTTCTATGTTTTGGCTTTTGACTCAGCATGACTCAGACTTGATTTTTAGTTTTACTGTTTTTGTGCTTTCTAGTGTCTTTGTTATTAATGTATTGTTTTAGAGTTTATTGTTGTATATATGATATTTCCTGCATGTACAGCACTTTGTATACAGCGGTGGTTGTTTTATAGTGCTCTATAAATACAGTTGAGTTGAGTTGAGATGCTTCATTGACATTTTGAACATCTGTCTGAGCTTCTTGGGTTGGATTAAAGTCTGGTAGCTGTTCAGCATGAGACATCCTCTGAAGTGGAGCTCCTCCAGACGGATTGTAAGTGGTGCTTTTTTGGGGCTCCCAGTAATCATGACCATCCTGCGGTTAATCTCTTAGTAATGAGTGATCTCATGCAGCTGTCTGTATGTGTTACGCTTAAAGGTATTTTTTTCCCCCACTCCTTCAGTTAATTGTGATCGTGGCTTTGCGGGGAAAAAAAAGTTTGGCAACCCACAGACCTCTTCATCAACTGAATCAGATTGAGTGTGTGCTACAGCCCTTTCTTCTCCTCGAAGGCATTTTGTTCAGTTCTACGTTTCCAACATTATCACAATAGTTGTTGGAACGGCTCTTCTCGGATCCAGCGTAAGTGCGACCAAAAGACATCAACAATGTTGGATATTTGGATACCTACTGTCAAAGAACTAAGTACACTACAATACATTTCAGATTAACCTGAACATAGTCATTTGTGCATTCAAAGGCAGTTGAGCGAAGTTATTGTTATAGTTCAATTATGACTTTTAATTTGATGATCTGCATGCTTCCAAATGTAGTGGGAATCAATTTATCGAAGTAAACCTGCTTGCACCGTGGCCTTGTGCAGCACTTGGCTCTACCAGTTACAGTAAATGCATTATACGATGGGCTACCACATCTGCATGGTCCACACTTACAATTAATTAATTGCAAATCTGCCCTGCCGGCGGCCTGGTGATCCATTAGCTAGCACATCGACCTCACAGTGCAGAGGTTCAATTCCAGCTCCGGCCTCCCTCTGTGGAGTTTGCATATTCTCCCCGGGCCTGTGGAGGTTTTCTCCAGGTCCTTTGGTTTCCACCCACATTCCGAAAACATGCATGGCAGGCTGATTGAACACTCCAAATTGTCGTTAGGTGTGAGTGTGGGTGGTTGTTTGTCTCTGTGTGCCCTGTGATTGGCTGGCAACCGGTTCAGGGTGTCCCCCGCCTACTGCCCGAAGACAGCTGGGATAGGCTCCAGCGCCCCCCGCAACCCTTGTGAGGATAAAGAGTATTGGAAAATGGATGGATCTGCCCTGCCCCATATGTTAGCCAGCATTGCTCCCTCTTCTCATGGATAAACCTTAAGGTACCGACTTTCGGATGTAACCCCACAATCCCACTGGGCAAGAGTTGTCTTCAGGCAGGCGACCCCCGTCATTGAGGTTTGGTCAATTAAAATCCACAGCCACAGGTTAGCTCAACAGTAAAAAAAATCTTAGTTGAATCTTCCGTTGGTTATCTCTGCCACAGCATTTCAGTCTGTATTCTATTCCCAATACGATGTGTTTTCTTCCTCTTTGGTTTCACGCCAGTTGCTTTTTCACCTCTCATTTGGACCCCAACATTCCAAGTGTTGTCCAAAGTGATTGTCCATATAATCTCTTCCATCCATTTTGCTGACTCTTGATGATAAAGACTTGACACTTCTTGAACTTCTGTTCACATGCCTCCGCAATCCTCACGCTGTTCGCTCTGTGAACAACACTTGTTTCGGTACCTCTGGAGCAGAGGTTGATAGCTGGTCTGAAGTATTAGCTACCTCCTTTGGGAATTTGAACTGCTTGTGCTGCTTAAGATGCTCTGTTTATTGTTCAGGTCTGCCTTGTATCTTCCCCAAGTTCTTAACCTCAGCCTTCCCATGGACTGTTAGGATAATGGAAGTTTAAAACACAAAACAGGCCTTGGGTTGGGGGCTGGGGGTGCTGATGATTGGCAAAAAAACAATTAAATAATTAAAAAAATGTTTTTTGAGGGGCAGGGAGTCTGTGTCTGTGTGACATGCATGGTATTAAATGTGCTATGGACTGGTCCCAGTTCGGGACCGCTGTTGTAAGTGTATCGATAGAGGAGGATGAGTTCAACAGCGTGGTAGCAGAAATTATGAAGTCTGGTGGTGCGTGCTTGCAGCACTCTGTAACATTTGCCAGGAGGGTGGAGGGTGAATAGTGGGTTTCTTCCAGGGTGTGTACTGTCCTTGATGATGGCTGTGACTCTCTGGATGCAGCATATTTGATAGATGTGGTCCAGCCTGGGAAACCGATGACTCTTTCTGAAGTTTTGATCAGGCGAGAGACTTCTTATTCTCAGTTGTGCAGCCAAGGTACCACACTGTGACGCTATATGTGATAATGGATTCTCTGGCTGCCCCTGTAGAAGTTCACCTAAAGCTGTTTGGGGAGTTTCACTTTCCTCAAGTACATCAGGAATTGGAGCCTCTAGAGTCCCAATCCATCACTCTCGTATTGACAGACCACTTTATGTCATGGCAAAGTGGTACAGATTCATCAATGTTGGATCTAGGTCTCTTTGGTGACTGAAGCGTGTTGAGGTTCGGAGCAACAACACCCACCTACCTGAGCTCAAGCACTGATTGCTTTACCATGAAATTGTACTTTAGCCAGTCATCATGACTTACTACTGTGTTTGTCACCCCGTCCCCCGTATAAAGGAGGCACAAAACAACAACAAAACTTTAATTTGCAGCTACTGTCCTATTCTTACTGACCGAGCCAGGTCAAATAACAGCTGTTGGATATCACCGTACAACAAAATGTTGCATTTCAATGTCTGTAATGGTAATTGCATTGTGATGTTTTAAATAGTGCAGTCCTTCATCACGGAGTTACTCTCCAGACCAGCCGCATCATAGATGAAATCCATAAAATAGCGGCCATATATTTATTTTATCGATGCTTATTTTAAAGCTTTATGATTCTCTCCACACTCTTATTTGACTGTCTAACAAAGTAATTGGTCTTAACCATCCTCTTATCAACAATTATTATCCCCATAAACGCTGTTTACATACTCAAACATATAGTACATAGTTTTAACAGCATATACAATTCTATATGGGTACTCAGTATTGAAGGTGAAGGTGATGCGATGATGAATGTACTTTGCGCAGCAAGGAAGAATATTACAGCACTTAATCAAGCGTTTTGACAGATGGTTATCAAACAAGCACTTTCGGGCAATGATTGAGGTTGGTCTGGTCGGAGAAACAGTCACATCCAAATTGTCTCTTTTAAATATATATATATATATATATATATATATATATATATATATATATATATACACACACACAACTCCTGCCTTTGCCTCTCCCCTTTTTTTCTTGATGTAATCGGGGCAGGCTGCATCACTCTAATTGACGGGAAGTTTTCTGCTGTTTTTCTGCTGTTTTTGTCAGGTACGTTGTGTTACGTGTGATCCCTTAACACCTGTGTGACCTCTTGTCAATATTGGTCTTCATCCATATAATGACCATTTTGCTTGTGTAATGATGGTGAGGATGAATATCACACAATGTGCACTCAAAGATTAATATACAATAATTTCCCAACTATAAATCGTTACTTTTTTCCCCCCGCACTTTGAACCATGTGGCTTTGTTAATTTATGGATTTTTTTTTTCTAAAATGCTTCATGCTGCTGATGGATTTACCGATAGTCTTGTCACATTTGACCAAGGAAATTACCAAACACTAGCGTTGCAGTATTCAATATCTGTCTGGGTCTTGAGACCATTCTTGAGACCTCTTTTTAAGATTCTCTCTCAACTCGGGATCAAAGGCGTTTTTAGTCAGTCTTGTCTTGGTCAGACTCTGGATTTTTGATCAAAAATCAAGACCGGTCAAGAACAGACCAGTGCTACTGTGATAAGTGAGAAATGCAGAATGCGGAAGCTGCGCTGCCTTCTTCGAGTCACCTGGAGTGCCACGATCCACAGACATCGTGGATTAAGGTGACTGAAGGTGCAGCGTCCATAAAAAATTTGAAAAAAAATGTTAGCAAACTCATCAGTAATTAAGTTTGTTTTCCAAAACCATACGTATAGTTGCCGAGCAACATCAAAGCGTAAACGCTGCAACATGCAAATTCAGATTTAATGCTTGCATCATTTGTCGAAGTGAAACAGCAATTGCTGTCTGGTCTCGAAAATGGTTTGGTGCCCATCGGTGCCGTCTTGACTCCAACAATCCCAAACACATCAGACTTGACCAATAAAACTGCCAGACTCTGCATTCACACTGAATATGAATAATATATCAGTTGCATGTCTACATCAGTGAGAGGCTTGGATGAAGAAATATTTTACCAGAAGTGTCCGCTTGCGACGAGTGAAGCGTTAAAGTAAAAGTTCACACAGTGATTATGTATGGAGTTGCAACGAAGGTCACGAGGGAGCGTTCACCAAGAATTGGGTTTTTTGTCAGTCGTAGACTGTTTCTAAATGCCCCAGACGCAGTATGCTACATTGGTGACAGCGGTGGCATTTGGAATTATTTTCTCATCAAATAAAAACACTTGGGAACTCGTACCCTTTTAGGTCCATGAAAAAATTATATATATATATATCCATCCATTTTCCGAACCGCTTGATCCTCACTAGGGTCGCGGGGGGTGCTGGAGCCTATCCCAGCTGTCTTCGGGCAGTAGGCGGGGGACACCCTGAATCGGTTGCCAGCCAATCGCAGGGCACACAGAGACGAACAACCAACCACGCTCACATTCACACCTAGGGACAATTTAGAGTGTTCAATCAGCCTGCCATGCATGTTTTTGGAATGTGGGAGGAAACCGGAGTGCCCGGAGAAAACCCACGCAGGCCCGGGGAGAACATGCAAACTCCACACAGGGAGGCCGGAGCTGGAATTGAACCCGCACCTCTGCACTGTGAAGTCGACGTGCTAACCACTGGACTACTGGCAGCCCTATATATATATATATATATATATATATACATATATATATATATATATATATATATATATATATATATATATATATATATATATATATACTATATATATATATATATATATACACACATATATATATATATATATATATATATACTCTCACATCTCATCCAAAGGCTGTAGAGTTGACAGTGTTATACCCACAAACACCATTTCTTACATAAGGACACACATGTACTTTGTTCCTGCATTTGATAGTGTCTCCTGGGCCGATTGTGTATTCAGATACAAACATGATGCAACCTGATGGCTAGTCAGCCTCGCTTCTCTTTGGGCTCTGGAGGCTAGTTAGCAAAGGCTAGCATCAATCATTTACCCGTAGAGAGCGACTCAGTCAATGCGGTCGTGTATAGGTGAAGAGCCCGGATCAGCACCACAATCCCTCACTCCAGTGGTGGTGGTGGGGCACAGGGGGTGGGGGTGAGAAGGAGCCAGGATGACTGCAGGGGGCCAGATCCCAGAGAGTGAAGGATGTCTTGAATGGGATTTAAGGAAGCAAGCTCAGCAAGGCCGACTCGTGAGGCTGGAGATAAATCAGAACGTAAATACCAATTCTCTCCACTGGCTTATTACAGAGGTTTTATTGCGTACTCAAAGTTTTACTGTCCACAAATCCGTGTTTTTGTTTCAGAAAAGCACAACACATTGTTCACAAACTGAAAAGAATGAGACAAACCTTGTCTCGTTTTGCTGTATTTTCTTGAGGGTCATTTTCACATCACTGTTTTTTTTTGGGGGGGGGTTCAAAAAACACATCTAGCAAACTGTGTTTTTACTGCATAGCTACCATTTCTCGCAGTTGCATATGATTAGATTCTCAATGGTTTTGCAGCTGTCAAGAGGGATCATTTGAATAGTATTGTTGATTGTGAAAATCTTCAAAATGCAAAGACTAACGGTAATCACAATCTCATTCTATAAGTGTCATACAATGTTGTGGGTGTTGTTTTTGTTGTATTTTTTTATTTTAGAGATCTCAGATGCTGTCAGAAACATGATGCATATCTTAAATTGCGCTCACTACATTTGTACGTAAACTAAAAATAATTCGGGCTTCCTATCCATATCAAGTTCCCCCTGTTAGCTTTGATTCTTGTGTAATCCATATAGAAACGAGAAATTCAGACAAATGTAATAAATGGTATTTAAATCCAAATCGCCAACATGCTCAAAAGTCAGAGTTCAGATTGTGCCCCCGTGTCAGAATCAGAATCAGAATCAGAATCATCTTTATTGGCCAAGTATGTAGAACACACAAGGAATTTGTCTCCGGTATACACGCTGCATTAGTATCATCATAAACAAGAACATGACAAATTGGTATGGAAGGACCTTTCATAATGTAAGTGAACCATAGTTTCAAGCAGAGCTAAAGTGATCAGTGGTAGAATATAATACTATTACAGTTTGTACAGTTGGTGCAGAAAATCATTGAACCATTTTAGAGAGAGGCAATATATTTTGTACAAGAAGAGTGACTACGTCAGTGACTGTTTAGGGAGTTAATGGCTAGAGGGAAGAAGCTGTTTAAGTGTCTGCTGGATTTGGTGCGCATGGATCTGTAGCGCCTGCCTTAGGGGAGTAGCTGAAAAAGGTGGTGGGCAGGATGCGGGGGATCCAGGAGGATTTTCCGTGCCCTTGTCTTGATTCTTGCAGTGTGCAAGTCCTCAAGAGTGGGTAGGGCGGTGCCAATGATTTTTTCCGCCGCCCTAATTGTCCGTTGAAGTCGGATTTTGTCCTTCTTTGTGGCAGCCCCAAACCAAACCGTGATGGAAGAACACAGGATTGATTCGATGACTGCCGTGTAGAACTGACGTAGAACCTCCTGTGGCAGGCCATGCTTCCTCAGCAGCCTCAGGAAGTACATCCTCTGCTGGGCCCTTTTCAGGATGGAGATGGTGTTGACTTCCCACTTCATGTCCACATCTAAATGCAAATGTGTGTGTGTGTGTGTGTGTGTGTGTTTGTAGGTGCATGTGTTATAGCCCACACGAGAGCAGCAATTAGAATCTTCTTGCTGTCACAGGTCTAAAAGCAAAAAGCTACACTGAACAGCGAAAATCCCTCCGTCCGATCCTCACAGCGACATAAGCGAGCTCCGCCTTTCCTCATCTTCCCTCCTTTTTTCTCACCATCTCAAACCAACAAAGGACGGATGACCCTTGTAATGTCATTTGCCGTCTTTCCTTTTTGTTGGAACCAAATACATGTACTTAAGCATTTTTTTTCTCAGCATTGTCTTCCCAGTCTTGGGAAACGGTTTAGAAGACTGCCTCACAACTTCCCATCTCCATTTTTTTCTAATCTAATTGTGTCCTTTGGTCTATATATATATTGTACATATCTATTGGTATGTCCGGATTTTCCACTTATCTTTCTTTGGGATAACCGGGTTGCACTGATAGCCTGCCGGACCATCATCAAGGAGCTGTCAAATGATGGTGGCAGAGGAGTCAGCGATGGTGGTTGAATGGATTACTTGATTAACAATCTTGCCACCACGGAAGCCAATCTGCATCACCCAATTACTTTCCCTTTTCGAATTTTTGGATCTTCGAATCGGAGGCAAGAGCCTTGGAGACTTGAGAACGCTTGCTTGCATGCTTTCTCTTGAGATTAACATGTTTGTGTAGGGATTAATCTATATGTTCATGCACAAGATAGGTCAAAGGTCAGTCTCTCGGGTTGGGCTGACAGTGTGGCCACTGATGAGAAGCAATTGAGTGGTCAAGTAGGTGACCTTTGTGGCCTTCATTTGGGGAACGGCCACCCGCTGACACTCTTTAGCCAGGAGGTGAGATTAGTCTGGCGGGGCTGATAAAGCTCCGCGTTCTTCCAACAGGGAAACACTCAGCAAAGGATTATGCTGCCTGGAGTGAGGCGCTTCATACACAAAGCAGGTGAGAAGACGGGAAAACATCTTTACTTTGGGGCTCCTCGTGGCGTTGGTTTGGAGGTCTGTGGCCTGGAGCTAAAACATATATTGAGATGTGCTACAAATAAAAGACCGTATTTTGACATACAAACAGCTGGGATAGTCATTGAGTTTTTGGCTGCACAGATCACATAGATCACAAAGTTTGGCCACCAATTTCTGTGTTTCTCTCACTTTTGTGTTCTTGAACTTTACACAGATGTTCAAGACCATCAACTATTTGGAAACCGAAATGTTTTAAAAGGTGCGGAGTAGATGGTTCATGAACGGAGCGGAAAAAAAATGCATGCTCTGCTCCCAGATCGCCCATCACTTCCTTTTATTTGGCCTTTGTGTCCTATCACACTCGTCTACTGTGTAAAAGTGTAAAAGGACCAGAAACGAATTTATCAAAACAACATTCTGCAGACACCTGTGCATACACACAGTACAATCACTGGATACTTCATTAAGTACAGCACCCCCCCGCACCCACTCCACACCATAATGGGATCCATCAAGGCTAAACAATAAATCCAGATTGTGGTTGATTTCCCCGTATTACTGTAACAAAGAGATATTTGCATTAAACTCCAATGGGGATGTCCCCTGGGTCGCTCCTTTAAAATTACCATGAATCATTATCAAAGCCAGACAACAACAACGATGGCTCCTTTGGCTTTATAACTTTGTCATGCGACTGATTGGTCTGGAATAAAATATTATCAATATCTTCATCCTAATTTAATGACATTCACACTGCATGTTTGTATTCATTAACAGAGTAATAACAGCCAAACTCTTCAGTTCTTAGACTTGGTTATACACCTTAGCACCAACTAATGGAGCTGAGGGGCACATTATTGACTCCTGTTGATGACTTAATTAAAAAGAAAAAAAAAGTCTAAATGAGGTAAAAACGAACTATAAAGAAAAATCCAAACTGTTTTAACGTTGCTCCAGAACCACTTTTAAATGTCCGTCCGATGACTCTGTCAACAGCAAAGCCAATAGATCACAAGACACCAATTGAGTTAGACGCGCAGATTAGCATTAGCTCAATCAGCTTTGGCTAAGTGGCTCATATTTGGTTCGTCGTTGACGGGACGACGGGCATATTTGTGTTTGGCGATGTGACATACACACTCCAAGTGTAATTCGGTGGCTTTGTGATGAAGTGTTCCCACGAGAGGAAATTCAATCCATGTTGTCTTGTAGATGCTTGCGTGCACTTGGCAGTTTTCAGTCCCTGTTTCACATTCGCTGCTCAAAGCGCAGCCACGCCTCACATTCACACTTTTTTTCTTGTTTTTTTTTGCATTTTCCAAACCTTTTTTCCTTGCCTTGTAAAATCCGTCAACAATGTCTGCACTATCTTCATAGTTGTCACTCATCCCCAAACGGAATGGTTCTTTTTTTTTCCCCTGCTGTTCCATTTCAGAACTCCATTTTTTTTTGTTTAGTTCACTGACAGATACGCATCTCCTGTTCACTTCCATTACTCAGTCAAAAAAAAGAAATACTTTCACGCCGTGTAGCCACTAAGAGGGAAAGCTTTTATGTCTGCTTTCGTTAGCGGGGTGTTTTCAACCAATACTTTCTGCCTTTAGTGTTTGACAACAAGCTCTGGGATGACAGATTTTAAATGCATTCCACACATTCCTTTTCTTTTGACAATAAGCATGTTTCCCAGATTGTTGTAACGGTTAAATTTGTGACGGTTCGCCTCTTGTTAAATCTGTGCTTCAGAATTGAAATTAAGATTGTTTGCTTTTTGCTTATGATCCATCCAGGACTTTGGATAGAGGGCTTTTTCAATCCCTAAAGTTAAAACAAACACGCGCGGCAACGCGGCCTTTTATGTTCTTGTTCCATGCCTGTGGAACACCCTTCTCAAAGATCCGAGAACAGCTGCTGGTGTGGACATTTTTTTTAAGGCCAAACTTAAGACTCAATGCTTCAACCTAGTTTATGAATGCATTTTATTTTTATGAGACAACTTCTGCTCTTAAGTACATAGTGCCATTGACATTGTTTTGTTGAATTAGCCTTTGGTGTTATTGTATTTTCGATTAAAGTTTGTGTTCACCAAATGCTAAACTTTGAACTGTTATATGAAGTCAGCTATATTGTTGAATTATGATGATTATTTGTTTTTTCTTATCTGATTGGCGTTTCCTCACTTCAAACTGCCAACATAAATACAGTGTTTCAAATATTGAGTGTGCATATTGTATGTTTTGTTTGTGTGCGTCTGTGTGTGTGTGTGTGGGGCGGGGGGGTATCTGTTAATCGCGTGAGTGGCACTGGGTTTAATGTTTTTCTATTTTGTTGAGTAGCAAAAGTGCTACGTTACATAAATAAAGTTCAGATCCGAATTTCCCGACTTACGTACCGGAAATTATGTCCTAGTGTAGCATTTAGCACAGGGGTGTCCAAAGTGAGTCCTCAAGGGCCTGTTTTCCAGCTCTCCCAAGAGCAACACATCTGATTCAAATCATCAGAAACGATCTCATGCTGCTTCAGAGCTGGCTGATGAGCAGATCATCTGAATCAGGTGTGTTGCAGCTGGGAGAGATGGAAAACAGGCAGGACAGCGGCCCTCCAGGCCTGGAGTTGGACACGCTTGATTTAGAAAAAAAAATCATTAAAAAGTGAATATAAATGTTAATTATGCACCTTGTGTCATCTATTTTCGGAGCATTTGGTTGTTCTGCCCTGTTACTATAAGTGGTTGGCATCGATCAATTGAAAAAAAAAAAAACTTGGCCAAATAATTGACTTTGGATGATTTGAACAGCTGATGTTTCCGCACAGCACATTAATATGCCAAAACGGTACTGGTTGGGAATCACTGTTCAAGATGATTGATTATTTGAAGTTTATTGTCGTGTATGCTATCCATAAAATATCTTCAGGAGTAATAATACATGTCGACAAGAAACACGTTCCTTCCGATGCGTGTAGACACAATGAATAGTATACACACTGTTGCTGGCTGATGCATTTATTTGTTTTAATTTTTAAATGCTGCTCTGCCATGTTTGGCAAAATAAGGAAGAAATTCTCCACCACGTTATGTCATTCAAATAGCACCACCTCATCCCATCTCAGCTTGCCAAATCTCTGCAGAAGACAGACGTTTCCAAATAATCATCGACTGCTGCAAACTTCCAATGATTAATTTATGCAGGCTTGCGTTCGTGTTTTCGCAATAAATTTGCAAAACACGATTTGGCAGACATTTCCCCATTACCTCCTTTCTCTGTCCTTCTTGTCTGTTTTTATAATATCAAAACACTCCACAATCAATGGTTTGTCCCTGCTGGGAAGGAGCGCAGGAAGCAGGTGTTATTCTGATTAAACACACATACACACGTGCACTAACAAATTGGACTGAGCGGCAAATCTCAGTGACTAGTCATAAAAACATTCTAAACTTAGAAAAACAAATCCTTAAGAAGGGTCTTTTTTCTCCCCCAATGTTGGACAACGGTGCAACTAAAGACTAAAGCTGTGCAGTGCTACTTTGACGTAGATTTTTTTTTTGTTACATGACCCAGCCTAAATTGTTAATTTAATGCAGTCAGGCACAGGTTTCAAATAAAGGCCCGGGGGACCACATTCTGCTCACCACATCGTTAGACGCGATATCATTACCAAACCCCATTAAAAAAAAAAAAATTTTAACAATAGTTTTTACAAACTTTTTTCCTTGACTTCTGATATCAAAATGAGCTAAAAATTGTGTTATTGTTTATAACTTAATGATACAGTACGATGGGGCAAATGTATATTTATATAGTTTCACTGGAGCGCGTCAACCTCACAGTGCAGAGGTTGTGGGTTCCATCCCGACCCCGGCCTCCCTGTGTGGAGTTTGCATGTTCTCCCGGGCCTGTGTGGGTTTTCTCAGGGTACTCCGTTTTCCTCCCACATTCCAAAAACATGCATGGCAGGCTGATTGAACACTCAAAATTGTCCCTAGGTGTGAGTGTGAGCGCAGATGGTTGTTCGTCTCTGTGTGCTCTGCGATTGGCTGGCAACCTATTCAGGGTGTCCCCCGCCTACTTCCTGAAGATGGCTGGGATAGGCTCCAGCATTCACTGCGACCCTTATGAGAATCAAGCGGATCGGAATGGATGGATGGATAGTTTCACTGCTTTAATGGCCAGAACTACACAGTGGCCCAGAACAAAACTAAAACTGTCACCCCCGCGGTAGCCCGACGCAATCATGTGCGCACGGATGTGTATGCATGATTAAGAGTCAGCGGGTACATCAGCTGGTTTCTACTGTATTAAGTGCGCTTCGGCACTCCTTTATTTTGTTCACTTGAGGCTATTATTTTACAAACTAGATATAAAAGGACATAAATAAATGTCATAACTTACATGTACCTATACTGTATCTCCTTGACAAACAAAAAATATGATCACGTCAAAACAGAGAAAAAAAAAAGTCAAAGTTAGATTCGACTAAATCTTATGGCATTGGAAGGTATACAGTTACAAACATTAACATCTGTGGTCGGTTATTTTTGTTCATTTTTCTGTTTTTTTTTTCCAAATCATCAGACATTGAAGTCAAAGGGAAAAACAAATCTTTTACAGTACATTCTAGTTTCCTTCCCAACATGTCTTGCATATTTCCAAGCAGGTCCTTATATTTCAATCACGAAAACCCAAATGTTACACATCGCCAAGAAGAAAGAGCCACAGCGCTGTAATTAAGGACGGAGGTGTTTTTGTGAAGTGTCACTTATTGGAGTTCAAAACATTCACATAAGTAGAGTTTCAAGAGATAAAGGAATAGAACAAACGAAGCCCACTGGGTTATACCAATATATGTACCGTATTTTCACGACCATTCGGCGCACCGTGTTGTTGGGCACGCCCACCCTTCACTCATTGGCAGACTTCCGCATGCCTGACGTCACTTACGCCCGCCTTTTCTCTATATAAACAGCGTGTCGGCCAGAAGCGCGCTCAGTCAGGCTTTGGAACTCGGCTCATACACTAGACTTTTAATGGCGCCTTATGGTCGTGAAAATACGGTAGATGTATTCTGGAACCCAAACTGAAAAATAGCAGTCTTCCCTTCTTTGTCACCTTGTCCTATAAATCATCATACCTGTCAACTTGTACGTTTTCCCCGTATTTTATGTTTTTTTTTTTTATCATTTCAAATCATGTACGGCGTATTACAACTTTTATAGGGGGGTAAAAAAAATTATTGTGAACCGATCTCACAAAGACCATTTTGGCTCAAATCCAGATCGTCTCACCTGCTGGTAGCCAACGACAATGCCGTCGTCGATCGCTACTATTGTCACGGCAAACCAGCAAAAGTAATCCTCATCGGATATTTTTTTTTCATCGCTGCGTACGGTCGGATTGATAAAGAATGATGTGCGCATGCGCGGTAAGCCGTTGTACTGGTTTTTGTTACTTTGTAAGGGGAATCGTAATCATTTATAAGGGCAGCTATTAACCGAGGTTGACAGATATGGTTGTGTACTGGCATGGGGCCTTCTCATATCCAGAGACTGTTTTATCATCACAAGCTTGACGAGTCCAAACTGAAGTCAGAGGCTTTTAGTCACACTTGGCGGTGATCCTGTATCCAAAGCGCAAACAGGTTGCTTTCCGGGAAAACTGTTCTCGAGTCCGGCTCACAAAGACAGGAGCAACATATTGTACATCAGGTTTTCTTTAGCAAGCAAACGCATGTTGTTGTTTTTTTGTTTTTTTTTCACAGGCTTCACAGTGGCCAGTGAATGGACAAGGTTAGTGTTTCTCAAGTACGTAAACCTTACATCACACACACTTACGCATTCATTCGCACACATTCACACCAGACTCCTCTTATTTTACATGCAAGCAAAGAAGAAAACAACAATAATAAATCCTGGGGAAAAAAAACAGCCCAGCATCCACTGGACTTTCTAGATTATATTACATTCTTCATATAGTCTTTTTCGATGCTCGTAATCATTCAACTGACTCCAGTACGGCGCTGGATGTTCCAAAGTCCAGGGTGGGAAGAAAAAAACGTCATCTCAGTGTCAGGAGAGACTGCTGTAAGAAGAGGAGGGCATAGGAAGAGGAGTCAGACAATGGGGAGGGAAAGGAATTCTGGGGCTGGCGAGTGGAGGCAGGATCCTGAGGACGGACGACAGCAGCTGGGGAGCAAAAGAGAAAGAGATAGGCCGCATCAGTCATTGTGTTTGTCAATAGCAATGATTTCTGCTGGCCATTCAGTCCCAGATGCCTTCATCGAACATTCCGCTCATCTGAAAGCAAAACGCGAGCATTCGGGGGTTGGTGAGTGGCCTCGTTCTTTTTTTAGGCGCAAGAGGCATAAAACAAGTGTGTTTTGTGTTTTGTATTGAAGTCTTCTTGAACGGATTGATTCATCCAATGGACTCTCAAATCTATGCGATGATACCCATATTATTTTTTCTTGATACGTATTTCTAATCACAACCTTCGAGAAATCAAGCCACTGGTTGTGTCAAAACTCAAAACATTCCAGATGTCCTTGTGATCGATTTGCGGCCATCCACGCACATTACTTACATTTCCAGCCTCATTATTGATTATGACATACCGTAAATTCCGGACTATAAGCCGCTACTTTTTTCCCAAACTTTCAACCCAGCGGCTTATACAGTGATGCGGCCAATTTATGTAATTTTTCTAACGGCCACCAGGGGCGCTCAAGTAGAAAAGGTAAGATTAAGACCGGTGGAATATATGCGTCGAGGAAGACTGCAACTTCTTGTCTTGTGCATAAATTAAATTAGCGTGAACATACCCTCATCATGGAAAATGCAAAAAGAAAGGCATATGACGCAGCTTTCAAACTAAAAGCAATCGAGCTGTCCGATAAAGAAGGAAACAGAGCTGCTGCACGTAAACTTGGCATAAATGAGGGCTCAGCGTGATTTTTACAAGTACCGGTATGTTCTTTTACCAGACCTGTTATACTGTGTTGCTATTCTGTTGCTAGCGTGTTGTTACCATGTTGCTACCGTTTTACTGCTGCGTCACAGGCACCATTTGGGAAGAAAGTTATATTATTATTATTGTTAAGTTATATTATTAAAACTTTGAAAACTCTCTCTGTGTACCGTCTTTCTTTGTAAATATGTTTACATGTTTTAATGTGGGCACGTGCGGCTTATATACAGGTGCGGCTTGTGTATGTACAAATTTGGTTTTCCTCTAAAAATTGAGTGGGTGCGGCTTATAATCAGGTGCGCTCTATAGTGCGGAAGTTACGGTATATACTGTGCCCTCTGTAATTAGCGGCCCCACTGGTTGCTTTAAGCCTTAAAATAAATTCCATTTTTATTGCAGAAGCATACTCTCATGCTGAAAATTGTAGCAAAGGTTCACCCCACACAGAATGAATCTGGTCCCTTGGCCATCTCAGTCCCCAGACCTCAACCCCATTGAAAACCTGTAGAGTGAGCCAAAGAGGAGAAGACCCTGGTTGCTGGATGAATCCGTAAGATTGTGCAAAGAGGAATGGTGTGTTCTCCCATTTTGTCAAACATGACAGAAGTAGATAAGGTGGGGTTTTTTTTTTTTTTCTGTTGGCCAAAGAAGCTTGTTCAAAGTATTACCATCACGGGGTGCTACTAAATGTAGCACACATGATTTGATGAAAACTAATTATTTCTGAATGTTGGATTTTTTTTTTCCCATTGAATAAATGCAATTGAATTAAAGGTTGGATTTTCCTCTTCCCATTTTTCATTTTTGTCATGTATTATTTAGGGCAAAAAATGAATTTATTCCAAGCTAAAGAGCATATCTTAACCTGGGGTTGCCAATAATTATGCCGGGCAGTGTATATTGTGTCATTTTATATATATATATATGCACCGGAAACTCCCTTTCTTCTACTTTCTCTTCCTGTCCATGTAAGATGGGCAAAAACATTTGTGCACACAGTGTACGCGATATTACATTATCACTTTGCAATTACAGCAAAAGGAAGAAAAACAAATACGAATTCTCACCTCGATAACAGCTTGAGTAATCCTCTGTGGAGTTTGATGATTGTGATTCACTCCGTATCCGTATTGGGGTTGTTGCATACATCCTTTTGATTAAATCCTGGCATCTGGTCCTTTGTTTTGCTGCGTGAATAAACCTTATTAAATCCAGCGAAACAATTGTCCACTGAGACTGGTGAGGAACGGTAAGGAAGTCCTGTAGGAAGATGCGGCGGCCGCCAGGGCTCTGATTCTCAGAGATACGTGAGATGATCTACGCTGTGTGTTTGTCAGAAGGGAGGAAGGCCATTTTTGGGAAGACAGGCCATTTGCTCTGGAAGATTCAAAAAAACATTCTCTGCAATGTCCCGAGGGCAAAAAAAAAAAAAAAAAACTGTTCCAAAAAGAAAAAGTCCACGATAAACCAAAGAACCAAAGGAACACGTATCACCGTAAACACCCTCGCCGCACCACCATCTTTCTGACAAAGCCAACGCTGGACTTCTCTGACAGCTGAGATCCTCAAATTTGTGTGTGAGCTATCACACAGATCCAGCTGAGACAGAACAATGGCGGCTGGGGCAACCTGCGAGTCCCACGGCGGCAATGCATGAATGATGAATACAGTCACAAGAAGGAAGATCTGGTCTACGTATCATTTCACAAAGAAAGTTCCCAAAATAACACAAAAGGTTTCCCATCTGTCTTGCTTGTGTTTTCCATCCAATAAAGGCACTCCAGATTGGCCTCTTGGAAGCACTTCCAGCCTCCATCGACCCACAAATGCCTTTTTTCTCCAAAATAACACCACCACAACAAAAAAAGAGCAGAATAAAGGTCTGAATTTTTGAAAAAGTGCTATTGTCCCCACTTTTTCCTTCTTCTTTTCTTTCAGACCAAATTTAAAGTGCAAAGATGAGGTAAACTATTTCTTCATAGTTTGTCTCTTATCAAAGGTAGTCTTTTTTTATTTCTTCTTTTTGTTTTTCTTCCTTGGAAATGAAGTCCTTTTGCACCCTTTTCACTCTCCGTTTTCGAATCTCTCAGACGGGAACCATTCTGCCTTGCATCTGTTGCATCTGGGAGAGCATTCCCTGGACACTTGTCAGGATCTTGCTCTGATGTGCTGCTGAGGAGATTCCAATGCGAGTCAGGTCCCTGCGAGGAGAGGACGCACACTCTTCAGAACAACAGAAACAGAACAGACTAATGATCCACAGAATGGGTTTTGCAGTTTTCCAGCGGGCTGACATGGTAAACTGCTGAATAAGCAATTTCAGATGCCAACGCGGCAATCCCAATCCTGTCATTTTAAGGGATTAGATGAATAACTGGAATAACAGAGACGGACGGATACATGCGTGCCATAAATACTTCCTCACTAAGATTAAAAGAAAGCCACAAATGCGTGTGTGCGTGTCTGTGTGCGTGTGCGCGCATGGTTGCGTGTCTCTAGAACTGTGGCTTTAAAAACGCACAACAGTTGCGCACAAACAACCACTTCAGAATCCTTTTGAAAGCAGAGTACACCGCAGTGAGAAGTAAAATGTCCTACTCACTCTTGCGTCATGTGGATCACCGCCTCTGGAGCCGTGTAGCTTGCGGCTGTAAAGTTGTCGATGTATCTCTCCATGCCAATGGCCTGCAGCCAGTCCTCTACTGTGCCCACGGCTGAGGACCCCTCGGGGCTGGCGGGCTCCAGCAGGGTGGTGGTAGGCCTGATGAGTGGCGAGAGGTCAAGAGAGAGGAAATAAAGACCAAAAAAAAGTGGAGAATTATTATTTTATTAGATTTAACTTGTTATCATTTTGAGCAAAATAAACAGATTTTTTTTGCCTCGAATGCGATAATTGTAAACAATGCGTGACCACACACCTTGGCATGCAACATTTCTTTCCACCCTCTCTTCTTGGCTAATCCATATCACCGTTGTATGAATCTCAACAAAAGCCAAGCTAAATCAACGATAAAATCCTCTTCGGTGTGACGATTTGAATGGTGGAACGGCTCTTTTTCGAAATATTCTTCACTCTGGTGTGTGTATTAATCCCATCAAAAGTATCAACTACAAAACACCCATCTATCATATATGCATACACACACTTTGGCTTTCCGGTCATTTATCCTTACAAGCTGTATTTATAGTGTTCCGTTGTGCTAATTACTCCACAAGGAACCTCTTCCACTCTCGTTGTGTAACATAGGGCGAGCATGGGAATGTGTGCTCAAACACTCATTCAACTCAAACAGACATCCACTGGGCGGCACTGAGTCTGTAAACACATGTAGGTCATTCTTGACACATTTTAGCCACTCAAGAGTAATAGCGTAGAAGCTGTCGGGTCATATTTGTTTTTGACTTTGAACCCTAGCGCTACATCGGTGTTCTGCAGACAGTCAAAATTCCAGAGTGTATAGAAGCATTGAAGATAATTTGAAGAGGAATCTATTAGCCAGCCTCTTTGGGCTGCAATCAGCCACATGTTGCTGGTGGAAACATTTAATGTTTAGTAAAAAGGGAACTAATGGGAGGGTTATGTTACATGGCGTGCGATCATAAAATGTCAGAGACACAAAACTGTCGACTCTGGCCTGATGTTTCTCCTTTATTTTTCTTTTAACACATCATAAACAGTTAGTACAAATGCACAGACACCCTCCTAGTCCATTAATCATTGACTTCACCAAAACAACCAGAGCCCATAAAGCCATGGTTGGGTGACTTTTGAGAGCCCTGACCATCAAACACCTTTGGGATATGTGAGCTATAAGTCGCCCAGTTCCACTCCCGTCACCTTTGACCTAGCAAATATTTTTTGTGGATGAAAGGGCAGAACACACACGCTATAAAACCTGTGGAAAGTTACGATATTTTGACGACATTTATAGATTGTCAGCCAGACCTTGGCAGAACATTTCACTTTGGTGTCATATGGCGTACATTTGTTATTGAGTTTCACGTTGCAATGTGCTATGGGAATTGTGATACACTTCAATATGAACCAATTCACCAGTCAGAAAGATGTTAACCGCTCAACACCATTGGAGTCGTCATTAGTGAAAGGATCATACTACTGTTAGTAGCCCTGCTCACCTGAGAGCACCGTTTCCACCGGTTCTCTTCAGACTGTTGGGGTTACGAATCAGTTTATCCAACATGTTGACAATCTGGCCAAACTTTGGTCGCTCTGCCCTCTCTCTCTGCCAGCAGTCCAGCATGAGCTGGTGGAGAGCCACGGGACAGTCCATTGGTGGGGGCAGCCGATAACCCTCGTCAATGGCTTTGATGACCTATTAAAAGAAATGAAGCTATACCTGAAGCCACCATGTTTCTGATACCTTTCAATGACAATATTCCGAACGATTAGGGTTCATTTGATCATTCAATGTTGTGACTGTTCAACGCGCGTGCGCCACATCTGTGGTCATATTAAAATGGCAGTGAGCGTATGTCGTTGTGACGTACATCTTGGTTACTCATGTCCCAATATGGCCGCTCGCCATATGACATCACCTCCCACATGACGATGCCGTAGCTCCACACATCACTGGATGAAGTGAACTTCCTGTAAGCGATGGCCTCAGGAGCCGTCCAGCGGATAGGGATCTTCCCTCCCTATATTGATTTAAAAAAAATGACCTGATAAATCAAGGCTGACAAATCGCACAATAGCAATGACACGTCGTCAGTTACTGTCACCTCCCACACATGCCCACACACTCACCCTGGTAGTGTATGCAGCCTCAGGGTCGTCCTCCAGCACACGAGACATGCCAAAGTCGGACACCTTGCAAACCAAGTTGCAGTTGACCAGGATGTTGCGAGCTGCAAGATCACGGTGGACGTAGCTCATGTCTGACAGGTACTTCATGCCTGATGCGATACCACGTAGGATGCCTACTAGCTGGATCACAGTGAAGTGGCCGTCATTCTTCTGCACACATGAGAAACAAGTTGTTGATCACGTCAACTGCGTGACCATTAAAAAAAAACGGGTGTCTTTTGTGAAATACATTCAACGCATGTGACTTTTTACCGTTCTATATGGTTTGAGCATTTGCTACAAATTTCGTCGGTTCAACGAGACCTCTGTGCTCTTGCAGACCCAAGAAGTAGCTCTTTGTTTCAAAAAGGTTGGTGACCCCTGCTCGAGACTTTAGGCAGGATGCTTGATGCTAATAAAGATCTTCCAAAGCTTCAAGTTTAGTGAACCTTACCGACACAGAAGTGAAACCTGAGTAAAATTCTTGTCGCAAAGATGCTAAGTCGATAAAGGAGGAGGGATAAAGATTAGAATGAATGTTTGTGAACAAGTGCTTGTAATTTGGGTGGATGACATTAAAGTGATAAGATGGGATCAGTATACTACAGGTGTAGCTCTCTCGCTCGCTCTCTCTCTTTCACACACACACACACACACACACACACACACACACACAGAAACGCATGACTGACCCTCAGGAATGCATCCAGTGATCTGTTTTCCATGTACTCTGTGATAATCATCACTGGCTTACCTAGAGAGAAAGAGAGAGAGAGAGAGAGAGAGAGAGAGAGAGAGAGAGAGAGAGAGAGAGAGAGAGAGAGAGAGAGAGAGAAGAGAATGAAAGACAGATGATTATAGAGCTAAATGATGCACATGACAGCCCAGCAGTCTCAGTGGAATTTAAGCGTGTGTGTGTGTGTGTGTGTGTGTGTTTGGCCATCTCTCTCTGTCCCACAGTGATTTAATGAGCTCAACGTAACGGTTGCCCAGACATCCTCTTTCTTTGGTTGCACAAGCAAAGGCATCTCGTCTGAAACAAAACGAGACTACGCACCCATCTGGTCTTAATGCAAATATGACAGACTTTGGATATGTTATGTGAGATCTCATCACAATCACCCAGCCAGAGTCTATTCGAGTCACTATTTATGCCCCTGACTGTTCCTTGGAGATCTTTCCCCTGACCAACTTCTGACACATCTGTCACCATCCTCTGCGTCGCATATTTCCATCTCCTTCCCATACGCTGAATCATTCCCTTGACCCCGCCCATTCCGCTTTGGCCTTTTTCACCTCATCTTGGCCACTCTTCTCTTTGGGGAGCATCTGTGTCTTTATCTGAGCGAGACATGCGACGGGTAGGGTGGCTGTTCCCTGGTGGGTCTCTGTTTGTCTTTTTTTTCCCAACGGATGAGGGGGGGGATAGCAGGCAGGAGGAACGAGACACGAACATAAGAAAGAGTAACGATGGCTTGTTTTTATCCCCAACTGTCGACCCGTGACAGAAGTGTTAATAGCAATAAATTTCAAGTTCAAGGCCGATCGCAATGAGAAGTGCTGAGTTAAGGCTTTTGCTTGAAATGCAAAATCTCGAATGCATTCTTGTAGAGAACCCAGAGTAGGAGAGAGCTGAGCCGCTGGCAGCTGAGATCCTAGAGGTGACGTTCCCCTCCACAGCGAGGCTGCTCGCCTTGCCAAGGGGCTGTCATTCACCCCCTCACCCGCTGTGTGACTGGCACGCCATTAATCATGGGGCGCTCGGACGATGCCCCCCAAAAGAGGAAGTGGATTTAAAGCTGGGGGAGAGCGGGGGCCCTGTCTGTCAGCCATCTTTGTTCCCTTTGTTGAGCACCTCTGCCCTCGAGGCACCAGTGATTGACAGCTCCCCAATCCAGTCTGAAGAGCATCTGACCTGCGACCCGAAACTCTCGCCTTTTCAGCCCCGCCCTATTCCTCGCGGCTTATTTGCATGCTAATTCCGTGTTTACTGAATACGCCCACCGCCTTTGGCAATGAACCCTAGGCAGGGACTCTCGAAAGACGGCTGATTATCACCTGCCAATGAAAGCGGGTAGGGAGAATCAGGCAACAAAGGGACAATATTGGGAACTCAAAAGACAAACGCTCCTCAGAGGCCCACTCAAACACAAAGACACGCTTTTAATAACTCATCGGTCTTTAATTTAGAGGCTTGCTTTATGTAGATTAGACATTTTAATGGGGACTGGATTTAAGGCTGAAGGCATCCAATTGCACTCGGGCAGTCCTCAGTGAAGAGGATTTTATCAAATTATGTATTTTCGAAGCCCTTCGAGGTGTATTCATAATTAATATGCCTTAACTGACTCTGTTGGACATGCCAACAAGTTCATGCCACATTAAGAATTCCTTTTAACTTTATTGAAAGAGAGAGGAGAGGGCAATTCAAATAATGGCTTTTTTAAAAATAGATTCCACGAGACACGCTAAAGTGAAGGACTCATTTGCCCAAATCTTGAGTTGTGCTCTCAGAAGGCAGAGTGGAAGGAGGCGAGTTAGTTATCAGATGCCCTTCTTGCTAAGGCACACCAGCCTTTCATGTTGGCGGCTATCGCTGCGGCACGGTTCATCTGTCTCCCTCATCTAACCCTCAGATGCTTCATCATTTTCAACTTCTGGTTCATTCGCTTTCTTAGCCTCTCTGTTTTTTATTTTTCTTTCTTTTGTTGTCATTCCTGTTGTTGTCCTCTGTGGCTCCTTCAATCCATCACCTTCTAAACGCCCGGCTGTCTTTTCCTCTCTGCATCTCTATTTGCACCTTCCATGGCTTGTCTCTGATTTCTTTTCCTTGCGCCCGTCCTTCCATCTGCATTTCCTGTGCCTTTCTCACGGCTTCCCGTTGAGGTCTGAGGGGGTCATATAAGGGGTGATAGGTGTTGGAACAGATAAGTAATTCTGCCAGAGCCGCTGTTCACTTTCAGGCCGGTCTAGGCCGTGCATGCATCTGTCTTGTCTTGTGTGTGTAAAAGGGTCAGAGACAGTGTTATCGAGCAGCGATAGGACCAGGCTGCTGCTATGTCACGACACATTAAGGCACTTCATCCGTCTAACCTAAGCTGAGGCTGGCCAACAGCTATCGGCCCTCCCGAACACATGCATATAGAACGCGAAGTGCACAGACGTGTTGACAAGAGATTTACACAAACACACAAGCGCCTCAGTCCTGCCAAACAGAACTGGGACAAGGAGTAAATGGTAGAGCGAAGCTGGGGGGAGACGTAAAGAAGATAACACCAAGGGCAGAGGGAGGGAGATGTGACCAGGATTTTGTGACCGTGCGGCAGCAGATAGAGCAGGGATAGGGTATCACTCCCTAACCCCAAACACATTTAGAACTGACACCATGATTAATGAGCCCAGTGCCGCACTACAGGGACTGTTCCTGGGCCATTAGCACCCCCACCGACGCCCCCACCCTCACCATTTGCCCACCTTGGTCTATTTCCCCTTAACCTTCCCACTGACGACGTAGCCCGTCCATCTGGAAAAAGGCCACCCGGTGACAGCCTGACTGTGAAATACAAACCCTTTTCCAGTGCAGTTGGGACGTTGTGTTAAACATAAATAAAAAATTGAATAAAACGGATTTGCAAATCATTTTCAACCTATATTTAATTGAATGCACTCCAAATACAATATATTTCATGTTCAAAGAGACAAACTTTATTGTTTTTAGCAGATAATCATTAACTAGCAAAAAAGATGGCATAAAAGACAGGAATGGAATTAATTAGTTGAGGAATGCTCATCAAACACCTGTTTGGAACATCCATTAGGTGAACAGGCTAACTGGGAACAGGTGGATGCCATGTTTGGGTATAAAAGGAGTTTCCCTGAATTGCTCAGATATTCACAAACAGAAATTGGGCGAGATTCATCTTTTTGTGAACAACTGCTTGAGAAAATAATCGAACAGTTAAAGGACAATATTCCTCAATGTACTCTTGCAAGGAATTTCAGGATTTCAGCATCTAAACTCCATAATATCATCAAAAGGTTCCAAAAATCTGGAGAAATCACTGCATGGAAGCGGCAATGCCGAAAACCGGCATTGAATGCTTGTGGCCTTTGATCCCTCAGGAGGCACTGTATCAAAAACTGGCATCCCCGTGTAAAGGATCACATGGACTCAGGAACACTTTAGTCAATAAAGTTTGGCACTACATCCTGAAGTGCAACTTCAAACTCTACTATGCAAAGCAAAGGTTCATCAATGACACAGAGAAATGCCACCGGCCTCTCTGGAACCGAGCTCGTCTATGATGGAGTGATGGCAAGTGGAAAAGTGTTCTGTGGTCTGACGAGTCCACATTTCAAATTGCTTTTGGAATTTTGGGACGTCGTGTCCTCCGGGCCATAGAGGAAAAGAACCATTCAGTCTGTTATGGACGCAAAGATCAAAAGCCAGCATCTGTGATGGCGTGGGGCTTTGTTAGTGCCACTGGTATGGGTTAACTTACTTAAGAGTGAATTCACCATTAATGCTGAAAGGCACACACAGGTTTTGGAGAAATATATGCAGCCATAAAATTCAAAGTTAATGATGATTTGCTAAAAACAACAGAGCATTAGATATCTTGTCTTTGTCGTGTATTCAATTAAATAAAGGTTGAACATGATTTGCAAATCATTGTTTTCCGTTTTTGTTTATGCTTAACATAACGTCCCGACGTCATTGGAATTGGGTTTGTACTTCCAACACACTCATCATGGTGGGATGCAACAGCTTTTACGGATGTACTTCAGACATAATCAGCATACTGCTACCAACTCACACATTAGTCTAGTCAAGTTCAATTAATTCTATAAATAGAATCGTTTACATATCCTACAACCTTCTGAACCAACCCAAAGCAAAGTCCTTCCATATGGGAATACTATCACTCAAAGAAAACATTTGTCTGAATCAACCTTCCACCAATGTCACCCACAATGTAGGCTGGAATGATTTATTGTTACATTTTTATGGGGTGGGTGTGGGTGGTGCTGGGAGGGTTGGGGTGCGATGGAGATGGATATGTCCTTTTTAGTGTATTAAATATACAGTGTATTGCACATATTAAACACGTGCACACATTTGTGTGTTTGAGGAAGTTCTGAATAATTGGGAACCTGCAAGTCAAGGTTATTAATGACTGAACGTCTGACTTCGAACAGCAGAAGTAAAGAAAAATAAACACATACATTTGGTGACTACACCTTCCAGGTGGATGATGTTGGGATGGTCAAATTGGCCCATAATGCTGGCCTCAGCCAAGAAGTCCCTCCTCTGCTGGTCGGTGTATCCGGCCTTCAGCGTCTTTATGGCCACGCAGATCTCTCTCTTGCCGGGCATTTTCAAACGGCCACTGCAGACCTCACCAAACTCCCCTGAAACAAACATAGTTCCGTTTAAGGTGCCAGTGTTTGTTTTTTTTATGTGTATGTTGGAAGGGGTCCTCTTTAAACATTGATCAAGGTCTCTAGTCCCTTATTGCTCCCTTCATGCAGCCGGTTGTGCGGTGAGAGAGAGGGACAAGAAATGGATATTGATCTTTCTCTTTATTGTTTTGTCATTGGATGACTTTTCTTCAGCTATAGAGTAGTACCGTATTTTCCGCACTAAAAGGCGCACCTAAAAGCCTTCCATTGTCTTAAAAGCTCACAGCGCGCCTTAAAATCCGATGCGCCTTGTGTGCGGTAATATGTCGACCCCAAAATGGCTCCTTGCTAGAGACATGCTTACAACGCAGAGTTCATACTTTAAGGCGATCGGGTTACGCAGTTGAACACGGAAATAGAGCAGCGGCAAGAGAGTTCAATGTTAACGAGTCAATGTTATAACTTGCTGTTGGTTAAGTCAACTGAGTCGCTGCTTTATTAAATAAGTTTTACTGACATTTGATCGCCACTCAATAGCTAAGCTATCTTCGCAGTTGTCGTTTATTCGATGCTTCTTTTATCTGTGACGTGAGTTGCGCCGGTGCTGATTGGTTGAACCAAGTGCGTACGTGGTCGCGCGCACAGTAGAGAACAGCGGATTATGAACTGCTGAGGCACGCTTCACTTGAGTGGCGTTGCTACAGTTCTGTTGGCATTTCCTTAAGCGTAGCTCCATCTAGTGGATGCCTTGTAGATTGCGTCTTATAGTGCGGTGCGTCCAATATATCAAACAAAATTACAAAATGAGCCATTCATTGAAGGTGCGCCTCATAATCCAGTGCACCTTTTAGTGTGGAAAATACGGTACAACATATTTAGCTTCTACTGGTGTATAAGTTAATAATAAGTTAATACTCTATCAGGGAACAAAAAAAAAATTATCTTGAAGAAAGGCAGGATTTACATGAAAATAAAAGATAACAAAATTCCATCCAAAGAGTCTTTCTCTGCAATATCTCAGCAAAGAAATACACGTAATGTGAATTAGATCAATAGTATGAAAATATTTTCCACTTACCGACACCAATTACTTTCTCAATCTTGATACAGGATGCATCAATCTCTTTGGCAAACTCACGTACAGCTTGGTTTGGGTCCTCATAGGTAAAGGGGTCAACGTATGTTCTCACTCCTTTTGAAAGAAAATCAAAAATTCAGTCTGGAAAGAACTCTTCATCTCTTCTTTGATTTGTATTTTGCTGCAGGCTAGACCGCACTTATCCACGCTCCTCTCCGTCCCCCAATACCTTGATTTACACTAATGCTGCTAATGTCACTATGGCTGACTGAGAAAGGCAGAGCTCATTAACTTAAAACATTTGTGGGACATCAGTACCAATGCTAATGGCTTGATGATGAGCTTTTTAGAGTAAGGCAGGCTTCCAAATTGTTTGTACCGTCCTTCTCATTTATGGGCTCCAGTTGTGGTTTATAATGCATGCACATCCCCAAAAACACCAATGTTGCTCAATAACAGAATTAGTATGCGCTTGAAATTACCTTGATGTAAATGCTTCTCTTCATCTGACTCCTGCTTGGCTTTGCTGTACTTACTCCTTCTGGGGAGAGATAAAAACACCAGGACAGTTGGTTACATGTCATGCTAAAAATAAAAATCTCCGAAAGGCAAAATTAAACATACATTATGTCCCTTAAATTGGGCTTTTCTTGTTGTATTTTTACAGTTTTGTCATTTACAATATTTCCTCCCTCTGAGGACTAAAGCAGGACTTGAGGACGACCGAGGAGGGAATTCTAGCTGCGAATCAATTTTATACGACAATATGCTAAAATCCCCCAGGATTATCTTGATGGGCTGATGTCTGTGACCACATGTGTGAGACATTGTCCTCCTCTGCAGTTGCGTAATGAGGGTTAACAGCTACGTGATTGCAGTCCCTCCCCGCAATCACCGCATGGCCGCAGCAACACAATGACTGCGTTCATCACAGGCACACTGGATAAAGAAGGCAAAGGCAACCACTTGCTTGGTTGTAAAGCGAGACAATCACATGGAAATACAGGACGTACAACAAATGTACACAACGGATCAAATGTATTGCCCAAAACACATATGAACCCATGGGAACAAATATTTGGTGTGATATAAAAACGTTTACAACCCAATTAACAAGTGAAAATAAAGCGCACACAAATTTATAATGTCAAAACCTATTAATGCCACCAAATTTGCACACACACACACACACACACACCGAGCGTGGTTAGGACCCTGAAGTGAAGCAGCCCCATCTGCATGTAATCCCATCTGTGTGACGGAGCTTTGTCCTGCTTGCTGGTTAACACCCTCTGATTGGGTCACCGTAAATCCACCTGATGCCTCTCTGTCTGCCCCTGTTTCAATTTTGCCCTGCTACTTTTCATTTCTTGCTTAACTCAATGTCCACTGCGATCCTCCCTCTTCCTTTTCTTCCACCGTTTGCCTTTCTGTCATTTTCTTCACGCCGGTAAGCAAGGCACGGCAGGAGACAATAACCGGCGGCCCAGATTGGAGTCGCTACGGGATAAGTAGAGGAGAGAGGATCAGAAGTGAGGATGGATGCAGAGGACAGGGATCGAGGGGTCGCTGATTGCATCTCTTCAGCTGTCGGAGCTGTCAATCACGTCTCCCGATGTGGGGAGCCGTCACTCATCATGTGTGAGTATGGCGCAATAGCTTTCCTGCTCGGCTTTCTGACAGCTACTTTTCCTGGTGCTAAGCAAGACATCGCTCATCACACAGACTGACAGAGAATCAAAGAGGGATGAAGCCCACCTTCGGCTGATGACAAAAGCGCTGATGAGGAGAAGGAGGAGCACCACGCTGCCGACCACAGACACCAGTAACACTGTCGAGTTGGTTCCATCGCCAATTATGGGAGCTGGCACTGAGAGAGGGAAGAATGAAATAACGAGTAAAAAAGAGCAATATATTCTGTGTCGGTCATTGACCCCTCATGCTTTCATTCATTCATTCATTCATTCATTCATTCATCTTCCGAACCGCTTGATCCTCACTAGGGTCGCGGGGGGTCCTGGAGCCCATCCCAGCTGTCTCCGGGCAGTAGGCGGGGGACACCCTGAAACGGTTGCCAGCCAATCGCAGGGCACACAGACAAACAACTGTCCACACTCACACCTAGGGACAATTTAGAGTGTGCGATCAGTCTGCCATGCATGTCTTTGGAATGTGGGAGGAAACCGGAGCACCCGGAGAAAACCCACGCAAGCCCGGGGAGAACATGCAAACTCCACACAGGGAGGTCGGAGCTGGAATCGAACCCGGTACCTCTGCACTGTGAAGCCGACGTGCTAACCACTGGACTACCGGGCCGCCCACCCCTCATGCACCCTCTCGATATCTCCCAAACGCTCTGTATACACCTGATCCCCCCTCCGCCACGCCACGCGCACACCCACGCATATGCACACACCACTTTGTTTTACGATTCCACCATAAAGTCTACTCCTGTTTGCCCTCATTGAAAGACAATGACAGCTCATTTGGTTGTGTGCTTGTCCGTGTCATTATCATGCACAGCCGTTTGGATCTGCATCACAAAGGCGACACCTGGTCCCTCGATCAGTTCTGGAAACCGTTCACGCCATAATGTGGCTTTCGGGTTGTCCCCTTTTTCTTGCATGGCTCGATCGAGAATCGCTACGGATACATTTCACATCCTTAAACATCAGTATTTGCTATCGTTCAAAATTTCTGGACCTGAAATAGTTTTTCCACCGACGTGTGATGTATCACTCGTCTTAGCTTATGACATTTTGAGCCCGCTGAAAGAAATCAAAGCAACAGCAATTGAGTCCAAATGATATAATTCTTCAAAAATTTATAAAGGTTGAACTTTTACTGGTAAGCCTACTAAGACTCATTGCAGCGTGAAGAATGGTGACTCCCCAAGATGCAAGTCAGGTGCCGCAGTGCTGAAATCATTTATCTTTTACACACAACATCTATTTTGATAAATGGCCCCCTGAAAAAGTCACTCGTAAAAGATGCTATCATTGCAGGATTTTGCAAAGGTGCTCCAGCCATGAAAAAAAAAAAAAAGATAAATAGTCACGTTCTTGAAAAGAGCAAGTAATATGTGGCTCGACTCACTGGAGTTTGTCATGAACTCAAAGGGGCCGCTGCATTCACCGTAGCCGGCCGCTGTGCGTGCACGCACGTGGAACACATAAGAGGTGAGGGGCGTGAGACCCTTGATGTCTGCGTTTCTGGATGAGGTTTTGATGATCCTGTAGCTTTTTTCATTTTGGTCCTGCGGGAAATTAAAAAAAAAATGGAATAAGACAAGAGAAACAACTGGAAAACAATACTGGGCAACGTGTGCCGACGTTTCAACGACTTACCTTTTCGTAGTACTTGACCTCGTACTCAAGGATCACCCCGTTGGCTCGTTCTGGAGGTTGCCACACCAGCGAGATGGTGTGTCTTGTGATGTTCTTCGCTTGGACAGATGTTACCGGGGAAGGAGCTACACGAGAGAAAAAGCAATTTAGGGCCTGCTGTTTTCAACTTGTCTTTCATGTTGCGGCCTTGGAGACAATAAGTCTGTTTCTGTTGCCCTCTTAAATCTTCCGCTCTTTTATCCTTGACACCACGAGGCATTCACTTGTGTTTGGTTTTTGGCCTTTATTGAAAAAGTGATGCTGCAAAACCACATAGCTAGATGGAAAATATAATATATTACAGCGTTGATGCATTCAACTGATCCAATGTTCCCTTAGCTGACACGCAATCCTACAAGGTGGCAAAGTAATAACAGCCTTGATTTTCTGCATATCCGCAGGTCACCTTGGGAAAGCCTACGAGGCTCCAAAGTGCACCCCGGAAAAAAGCGCGAAAAATGGACTCGCGGCCTTTGCCTTTTTTTCGTCTTCAAGAGAGCAAATCAATTGGTTTTCATTAAAGCGCCACAGAGCGATCTTATCCTGAGCCATTTCTGCAGCAGCTGATAATAAGGCCATAATTCAAGCAACAGAGCTATCTGCATTTGGGCGCCTTGAACACGTGAAGGTTAAAACGCAGATAATGGCTCGCTGTTGAACCCGGGTTTCAGTATGTCACCGAGGCACAAATCAAGCTTCTATCTTTAGGGAGGGTCGGCTAAATAAAAAGTCTACACACCCCAGGTGGGTTTTGTGATTAAAAAAAAAAAAAAATAGACCAAGATAAATCATTTCAAATCGTTGTTTTTTGTTAATTAGCCTTTACAAATCATTCATTCATTCATTCATCTTCCGAACCGCTTGATCCTCACTAGGGTCGCGGGGGGTGCTGGAGCCTATCCCAGCTGTCTCCGGGCAGTAGGCGGGGGACACCCTGAATCGGTTGCCAGCCAATCGCAGGGCACACAGAGACGAACAACCAACCACGCTCACACCTAGGGACAATTTAGAGTGCTCAATCAGCCTGCCATGCATGTCTTTGGAATGTGGGAGGAAACCGGAGCACCCGGAGAAAACCCACGCAAGCCCGGGGAGAACATGCAAACTCCACACAGGGAGGCCGGAGCTGGAATCGAACTCGGGACCTCTGCACTGTGAAGCCGACGTGCTAACCACTGGACTACCGGGCTGCCATCTTTACAAATCAATTGAAAACAAAAATAAATCTCTTTAAGAGCAGAAGTGGAAAGAAACTTTTTTTTAAACATTTTTTTTTCTTATTTGAGCTGAAGTTCCACATCAGTCATTTTTTTAAAAATAATTTATCTTGATCTCATTTTTTTTAAATCCCCAAAACATGGCATAACCAATAGCACAAAGACAAATACATCAGTAGAGTACAAACTACCGGTATACTGAAGAAAGATCTTTCTCATTGATATTAAAAAAATGCTGATAAAAAAAAAAAAAAGATTCCAAACTAAAAGCAATCTAAAAACAGTTCTGTTCACAGTTCACATTTTAACACTCCTGACCAACCAACCTTACCCTCCTCTACTTTGCCGAGGCGGAATTTTATTGGACCTTAAAGGTTTACATCAAACACTTTTACGACACTGTAACCTTCCTCATTTCAGACAATCTGTCTTTTGAAAACATTACAGTGGAGTGATTAATGAGGGGTTCATCATCCACAGATCACGATTGGATTATCTCGGACATTATATACATTCTCATCAGTTTGCCCCGGGGCTCCGGGGAACTGAGTATTTAAGCTTATGTGAACAAAACCCCGCTTTTAGCTGCGGATTGAGTTCAAACAGGCCTGGAATTTAAGCACCAGCCGTAGATTGAATTTCAAGCCTGCGATGCAAAATCAGGAGGGGGGCATTTCAGTGGTACTGGCGGGAGCTGAGATTGAGATGAAGAGGTTTGGGATTGCAGACATCTCCTGGTAAATGGATTAACCCAAGGTTGTGTCGGCCTAATGTGTTGCATCTCTGTTAAACAATTAGACGGCGGCCATTTGTATCCCTCGATCAATCTTACCCAGCCGGGGAGAGCCAATTTGAGGCCCCCCTTGGGATTGAGCGAGGACACTCCAGCTACGAAAGCAAAAAAAAAAAAAATCCAACAAAAGGTTCACTGACCTTCTTTCCACTCATGTAATCCACACATCCATCTTTTCTCCAAAGATGACAGATATTGCGATTTAATCGTGTTCTGCTTCTCTTGTTGCATTTTTATTTCTCCTTCAACTAATGTGAGGATGAAGATGAGTGGACTTTTGAGTGGGCCCTCCTGAGAATGCCTTACATGAGACCGCAAGCTTACAATCAACCCCGGCCGGAATGAAGTGATCCATAAAGGTTGTGTTTTATGACCAATTGAAGAAAAAGCAAAAGTAAACGCCATATATGGACTCACCGACATTACATGTGACATTCTCATTGGGCTTGCATTTGTCATCAATTATCTCCACAAAAAACGCAGTTTGTTTAGTGTTTTACGTTGCAACCGTGTTGAGCTTTCACTGTATGTCGAGCGAGGAGCAAACTGTATGTGCTTGCGCAAATATGCGGTCGATTTCACAGAGGGAGAGAGAGAGGGAGAGATGCAGGGGAGCACATGTGGTTGCCAGATTGAATCGCAGTTGCCAGATTTGAGTCCCTCAGTTTTGCTGTCACCAAGGGAAAAAAAAAAAACCTGGGGAGGGAGCCGTATTTCACAGTGTCAAGAAAATGGCTTCTGCTTACATGATCCTTTCCCAGCCCATGTAACGGGTGCTTCCATCTCCCCAAACGCATTTGCACATGTCCGTTTTGCCGGCGAGATGGAAACTCACACACACACACACACACACACACACACACACACACACACACACACACACAAGTTTGCTGACAGACAAGCTCCCCACGCACACACTTTCTCATGCTCTAATTCACATTTTGTCACCTCAGGTTGCCAAGAATTTATGATCGAGACACAAACAACTTTCATTTTAGATGATTATTTTTTTAGTCTTTATCACAATACACACACACTCAAACACAAAGTATTTGACTCCATGCAAGGGGAAAAACACTTTCTTTTACGGCCAGGGGTCAGTTCAAAGCTGGCCCCCACCCACCAACCAAACCCCCTCCCACCCCTTTTTACTCCTCTTGCAGTCCCGGTGATGGAGTTACACTCCCACTGATTTATGCCACTGGATTTTATTTCTCATCGAGGCAAAGAATCTGACTCCATCATAAATGCGCGCGCGCGCACACACACACACACACACACACACACACACACACACACACACACACACACACACACACACACACACACACACGCACACACATTTAGTTACACATCCATGCACATGCAATCAACAGTGCTAATGTGTTAATTTTCCTTTGGCGTGGTTCTCCGAAAACCCTCCATTCATTTTCCCCCTTGTTAAAAATCCACGAGTGTTCCTTCATTCCAAGCTGCCCCCCCCCTCACATCTTCCTTTTCGCTTGAAATTTGAACTTTCGCCGTCTTTTCCACAGCTAGTTATAAATCCTAATAAATCTATCATAATAAATGAGTAATCCACCGTGTCTGGATGAAGGGAGGCAGCACGGGGAAAGGGACAGCCGCGGATGACGAGCTGTATTACCAGAGGCTGAAACCAGAGATTCCAAATCCCCTAGTGAGCATTAGCAGAAAGAAATCCAATCATTCAGGAGATATCCTCTTTAACACACACACAAAAACATGCACACATACACGCACACACACACACACACACACACACACACACACACACACACACACATACTAAAAGAAACGTGGACACATAGGCAACATTGTTTGAGGGGCAAATGCTGATGGTCTCGAAATGCATGAACACTCTATATCTCGCTTTCCACATCCGTATAAACATAAACACACTTCAAGTTATGAGTGCCTCCTGACCGATCCAATGGAACTGTTGCGAAACATGTAGCAGTGACAAGCCAAAGGCAACGTCCACCATAAAACCCGGAGGCCGCAGATTAGTCGACTTAAATCGCAGAGGGACGTCGCAGAGTGCGTGTCAGTCCATGTGTGGGAGAATGCTCTTTTTGGATTGTTTTGCGCAAATGTGCGCCAATGCGACCACCCTGTCACATGAGTGAAAAACCTGGGCCTTGACTCAGAGGTGCACTGTATTACAGCTCCTACACAAGGCCGTCTGGCAGTGCTCTCAGCTCTCCCACAGGCAGCACAGTCATTCATCTCTATTTTCCTGACCCCAGCTGATAAATCAAGCCACTGTGTCCTCAAATTGCTAGTCCGAACTGCATCCAAGACATTCACTTTTGCCAGGGGATGGAAATTAGTGATAAAAAGTGACACAAAAGGGGCACTTAGCTTGCCACCCAAGAGCAGAACAGTAAACGAGACCAAAGTAATGATCGGTTTTAAGTGGCGGGGAGCAGGGAGGGATGACGAGAACAAACTAGGGTTGTAAAAGCCATTTGCACAACAACCAGTCACAAAATGGCTCAATGGCAAAACCAGCGGTGGCTCTGAATGCATCCCGAAGCTTCCAGGGGCTCATGAGAAGATGTCAGCATTGATGGACGGATTGTGCTGGAAAAACACAAACGGTTTCCAGCAGCATTTTAAGGACACCTTCGATACCGGTGTATCAACATAACTTATCTCATCCCTTATTTGCAGCTCTAAATATAGCACCTTGCCGTTTGCACTAACCCGGCCTGGCTTCACGTGCATAATTATGCTAACCTCAAGAGGAATATTGCAGAAAATAATTTCACACCGATAGGAATCCATCACCCTCCACATCATCCAGCTGTCACAAAAATTATTCCCATCTTGAAGAATCATGTTTTGTCATGCGGATTATTACCACCCCCAAAAGGCAGAACGATCACATATGGTGCACACTCCAAATTTACCAATCTCCTTCAGGTGCACATAGGTCAGTGCACTGCTAATAGTCTCTTCCTAAGTGGCCAGTTTCTCACATGCTATGGGCACTTGATATTTATCAGACCGATAATTATCTGCCTGCTATTGGAAAAAATGATGTCACTTTTACTGTTCCGAAACTGCAAAATTATTTAGGCTAATATTGAAAGCCACATTAATAGACACACAGAATCACCCGTAGTCTCCTCAACAATATTTATCAAAAATATTGCAACTTGGGTCAAACATTTTAACAAGAACATGTTCCCATTCACTTGAATGAGAGCCGCAGCCAAGTGTTCCTCCAGGAACACGGCGCACGGCCTTGGCACCGCCTCGGAGGCAGCCTGCTTTTGGCAGCCGTCGGAGAGTGATGACAACCAAGCTGTGCCTTTTTCTTTTTAGCTGTATTTTTACCTTCAAGGCTGGATACTCTAATCGTGTGGACTTAATCAAAATTGGATTACAGTACAAACTGACGAGTTCCAGCACCTATTCATTGCACTTTCAACATCGCAGGCGAGCAGAGGGCCCTGCATTAATTTTTGTCGGATCTGGCAAGCGTCATCGCCAGCGGAGGCAACGTAAACAAAAGCTGGCCAGCCGAGCTTCGCTGCACTTTTCCCAGATGAGATAGCGGGACGTCTGTGGTTGTTGTTTGGTCTGATAGGCGGCAGAGGCGACGTCAACGAAAGCGGGGCAGCTGAGCTATATTGCTAAGCTATGCTAATAGTATGGATATATAGTGCAAAAAATGGATGGATGGTATGAAACTATACTGTGTGGAATACATATGGCCACGGCTTGTCAAAGTGCAGCTATGAACTGCCTTTAAATGTCTTGACATAGGCCTGTCACTATATCAACTTATCGTTTAATGAGAAAAAGTGGACGTGATAGTTTTTATCGGGCACGATAAAGGGTTATTTGCATGTGCGTTTGTTGAAATACATCAACATTCACTTGCGCTGCTTCTCTCTCCTGTCTTTCAACTGACTGACACGCATTCCATCAACCAACTGACTGTTGTGGGTGTGATAACAAAACGCAACCAACTTTACTAACAGGTACTATCAGCATCAGCGCTTTTCAGATTGCTCATCGCCTCACTGTCTCTAGTGATAAGATTTCAGAAAGTAGCAAAAGATGCAACTGTCCGTTTTTTTTGTATCCTCACTACATCAAGAGTCAGTGGATCGATCGATAATTTTAACCCTATGTTGCATGGCTTCTGCAGGAGTTATTCAATTGTGGTTTGTTTTTAAATTTAGGGTAGATTATGGCCAAATATCATAATAAATTCACAATTTTGGGAAAAAAATACATAATAGGGGGGTACTTGTGTGCATAATGGTCACTACAATTACCTTGCCAAAAAGCATGGCAGTACTGATAGGTAACACATAGAAACTGTTATTTATTGTGTTCTATATGTTCTATATACTCTTCTGCACAAGTACAACAGGGTATTTGGACCTTTTCATCTCACGGATAGAAATTATTCAACATTTTGTGGACCCTCTTTCACCTTTTCCTCCCGCTGTTGCGCACGCTAGTGACATCTCGCGGTGGATTTAAAAACTAAAACTGGTAACTTGAATAACCAATATGAGTTAAAGTTGTGGTTACTGTAAGTAACCCATATGCAACATAGGGTTAATTTGATTTAATCTAAATCGAATCGATTCAGAAAATTAGTCGAGATACCCAGTTGTATGGAAAACCTTTTCATGACAATGTTAACTTTCCATTGAATCTACCTATTGTAGATGCATTGTCCAAAAGCAGCAGGCAGATCTTACTTCAATTGATATTAGTCGGACCTGAACACTTCCCTCAGGCTCTTTAATGACATTCTCCTCCCACAAACACAATCAAACCATGTCTGATTAGCTTACCGGCTTGGTTGGTGGTGACGGTCACAGACACTGCCTGTTCTGGCCCGGGGCTCTGTGGCGAGACGCCATTTACCGCCCACACTTCGAACGTGTAGTTGGTATGGGCCTGCAGTTCGTTGATGGACACTCTTGTTCCCTTCAGACTCAGCTGCTGGGGGCTGAAGTGGATCGCATTGCCGCAAGGTTGACAGCGTCGCCCATCGGGCCCACAGCGTTTACACACTACGTTGTAGGTCAGATCCTGCCGTCCCCCTGCGTTCCTTGGCGCACTCCATTCAAGGTTGACCGAAGTCTCGTTCACGTTGGAAATGAGGTGGAGAGGCGCTGTCGGAGGCCCTACAGAGATTCATGAAAAGGTTGACGGTTAGAACAAACAGTGCTGGGTTAAATGCTAAGCAGGTACTGAGTTACAGCAAAATGTTCCCGTGGTCACTGCTGAAGTGGAGAAGACGACATTACGGTGTATATTTACAATAAATTGCTCATTGCTAACAGTTGGGAAAACCTATTTTGTAATAAACTAGCGTGCCTAGTTGTGATGTGGGTACATATGCATAAGGCACAGCTACACAATCTGAATAGAACTCCATTCTAAATGTATTCTATACATGAAACAATATTATTTCACAGACTTCGTGAGAGAGATGTTTTTCACTGAGGTTGTATGGTATGACACCAAGAGGTGTTTTGGATGTTTTGTCAAAGAGAAAACATTGAATTACTTTCAGTCAATCCAAATTGCAAATTTGAATCACAGTTGACACGCCCGTGTTACATGGCATCCAGGTGTACTTAATATTGTGAGTGAGTTTATATTCGATGCTCAATCGGCGTGTCATTTAAACGAAAAGCTGAAGCTCCTTGAATTCCTCTTTAATGCCCTGTCCATCAAAACATGGGAGGTTCCGATTTCGCCTGTGCATCTTAACTGAAATTCAATCAACCGAAAGATTTTTTTTCATGTGTCGGATCCGCGGCAGACAGCAAAGTGCCAGTCGGTATCTAACAGACTGCCTTTATGGCTGCCAACAATAACTGCAGACCGTGTTTGTGTTGGACCTCGTTCTCAAGCACCGCCACCCCAGCCCACCACCACCACCACCACCACAACTACTTTGATCTTGAGTCTACAAACTGCGCTTTTATATGCAAGCCGCAATGCAGTTGTGACACAGACTGCCCTCATCATCAATTTCAATTTACATGTCAGCTCTACTTGAATAAATGTGTTTTTTGCGTGTTGCTTTCAAACATAAGATTCAGTAATCGACTTAGCTCTCCCTGCCCTCTCTCCATCTCCATCTGACTAATGAAGCGCTTGGGGGGATCGATGCACGCTGAAATATGAAATCTTGTCAGTTGGCAGACTAATCACGTGCAAAGGAAATTAATTATCAGTGTTATTTTTAGAGTAGCACAATGACAGTGAAATATGTCGCTGAGACACAGAGAGGGCGGAACTCTCAATGCCTTGAGGGGCGTACTCTGTGTGGACAAATATTGCTCAATTAACGAGACTGCGAAAAGCAGATATAACCATTGTGCATTTGGGAAAGTCTGCGGGCAGTATGGGGGCGCACTTGCACTTGAAACTTGAAAAGTTGAGCAAATGCAGAGGAAAGGGGGATACTGAGAAGTAATTCTTTGGGAATTGATTAGTATGATCAGACCATGTCTGGAGGGAAGGGATAGAAATGTGTCGATGATGTTATTATCACAAATATATTCGCAAAGCTCATTAAAAACGACGATTGAAGCACTGCCACACACACCTTCATATTTTGTCTTCCTTGCCCACTTTTCATTTGTTGGAGTGAAAGATGGGGGTTGCTAAATTAAGGCGCCGACACCCAACTGTGATTATAATAGAGCTCTTTTCAGCTTGTTAGGCTCAACTAAATTCCCTGCCCAATTCTGTATTGAACAATGTGGGGTAATTTCACTACCCATCTGTGTTTTAAGTGCTCTACCAAGGAATATTATTTTGGTTTAATACGGCTGTAGTCTCAACGGATAATTACAGCTGTCCTGCTTTTCAAGTGGACAGATGTGTTGGGTTTCTTGTTCGCACGTCACTGCTTCTCGATGCTATTTCAACCAACGTTAGCTACACCTGTCGCTCTTCCAGAATGCACCTATGGCAGCAAGGGAGAGTGGGAGAGCTGTTGGCTGTGAGTGACACTTTATAATTAATCCCAGGGGAGTTTGTGGAGAGGGAAATGGATTTGTGGACGAACATTAAATCAATAAGGCCTTTACGTATCTAGTCACATATCCAAGAGTTTGTCCAAAACAAAGTTGAAGCTAAGACCTCCCCTCCCCCTAACTTTTTGATCCATTCATGGGCAGGCAATTTACCCGGAGCATTAGTTCTTTTCTTTCCTCTCAGCCCATGCTTCATCTGTCTTTCTCATTTTTACCCTTAAACGTCTCCCTTCACATGCCCCAACCTCTCGTCGTTGTCTGCCTTTTTTCCCCTCCTGTCTCTTCCGATCAGTATGTGTTAGCAGAGTGTTGTGCAGGTCCAAGGTGGAGGGCAGGCAAAATTGGCCTTAGCATCAAACTCCACTACTGAAATCCATCTGGGATATATTCAATGCCCCCCTTGGGGCTTCCCCATTCCATCCTCATTGCTCGAAGCCAAACCGCCACTAAGAAAACTGGGAAAAATCTGAGAAACACATCAAGGGGCCAAAAGAAACCCCAAATTGTAGAACAGCCCTTTCTTGTAACCATCAGGCAGCAGAGCAACCAACTCCCACGGGTGTCTGACCACCGCCTTCATGACTGTTCTGCGCTGAGTGTATGTGTAGTTTTATGTTGTGTATACTGTATATATAAGCAAGGCTACCACCGACTAGTCTCCCTGGAACATGTTTCACTCCTGACTTAGCTGCAGATTTCACTTGAGAGATGTCTCATACCTACTACAAGAATTTTGCGTAGTAACCTGATCTTGTTTTTGGAGGGATGAAAGATACAACAATGAAATATTATTGTTCTTGTTAAAGAAGAAGATTGACCTCACAAAGCTTCGTGTCACCATTTTTTTGTTGACAGACCCTTAGTCCACCGATTCCCCACCCCCCACCACCCAATTCAGCCATAAAGAACAAAAAAATTATGTAAAATGTTTTTGAGCGGAGGTTGAGAGGAAGGCACAAAATTGTGTGGATGTCGAGGAGAGTGTGATTGACAGCCGTAATTACACATCAGGGTGAGAAGCAAAAACAAAATGCACAAGGAAAAGAGCAGACGACAAACGGTGGATGGATAGTTCAAAGATCAAATGTTGAGCGGCTGACGAAGCAGAGGCCAAAGGTCGGTTGCCGTTTGGAACGCAGAAGATTGCGATGCATGGTCCAATAAAAGCAGCCAAGTAATGAGCTATGGCAGCTGTTGCTTGCAGCAGCCACACGGTTGAATGCCACGCTGACTAACGGGACAGACAACGGAGATGATGTCAGCCAGCAGCTTTGCGCAAGTGAGACCACATACTAATTGGCTTTGGAAAATTTATGATTTTATTGAACGGCATCAGAACACGACGACATTGATAAATGTAATAAAACAACACATTTATTGGTGCGGGTTAAAATGATACATGCTAATGTGGTGAGATATATTGAAGAAGAAATTTGGCAAGGGGATGAATTATTTTGGCCATATGTTCTCTGTTATTCAAATAACGAATTGAGCAATTAAAAAGTGCAAATCTGGCCATTGGAGAAATTAGCAACACTGCTTCATTGTAAAAATATTTCACAAATCAAGCAGCGTTTGATTGCATATTTATCAAATTCCACTGGAAACATTTCACTATTTGGATTTGTTTCAGTTCGGGGAGTTTAGGAATCCGCCTCCTGTCTGATCCAATAAACCGTTGAGCTGACTGATGAATCCAGAGGAACTTGACAGGTCATTCGGGCCTTATGGTGAGCCAGCTATGAGCAAAGCAACTTAACAGATGTTTTGGTTGGTAGAAATTGCTTTATGACACATACTCAGTTCGACATAAGCATCTGTCATGTGGAAGCAAAATTGCTGTTATTTCCTGTGCGGCAAGAGAAAGGACTTTTTCTGAGTGTACATTTCTACCCATATGAACTCCAAGTACCATGACTCAGAGGGTGGATGAAGTCCCAAAAGGAAGGAGTATCAGGAGAATGCATGATTCTCAGTGGTATTTGTTTCACCAATCACTGCGAGTTTGGCATGGAATAATAACTGACTCATGCTGCTGGGTTAAGAAAAATGAAGACCAAGAGAGGGACAAAAAAGGATTTGTTTTACTTTGCTCTCTGTTCGTCTTTCTCTCTCACGCTCATCTCCATGTTTTGCAATGTCTGTGAAAAAAAACAAATCTGGACTGTATCTCTTTGTACCCAGTTTGGAGGGTGAATACTGTGACTGATCACTACAACCTGAAATCAAAACACATCTTCAAAAACAGCCCATGCAAGCGTTCTGTGTGCTGAAATGTGTGTGACTGGCTAGCACAGGTTAACAATGCAGTGGATAATTTATGTGTTGCGCAAAAGCAGTATTTGTGTGTTGCGCTTTATGGCCACTGTACTTATTGTGTGGCTTTATGTTGATATATTGCAGGTTTTAACACAAAACTTTGCACTATATATTACATACTATATGGTATGCACTTACGGGTGCAGGGCATGGATGCCGGGTCTGTTTCGGAGCGGAAATATCCCTTGTCGCAGGCGCAGGATGTGGAGCCCTCCCTGACAGAGTAGCTATGGAGTGGACACTTGGAACAGGCACCATCAGTCGCCAAGGCACGGTAGTAACCAATCTTGCAGGCTAAAAGAGAAAGAGCAGAATGTTGACGGTTAGATGTGATCAATGCTATGCTGTAGTTTTGCCTTGAAGAAGAGCAAACATCATCAAAAAGCCAGGGGGATGATACAGTTCAGTGCAAATCTACGCAACCAAGAACCTATCGCTCAAGTGAGAGAATCAGCAAGGCGAGGATTACATTTTTTGCTACAGAGATTCAGGCTGATCTGTGAAGCAACAGTTCCTATGACGTTGCAACTGATATTATACAGGATATGGTAACACATGCACTCTCACACACAACACACACCTCCATCTGAAATGCTCAGCCTCCTAACTCTCCTTTGGCGACAGTGCACCCCTTTCTCTTCAGTGACATTTTGATTGGGGGGGTGAGGAGGGGGGGGGGGTGTTCTTTCAAGGAGTTTCTCTCTTTTAGTTTGTATAAAGGCCGAAGGAGGCCGTCGAGCTTATATTTCACCCCGGGTGCTGCACCAGAGTAGGTGGACAAAGGAACAATTCTCTGAAAGGTGCGGCACAGACGGTCACAACAGCGAGCGGACCATATAACCTGTCGATCCAGGAGACTGCCATGTGCAACGGAAGATTACTGGTTTAGATTTAGGGAAATTGCTCAGCGAGTGTACATCTGTCTTGGGGTGGTTTGTTGACTAGCATCTCTGCAACACCTAATTGCAATTTCTTTTCACCCGCGGTGAGATTTGACTCGTGATCCTGTGGTCGTAAAGCCAAGTACTTACAGACTGAGCCATCGCTGCCCTAAATCCACATCGGGATCTACACCAAACTGAGATGAGTTCCGCTTTACAAAATTGTGCAGAATCCAACTGACGAACATATAGCCCCCATGAGGAACAAATGAAATCAAATAGGAACAGTAGTAGTCCCCCACATACAAGAGACTACCTTGGAAATGGTTCCTATTCTCATGCAGTAGACTTTTAACACGCATTCCATCAACCAACTGACAACCTCGTGGACACAAATAGCAGAGGAAATCCATGAACCCAATAAAATGCTGGAAAATCCCTCTCTTGAAGGCGTAGTAAAGTCTCTATTGGGCTGCGTGTCCTCTTCAGATGCTGGATTAGCGTAGCGTGGTGAGTTGGGCTAGCTGCTACCTGCTGAGGCATTCTTTGCCCACTCCCGCTCGGTTCATCAGGAGTAAATCCCCGCAAACCCTAAGCTAAGGGCCTCTTTGATTGTGGCCTGCAGGGGTACGTGAAGCCTATATTTCTTGGTTTCACAGTTGCAACAAAGAGGAGAGATTAGTAAGGAGCTTGCTCTGTGTTCTCTATCTATCTTAACGCCTGGGCTCCAACACTCAAATTAGCTAGAAAGGCACTTTGGATTTGCGGTTTGTTTCCGGGGTTGTGACTGCTTCAGGTGACAAAAGCCATCGCTGGTTTCAGAGTTTGTACATGTGCGCTGACCAGAAAAGTGTCTTGAGTTGAGAGTCAGGTCACCCAGTTGTTTGAGTTGGTGCCCCTCAGCTAAACGCCGTAGAGAGAGTTAATTGAGCCGCATGCTTCACAGCCTTCAGGTCTGAGCCTCTTAAAAAGACACAGTTTTAGGGCAGGATACCTCAAACTGTGCATGGTTGATGAGGTTGTTTTTTTTTTTTTTTTTGCTCTTCAATGATTAAGCTGTTCCTTGAGCCCCCCCGGTGGCTGTTTGAGAATACTTTGCTCACCATCCAAGTCTGTTTGCCATCAGTCATGGTTTGGCATCGTTTTTCCTGTGGTTTCGAAATGCCGCATATATTTTGAAATATGTTTAAAAATGTGACGTCAACATTTGCAGGTTTGTTTACAGCACTGGCTGCCCTGCAGAAAGGAACATAGGAAGGAAGAGAGAGGCTGATGTCTAAGCAAAGATGGGGAATTTGCTTCTTATTAGGAGAGGGAGCGTATGTGAGGGAAGAAAACCGCAGCAGTGGGTGGTCTAAGAAAAACGTGGTCTCAGAGAAGAGAAGAATCTCCCTTAAGAGCCGATGGATTTATTACTGTCCGGGGCCAACGTGGCAAACCAATCCACAAGCACAAATACAAATGTTCAACAAACATCTTGTTGGGTTTTTTTTTCTAATCTTATCGTAAATCTGTCAAATAGCTCTCAAAATCCAAAACACATTTGTTTTCTTTTGCCCCCCCCCCAGTCATTGTCTAGCTTTCTCAATGTATTTTTTCTCTCTTTTAGCCTTTCTCTCTGCAGGATTCTTTCGAGATCGAGATGGTTTGTCAGTTGCCAAATCCCTAAACTAAGAGATCAAAGGCAGACAAAAGACTCGTGACTTATGCTATTCTGAAAAGGCAAAAGCTGGAATCCAACATAGTGTGGGACATCACATTCTTCCCCCTTTCTCCCCTAGAAGCCTTTTCACTCCTCATCTTTTCTCTTTTGTCAAGCTTCCTCCCACCACATCCACAACCCGGTTGTTTGTAAAATTAAGCTCATCTGAAAGAAAGGAGGCCATGGTTTGTGGTATTTAATGAGTAGTTTTCTTCGCGTGATTGGTGGTGGTGTCTGCTGGTAATTAGTTGCACTGCATGAGTACAAGGACAATTTTATGCTAATGGTTCACGGACAAGAAAAATACAGAAAAAGACATGCATAGCGAGAGACAAGCACGTAGTCACCTATAACCCGGCTAAGTTTTCCTGTGTGGCAGCAGCCTACACAGCAGGCTTTGAACCGTGATGCGTACCAAATAAAACATCAACCTACACACTCGCCCAAGGAAGCCCACGATGAGTGACCCGCATACAAAGTATAGATAAACTTTTCTTTCTGCCTCCACAACAAAGTATTCGACACACCAGGGACTGAAAGCTTGACAAAAAGCCTTTGCAACAATAGAACTCGGGAATATAACACCCAGCACACAGCACGATAGAACCTTGCGTGCCAAAGCACAGCAATTGCCTCGCTTATGACAACAAGAGAATTAAGTTGAAACTGCAGTGTTCTCTTTTCGTGACTGTGTGTCATCTTCTTTTGGGGGATTGAAAACCCGCTGAACTGTTTTAGTCATAACAGACATTGAGCACTCTTCAGGAGGGCAGTTAGAAGCATCTTTCCACAAAGCTGCGCTTTTAAAAAAAAGAAATGCAGCGATCAGTTTTCAGGACCCAAGGGCAAGGAGAGCCTCTGCTTTCGAGAAGCCTCCACTTTCTAGTCAAGATGACTTTATGCCATAACCCTCTTTCTTTGTGACTCTTCTACAGGTGGAGAGCGGGTGAAATTCGTGTTCCAAAATTGGTTTTTTACCCTTTGGCAGCATATCTTGTCTGGGTTGAGCAAACTCATGCCTGAGGATTTCACGGTAACGATCGTTTCCGGTAGCGTGTCGTTCCCGTGGGATCATTTGTACGGTATCGAAAAATTGTTTCCCCAAAAAAATCACCTCACACTAGTTGACTGTATGCGATAGAATCTCTCCTGTGTGATCAACACGATTTCACTGTGCCTGTATGTGTGTTTGTGGTGTGTGAGTGTTTTTCTTCTAATCTACTTTCGTGGAGGGGGGGACAGATAACGTTATGTGTGCATGCGGGTTGCGAGTTTAGTCTGCACGCTGAGAAAGCGCGTGGATGATGGAGTGAGATGGCAGCGAAAAAAAACAAACACAGAATGGTGTGTTACTTTATTTAAGAAATGGGAATTCCAGTCGGATTTTTCTTTCGAATCATCGGAGGAAAGGCGCATTACCAAACTGACGTGTGATGTATGCACAAAACACGAAAGAGAAATACGACGGGAGGCACAATTCCGAGGCAAGTGTTTGAAGTTGGCCATTAGATCAAAAGGCTAATCGCGATAAAAAATATTAGGAAACACTCTTGGTTATTCTATAATGTACTAGTTGTAGACATGGTAACTTTATGAATAAAACATTCGTCACAAGGTGGAGTAATACTAATGTTAACCGTCGGTTGTCCTAACGATGACGTGTGGGAGATTCTTTGGTCAAATTGATAGTAGATTACACAGTGCATTGTCTTGGGGTTGCAAAGAGGAAGGTCAAGCCATATCAATACACCAAGTACAGTCAAACATTGGTTTACTTCCATAATCCGTTCCAGAAGGCTGTTCGAAATCCGAAATTGTTCGAAAACCAAAACCACGCTCTTTTTAAAACAAAAATGTTTACTGAACACGTCTGCTCACAATGGAAAGCAACACGAGGAAGCGTCACTTCCTCGTCTGCCCGAGGAAGCGTCACTTCCTTGTGTAAGGAAGGCGAGAGGAGTCAAGTGGTGCATTGAAGTGTGCTCAGTTTGTTTGAAAACCGAACTTTGTTCGTCATCCGAGGCACAAAAAACTAGACATTTTTGGTCGAAAACCGAATTGGCCGAGAACCGAGACGTTCGAATACCGAGGTTTGACTGTATATATAGTAATAAGGTCATTTTTTTTGTGTTTATGATGCCATATGAGTACAATAAAAGTGTTAAACAACATATTTTGATCCATTTATTCTATTGAATAAACCTGGATTACACAGCTGCTGATGTAATTATGTTCATGGTTAATGCATCGTTTTCAAACATTTGCCCTTTAAATATTATACTTTTGAATATCAGAATTCTTGATCATGAATATCAGTCAAAATGGCTTTCCATGATGAACGTTTACAGAAACCCAAATTTGTTACAGTGGGTTCCCATTGGGTAATCTAAGGGAACCGAAAAAACAGTTTCTGTTCAATTCTGAAATCCTCAGGCCTGCAAACTGTACTAAATCTTGGAAGTATGTGTGTCTATTTCAACAGAGACAGATGACATACAGCAATCACACCCAGCAACCTGAGCCACTGGTTGGTAGCGGGCATTAGTGAGGATGACTAGCTGCTGAATGTTAGCATCTGTCACAGGAACAGCAGGAGAATGGAGCAGGTCAACTCATTAATTCTGTCACAAGGGGTTATTAATTGCCTCCGGCCCTGACGGAGACTTGCAGCCACGGGGCCGGCGAAACCTATCAGTTTGATGAATGAGGGACACACGGTCACCGAAACTGATCACCGTGACTGATGATACTTTCTACACACGTCTTAACCTTGACCCGGCGGCAGAAAATGTCTCATATCTTAAAAGATGCAAAATTAATGAGTCATTAACGTGGATGATATTAATACCAGTGCTAATGAAGGCCAACAACAACAGACTATAAGGTTAATAATGTTAATAACTTTCTCTTGGTAATTGCCAAAGTTGTGCTGATCAGGAGGTGCAATGGGTGCCAGTAATTTTATTTATTTATTTTTTGTCAAGTCAAATGATTTATAAGTGTTTGCAGCAGGACCCATTTATCACACAAGTGCCACCAATGACCCTGATTAAAAATGTCTGCTTAAATGCGAATCACAGAACCCGTTGAGCATGTTCGAAGACAATTTGCAAACAAAGGTAAACCCTCAAGCTGCTGCATGAACTGTATGGTATTCAAATTTAATCTGAAGCGCATAGAGTACAGGTACTTTGTGGTTTGACATTCTGAGTTGTGTAATGTTTTCTTAACCTTCTCCAAAACATTTACATTTCAGAATGTTGATCACCAATGCACTGGGGGGCCAACTCACAACATATTCTTTGGATTCCATCAAGCTGAAAAAAATGGAAAAAGATTCCAGACCACTTCCTGTGTACCAAGCACTCCACCTTCACATGGAGACGTAGCTCTTAACTTCTTCCTCAATTCCATTATAGCCTGGCCCAAGAAAGAAAACCAGTACAATAGCCTTATCATAACAATCTAAAGTATTCCGCCCAACTTCTTAAGAATGGTTAAAGGTGACCGCACCTTAAATTCTGAGGCATGGGGCACAGAAAGTAAATGAAAAGAAACAGAGGAGGGGAGAGACATGGTTTAAGAGCAGCCATGTCGTTCGGGGACATAATCAGCTAGAAAACAGAAGGATTAATTGGCTCATTTCACATTTGCAGCCATGCCAGCCTTTGTAAGGAGAGGTGGGGGGCTACCTTCATGGCCTATAATTTAAGGCCAGGTACACAAACGGTAACTACACGGCTCTTCATGCTAATTTTATGGAGCGCATTTGATGTTGTTTTTCAGCCACATCTGATAATTATCAGAGAGTATGCAAGTCATTTACAGTAAGTCCGGCAAGGGCATTGGGGGACATAGAAACTTAGTATTGTCTTTATGTAATTTATCTGCAGCAGGATCGCCAGGGGAGTGAAAGACTTGCACACGTGTACATGTGTGTTTGATTAGGCGGCGTAGCTGAATGCCTTCCTGGCATTGTTTACAATGAAAAAAAAGCTGGATTTTAATTCATCGTAAACAAACGAAACAGAGAGGCGGGGGGTAGATGAATATGCAAATGTGGCTACGCTCAGGGACACACACGTAGGGACACACCGCTAAACAATGGAGACAGCCAAACTGCCCAGCTCGCAGCATGTCAAGTAGAATGGGGCAGGAAAAGGGAGGATGTGTGAGAACACACACAAACGCACCCTAAGAATAGGTAACAGCAAAAGGAAGTGATAGGAAGCCACTTTCAAAGGGGCCTCATATCCACTTCTGTAAACAAATGCAAGCCACATGTTGAACGGCAGCACAAATAACACAACAAATCACGACAGTGGACGAATACGACAAAGTCACAAATGAGCAGGGTTCATTTAGTTTGGGATACTATATCAATATAGATATTTTTTTATTAGATTTTTTTTAATTCAATTGGTTTTTATTAGTTTTTGGAGTGGGTTTGGCAGTTTTTTTTATTTTTTCAAAAATGCTTTGTTTTAATTGACAATTTATCAGCGATCAATTCATATAATTTGTGTGTCCAAACTTTTGACTGGTTCCCTTTCTACTTTTACTAATTCCAAATCATGTTATACACTTATTGGCCATGTACATAAGAGCAAACTGCACATAACCATCGAATGCCCTTGCCGTGGGTCTGTCATATAAAACACGATCAATACACCGCATGATTGATACATGTGACCTACTGTATAGTCAAAGAAGTACAATAATGCGGATGCCTAACTTGTTCAACCTTTGACCTGCTTTCCCCCAGGGTTCACTAAGCAGAAAAAAGAGAGCATCACATCATTATCTATCATCAGATTTATCAATACTAAAACAAAGAGAAAAATTGGCAACCTAATAATCTTCCAAATAATAAATGTTATACAGCAGTAGATACGTTTGAAAACAATAAACTTCAAAGCATAAACATCTGTCATAACTAAAACCTTGTGTCTTTGTCGACGGTCGTCTAAGGGACACCTTTAACAACATCGGTGTTTCAGATATGGCGAGGAGTTTTTCGGGAGCTCTAATAAGAGGTTGACTTCCGCATGAAAATATGTATTTCGAAGCTATTTGGGAAGGTAATCTATATGTGAAGCTCCCAGACGACAACCTGTCCGGGGACTTTAACACTTTCTATTGTGCACGCGCATGTGCGTTTGAGCATGTGTGTACACTTCCGAATGCATTGTGGCTCAGTGACGTGTGCGTCTCCACGGATTGACATCCTTTCAGTCCACATGTGGCCATGTGTGTGTTACCCATTGTCCATTTAATCTGTCCTGGATAACTATTTCCTCCAAACTTTATGACAAGCCAAATGACTGTTCACTGTCATGGCTTTAACCTACTTCTCCTGATGTCAACTACCCCCCCACCCCCACCCCTCCCCCCTTTCCTCCATCATCCTCTTCCACTTAAAAGGTTCAGGTCATTGCTGTTGTGGAAGCAGTACTACCCGTGTCTAAAAATGGTGCTTGATGGGTGTGTGTGTGTGTGTGTGTGTGTGTGTGTGTGTGTGTGTGTGTGTGTGTGTGTGTGTGTGTGTGTGTGTGTGTGTGCATTCCAATCTTTGCATGCTGCCTTTAACTTGCCTATGGGTCTTTTTTGCCCCACTGATTAGTCTAACTAATAATCTGTCCTTGCAGCTGAGAAAGGTTGACCGCTTGTGGATATAAGAGTTATTTATAACTTATTCCTCTAAGGTGTGACTAGGTGAGTTTGCATCCACCTAGTTTTAATCGAAAATTTACGAAGTGCAAAAGTAAACCTGATGGGAACGCTAGAAATGGGGAGGGGGGGGGGGGGGGGCTAAAATTTGCAAAGAAGCTTTGGTACATGAAGGAGGTGGATTTTTCACTGTGTCAATAAAAGGTATATGCAAAATTTGACTATGGAAACAGGTTTTGCAAATAAACGATGACAGGACCAGAAACCATTTCGCGACACAAAAAATGGCAATAAAGTTAAGTTTGTTTGGGGGAACGCGCCTGTGCTCCCATACAGACGGAAAATGACGTGGTGGGCTTCTTATCTCGGACAATAATCTTCGCATTCTTTGCCGTCTCTTTTACATGACAGCTCGGTATGCATTGAATGCTGATGCAGAGACTACCAAGAGTTCTTCCAAACCAAGAAATCTTGATCAGCAATCTGTCCATCACTTTTGTTGACTGTCAGCCAATTGAGTTGTGGCAGAGAGACACTCTCATATGACATCATCTCATGGCACGGTCTCCCATCCTATCAGTATTCTCAAAATTGAAATGCTTTTAGAAGCTGTGCAAACTAGACGGTGGAGTGCAACATGAATATTTAGAGAGCATATTTTAGATGAACTTATACAAAGCGTAATTGATTGATTCCAATTGACATTGTGCATTTTCCCCGTTTTTTAAAGTTCATATATATAATTTTTAAAAATATTTATAAACTTTAAAAAACGGGAAATGCACAGTTTTTTCCCCCTGTTTTTTAAGTTTATATAATATTTTATATATATATATATATATAATTTTTTTTAAAAATATATATAAACTTAAAAAAACGGGGGAAATGCATGATGTCGATTGGAATCAATCAATTAGGCTTTGTATAAGTTCATCTAAAATATGCTCTCTCAATATTCATGTTGCACTCCACCGTCTGGTTTGCACAGTTTCTAAAAGCACCTTCTTGGTACCGCTATGTGTTTCTTCCTATGTAAACAGCAGCCAAAATGGCACGTCAATTGTCAGGACCAAAGCCACAAAACGTATACCCATGCTTCAGTCTCTCCCTTTAGTTCGAATTATTTTTTGTTCTGATTTGATTAAAATCAGACAATCAGGCAGTGAAACGACATTGCTAACATTGAACTAAGAATACTTGAGATAATATGCAGCATGTGCCGTGTACTCTATGAGGTACAGTCAGCAGCAGTGACAGTAATATCGTCCGCAGCCACCACAGGTCGTGACCCAACTCCAGCAGGCCTGTTCAGAGAGCAATCACCATCAATACGCATAACCTCCCACTTCACCTTTCACATCTCCAGCCATTTATCACGCCAACTAGACAGAAGTACATTCATCATTGTCTCGTCTTCCTTTCACGCACTTCCTCCATTGAACACATTTATGCTTCTTCTTGAATACATCTAAATGCAACGTGCAACTCTTCTATTTTCAACCGCGTCCTCCTTTCTTGACTCTCATTCACAATCAGTTTTTCTTTCCCTTCCCTACACCCCTTACGCTCTACATAGTGTGTGCCTGTGAGGGATTGTGGTTTTCCTCTTCCCCTCCAGCAGTATTTGACAGCTCACTGTGGATCAGAAGGGATCATGGTTTATAATCCCAGAGACGTGCCCCTGCATGGACACACCTCTGCCTCGGTCACTGATCTGCAGCTTTGGCTCCCCAGTGCTGAGAGCCCTTCACATTCCCAAATTACATTCTCCGCCTTCCTGTTGAGAGGATGCAACGGACAGGGCACATTAAGCATCTCCAGGATCCTATGTATGTATGAACAGGTATGTACGTAAACACATTATCATTACCAGTCAGTCAGTGAACTTCAGCAGGATTCCAGGGTTTCTGTGTTTCATGTAATCGAGGGATTTTGACAAACCACAGTTCTTTCAGTGTATTTATTCAGGAAAAAGAACAAAGGATTGTTTTTTGTTGGTTTTTTTTCTCAATCTTACATAATTAGATCGATGTTGTGTTACATTATGTGTGCACTGTGCAAGGTGGTCGTTTTGGTGTAAGGACAGAGAATAGTGACTGGTCTCTCTAGCAGACATCCTATAGTTACTGCATATATTTGTATTAATAATGTAGTTTATATCTGATAATGTATATTTATTTTCGGTGGTCCGTGGGTGGATTAGTGGTTAGGGTGACGACCTCACAGTGCAGAGGTACGGGTTCAATTCCAGCTCAAGGCTCCTTGTGCGGAGTTTGCATGTTCTCCCCATGCTTGCGTGGGTTTTCTCCGGGTACTCCGGTTTCCTCCCACGTTCCAAAAACATGCATGGGGGGCTGATTGAACACTCTAAATTATCCCTAGGTGTGGCTGTGAGCGTCGAAGGTTGTTCGTCTCTGTGTGCCCTGCGACTGGCTGGCAACCTGTTCAGGGTGTCCCCCGCCTACTGCCCGAAGACGGCTGGGATAGGCTCCAGCACCCCCCACAACCCTTGTGAGGATAAGCGGATCGGAAAATGGATGGTTTGATATTTATTTTCTAATGATATTACTCCTATAGTTCCTCAACGATTGGTTAGTGCCGCACTAAGCTCCATTTGGAACGTCCACAAATATGACAAAATGAATGTACCTTGCCTGATAAAAGGTTAAAAGCAGGAATCACACAAAATGCATTTTGTACTGTTATATAACAAGGTGATTGGATTAGGTTATGAAATGCATCCTAAAACAGCCTTGCATTCAAATCCAAGGATAATTAACCACTGTACCATTTGCAACCACTGCCGTGATTATACATGGGGTCTGAGTTCATTAAAATGGATCCTGCGTCCTGTGCCAGGGCAGATTACAGAGCAGCCCTTTATTGTAACTGTTTTTGTTTTTGTCATAGGACCTAACTGCCACAGAGCTGTCTTTGATTTGGCTACCGAATGTATGCCCCGCGGGGAAACAGATGACAACGGAGGAGTCGGAAAGATCACCTTCTATCAGGATGGGAATCTTAAGATAAAAATCCACACCAGAAAGAGACATTCGGTGGTCTAAATGTTTCAAGGTGTTTGCAATCGCCCTCCTATTGTCAGACTCCGAGCGAAACTTGTCCATGAGTCTGATGAGCTGTTGGGCTGCTTATTTAGTCTCGTGCCTCGGATCTCACTGGGACTGTGACACTAGTCAAAATCGATGATGGAACTTGTCATATATGCCCAATACAAAAGCACAGAGCAAAAATAGACGGGATGAATGCTTGGACATACGCTTGGCAAGTTAAGTCTGAAAGTGGATGAACTTGATACATCCATCCATCCATCCATTTTCCGAACCGCTTGATCCTCACTAGGGTCGCGGGGGGTGCTGGAGCCTATCCCAGCTGTCTTCGGGCAGTAGGCGGGGGACACCCTGAATCGGTTGCCAGCCAATCGCAGGGCACACAGAGACGAACAACCAACCACGCTCACATTCACACCTAGGGACAATTTAGAGTGTTCAATCAGCCTGCCATGCATGTTTTTGGAATGTGGGAGGAAACCGGAGTGCCCGGAGAAAACCCACGCAGGCCCGGGGAGAACATGCAAACTCCACACAGGGAGGCCAGAGCTGGAATTGAACCCGGCACCTCTGCACTGTGAAGTCGACGTGCTAACCACTGGACTAACGGGCCTGAACTTGATACAGAAATTCTATTTTGCGAAGCACTGGCGCATGTGTAAAAAGGTTTTCCCTGCCCCGATTAAGGCACAAATGATAAGGTATGGATGTTAGCACAGTTTTGTTGTTGCGGAGCGTTTGTCTCTGTCTGTTTTTCCATGTCAGCAACAGGTTGAAAGACTGCATGTGGAACAGCGAAGATTCAAATGCATCAGTGTAAGCAATGAGGTCGTCACTCTCATTCGGTCAGTCCTGAGTGAACGCATCAAGTTTCAACTTTCACTTTCTGTCGCAGGCGATTTACTCGTACAATGTGAGCTGAAATGTAAAACTGACATTTCTAAAATTGCACTGTGTGTTACTGCCGAAATTTCGCGTGAAGCAGTTTGATCATTGGTGTTCTGATGCCATCCAGTGGCGATTGTTGGCCCAACCAATTATCGCGCATTAAGGTCCACCCGACCCTAGTTGCCGTGCACATTTAGTGGCGCGCGTTAAAAGATACGTTTGTAAGTTCTGCATAGCCATTTTGTAAGAAGACGAGAGTGCTACCGTACGAGGCAAGACGACGACGGGCAGGATTTCGGACGTAGGTTTAGCGCCTTCTGGGTGTGAGCCCACGAGGTTTGTGTGTTTTATGTGAAATCAATTGTCTTTGTGGTTTTGTCTTTTATTTGCGACGTAATGCCACTTGTTTGTATGTTTCATGTTCGTGGGACCAGTTCTCACGGGTTGCCAGGAATAAAACCCCGTATTTTCATTTCGTCGTCATTCATGCCGCATCCTGAGGGCGCTACACTGTGTATGCCCATCTTTAGGCAACAGCTTGACCCAGATGAGAGGGAGTGGAGGTGTCATAGTGAACGAACATCTCAAGTACAGAAAAAGAGACAGTTTGCAGACTGTAACTAAATCTCTCTCCACTTCACTTCCTCTTGTGATTTTTGTTTCTCTTTGTCTCTCTACCACCCCCTGTGCCTCTCCCTCATCCATCGTCTCAGCTCTATCCGGCAAGAAAGGACTCTTCTTCCTCATTTGGCAACAAAGACGATGGCAGAAACCCCTCTCTCTAAAATGGGCTGTGCCCATTTGACGGCCAGCCACTTCTTCCTCTGCCTATACATCAGTCCATCTCACTTTAGAAACACCTCTTCCGCCTGCCATCTCTCAACTGAGGGAGAAAAGTGTTTGACGGCGGAGGCGGGGGAGGTAGGCAAATTTAATGTGAGCTAAAAAGAAAGAGAAGGGCAAGAGAGCAAGAAGGAGAGTGTGCACAAGTGCGGGTTGAAATGGAGAGAGGAGGAAAAACAGCCGGAGGAATGGGGGAAACGGCATTGAAGGGGGATTGAAAGAACTGCAGGGTTGTGATGCTACAGCCAGGGGTATTGATTCGGGGGGCTTTTGACATGCTAATTTGCTTGCCGACTGCTTTAATCGCTCGCCCTTCCCATCACGAGCTTCAAAGAGGATGCTTTTCAAAAAGATGGCCGAGAGGAGAGGAGATGAGATTGAAATTGTGACGTATTTCTTCCACATTCTGATGTTTCCGGAGCAAATGTGGAGCAAGCGCCCGAGTAAATACATCCATCATGTGAGTTGACACATTTTTGACGCGCTGAGGCTGAACTGTTTTGCATGAAAATGCAATTGTGCCAATTAGTCTAGTTGACTGACAGGAAATTATGCAAGCACAAACGAAAATTAATGACAGTGATAGAGTGACTTATTATTAGGGGATGATTATATCATCATTCAATAGTTTTTGTTTTTTTGTTTGGGTGGGGGGGGGACTCAGAAGTCTCATCACTCTCCTTAATGTGATTGTAGATTTCATTTTACTTTGATGTCGCATTTAAGGACAGCGCTGTCTAATAAAAGCACAATTCATGATGTATTGTGTTTTTGTCCAAGTCCCAAAGGCGTTATTAGCAAATGGAGTTTTGGTGATTTAAGTGTAAAACAATATATACCGGTAATTTTTTTTTTTTTTTTTTTTTTTAAAGAATATGGTTTTCCATTCTGTCTGGGATCAATCTAGCATCTAATAGGATTTAAGTGAAACAAGTTGCTCAAAGTTAGAGATATTTGATCTATTATTCTCTCCTTTTTCAACGATTACACTCCAAACAACACTGCAAATGTTGGAATGGTTGTTCAGTTTGTATCATTGTCAAAGTCTTATGTTGCGTGTTCTGTTGTATTATTGTTTTGTTTGTTTTGTTAAAATGTTCTGTAAAGTGCTGTGTTACAGGTACAACTGCACTCTAAATAAAGATGTATGGGATTATTTTGCCATTGGATTATTTTGCGCTCGCATGGCAAATGTGAAAATATCTCTGTCGATAGAATAACTGAAATTTTTTATTTCCGTTATTTCACATGAGATGATTTATTTGAAAATGGAACAATGTGGATGTTATTTGTCTTTGGAGGTTCAGTTTTATTTATTTCCACCAGAGTGCTTTGAATGGCAGGCGGAATATCAAATCGAGACATAAGCCTTTCAAGACAGCCATTTGAGTGGAATTCCCTTTTTTTTTTGCACTATTGGCATAAAGTAAGCTAAATATGTTTCGACTTGGACGCATATAATGATACGCAACGCAGCAGGCGCTGTGGGAGCTGCAAAGCCATCAACTCGGGTCACACTCCATCACCGTTGGCTTCCTGCCCTTAACAGGGCACCGCGAGCAGAAAGAGAGGGGTGGAGAGTGTCGGGAACTGCGAAGGAAACAAATGCGGCAGGACAGCATCCCATGCAGGAAAAACATTTCAGCACCTCAGCTTAATGATAGCGAATTACCATCAGCACTCGTACCTCCCCCCCGTTTCGACTCGTCGAGGAAACGTGTATTAGGGGTATGGACTTTTTTTTCTTTTTGGGAACACATTTCCAAACTTCTATGTCTTCTCATTTTAGAGGCAGTGGATGAAAATTTGCGAAACATTTTGTCTTCCATTCAACATTTGTTGTTATTTCCTGCTCTTGTTTGGTTGATCCCTTGTGTCTTTTGAGCAGCACAACCGAGCCTCTCTGGTGGCAGGGTGAGTGATGAGTACATTCACCTCCACTCTGCTGGGCTCCATTCCGCTCTCAGTGTCGACGCCGGTGTGCTAATGCATACTAATATGCGCATCTGCGGTGCAAATTTGCAAATATGTGCCTACGTGACTACATTATGCAATATGCTTTTTTTTTTTTAGGTTTGAGAGGATGGACGTCAGTTTGTACAAAAATGTTTTGAGCATGACGTGGCTGGCATTTGGACCGCTGCGCAGGTTTTTGGGCACACTCCCACATTGTGTTTGCGGAAACAATGACAGATGATGATGTTCCATTGGGTTATCTTTCTTCCTACAATGAAGGTAATCTCATTATTCGGACCACTTCCATTTGACAAACACTAACCACCTGGACAGCCACAATAGAATGTTTGTAAAATAAAAGCAGCGTACGGAAAAAAAGGACATGAATGGATATCAGGAATTTAAACTGAAAGGAGGTTGGAGGGAGAGAGCCATGAAAATGCTATACGAGACCAAATTAAGACAAACAACCACACAAACAAAGGCAGTAATTGTTAGCTTGTGTGAATGAAGGATGTAGGACGGAAATTGATGAATTGAGATTCTTATTTGCATAAAGCCACCAGCGACTATCAGTCTTAAGAGAATGTGAGTTGAATTCGGATTGGTACTCCCAAATGCATATTTCACACTGTCAACAGGGCGAGTGCGAGAATGGGGGGTAAATCCCCCGCGCACTGGGGAGCAACTCCATCCCTGAAACCTCTTAACAGATGTCTCAAGTGAAAATAAACCCGTCATATTTTGATATATTTTGTGGTGGTATGGCATTGTTTTCCGCACTGAAACGCTGAACAACAAAGAGAGATGTTTCTCGGCATTCCTTTTAACAAACATAGTCAACAAAACAAAACATTTAGCTATTAGCTTTCAACTTTGCATTTAAGGTCGCGTTCAGGACCAAACTATCACAAGTGTATGTTTTTGTATGTTGTGTATGTTGTTGTTTGGAGGTGAGGGGAATGTATGTGTTAGTGGGAGGGGGCGGGGAGATGGGGAGTTGTTTTGCCCAAAGTGTCTGCCGGCTTCACACCTTAATAACACAAACAAACACACAGACTGACCAATGCAGCGTGCATATAAACATTTGATATAAACATAGAAAGCCGACACATTTTCCGAAAAACAAACAGAATATGATGACGATGATGATGATGATGATGATGATGTGCAGAAACCAAATTGCTGCCAGTGCATTTCATTCTCCTCTCGCTGCCTGACGAGACAAATTGTAATTACCATCGGCCCAGAGTGACACATGTAGTTCACTAATCTCCCCTCACCCCACCAGCACACCAACATCCGTCCAAAAGCATGAACCCCGTCACCAGATGAAGAGCGAGAGGACGCCCTGTCCCCCCCACCCTTCAACAACAGAGCAGCGAAAGGGATCCCAAATGCAAACATACAGAGTCCTCTCTTTTTTAATCAGGGGCCCCTTGCACCTCCGTGCCCCGGTTGCCCCTCTCGCTTTGGCCTATAGGCGACACCCTCAGCACTCTCGGCCCACCTTGAGCACAGACGCACACTCTACACAGCTGTCAAAACCCTGATGCCTTAATCAATCCTGGACCCGCAACCCTGTCAGACACAGTGCTAAGATGGATGCACGAGGGGCTCACCTCTGACCTCTGCCAGTGGTGGAGAATGCAACTCCTACATGCTCCACCCCGTTGCCCCCTCCTCTCTCTCTCTCTCTCTCTCACACACACACACACACACACACACACACACACACACACACACACACACACACACAGTCCCTAAGTACCACCAGCCACACTGAGCTGTGATGGTGCCCCCAAACAATGACGGAGGAAAGCCCATTCATCCTGCGCTGGGAACAAGAAGCTAAAGAACCGCTAACCCGGCACACAAAAATAGCCAAAGAAAACCTATATTCTACATACACACTCACAAATAGAAGATTGATATAGAACCATAATCAAAGATTTAGATCACATTAAAGTCATACCCTTCATGTCTCAAAATGTCTCTGTCAAATAGAAGTTAAATTACTCTCATAAAACGTGTCAGACTGGACGCTATTACACAGCTAATCAATGCACGTAACGATTGAGCCCCGATTTTTTTTAACCTTTCGGTCACCTGAGCACAAGCAAGCACACAAACAGCATTAAGTTACCTCATTAAAATGTTAAGATGTTCTTCCAGTGTTATTAGGCGATCAAAGAAAGAACGACGCAGCTAACTGAAGTACCGGTATACTGAACGTGATGGACATGATGGCTTGAAAAGAGATTGCGTGCTTCGTATGATCATGGTTTCCAAATCCTTTTTTTGTCTTTTGGACTGGATGGTATTTTTTCTTTTCCTTCTGAAATGTAAAAGATTTACAGTAGTATTTTGAGGTCTGCCCAAAGCGGGGCACTCACAAACTTGGCCGAGGCTGTCATTTTGATTTGAAGTACATTTTCGTAAACGCTATTGAAGATTCTATTAAAGTCTTTAACTAAATACCAGTCACGGTCTCCTTTTTAAACCGTCCATCTATCCATCACTCTGAGGAAAAAAAAAACAGCTTTTTTTGAAAACTCAAATCGCTTCGTTTTTATACAGGAGCACAAGCACATGTTGTCATCCAGAACCATCTGTGACCACTTGGACAGTTTTTCCTGGGCTCCCCAAGCAGCCAGCGCTACCCCTAAATCACTAGTCCTGTTTGTCATGCAATTAGTCCAAGATAAAGGCTCCCCATAAATAAAGAGAGGCGTCCTTGTCTGCCCCCTTGTTAATCACCCGTGCTCAGCCTATGACCCCTCACTGCTGAGGCGCTGTGCTTATTGAGTGTTAGTCCCCAACGGTTAGTGGGTGTTGTGTAGGCTGCACCAGTAAAATACTCCAACCTGCAGTCGTTTGTTTGGTCAGATGAAAAATACGCCTCAACTTGCTCACATACTGCATTCAATCTGCAAAGCAATCCTAATTCAATCTAAAAAAAAAAACAAATAAATAAAATAGAGAAATAAAATTCATTGTCAGGCTGGCAGTGCTTTGCATCCATTCATCCATTTTCTGATCCTTATCCTCACAAGGGTCAAGGGGCGTGCTGGAGCCTATACCAGCTGTCTTCGGGCAGTAGGCGGGGGACACCGTGAACTGGTTGCCAGCCACTCACAGGGCACACATAGACAAACAACCATTCGCACTGACAATCCAACAGAAGCAGAGGTAATAATTAGTGTTCCATTTGCCTGCCATGTAGAAACCGGAGTACCCAGAGAAAACCCACGGAGGCACAGGGAGAACATGCAAACTCCACATAGGAAAGCCGGAATCGAACCCTGCACCTCTGCACTGTGAGGCGGACGTGCTCACTAGGCTACCACCGTGCCTCCCCGCAGTTGGTGCCTTCTGATTAAAAACCTAGAAGGAGAATCTCTGCTCGGACCTTTGACACCCATCATACAAACCATTACAGGATCACAGCTTGCTAAAGAACAAGTATCCTTGAAGGGCGAGTCCCCACAACCAAAGACCCCCTCTGCCCCCACAATTACTTTCGCGCTCCCATCGCAGACCTGCAGATTTTCACTCCTCTTATACCTGCTCAAAATGATTAACTCTAAACCACATTTTTGTCGAAAGCTCTGCAGTCCCATTTGAGCAGAGGTGCCCAACCTTTTTTTGGGCAGCCAATCGCAAGGCACATATAGACAAATAACCAGGTGTGCCTTGCGATTGCTAGTTCAGGGTGTCCCCCGCCTACTGCCCAAAGACACCTGCGATAGGCTCCCGCACGCCCCGTGACCCTTGTGACAATAAGCGGATCAGAAAATGGATAGATATAAAACAACAGCAACATGCACGCACGCACACACACACACACAAACGCAATTTGTTCTTCTTTGCTCCATACCCCTCTTGCAGTCTACTGAGGACCAGTCACCAGTCTATCGGTCAACCACGGTGGACTGGTTAGGCACTCCTGCATTAGAGCCACCTACCCTCATCCTGGAGTCACCAATTCTCAAGGAATAAATCCCATTGCACAACACAGTGGGCCTGTTAATTACTTCATCTACTCTCATTATTATATCTATTGCCCAAGCGGAAAAGAAAACTGCAGTGAGAACATTTGAGGCAAAAGATAGGGAAAGGTCGAGGAATTGGTTTGGATCAAACGAAGAGAGCATCAAGTATAAACGCAATGGAGGGAGCGCGAGAGCGGAATATTTCAAAATGTTGGATCAACAAACAGGGAACGTTTCAGTTTCTTACCTTGGCAGTCTGCATTTCGCTCCTCGTACCCAGGGTTGCATAGGCAGTTTCCAATGGGCACCAACCACTCTCCATCGGCTCCGCAGTACATTTTGGGGATCTCTTTCTCCTCTGAATTATCCACGCAGGATCCACGAACCTCCACCAGCGAGGAGGTATCGGCTCCAGTGATTGTATCAGGAAACTGGGCCAAGTTACGCACCGCCAATGGACATTTCTTGTAGAAGACCCTGACTGACACAAGTGCAATGCAGGCTCCGACATCCTGGAAGGCCAAATAGAAGCCCTTGCGGGTCAGGGCACCTACATCGCGCACTTCTGTATTGAGCTTCATGATGCGGTCGCCGATGTCCACCTGAGTGAAACTCTCATCAGCGGCGATAGTATCAATTTTGGCAAACTGGTTTTCACGAATGTAGCGCTCTTTGTCGTTGTTGGACTCATAGTAGTACAGATTGAAGGTTTCCTTGCAAGTTCCCATAAGCCCAGGAAGGCTGTTGCAGTCTCGTAGGGTGAACTTGATCTCGATGTAGACGCGCTGGGCGCCTCCACGAGAAATCCAGTCAGTGCGCAGCCAGTTGTTCTGGTTTGGCTCCATGACATTGCACACCTGGTACGTCCGAATGGGAATGTTCTTCTCATCCATGATGCTCACCTCCTCCCACTGGTGAAAGCGCGCAACCAATTCATGTTACAAAAAGGCTTTCAACATATCTTTGAGCAATACATTTACATTAATACAGCCATAAAATTTAATCACGTTTTTGCTCATTTTAGAACCTTTTTGAATGACTGTTCAACCAATTGAATTTAGAAAGCACACATCGTTCATCACTACAAGCTGCTGAATGCTCATAATTATGAATACCTTTCAAAAAAAAAATGTGCAGGGAATACAAGTCAATATATCTCAGCAGTGCTATTAATTGATGGCCAAACTTTATGCATATTTTATGAATTGCATCTGATCCACTTGTTAGGTTCCAATCGACGCTCATGCGGATATTTACAGTCCATGAAAGGGATTTGCTTGGCTGAGAGAGAGGACATTTGCATCTTCAAATCAAATACTTATGCGATGCTTCGTGAACTCATAACACACACAAGAAAAAAATATACCGTAAATTCCGGACTATAAGCCGCTACTTTTTTCCCAAACTTTCAACCCTGCGGCTTATACAGTGATGCGGCCAATATGTGTAATTCTTCTAACGGCCGCCAGGGGCGCTCGCGTAGAAAAGGTAAGATTAAGACCGGTCTTTATGACACTGTTTAATTCCGACACTGAGGACGGTGACTTCGATGGCTTCAGTTCACAGGAGGAAGATGAAGACGGCTCACCATGATTTTCTTTCTTTGTAAATATGTTGACATGTTTTAATGTGGGCACATGCGGCTTATATACAGGTGCGGCTTATGTATGTACAAAATTGGTTTTCCTCTAAAAAATGTAGTGGGTGCGGCTTATAATCAGGTGCGCTCTATAGTGCGGAAATTACGGTATACACTTTATGGCTAGTCTGTGACATGCTAGTAATACTTTAATGTATGCCCATTTTAAGACACGAAGAGACAAAACACGTGTCCACTGCTTCTGTTGGTATGAACTCATTGTAGGAGGAGACGTAGACAAGGGCTGCTTGGATTACGTTATCTTGCGTGAGTAGTCTTATTTCTTCTGAGCAGGGAAGGGGGTGTTTTTTTAGGTACAAGTGTCCCTTCTTGACAGAGCACTACTCAGGGACATTTTTTTTGCTGTGAGTTTGGTTGGAAAAATGAGCGTGGCGGCCTGCTGCTGTATCTACATCATTGAAAAACCAAGATAACAATAACCACAACAAAGGAGTGTACGATAACCATTACGCTCTCAGGGTTGTGTGGTACCTTCACATAAACAACGTGATTTAGAGCTCGTGACTATGATTTCAGAAAATCTCCAGCATTCCCCAACGGCTCTGGGCTTTTCCGCTCACGTCATTTTGTGCGCTTGTGTTGTGGAAATCAAGCACCTTTCCCTAATCTTACGGAGGAGGCAGAATAAGACCAATTGGCTCTAATGAGAGGATGAATGCAGGCTTGCCGAGGCTGCCAAGGCTCTGTCAGTCACTTGTTTGTGATTCAATTGCAGAAGGGGGAATATGAGCACAGCACTGGCCAAGTTCATTGAAAACAGCTTCTAAGCAGACCCTGCGGCAGCTGCACCATATGTAATTCAGTTTCCCCTGGGTTCATATTTATTAAATAACATAGTAGATACTAACTTGTATTAAATTTTACAAAACATTAACGGGTTCATTTGAGGCCATGGATAAACTTGACTAGTGTTAAGAACACATTCTATCGAGCGGGACGATATCCAATCAGAGGTCAAGCACTATATCGTCGCTATTTCTTCCAGTATCATTACAGTTATCGTACATGTCTTATTTTTTCCCTCAACAAATTTACTGTGACATCTCATTCAACCATGGATCATCCATTTGGTTGACCTCGCCCCCGATTTCGGAAAAGTAGCGGTCATTCACTTCATGCAGTGGCTATAGCTGAACCCCACTGTACTCTCTCCCGTACTCATTCGATCCAGAGGACCCCCTCTCTACCAACAAGCCAACCCACCCCCTCTTCCTTCCACTCTCTGGTAGAAAAGGATATAAAGTTTCTCCACAAAGGGCGATTCAATTCATCGTCTATTCAGGAAACCTGACGCCTGCTGCAGTATTGCCCCTCTGACCATTACGGAGAAAGGCAGCGAGAAGAAAGGGGAGCATGTTTGAGGGGATAACTACAGGGGGTGTTCCAGGGAGTCTTCATGAAGCATACGGGCTGTTTTTAATCATTTTGTTTTCAGGATTATGAAGAATGCCCCTTGATCTTCATTTTAGCATAAATGATCAGGGATTAGGGTGAAGGTTCACCCTCTATTGGGTTCACCTGGATAACAACTTTTCAAAGAGTAACGTGTATTTATTCAGCGGTCCATTTCCAGATCCCTTGCCATAGGACGAGAATATCGCTTCCATTTTCTTTCGGTAGAGAAGTAAAAAAAATCCTGACAAGGAGACACTTACCCCTCCTTCTGTTGGATTGGCGACCCATCCGAGCTCCCCCTGTGCTGCTCTGGAGTCCAATAACGTGACTAGAAAGCAGGAATAGGAGAAAGGTACATTCATTCTCAGTCTGGTCATACACATCAGCACTGGCATGTAAGGTTGTCCAACTGAACTCCAACAAAGTGAGAAAGAAGAAGACAATATGGCTATCTCGGGAAAGAAACTTGATTTTTTTGGGGGGGGAGGCGTGGGGGGATTTTAACGTGCATGGGGTCAAGGAAAATTTTTTTGAAAAAAACCTTATAAGAAAGCAATTATATATATTAAAAATGTAATTGTAACATTTATATATATATATATATATATATATATTTATATATAAAATGTTACAATCAATTTTTTTAATTTAAACGTTGATTTTTTTCCTTTTTTAATTTAAAAAATCACTCAAAGTAACTACAGTATAATGTCACCCACCCTTTTTTGAATCTTTAAATTAACCCCCCCACACACACGCACTTGTATTGAATACCTGTTTCAACAGTGTTCGATATAATCGGAATCCATGACGAAAAACGTCTATTTAAACTTGAGCGCACGCGTTTGACTCCACAAATTGATTTGAGTGAACCAGAATCATGAAATATGTGCCAAGCAAATGGCCAAGAAAACCCAGATTTTTTTTTTACTGACGTTTTTTTATACCTAAAATAAGCAAAACAGGTATTATTGTCATGCACGCGCATGTATTTTAAAATGCATACAAATAACAGCATACGTTAGTTTAAATGCACGTGTCAATGGACAGCTGGAAAACATTCCCCAATATTCTTAACGACAATTTATTTGGGATATTTCATATTTGCAGCATGACGCATACGCTTTATTTAAATTTTTAAAAGTAGCCGACGTGTAAGGCAGCCGGGACACGCGCAAGGAGGCAGCGGACCAGTCGAGGACCTGAAAACCTACGGAGATGTGCTTGGTTTTATCTGAAACGTTTCAAAGGGCGCTTATAGTGCGCGCGCTTGTCCACCTCACATTCTGTTACAATTTTTCCAAACAGAAAATATGAAATGGCAAGTTTATCAAATGTCCGTCGCTAACCAGAAAAATGGAACGCGACTGACGCCGAAGAAGACCCCGTTCGGTCGGATACCGATGCGCAAATGACGCGTAAAGTCCTCGTTGTCTGATCTGTCCAACAATTCGGAAAACGAGTTGTTTTCAGGATAAACCGCCCCCACCCCTTCTCATCTTTGGATCTTTGGTTCTCGTTAGAAGGTCCGAGCCGATAGCCAGACCTCTCCGAGTGCCTCCTCGATGACTTTTGCTCCAACAAAGCAGTGTGAAAGTTGCAAACTAAGCACGTCAGTGAATGTTCATCAGTTAAATTATTTGCAGCTGGACGCAAAGGTTCACACACACTGAGAAGATAAGCGAAATTAAGACGTAAAGCTCACGTCACTCTTACCTTCATTAGGCGGGTATGTCCTCGACTGGGAAACAAGTGTAGAAATCCCAGAAACAAGAAAGGCAACCGTGAACAAAATCCCCGCCGTGAGTGCCATTTTTGCCATGGTGCCGGTTTCTCCTCTCTTATGCTTTATCTTTTAATTGTTTTGTCTTCTTCTCTCGGGTCCAGCTTTCTCTCGCTCGCTCTCTTTCTCTCCCTCCCTTACCCTCTTCCCCAGTGGAATAAGGGATAGAAGCGGACACCAGCACAGAGACGCACCACCCGGCGCACCACAGGCTGGAGGCGGGTCTTCACTGACTAGAACCCCCCCGTCAATCCAAATGGGAAATGGATAGAGAGGGTGGAGGTATGGGGGGTAGGGGGGGGGACAAATAACTCGGCCCCACCCGCGTGAACACCCCGCACAAGTCACTCTCTTCCCAGTAGCTTGCAGAGACGAGACAGAGATGGAGTGACGTGACATTTCCACGCGACATTTGCCACACAACCGTCAAATTCGACGGGTCACTGAGTGACATTTAAGGATAAACTGCGCCGAGTCTTATCCGGGGTCAACAAAGCATTGACAGTCAATTCGGCCATCTCCGGTCAGCCATCAGGTCAATGTGAGGCTGATAGTGGAAAGTAAAGTGTGCAGCCATTAGTCTATTAACTATAGCACATTTAATGGCCCGTATAACTCTTCTCCAATTGAAGTCAAACGCTTAATATGCAATGCAGCAGTTCATGATGCTGATCCAGCTTGTTGTCTGGCGCCAGTCAAGCGCAGACGCCGGTCCAAGGTGAGTCGCATTAGATCAAGGTCGCCACCTAGCGGGCGATATTGACGCCTGTTCCGCCTGCAAAATTGAATTAAACAAGCATCAGTGTGACCTTCTTAATAAAACACAGAATTGCACTTTGTGGAATTGACTATATCTATTTTGGGATCGAAGACGAGCCCACATTGGATGACTCTCTCTTGCTGTGTAGTTTTAATGTTGGACCAAGCACTTGTGAGTGGGCAAATCAAGTCAAGTCAAATTTATAAGAAAAAGTCTCAAAGCTCTTCAAGTGCCCACATTTGCCAAATATTAATGACATCCGCCAACGAAGAAACGAAGAAACAAAATTAAATATATATATATATATATATATATATATATATATATATATATATATATATATATATATATATATATATATATAACAATATATATATATATATGTATAAAAATATATATATATATATATATATATATATATATATATATATATATATATATATATATATATATTTATTTATTTATTTATTTATTTATTTATTTATTTGAGAGAGAGAGGTGGACTTCACATTAACACCCACCAACACACAAAAGGCAGTTTAACCCCCACAATGGTACTGTGCCAGAATTGATGCCAAGTTTGGCTGACTAGTCACGATTACATCAATTATCAAAATCATCGACAATGAAGTTCACAACCGATAAGCGGCTTGGAAAATGGATGGATGGGCGTCATCGTTGCTGCCGTTGATGCCACTGTTGTCCGTCCAATAGGTGATGGTAGTCTAATAAATTTGTTAAGTATTGTATAAACTGTAATCATAAATGACTGCAGCACAATAATTAGGTGTATGAGTCACATTGATGTACTCATTGCAGCTCCTGAATGACATAATTAGGCTCCTCCTCCTCATACATCTATTGGTAAGAGTATAGAGTTACAAAGTAAATAGACATAATGTCCAGAGGTTGATTCTTTCTTTCTTTCTTTCTTTACACAGAAAGCTAGACATAATAACATACTTTCAAAAAGCCAGTTTGAGAATGTTGAGCGAGCATGCGCTGACATATTGAAGTTCTCTTACTCAGGTTGTCCGTCGCTCCCTGGAAAAATTCCCGTTGCACCAATGGGGGTGGTACTGTCACTGTATGCGTAGGATTACAAGGCGTTTCAAGGCTATAGACTTCAAACTACAGATAATTTCCCCCAATATCACATTAATGGGAATCTGGATTGTGTCTTTTTAACACATTATGTGGCTTTTATAGATTACAGAGACACTTTTTCAGCTGGAAAAGATTCACCTTGCCTGAGTATCCTTGAGCAAGTCATTGGATAACATCTCCAAGGTCTTTGAGCCTCTCTCGTTAGCCAAAAGTGAATTTTATCACATGGATCCGATCCTTGTATTTCCTTTGTGGGAATTTTCATATCCGAATACATCTGTACCGACTACGGCAGCCATCATTTGGCGTGTCCAACTTGTGTCACGATAATGAGACAGAACAGGCGACTGCGGCTGTAAGACTTGCCGAAAATGAACAGGTGTCTGAAAGTTTTTCGTGACGACATATAATTGTGAATGGGAAACACCGTCTCTGACATTTTAGTAATTTTTTTTGGTCTCTTTATCCCAATATAGTTCAGCAATGTTTCGTCGTGTGTCGTGACATGGTGAAAAACAGCAACTTCAGTCAAAAAGTTGGACAGTGGTCAAGTAGCAAGATGTTTTATCTTTTGTTCGGCAGTAATAGTGGAAGTGGGCTGACGTCTGGGTGGGGCCTTTGCGGTGGTCCTAACGGAGCGAGAGTGGGCTTTGTTTGTGTCAAGTGTTTTTGATTGATGACACTCCCATCATTTCCTTTATTTTCCTGTCAACCGAAGCATCTTTTTTTCACTGGAGGATGGGGGGGGTAGGAAGAGCACACACTCATCTTTTCCTCCTTCCACAAACCCACTTAGCTTTCTCCAGCTGGCATCTGCTGCCCACACATCTGCATTGTGTGCCAATCACACACGCTGTCTCCCAATCCTTTGTTTGGGACCAGCACACGCACACACGCTCCCTCAAATTAGCTCACAAATTCCAGGACAGTTTTGCAATACATCCAACTGATGCTGGGAATATTTCTTTCACTGTGGATGCCATATGTGATGAGATCATTAAGAGAAAACTTTAACAGTTGAAATGAATCTGTAGAAAATCACGATCGAATTGTGTGGACAGCTTCATACTAACACAAACTGACACGGCACTGCAACTAATCCCCCACTGACAACATAACTGCAACGCAGACCTATAATCAACTCGTTGTTGTGTGATTCGAATATTCCAGGACAATAGGCAATTTCCTGCTTCAGAGTCAGCCTGTCACCGTTATGAAACCTTCATTGTCTACACATGTAATTTTGAGGAACAATTTAAGTTTTTACTGCACACAACTGCCCGGATATATTGTTGTTCTTCTCTTCGGTACTTTTTGTTTTGGCCTTATTCAGGCATTCAGGCAAATCATTCAGTGGAAATTGGAAAAAAATAAATGAATAATAATAAAAAAAGTACAACAAAACCCAAAGATGAAGATAAGCATGCATACTTTGATGCTTGCAGGGTTGACGTCTCCTGGGGTGTTCTAAGGTCTTGAATGTCACACCCAGTGCTGGTTAACCTCTGAACTTTTGTGTGACTTTAGTGGCAGATTGTCCGAATATTTTGCTGTGATGCAGAATTTTTAGAGCCAGGGGCAGCCGACTGTAGAGGTTTTTCTCCATATTGAATAAGGTGCTATAAAACGATAGTATGAATCAGATCATGCAACGGGAATTCATGTGCCATCTCCTCTAAATTACCGTAAATTCCAGACTATAAGCTGCTACTTTTTTCCCAAACTTTCAACCCTGCGGCTTATACAGTGATACGGCCAATTTATGTAATTTTTCTAACGGCCGCCAGGGGCGCTCGAGTAGAAAAGGTAAGATTAAGACCGGTCTTTATGACACTGTTTAATTCCGACACTGAGGACGGTGACTTCGATGGCTTCAGCTCACAGGAGGAAGATGAAGACGGCTCACCGTGATTTTTACAAGTACCGGTATGTTCTTTTACCAGACCTGTTATACTGTGTTGCTATTCTGTTGCTAGCGTGTTGTGACCATGTTGCTACAGTTTTACTGCCGCGTCACAGGCACCGTTTGGGAAGAAAGTTATATTATTATTATTGTTAAGTTATATTATTGAAACTTTGAAAATTCTCTCTGTGTACCGTGTTTCTTTGTAAATATGTTTACATGTTTTAATGTGGGCACATGCGGCTTATATACAGGTGCGGCTTGTGTATGTACAAAATTGGTTTTCCTCTAAAAATGTAGTGGGTGCGGCTTATAATCAGGTGCGCTCTATAGTGCGGAAATTACGGTAAGTCGGGTTGAATGTTGTTCTTAATGATTAGGATATTTAAGTTGAATATTTTCGTGTTCAGCTGTTGATATTGATCAGAATTTAAGCGCCAAAGGCAAAAAAAAAAATGTCGCTATAATGTCACAAGAATAATGACGCAAGTCAATCACATGGTATCATATATTGATTGCATTGCAGCTATGGATGATCCATTTCATGCCTGCTCTCTCGTCTTCATCGAGTTTTAGTCATTGTTTTCTCTAAATCCCTTAACTCCCCCCTCCTGGTCTAAGACCCCCTGGCTACTTGCCCTGCCCATCATCATTGAATCGACAGCATGACATAGAGTTCCTAAGACCACAGGAGGAAGGTGGTGCCCAGAGGTCAAAGCAAGTGGGAGTCAGTGGAGTCACCAGAATGTCTAAGATGAAATCAGATCTACTGGACTGGAAATAGACGCAAATAAGTACACGGTCAAACAAAGCCTTCTACTTGTTTCGTGGATCACAGCAAGCCCAGTCGCTGCATGTAATCATCCAAATCGCCTTACTTTAACAATCCTATAAACTTTTGTTCACTGGGCCGACAAATTTAACAACGGCAAAAAAAAAAAAAAAAAAAAAACGGCTGTGTCATTATCCCTTTCACATTTTTATTCTTAGAACCTTCCAAATCATATCCAGTACCAGTAAAGCATGTGCATGCAACCATAATCCGTTGAGCTTTAGTAAATAAGTCCATACGCCCGTAAATAAAACAAAGACAAAGGCAGGGGGAGTGGTAAGAAAATATGGGTATGCCATTCACCTTTTACATTCTATTTGTCTTCCGGGACCCTTTTTCCTCAATATCGACTATTGCTCCCAGATTTCACTTACTACACTTTCACCATCGTCTGACTTTTTGTTCTTACAACATAGTATTTAACGTGCATCATGGTGTACTCCCTTCACCGCCTATCCGAAAATGAGGTGCTTTAACCAGCCACACCATGCTGAAGGGTCTGCCTCATCGTTGAATTGCGTATCGGTGATGTAAGGGCTTTTCCTCATCGGAGCTCACGTTTGATGTCAATAATTCCAAAATATTGTGCAGATCGCTTTGATATATTCACAGGTTGGCGTGGATAAGAGTACGAATGTGCATTTGAATTTTGGCGTCGAGTGGTCACCGTTTCAAACACGAGGTGACAACGAAATGTCACAAATCCATCCATATTCCAAACCGCTTGATCCTCACTAGGGTCGCGGGGGGTGCTGGAGCCTATCCCAGCTGTCTTCGGGCAGTAGGCGGGGGACACCCTGAATCGGTTGCCAGCCAATCGCAGGGCACACAGAGACGAACAACCAACCACGCTCACATTCACACCTACGGACAATTTAGAGTGTTCAATCAGCCTGCCATGCATGTTTTTGGAACGTGGGAGGAAACCGGAGTGCCCGGAGAAAACCCACGCAGGCCCGGGGAGAACATGCAAACTCCACACAGGGAGGCCGGAGCTGGAATTGAACCTGGCACCTCTGCACTGTGAAGTCGACGTGCTAACCACTGGACTACCGGGCCGCTATGTCACAAATCAAATCAGGAAAAAAAATACGTAATTAAATCACCGCAGATTCTTTTGGAGTGGGTGAATTTGAGTGCTGATATCATTTTTACATACAGATCTATTATGTGCTATAATTGCCAATGTGGTCCAGCTCACTGAAGTGTCTCTTTAAGTTTGTGGGGTTTGTTTTTTATTTATTTATTTATTTATTTTTTGCAACTTATACACAAAAAGCGTATTTCGTTAGACTGGGCACTCCACTGCATGAGTTGGGATGGGATCAACATAAAATGTAAGATATACAGTTCATATTTTGGTTTGTTTTGTGGTGGTTCTGTGACGTCTGAAAGGGATTCTCATTCTAGAAGTCATGTGTACCCAGTTACTCCATTTAAAGTTGGCTTTTGTAAGATGAATTGTCCGTTATCGCTAAATTCAAAGTACATACCAGCTATCTCTGTGCAACTAGCATTTCAATGTAAAAGATTGTGCACTGAGGTCACTTGGCAGCTTCATCAGGAGGGTAAAAAAAAAATGTGAGGCTATATATTTTTATGGCATGGCACAAGGCACTTTGGCACGCTTCCTAATTGTCACGTTTTATACAAGGAGAGACAAGGAAGTGCACAGATGCTAGCATGGAGAAGATATCAGCGATGTATAAATGTCTTCCTTGTATTTGTTAATCAATTCAAGTTGGAGCTGTCACACGACGTAAATTACAGTTTCACAAACAGTACATAGTGCATGCGCAATTAGCAAGATCAAGGTTCTATTGTGTATATTAAAAAAAAACATGATGTCATACTCTGGCTTCATACCATACGGAATTTTCCAAACAAAAGGTCCAGCAGTGGTTGTGATAATTGCGGTCATTCAACAGGACTTAAATCACCATCTCTGATTTCATATCTACTGTATATCCAATTTTGTTCAGTGATTCACGTTGACATATAAGTGCAAGTCAGTCCGTATCCGATATCAATCAAAATATACATGTGCCCAAAACACAAGTAAGCAGCCGAAAACGAGTCTCGTCAGGGCCAGTTTGGTCAGTGCAAGTAGAAAGAAAAGAAAGATTTTAAATTACAGTTTGGCACCACTATTTTAAGACCTTCAGCCAGTCCGTCATGGTCAGACCGTCATTGTCATTTTAACCACTCTTCCATCATCGCTAAATTATCGTTCACCAGCACTTTTTTTTTTTTTTGATAGATGGACTGACTAAGGTAGGGCTGAGTATGGTAATCATCTACAGGTGGGATGGTTGCTATGGCCTCCCATTGCTGCACGGTGACACCAGCGTGGCCTTATTGAGTTGCACATCCAGGGAGAGAGCTGTCAAGCTGTCCAGGGCACTGGCAATTACGCACGGGAAGCATAACACACTATGACTTCCTGGCAAGGGATTCTTTCAGTTTTATTAGTCCTCGCATGACATTTTACACAAACCTCAGCCCCTTAAATCGACCACATCCATAAACCCAGATTTTTCTTGTGCAACATGAAACTTAACGTCTGTATATTCAAATGCCAATTCGAATGAAGTTGGGATATTGTATAAAATGTGAATACAAAGTGAATACAATGTACAATGATTTGCAAATTCTTTTCTACCTAAATTCAATCGGATACACTTCACACTTCAGGTACTCAACAGTCCGAGGTCCCCGATTGTTGTATTTTGCACTTTGTAATGCTCCACACATTTTCAAAAGGATAATGGTGGACACTTTGTATCGGTCTGTCGTGGTGAAGAAGAAAGAAGCTGAGCCAAAAGATGAAGCTCTCAATTTACCGGTCAATCTACGTTCCAACACTCACATATGGTCATGAGCTATGGGTCGTGACCGAAAGAACAAGATCCCAGATACAACGGCTGAAATGAGTTTTCTCCGCAGGATGTCCGGACTCGTCCCTTAGAGATAAGGTGAGATACTAGGTCATCCAGGAGGGGCTCAGAGCCGAGCCTCTTCTCCTCCACGTCGAGAGGAGCCAGATGAAGTGGCTTGGGCATCTATTTCGGATGCCTCCTGAGCGCCTCCCTAGTGAGGTGTTCCGGGCATGTCGGTCGCAATGGCAGGAGGCCCCAGGGATGACCCAGGACGCACTGGAGAGACCATATCACCCAGCTGGCCTTGGAATGCCTCGGGATCCCCCGGGAAAAGCTGGAAGAAGTGGCTGGGGAGAAGGAAGTCTGGGCTTCCCTGCTCAAGCTTCTGCCGACCCTGGATAGGTGGTAGAAAATCGATTTATGGATGGATGGATGGATGGATTTTCAAAAGGAGACTGGACTACTGACAGTTCAGTCTTATACTTGCACTCTTTTATTACACTGTAAATCATCAATAACTTTTTTTAAAGTGCTTTAAGTGTAGCTGTATTAGCATGAGAGACATTTAGACATATAAAACCAATGTGACATGAAAAAAAAATAATGAAAAAATTAAATGCTAAATTAGGTTAACAATGCCCACCCTCAGTGGTCCGAGATGATTCATGGCTATTGGCCAAAAAAGCAAAATGCTCTCTATGAACGCCGGGCAGCACAAACAAACCAGCTCCAGCCAGAATGGTTAAGCCAAGGTCGGGCAGTCCTCATCATGAAGGACCCGCAGAAGAAGTATGCGTGTGTGGATAGATATATAAGAAAACTATCCATCCATACATTTCAATACCCCTTATCCATTTTAGAGTGAGAACTGGGAGAGAGTAACTGGGCATTATAAGGGTTAATTTTTAGCAAAACCAAGCACACCCACTGAAGCACACAATCTGAGTCGCTGACATCTGTTTACGTATTGACATGCAATAAACAAATACACAGATGGTGGAGAAGAAGAGAACAATGACAAAAACCCACTTACATCAACCATCAAAAACACACAGCTAAAAACGTGCATGTGTTGATACCAAACTGTGGCCCACTCACGCCAAACATCAAGCCGTGGGCCACAGATGCTCTGTGCGACCCCCAAGGGACCCAAATTCATCTCAACATTCATCTACATGTGCAGCCGGTGAGGGAGAGAGCAGAAATAAAACTTTCGCAAATCTTACTACTATTCCCATTCTCACAGCTCCACTTCCCTCACGTACACATATCGTATTTATACACATTTTACACACACTCAAGTAGCCACAGTGTGCCAAAATAGCAATTACCGTGCCACACTGTTCGATAGAAGCAGCTGCCCCCTGGAGCAGTCTCTTGCTATTACTTAGGTGTAATCGCATTGCGGTGTCTCGATCCAATTTGGAAAAGAATGGCATCATGTATTTGTGGGCTGGGGAAGTTTATCTGCATTGGAGATGAAGGTATGAGTAGAGTGTGTGTTCTCTTGTGCCAAGATATGTTTTGTGTACTAAATACATTTTATGTCTTTTTTTTTGTCTTGCAAAATTAGCAGACAGGCAAAATAGACAAGATGGGATTGAAAATACCATGTCATCAAGCCGTTTTGAATAGAAATGGGTTCTGTCTTAGTAGAAAGAGAAATACATTCGTTTCAGGTCCGTGTTGACATCCATTGCACTGATACAGGAGTATGAATACATACGTGTAGCAAAAGATCAGAATAAATACGGGTAAAAAGACCATATTTAGGGAGATAATTGTGTGTATTGTAAGTTTAGGATTTCCAAGAGCCAATGAGAAGAAAAATTTGGACGACAGTATTCTGAATTAACCCTCATCGAAATCATATTAGACATATGTGGAAAGCATCCGAAACAAGTACCTGAGACAAATGGTGGAGTTACCTCATGTAGAGGATCAAGTACACGAGTCTCAGTGAAATTTGCAAACTGTTCGATTGTAGGTATTGCCTACATTGACAATGGCCCAAGCAGAGCTCAGAGTTGTCTCCCTTGTGTAAAGACCGGGTTTCTCCACAATATATAGATTAATACCTGGCCGTTGGACATTTACCCACTTTGTAACATTTTGTAACATTTTCCTCCTTTGTCATCCCATATGCATTCGAAAGTTGCTTTCCTAATATTCGCCATACTTTACAGTTAGTGAACTTGTATAGATAACGAACGCCACTGTTCTTTCTGTGCCAACAATAAGCGCGCATCCTGATTACATCATCTTTGTTTTCAAACTGGAAATGGGTCTACGGTCAATGGAAGCAACCCAGCTGTCTTCAGCCCCGCAAACAAACACATGAGACAGGCGGGGCATGTTTCGGTCAGTCATCAGCAAAACAGGCATCCATTGGTGACAGACCGAGAGGTCTGAGAGGTTCATTTTTTCCATTCCATTCCAAAGGTCATGACTAAAATATTCTGCCGTATTTTCCGCTCTATAAGGTGCTTCGGAGTATAAGGCGCACCTTCCGTGATTCAATTTTAAAGCTGTTTTCATATACTGTATAGGGCCTACCACATTATAAGGCACACAGAATAGAAGCTACAATAGTGGCTGCGGTTGCGTTATGCATTCACTATATGGTATAGATTTAGCTATGCTAAAGGGAATACAATATAATACATTTTTATTTATATGGAATTTTGACAACTGCTGCAGCTGTAACAAAGCGCTTCACAGAACATTTAAAATAGTACGTCCAAGAAATCACAATATTGATCCATATATAAGGCGCATCAGATTATAAAGTAAACTGTCGGGTATTGAGAAAATGGAATGCTTCTAGGTGTGCCTTATATTGGAGAAAATACGGTACGGTACTCTTTCAGACTATCACAGCAGTATATCCGTTCAATATCAAAATATGGACCAAAAGCAAAGTGACATCAGACACTTTCCCTTTTTTACATCTTAAATTATCGTAAAAGTTATCAATGCACAAATGTGTTTACTTTTAAGCATGTGACGAATTATCTTGCCCCCTTCAAACACCAATGACATACCAAACCACTTCAAGCACACTGAATCAATTTACAGCTAAAAGCAAGCAATCTTCTCTCTTCCCCATCCCCATTTATACAGATATGCCATTGCAAAATCCCATGTGTCCCACTTGCAATCGAACCTTCGCTTCATACCGCCCCTTGCACTCTCTCTCTCTCTCTCTCTCTCTCTCGAGTGAGTTCCCTCTCAAAGGTTGCAGGTAAATGGGGTAATCTCCTGGTCTGTCCTCCCTCCCCCCATTCGTCATGAATAGAACTCAAGCACCCCATTGCAGCATTTAGACCCCCACACTCCTCACAGCTCCCCAAAATGCGCTGATCTCTCTCTCTCGCTCTCCACCCCCCTCCCTTGCCTTTTCCTCTCCTCTCTCATGCTATCTAATCACAGTCCATTAGTCGGCCCATTAAAATTCTTTTGTCCAATTTGGGAGGAATGTTACCCTTGTGAAAAAATAGAGTGAAGCCACAATAGGGCCTTTTCAAATCGGGCTCGACTTTTATTACGTAGAGTCACAGAGGCGTGCCACCCACCTTCAAGCTGTGTCTTCCACTTCCTCTCCTGTTTGTGTTCCTTTCTGTCCATATGACCACAAAGTTAAGGAAAGGGGAATAGAAGCCTTCTTAGGTTCATAAATGATCAGTGTCACTGTTCGCAAATAAACCTAACCTTGGATATAACCCCTACCAAATTACAAACAGGAAACTGCCATCATAAATATGACTGTGTGAACAACCTTCTATTTAACAATCTGTTGATACCCACGGGTCCTCGGTTTATGGAAGTCACATCATAAAGGGTCCGAAGGCACGCAGTGAGGTGGGTTTTGCAGCGGTGAAAGAATGTCATCACGTAACACACTTGCTCAAAGAACGTACTGCTTATCGTTTAACTGCTTATATTTTTAGCCTAGCAACATTTTACATTCAAATATTTAACGTCTTTGACTTTACTGTGTTAGCAAAAGTTAGCGTCGTGATTTATGTACAAACTCGGATTACAGCGTCACCATTGTAAAGGAATTATGAGAGAGCATCACGTTATTTTGAATAACGTGATGCTGATTAGTCATAAGTGACGTTTTGAATACCGGTAGTTTCCCAGACAGTGCGACGCGAAGAAAAGTGTGAGGTCCATTCCAACTGTTTCCATCAGAGCGGCTGGCATAACCTCATAGGCCAGCAGTGTTATCAGTGAACTTGCTTCGACAGTGGCTGGAGATGACAGGCAGGTATGACAGGTCAAGACATCCTGATAAAAGATGGTGCATGTGTGTGTTTGGCAGACAGGGATGCTCAAGCGGGTATTGAACTCATCCATGTGTGCTCCAACGCTGACAAAACTCACTTAAGACGACAGTATGTGCCAACTGTACACGTCACTCTTTGTTTCTCAGAATTTTTCAGAAGAAGCGTGGGGGTATTCTCTTTGACCCTCCCATCTATAATTATCAAAAGGGTACAGCACTCATCGTGTTAGAATATGTTACAATTAATGTTCTCGAAGGGTTCTGAAATAAGAACATATACTTTGTGTTACTGTAGCGGAACGGTACTCGTGAATGTGCAACATTTGCGGCTGTGCAACAAAGTATGTGCTTTCGAGTGTCCTTGGACCCCATTTTATCCAAATTTCATATACCCGCCTAGGATGGTGTTCACCGAACTGAAAAACGGAACCTGAGTTTTTATACCACAGCTTACAGACTATCAAAGGATGTATGTATGTCTATGTGAAATTATACCAGAGGCGCTATGATGGAGCATCAGTAATGTGCTGTTCTTCCAGTGTCTTATATTTGTCTACTGGCAGTTGAGAGTTGATACTTGAATCAATAGTGAACTGACTTAACTTGTTTATTAACGTGCTTGCTGTCAAGCAGTTATGGTTGATTGCGTTTTTCCTGGTTCATTATTGACAGTGACCTTGTTTGTACTTTGTCGGTTTTGTGTTGTACTTCAATCAATTTGTCTAGGTTTGTGGGATCCGTCTGGCAGACGGAAGCAAATATTGCCGTCTGTGAAGGCTGAAATTGTCTCTCACTTTTGAAAGGGAGACTCTCATCCAAAGCTCAGCCGAAACTACGAATTGGCAAAGTCAATGATTTTTACAAACATTTGATAATTGCAACAAAATCATGGCAGACTTTGACAGATTGAACGATTATCGTAAACGGTATTGGGGTGCGGCACATTCTGAACTGGAGAAGTCACTTTTCATTTGCTGACTGAATGTTGTCTTCATACTGTATGCACGTATTTTTAAATGACATGTGTATAGTGTCATTACATGGTGATTATTTTACATCTAGAAATGTTTATACATTGTAGTTGGCGGCCATTTTATTTTACGCACAGATACATTATGTTCCTTGAGGTACTTTGTAACGAGGTTCGACTGTACTTTTTGGTTTATTAACTCCAACGTCTTGTCGTGTGCATGCCAAACTTGCCACTCAGCAAAAGAACCGCATGCATTTGTAAATACGCTCTAAACACGCACTGGTTCACTTGGACCATTCTGATACTCGGAGCGTTGTGCACATGTGCTACTCGGTTATTCAAAGTGCCCCCAAAAAAAGAGTCCTTAGGTCGCTCTAGTTGCAGTGTGTCAGGCCGTACAGATGGAAACAGATCATGCACAAACTGCTAATTGGTTTATAGCATGCGCTGCACTCCACAATTAATTGGAGGAGAGCGTCTTCCAAGCACATGCAATCTCAGAGTGGTGTTTGGGCGCCAGAATGAATTTCCGGACGCAACTAAGCGAGCAGGCATTTTGGATGCCGGTCAGAGCTCTAATTTTAATATATGAAAGTTGCAAATGAGTATAAGTCATAGCAACAGATAAAGTATGAAAAAAAAAGTGTGACTTTTGGTCCGAAAAATATGGCAAATGCAATTTCGAATTTTGGTGTTGTTGTTGTTTTTTTTCTTAAAATGTCATTTTAATAGGGTAAAGAGTCTGAGTACATTTGGCACCTTTGGAGGTAGCGAGAAATAACGACACAGGAACCAAGCTGTCTCTTCAAAGAACAAGACACGTCAACACTATTTCTTGAACTGGGCTCCGAGACAACGTCTGCCCCACTGGGCAACAACCTGTCAACAAGGCCTCGATCCTTTATCACCCTCGCCTCCATTTGTTGGACCTCCCACCTCCCTCTCCATTTGCAGATAACCACCGCAGAGCAGTGTGTTTGTTAGGGAGACAACACAACCGGAGGCCCGTACTGCTAATTGTCACTCTCTCTAATTTTTGTTGTCAACCTTATCTATTATCTTCCTGTATTTTCAGATAAGCATTGCGCATTATTATTATAATTAAAGAATACTTCTTGAGTAACATAGAACTGTTTTACTTACTTAACGACAGAGATGTCACAGTTTTAATTTTCTCTCCCAAAGTATATCGAGGCGCTCCACTTTTGTGCTAAAAATAGTCGCCCACAATCTCTTGCTGTCGAACTGTTATGTTGTGAAGTTTAAATACCTACATTAGTTTAGACAACTAGAAGTGTTTGGTGCACTTTGACAACCTTTTTCAATTTGTCACTCCAAGCTGTTGTTCCATGCCAAACTGTCACGTAAAACAATTGATTCAACAACGAACGAACCTCCCCTGGCTAAATTGTTCAATGATAAGTTGAAGTTACTCTAATAAGGGGTTTGGCAACAAGAAATTGTTTGCAATATTTCAACGTTATTATTGATTACAGTAAAGATTAGAAATGTTGGTACAGATTTTAGCAGGCATCATGGAAGTTGACATGTTTGCTCTCGCGGCCACCGAAAACGATGCCGCAGGCCACATGTGGCCGCCAGGCCTTGAGTTTGACACCTGCGGACGAAACCTACTTTGAAACACTACGTTAAAATCCTAACCTTATTTTTAAAACCGACTTTCAAACCCTCCTTTTAAACCCTAACCCTACTTTGAATCCAGAGGTCACAGATTCTGATGGTTATGTACCCAATTTAACACTTAACCCTAAATCTGCATAGCAATCTGTCCAATGCCTTCAATTAAAAAGTAAAGCCACTAAGACTGGCAACTGCACAACCAAAGCATAAGCTATGAAATGAAGACAAAAGGCTATACAAAATAAATGATGACCATTTTATGGAAGTTGTAAATATAAGTCCATGCTTCTGATAGCGTTTAAGCCAACAGATCAAGTCTTGAAGGCACTGACTGAACACCACTGGTCAAACGAAACTGTGTTACTTTTTTTTTTTTTACTGTTTGTCAGGAGACACTCATCCTTTGTAGATGAGATCCTCGCCTTAGTGTCAGCACACACTCGCACGCACACACGCATGCGCACGCACACTCACACAGTTCCTGTTCTCACCACGTATACGTTTGTGTCCTTAATTATTGCAATGCAAATTTGCACACATGCCTGCACAATTACTTCCTGTGATTATTGTGTTTGGCTATTGCATTTAACACCCGAAATCCCCTTATCTTTAAGAATGGCAAAGAGCAAAACACCTGATCTAAATCCTATTGAACGTTAATGAAAGAAGTTGAAACATTCAGTCTGGAAAAAAAAAATCCTTCAAACCTGTTCAACTGGAGCAGTTTTTACACGAGGAATGACCCAAAATGCCCGTCAAATGGGCGCGCACAAATCGCAGTGAGAGTTACAGAAATTATTTGATTGTAGCGATTGCCCTAAAAGGTTGACCAACAAAATATGACATCATTTTTGTTCAAGCCACTTTCATGAATTTGTTGGACCATGAATCCATTAAAACAGGCAATACTTAATTTTTAATTTGTTATTTTTGAATCCACTTTTGTTGGTTTTTACTTAATTCAGAAACTATTGTGGAGGTTTGAATAGAAATGTACCAACAACTGTTTTGTTCACTTGTGTATGAAGCATGAAGCCGACCTAGGAGAGCAAAGGTTGAAATGCATCCATCCATTTTCCGATTCGCTTATCCTCACAAAAGTCTCGGGGGGTGCTGGAGCCTATCCCAGCCGTTTTCGGGCGGTAGGCGGGAGACACCCTGAACCGGTTGCCAGCCAATCGCATGGCACACAGAGACAAACAACCATCCGCACTCACACTCACACCGAGGGACAATTTTGAGTGTTCAATCAGCCTGCCAGGCATGTTTTTGGAATGTGGGAGAAAACCGGACAAAACCCACGCAGGCCCGGGGGAGAACATGCAAACTCCACACGGGGAGGCCGGAGCTGTAATTGAACCTCTGCACTGTGATGTCAACGTGCTAACCACTGGCCCACCGGGCCACCAAAGGTTGAAATTGGTCTCTTTTTGATTGAAAATGATGATGAGATAGCAAATGCTTTCCTTAGTCAATCATAGAAACTGTATCCCAGTCTGCTTACACCACTTTCTGAGGCAGGAATGCTCACTATGTGACAAAAGCAGTTATATGTTTGTTTGTTTGTTTGTTTGTTTACAAAAGGTCATCATCATCAGATTACTGCAAATCCAAGGAATGTGCTGGAAGAACCTTTGACTGTGATGCATCCATAAGAATCACATACCGATCTCCAGTGTGAGGTTCGGTGTGTAGCTAGAGGGTTGACAAGAATTATTTTATTGATTTTTTTACATTTTTTGTTACATATGTTGGATACTAAGTTAACGTTAAAGATGCGGTCACTTTTGTGACCTTAACGTGCCTGTCCATGAAGGATGACGCCTGACTTTGATCGGGGTCGTGGTAGAGCACCAGCAGACTGTTTACCTACCGAGATGGGTGAGAAAAGGGTCACTAGGAAGGAAAGCATTTCATCTCAAACCACCTCATTTCTGCACGCGCTTTCTCTCGACATGTCGAGCTTCACTTTTAACCCTTTCAGGGGCAGCGCTTACTACAATGGACAGCGTATCGTGTTATCAGGTACAGGGTGCATGAAAGGGTTTAATATCAAGTCAGCTAACCCCTCGTGATTGCTCAGGTCAATCTTGTTTCATGTTGAGAGGAAAGAAATTTCATCTCTGCTGTATGTTACACAAACAGTACATTTGACAATAAAGTTGATCCAATCCAATCCAATCCAATCAAAAGACACATACAGATATAGATAGACAACCATTCATATTCACTCATATGGAAAAGCTACCGTCTACATTCACTCCTTCAATGATTACAAACTGAACCCACTCTGCTTGCATGAAAGTCAGTGGAATGAATTACTACCCTAGCAGTGTCTACCCACTAGATCACTGTGGAAGAATTAATTTTAACTGTGCGTGTGGGCATTTTGTCAATACCGAGGGAAGGTCCATCAGTCTGTCACTGACGGATGTCAGTGATGTTCCGGACAGAATCGGACCCTACAAATGTAGACCCAGGAAAATTGATCTAACAAAAATATTTATTCAGAAAAAATAAGCGCAAGTCCGATAAAGTACAAATAATGACGCCGGACAACAAGCCTGGAATAATGCGAAGAAAACAAAACGTTTTTGCATAAGCAAGGAAAAAAAAAAACATAAATCAAGAGCCAAAAACGGAAAGAGAGTAATAGGAAAGCGTCTCGACGAAATGCTCATGATCAATGACTTGAGCAAGGCGAAATTATCCGACAGCTTGAAAGGTTTAAGAGGGGAAATATACTGAAATTAGATTCTTGATGATTGATTGATTGGGTGCTGTTATGAGTAGTACTCTTAAAATGTCAATGCGAAATCCATGGTATCTCTGTTTGATGTATACGGCAAGTTCTGTAACCGCGTTAACAAAAAAAGACCCGTTTCGGCCAAGCCATTTGTTTTGACGTGTTTCCAAAATGTTTTGGTGATCGAGTGTTACAGTTCCTAACTACGCTTCAGTTATTAACCAACAAATCAATTTGTTTTGGATGCAGCTGGATGAGAAGTTGACCTGTGACCAAAGGTTTGATTGCCCTGCTTTTTCCATTGTAATGAATGAGCAGTTCCCCCGTGTTGTTTTAAAATGTGGCTCTGCACTCCGCTGTAACCCACAACTAAACAAACCTATACTGCTTCGTGGTGTAACACACCAACCACCAACCAAAGTGACTCAAGTGAAACAAAACCACAAACAACAACGAAAATGGTGAAAATGCAATCAAGAGTCCATTGCATGGTAAGTAATGCCCAAATGCGAACATGAGAATCCTCTTTGCAGGAACCGACTCCAATGCAAACTAACGGTCTAATGTGAAATTCCCTGCAGCACAGTTATTCAGTTTTAGTTGGCACGGTAGGCAATGAAAGTGCAGAATCTCCAGGCTCCTTTCGTGCAACATCCTGACCGACCGGTGGGACTGCAGCTGGAGAGGCATTTAGCCAGAAAACATTACAGCGAGACTGCGTCACTCTTAGTTACATCCACTCAGTGCGGATAGCAACACAGCATACAGTAAATCCATCCATCCATTATCCAAGCCGCTTATCCGGAAGGGGGTCGCAGGCGCGCTGGAGCCTATCCCAGCTGTCTACGGGCAGTAGGTGGGGCACACCCTGGACTGGTTGCCAGCCAAACACAGGGCACACACAGACGAACAACCATCCGCACTCACACTCACACCTACGGACCATTTAGAGTGTTCAATCAGCCTGCCATGCATGTTTTTGGAATGTGGGAGGAAACCGGAGTACCCAGAGAAAACCCACACAGCCACAGAGAGAACATGCAAACTCCACACGTGAAGGCTGTAGCCCGGAATCGAACCCCAGCCCTCTGCACTGTGAGGTGGATGCGTTAACCAGTAAACCACCGTGTCATCCATATGCAGTAAATGTCCCTTTGAAAGCAAAAATAAATAAATAAAATAGCATGCAGAGTTTTTTTTTTTCTTCCACAACTATGTACATGGATGTTTAACTTGTCAACGACAGATGCACCCCAGGGGAAACACTGGATAATTAAGTTGGTCATAAATTAAAGGGAACTCATTGTGTTCCAATTATACATTATATTTTGGGATTGCACAGAGGCAATTCACTGTTGGGCTAACATTTACAAGACTGCGGTACGGTTGTTTCTCTCTTTTGTGTCTGGGACTGAATGGGAGCAAATGGTCAGTGCGTTGCGAAGCCCTTGGCTGTGGGAAATTCTTGAAAAGATTGTTCTATTTTTTGGGTCTGATTAATTTCATGTTCATTCGCTACATATACAAATATGATACCTGCACAAAAGTATATATCCAGGTATGTTTATCGTAAGATTACAATGCTCACTTGTGACATTGGAAGTGAATTATTCATTCAACAAGTGATTTGTATTTTTGTCATAGTATCAAACTGCATCAAATATACCTAAATTAGTGACTTGAGAGGGGCAAAATTCCACAAAGTAGAACCACTTTTCAATGTGATTGGTGCACCGCAAACTCCAACCGAAATAAGCATGCCAAACGTGTCTCCTGACAGTGTCAATTGAAACATAACATTTGTAACTTTGTCTGATTTAGCTCTTGCACATCTTGACAAGTATGCAAATTTCTGACACAAGACGTCGAGGACGCAAACGTCAAGTCTGTCAGCGAAGCAGACGCACATGCCGAACACGCACCGTGCAGAGGGCATTATGTTGAAGAGACGTGTCAACTGACACGTTCAAGTGACTGCCAATGCGTGATACTATGTTGGCTCGTATTTAAAAGCATGTTTTAAATCTCTCCACGAGAGATGCATGTAGCATTATTTCATCATCAAGACTGTATGTCTATACAGTATGTCATCATTTGCAACGGGGCTGTCAAACGTCACATCTGCTACAAGTGCTTCTTAGATGATGGCCACAAAGAAATGACAGCCCCTTTGTTTCTCTGAACAGCCTCCGCGTGATATCCATTCATAGCGCCATAAACACAATTGTGTCGCATGATGTGTATGAAAAAAAAAAAAACAATGCTGTGCTGCCTCTGCCTGTGTAGATAGTGACAGCATAACAAGGTGATGGTGAAGGGGGACGGAAAGACAGGAATTGGTGGTGAGCGGGGGAGTGGATATGTTGGCAATGAAAGAGGTGGTGTGTTTTTTTTTGGATTCAAACTTAGCTATTTGAAGATAACTGCTGACACAAGTACGAACAATTTGTTGAACCCTTTCATGAACCCTGTAACTTGATAACGTGATAAACTGTCAACTGCGGTAACCACCGTCTCTGAAAGGGTTAAATCAAGAACTGTCTTCGGTCACTGATTGTGCGTCACGTTTATTCTTGGTGCAGTTCCAGTAGAATATTATTTTGGCTTGAGTTTTGGTGTCTCCACTCACTGCACAGAGACATTTTTTCCATCCCTGAACTGTTCTCCACCCTCACTGAGGACCCATTAGTGAAGGCGGTGTACATTTTCCTAGCTCGTGGGTGGAATAAAAAAAAAAAAAGAAAAGAAAAACGCACAAAATCTGTGGTTTTAGCATCTGGATTACTGAAGTCTCAGGTAGGCGCATGGTGCATTTAACCACAATGGAAACACAAAACTCCCTCCGCATCATCCCTTTTCAGATCAGATCTATATGTCTCTGCTGTGGAAGCCATCTTGGTATCCAAGGAAGCATGAGCACCATCTTCATTGGATGTTTATTCACAATACTCTTCAAAATAAGACCTACAAAACCACTTTTCTCTTCAATTCAGTTTACCAGTAAATGAATTTCCAACACGCAATATATCTATTGGGGGTGTGAAGAAAACTACCGGTACTCGATCGTTGGTATTGATTTAAAAGATGTGAGTGCATCGGTAAGCAAACAAATGAATTGGCCTCAAGATAACTTGAACTCGTCAAAAAACGATGACAAGGTTGTAAATCTGGATCAAGTGATGTTGATGACGATTTGTTTTTAGACTTATAATGCAGTGCGCCCTAGACTGTACATGAAAACAGTTTTAAAATAGGCCATTCATTGAAGGTCCGCCTATAACCTGAAGCACCTTATAGTGCAGAAAATATGCTATATATACACAAATATATATATATATATATATATATATATATATATATATATATATATATATATACACACATACACACACATCCATTTTCCAATCCGCTTTATCCTCACAAGGGTCGCGGGGGTGCTGAAGCCGATCCCAGCTGTCTTCGGGCAGTAGGGGGGCACCCTGAACCGGTTGCCAGCCAATCACACAGAACGAACAACCATCCACGCTCACACTCAACCCACAATTTAGAGTGTTCCATTAACCTGCCATGCATGTTTTTGGAATGTGGGAGGAAACCAGAGTACCCAGAGAAAACCCACACAGGCACGGGGAGAACATGCAAACGCCACACAGGGGAGACGGGATCGAACCCGCAATCTCTGCAATGTGAGTTTGACGCGCTAACCACTCGACCACCAGGCCGCCCATGTGCGCGTGTGTGTATGTGTGTGTATATATATATATATATACACTGTATCTCCACTGCAGCATGTTAAAGTCAACCATTTCAGACTTTCAGTAACAAATGACATTTAAAGGGGCCTTTGGGTTGTACAGTCAGGATTTGTCTGATTATGTGGCAAAGCTATGCCTCTTAACGTGGGAGTTTGAATCACATGCCCGTGCGTCCCGCATGATATCGCATGAGATTTGCAGCATATCACAGAAAGCTTGCACTTCAGCAGGCACCAAAGGATTTCCTATGTTTTGCATGCTTGCGCCAATTTTGTGACACTTATTTCACAGGAATGGGACAGCTTCAACGAGGGTGATTCAAATAAGTGAGAAACGCAGTTTGACACCAGTTATTTTTCCCCCTCTCTTCAATGAATCTATTCTTTTCTTGTTTTTACTTCTGAATGTCAACAGTAGACGGCAGCGAGGCCTATTTGTCAGCATTTCTGCCTCACAGTTCTGAGGTTCGAATCTCCAGTGCTTCTGTCGTGAGTTTGCATGTTCTCCCCCTGCTAGTGTGTGCTTTCACTGGCATCCTCCCTACAGTACAAAACCATGCATGCTTACATGTGACTGAGTGTTTGTGAATGCTTGTGTCTCTCTACGAGCCATCCAAACGGCTGCCGACCAGTCCAGATTGCACCCCGCTCCTTGTCCACGTGAGCTGGGATAGGCTCCAGCTCAAACACGATCCTTATGAGGACAAAAGAGTATGAATGGTTGTTAGCAATTGTTTATCATATTCCAAACTTGTCAGTGTGCTAAATATACATTCTACATTAGTAATGATGGAATGGTGGGGCATATGTTAGTGTCTGGGTTTGAATCCCAGCTCCGGTGAAGCATTTGCTTGTTCTACCTAGGCTTGCCTGGGAGTTCCACGGGTACTCCATTCTGTCCAGTCAAAATTCAAGACTGAAAAATTGTGCATACTGTGATAATGAGACTGTGAACGGTTTGTCCGAATAAATCCATGCGAGTGATTGTCGACATGCGGTGTAGCCTACCATGTGTCCGACCCAAAGTCAACTCGCTCACCTGCAAACATGATTTTTATTTGCAAGGAGCTTCCTTATTGGGAATTTCAATGGATTAATACAAAATGCCTTTGGCAGGATGAACTACAAGAGCTGGGAAACATGACAAACACAAATCGACAAACACAACGTGTGTGTGTTTCTGTGGTTATGTGTTTCCTTGAAGTGTGATGGATGGTTAAAAAGCCACGGACGCAAATACATGACGCCTGAATCAAAACGGTAGGAAAATAAGAAAACTAGCCAACCGCACGGTTGAGCTGCCAAACATGCAGCCTCTCTTTAAATGCGCCACATCCAAACAAAAGTGTAACACATCTCATGTCCTTGTCACAGATGTGCCAGGGATTTGAAAGCTCTGACAGCAGCGCTACGCTGTTGCGCCTCTGTTAATGATAACCCAGTTCTTTACCAAGGCTGAAGTCATTTATCAGACCTCTTCGCTCTGGCCTCTATCCTTGGCTGCAAAGCACAGAGAAAAGTGACAGCTCATATTTGTCACGCTAAACCGAAATGATAAGTGAGCGGAATGCTGCTTTCCCAGCGACACGCTTAAGCAGGACACAAGAAATGGCACTTCAGATTTAGCATTCACGTGTGAATGTCGGTTTTGTTTTTCAAACGGAAGACATCATCTCAAGGAAAATGAGGTCTTTCCGAGCCATGGGGTAGCTAGCTGGGGGGAATGCCAAAAGTCAATTATGGAATTTATTTTACTCAAACTAAACTGTGTCACGCTATCCATTCACCGTTAAGTTTCCAGCATAGCGGATTCCTCTTTTCAAAGCCTTTTCAGGTTTCTTAGCGGTAGTGTGAGAAAGGTTGCATGAGTGCATGTGTGAGCAGAACTCCCTGTGGGTCAGACTCAAAAGCAGCCGCAACTTCCGTGTTCTTTATTGACATCTTGTGAGCCACTTCCCCCGCTAAATTAGCTTCAAGCCTGCCTTATTTAACATCAGAAAAGACCTGCCGTCTCCTCTGCGTTACCTTAAGTCTCATAAGCCCTCCCTCTTCATTTACCAAACACTTAATCAGGTTTCGGGACGTCGTCTCTCTCTACCCAAATAACTAATCCTTTCGGAGAAGCAGAGTTTTTGTCTTCTCCTTAGAGACTCAACCATATAAGGGCTTTCCGTCTTCATGAGAGGACACAGTTCTTAGATTTAGAGTGAGTCCTTTTGCGAGATTGTTCGGGACATTACTCACTTTGAGAAATTCAATTAAACGCATCCATGAATAGTTCAACGTGACCTCGAAGAGAATCAAATGTGTGTTTGGATGGAAGTGCTATACACAGGTCTTGAGTACAGCTGTTTGGGTGTGTATCTTCATTGGTAATGTCTGACTTGCATTTGTTATTGTTTTCACGAATTATTTTTACACATCAAGCTAGTGAAAATCTACTCGAGGACACCTCAAGTCAATGACGATGAATCTCTTGCTCGGCTGTGGTGTGCAAGTGAGGAGGAGAAATAAAGAATTCTTAACGTCACCCATTTTTTGTTTCATTCAATAGCAATGTGATTTGTTCACGTATTAGTTCTGTAAATCTGTTTGCCATTAAAAAATGGAATTGATATTTAAAGCAAATAATCCAACTGTCTGGTTGAATAACCAGACAGTTAAGAAACTTTAGCCAACTTCTCTCTCATCAATTTGAAACAAATGACTCTCAAAATAGTCATTCGCCCCATAAAACCTCAGCTTGTTGCTTATTATGAGACTCATATGTTCAATTATTCTTCAGTTGACTGACAGGATTTGACACTTTAATGATCCTCAGTAGGAAAAATGACTTTCTGTGGTGCTCAAAGCCAGTACTCGAAAGGTACAGCTTAGAGGACATTCCATGATACTGACTCTCCAAACAAACCCATTGAAAAGATTATATGGCCACTGAAACACAGGTAGGTATGGAGGTGTGAACAAGGCATTACGACAACGTTATGGCCACTACTGCAATCTGATGACATTTAATACAAAAATTTCATTCATTCATTCATTCATCTTCCGAACCGCTTGACCCTCACTAGGGTCGCGGGGGGTGCTGGAGCCTATCCCAGCCGTCTTCGGGGGACACCCTGAATCGGTTGCCAGCCAATCGCAGGGCACACAGAGATGAACAACCATCCACGCTCACACTCATACCTAGGGACAATTTTGAGTGTTCAATCAGCCTGCCATGCATGTCTTTGGAATGTGGGAGGAAACCGGAGCACCCGGAGAAAACCCACACAAGCCCGGGGAGAACATGCAAACTCCACACAGGGAGGCCGGAGCTGGAATCGAAGCCGGTACCTCTGCACTGCGAAGCCGACGTGCTAACCACTGGGACTACCGGGCCGCCACAAGAATTTCATTTTACCTCAATTGTACGCATGGCACAATTTTCAACTGAAAACTAATACAAACGGTGTTTTGTGGTTCATTTTTATGACAGCGTTGTTAGTTCGTGTTGGTGAAGATAACATATATATAAATTTCCTGCAACCATTTGAAGAAGTAAAAAAAATTGGGAAGAATATGTAGACACGGCACAGGAAAGCCAGCGCTTGGATTCAGAGTCTGAACTTTGGTGTTTGAGGCACCTAGGCTAACCAGTAGGTATTGCTTCCCATTCCATTAGCAAAATAACATTGCACTGTTTTTTGCCCACACGCACACACACACACACACCTCAGAGGGGTAAAACACTAATTGTGTTCATGCCTCTTTGTTGTACATATGAATGGAGAGGGGGAGGAAGGCATTCAGTGGCACCCAACTTGAATAAACATCATCTCTTCACTCTGTCCCCACCCAACAGCATTTTTAGCCAGTGGCTGATAGGTGAAAAGTGTGTATCCGTGTGCGGGGATAGTGGTTGTGGTGGTGTTGGGGAGTGGGTGACTGTTTGATGACAAAGGGGCAGAATACACATAACCCTTGTCGTCGTCGTGTGTGTGTGTGTGTGTGTGTGTGTGTGTGTGTGTGTGTGTGTGTGTGTGTGCATTCCGTTCATCTAGAGAGATAAGAGTGCTACTTCCTAGATTCCCAGGGTCCCCTTGCCTTGATATTCTTTTCCCAAACTAAAATTCAATTTTTTCTGCCTCTCAGTCTAACGACACAACTCTTGGTTATTGCAGAATTTGATTGCATTTCTTTTTTTTTTTCATCATCAATATACACTACCGTATTTTCCGGATTATAAATCACAGTTTCTTTCATAGTTTGGCCGGTGGAGGTGATTTATACTCTGGAGCAAATTTATGTGTGAAATTATTGACACGTTTTTATATCATTTCAAATGTTATTTTCACATTAAACCGCAAGAGAGCGCTCTTGGCCTTTGTTGATGAGTTGAAGATGACATAAGCGATGTAGAAGAGGAAGCGCCGCATCTCTGACCTCCGGAGTTGGCAGAGTTGATTAAAAGTGAGACAGAGGATGGAGATTTCACTGATGGTTTGGTCAACTTGTTTCATGTTCTGTGTGCTATAGTTATCTGAATAATTCTTGTTACGTGAACTCTTTTTCGTTAATGGATGCTGCAGCTTCTTGTTGCTTTCAACTGCACATTACAGCATGATGTCTTTGATCCACTTTGATTTGCTTCTCGTTCATCTAAAACTGCTTCAGACAACAAAAGGGTATGCAGGAAAGTGGTTAAGATTGCACGATTGCTTGTGTCTAATGTGTTGTCTTGTATTATTTTGTCATTTTATGTTAACTTTTCTTTGGATGGCGGTGTGGGCACCCGCAGCGACTCCTCTTGTTGCATTTTGTCTTGAGAGGGAAGAAATTTCATCTGTGCTGTATGCACATTTGACAATAAAGTTGTACTTGACTTGACTTGAACATACCAGGCACGTTGACGTGTTTGTTCTTGGTGTTGGATTTTATCAAATACACCCCCAAAAAATGCAACTTATACTCCAGCGTGACTTATGCATGTTTATTTTTCTTCTTTATTATGCATTTTATGGCTGGAGCGACATATAGTCCGGAAAATATGATACATTACAGTTCCCTTGCTCCTTTGGCCCTGAAGAAACACCATTGATCAAGTGCTGGCTGATGTTTGTGTCTCTAATTCAAACAGCAAAGTCACACCGTGACTGAAAAATGGCATTCTTTATGGGAGAGAGAGGAGCGTCAGTGTTTTTGCGTGCGTTTGGGAGCATGTTATGGCTGTCGTGTCATGATCCCATCAACCTCCCACTCTCGTGCGAGCTGACCTATGAGACAAAAACACAAACTCCCAATGCCAGTCTCACTTCAATGTTTTCTTTAATGTTCTTTAAATGGTCTTATATTCGACAATCATGCATCAACAAACTCGGATTCCAATGAAGTTGGCATGGTGTGAAAAATGTAAATAAAAACAAAATATGAGGAGGTGACTACATGGCAAAGACAAAATATTTTATGTTCAAACGAATTAACTCGTTGTTGTTTTTGTTGTTTTTTCTTATTCATTTATTTTAGATTTGATGCCTGCAAAATTTTCCCAAAAAGATGGGACAGGCATGTTTACCACTTTTTTACATTACTCACTCAAAAGCAACATAATCATTTGCCTGAATGTGCCAAAGCATTTGCAAACCGGTTATTTGAAGTGCACTAGTGATACACTGATGTAAAAACTGAGCAAGTAGTTTTGAGAAAATCAATTCTGATCTGAGAAATGTAACAAAGCAAGTGGTGTGAATAACTACAATAAGTGTTTGGGAACTGATGACACCAATGGTTGAAGCATTCAAAGTGAAATTCTCAAAGAACTTTGGTTGCTCGACAGTTCAGGATTTCCATTGTGGCATTTTGCGCTTCATAATGTCCCACAAATTTTCACTGGGAGGCAGGTCTGGAGCGCTGGCAAGCCAGTCGAGTACTCACACACTTTTACTCCAACCAAAGTCAGTCACGCTGTTTTAACACGTGCAGAATGCTGCTTGGCATTGTCTTGTGGGTTAAACCATAGCCCGGAGCCCACCCCAACTCTTGCTCTTACTCCCGGGCATCCACTTGGGAGGGTGGGGGGGCATCTAAATCACCCCCCCCCCAAACTGTGGTCAACATAAATGTATTGTTAGGTGGGATTAATAATGAATTCATGCACATGTTGAAGGATCATCCTGCTGGGGTAGTGTGGCATATATTTCAAGAAAGGTCCATCCACCACACAAAATATGCTAATATTATAATATAATAATTAGAGCTGTCAAACGATTAAAATATTTAATCTAATTAAAAACTCAACTGTCATAATTAACTCAAATTAACTAAAAATTAATCGTGCTATGATGATAGCTCAGTTTACGACTGCAAAACATACAGGTAACTTTGGTCTTGTCATTGGAACAATCTGGCAACTTTTTAAAAGTAAACTTTCCATTCATAAACTATTTAATTATCTGTTTTCGGTGTCTCGCGCTGCCGTGGCTGGCAAAACAAACGTGCGTGGACCTGTGCAAGCACTTGATGTTTTGTTTCTGGTTTATTTATAGAGCAACGTAACATCCGCTGTGACGTCTGCCGCGTTAATCTCGCGAGAAAAATTTTGATCCCGATAAAATTCATTTAATGTCGATAAAAACGCGCTAAACTGACAGCTCTAATAATAATATATCAAATATGGGTTATGTATAACCACTGTCAGCTTGTTGTGAAGGCTTGCTTTGTGTACCTTCTAACACTGTAATGCTGTGACCTGGCAGCCTGGACTTTTCACTCAGCGGTTAGTGCTCTGCGCTCCCGAGCCGGTGGCGTGGATTCAAACCTCAAGTTGCGCGGTCGCCACAAGAGTAAAAATGCCACTGGTTACACGTCTGCCGCCAATAGTGAAATGAAATCTGACTGTTTTTCCGCTTAGGTTTGAAACACCCACAAACCCTCTTTCCTCATCCCTCAACGTCAACCATCCAAAAATCCGGGGGCCGATCATCCACGGCGGCCACTGTGCTTCGCAGCATACGTTTGTCCCAAACCAGTCCTTATTTAATGATCCATCATCATTTGGTTTCTTCACAGATGTGTAAGTTACCCATGCTTTTGGCACTACCACAACCCCAGACCATCACAACTGCTGGCTTTGGAGCTTTGCACTTATAACAATCCGGTTTGTCTATTTCGTCTTCGTCCTAGAGGACACAACATCCATGATTTGCAAAAATAATTTGATAAGCAGATTCGTCAGACCAAAGCACCCTTTTCCACTTTACGGCAGTCAATCACAGATAAGATAAAAAAATTTTTCAAAACTATCTGTCTCGCAATGGAGAAATTCCCAATTCACAGCAGCAAAGTTATGAAAGGAAGAAGTAGAAGAACAAATATAGGAGCTGCTGGAAAGGCAGCCACTCTCGCAGCCACCATCTTGAAGTCAAAAATAACAAGATCAGCTTGCGCCCAGAGAAGCTGGTGGTGTTTCTTGCTGTTTTAAATATAAAGCTTTCATTTTGCATAGAAGAGTTTTCACTTGAGAGGGTAGGATCGCTCGCATTCAGTTTTTATTTATGTTTTACACAGCACACCCAACTTCTTGGGGTTTGTATCTGCATGCATTGCTTTAATCTCGCTTTCTCTCACACACACACACACACACACACACACACACACACACACACACACACACACACACTCATGCCCAGTGTGCAGGTGCAAAGTCTCTCACGGCTAGAGGCCAAGTAGGTTCCAGGGTGTCTCGATGGAACACATTCCCATGTAATGAATGTGTGGTTGAATGGGAAGTAACACAGCTGTACATGTAATTATTTACACTTGTGAAAACACGGGAGAGATGGGTTGCCGCTCTTTTGCCAACATAATCTGCACGCGTTATCGCAGAGAGATAATTAGTGGGAAAATTGCGTCGTCACACGTGAATCATTAAAATGGCAATGATACACGCTGTACAGGAGAGATGTAAACCGTTGCTGATTTGAGCTCTTTTGACTCACAAAGGAGAACAAAATACAATACTATAGGAATAAAATAAGAGCATTGTATTAGTATAAGTTTGACTAAATGAGTTAATGGGTTTAAACATTTTATTCAGAACAAACAAACTGGCAGCTCTAGGGCATGGTCACAAAATCATCAAGTTTTAAATTAAGTCACCACTAAAATATAATGCACAAAGGAGTTCAGTATGTGAGAGCTAGCAAAGTGTCACCATATTGGTTTTTGCATTGTTTGTTTGAACAAACAGTCAACAAAGATCTTAAAACGTTTTTAAATGAATATCCTGCAGGGTTGGGCTAAGAATGAGCTCTGTTTCCCCAACAACCTATTCAATATTTACGATTGTAAATCCTGACGTGTGGTAAACACAGCGGTTGGGCAAACCACCGACTGTGAATATGACAAGAAATGGAAAGACAGGCACTTTTTCAATAATGAGCAGTCATTGTGTTAGATTTTTTTTTTTTGCTTTACTTTTGTGTTCCAAATGTTCAAATGAGTTATTATTGTGCTGTTTTATTTTTATTCCAATCTCCAAATAAAAAATATTTAAATTTACATGCATTTTACTTTTTCAATGTTTATTTAATTTTTTTTGTTTTTTGACTTTTGCAAACTCCATATTCACAGATAACATTTTTTTTCCCAGATGTTTCATGTTAAATAGTTCAAAATTGTCAAAATATATAGCTCCTCTTATTTGTGTATTTCTACTTATTCCTGTCGTCTCCAGCACGACCGCAACCCAAGTGAGGACAATTGATGGCAACTTCCTACCGAATCTGTCACGGAGCATTTGAATCGATATCAAATCGAATCAAATTGTGAGGTTCTTAACAATGCCTGGCCCTCAAAGCGGTAAATAAAAAAAGCTGTCTCTCTGTTCCTCTTGTCTCCGTCCAGGGGCACTGCTCTGTCAACCCCAAGATTGCTTTCATGACCAAGCATGTAAAACATTTAACACCAGCAGGAAAATACATTTTGATCTGTATTGATGTGACCCTTGGAAACGTTCAATTTTATTTCACTTATGATGGTTTACTATGATCCATGAACAAACAGACATTATTCAGCTGTTTATTTTTTTAAAGTGTTTTTTTCTCTTTTTTAGTATTGATTTCTTTATTATATTAAAAAATTGACTGTTAATTTCTGTTTTGGGTGGCCTGGTGGTCCACTTCAAGTCCACCTCACAGTGCAGATGTTGTGGGTTCAATTCCGGCCCAGGCCTTCCTGTGTGGAGTTTGCATATTCTCCTCGTGCCTGTGTGGGTTTTCTCCGGGTACTCCGGTTTCTTACCACATTCCAAAACCATCCAGAGTAAGTTGACTGAACGCTCTAAATTGCCCCCAAGTGTGATTGCAATTGGCTGGCAACCCATTGAGGGTGTACCAGGCCTAATGCTTGAAGACACCTGGAATAGGCTCCAGCACGCCCGGGACCCTTGTGAGGGTAAAGTGGTTCAGATGATGGATAGATGGATGGATGGATGTCTCTGGTCAATTCAATCGACTTAAGTAGTTGGTGTCCACCATATTTCATATAAAATTGACACCAATACAACCATGAGGGTTTTCATTGAACCTAAATGTTTTCCTTTGGGAGGAATCTTAAGAATCTGGAGCGTATCCATACAAGCACGTGGAGATTAGACAACACGGAAAACAAGTCAGGAGTGCAGAGTGCATTGCAACGTATAACTACCAGACCACAATCTCAGCTTATGTTTTCTATAACGCTTTTCCTCATGAGGGTTGTCGGTGAGTTGGAGCCTAACCAAGATGACATTGGCCACGAGACGGGATACACTCTCGACTGATCGCCAACCAATCACAGTGCATGTCTACAAAGACAATGATTCACCCGCACTTTCACACGTAGAGTGTCTTCAATGACCCTAAAATGAACGCTAGACCCAGACGAGGACAGGAAAGGAAGAGAAGATGCAAACAGGAAGCCAATATTCATACACGGAATCTCTTGATTGTCAGGTGGACAAGCTAACCACGGTGCTACCATGCAACCTCGCATGAGATTACAAACAAATCTAAGAACATTTTCAACAACGAAGAATACAATTTTGCAGATTCCCTTTCCACATATGACCGTATGAGTGATTAAACCTCTGCGGGTCCCACTTGACAGATGTGAGCAGGCCTTTGTGTTTTGGCTCTTCATTCAAGCAATAGTTTGGAATAGTTTGGAAACAGAAAACGTATTCAACAACCCTGGGGTCAAAAGTCAGCTGGTGAGGAAATAGGATATTCGAGGACCAGGTCGGAGGAGGTAAAGCAGCAGGAGATTGCAGATTTGATAAGGAAAGTGATGTCAGACTGCACTCTGAATTTTTATTACACTTTGCAGTGTGGCAAAGTGACAATAAGCAATTTGTTCTGGGCTATTATTACATTTTCGTTTTCATTTTGTGGCCCAGTGGTGTAGATAAACGAAATTGAGAAGTGTCTTCCCCCGCAATTTGTTCCTGTGATTTTTTCACCCGAGAGACACAGTCACAAAACCGAGAACGCGTTTGATGAGTGATTCTCGTCAGCAGAAAAACGAAAACGCATTTCCTGAGTGTGGCCCATAAGCATCCGACAGTTTTGATAAGGTTGGCACTTTGTGGATGCCGCCAATCCAAATGAATATTCACAACGAACAAAGTGAAATGGGAATCAATGCAAAAACTGTCGTGCAACTAATGCCTGAGACCAGTGGTCCCCACAATCCCATGGCTTGTTACCCAGTCCCAATTTTTTTAAATCTTCAATATTTTTCAGTTTTTAACGAAACACACAGCCAAAGTCCTTGGGAACACTGCAAGGGCGCAAAGTGAATGGACCCCAAGCAACTACCAGAGAAAAAAACAAACCCTGAACAACACGCCCACCTGACCCCCAAACCAGGCTACTCATTTTCAAATTTGAAAAAAAAATGCAGACTGAGGGTCATACGAATTTATTTTCTCACATTACCATTTGAGCCCAGTCATCTTATGTAATCGACATGTGGCAGGTAACATATGGTGAGCCATCCATCCATCCATCCATTTTCTGATCTGCTGAACTGGTTGCCAGCCAATCGCAGGACACCCAGAGACGAACAACCATCCAGGCTCACACTCACGCCTAGTGATAATTTTGAGTGTTCCTTTAACCTGCCACGCATGTTTTTGGAATGTGGGAGGAAACTGGAGTACCCGCAGAAAACCCGTGCAGGCACGGGGAGAACATGTAAACTCCACAAAAGAAGACCGGAATCGAACCCTGCACCTCTGTACAGTACTGTGAAGCAGAAGAGCTAACCAGTCGCCCACAGGGCCGCCCTATGGACAGCCAAACAAACACGACGTATATGGTACTCAACCCTTTTTCACATTTGCTAACACAACAGTGCAAGTCTTGGCAGGGGTGTGTGCTCTATTGAATTCGATTTCAGTGATATTTGTAAAGGCAATTGGATGTCATCACACACACATGCACACAGAAAAACTGAGAGAAGATGAAATGGAGACTGGGGTAATGCTGATTGCATGACCTCTTTCTGAGCCCAAGCTGCACCTGTGATCGCGGCTGTCGGTTGATGAGCCGCCTGATAAGAACATTTTCTGCATCTCAGCCTTTCTTGGCAAGAAAGCCCAACTGTGCGCTGCCGTGCCTACTTTAGGCCCCCAATCTCTGGTCATATCAGCCTCTCACCGCTGTCTCCAATGGGACACCAACCCACACTGACCAACTGTTCATCCCTGTCTAAATCTGGGGTGCTATTTAATTGACCTCACTGTGCATGAACAGTGGAAGAAGAGAGAAGCATCCCTCTCACCGTCAATAATCCCAGACGTCCCCGTATTATGTGCCATTGATTATGCGAGTCATCACCTGAGTCCGGAGCGAACTCTTGTTCCGCTTGCGTTGGCCCATTGGCCCTGATTGAATGATGGATAACAAATCAATAGAAACACTTTGATAAATCCCCACTTCAGATGACAGCTGATGGATTTTTCCCCTTATACCTCTCAAAGTAGAGGTAAATCTCCCATTTCATAGCACAGATGCTCTTTTAATATCCCGCAGAGGAGGGTTTATTTCAAGCTTGGAAGGCCCCCTTAATGCTTTTAAAGTATATGTGTAAAACATGTTCAAATAAAAGAGTCATTATTGTAAAACATCCTAAGCGAGAGGGAAGACTGGCTTCTGTTCTTTGTCGTGCTGATAGAAATGGGGACACATAACCCTGGTGACTTGCGAACAGCTTATTCATTTGGCTAAGTGAGCCGAAGATGAAGTTGCGAGGCAGGAGGACCCTGCCAGGGGCTCGCACTGCCCACCGCTTTGCCCGGAATCCCTTTGCTTGATGAGGTGCCCCGGCTTCTTTTATGACATTAGCTTGTGAGCTGTAGGCTCAATCAGAGAGATTAAAAATAATAGAAGCGCACCGAGCCATCCGTCTTCTAAATGTTGAAGCGAAATTACCTTGACCATTGGTGCAAGTGCCCCCATTAAAGCATGATAACATTAAAATTCCGCATGACTCTTCAGAAGCAGTTCAGCGCCCGTCTCACCATGCTCTCGCCTCCCCTCAAGCAGAGCCTGGCCCCAAAGCATCGAAAGGTAATTATTCAGATGACTGCGGTAACCTTTAACACTGGAATAATCATTTTACAGGTTGTCCCATTTATGCGAATTGTCACTAATAATGACATAGTTATATATTGTGCTTGCGTTGGGATGCGAAAACTAACATTTTCTAAAGTGCATGGGCGCGTGCTCCAGGGGGAAACGGGAAAGATTCTCCCCACGGAAACAAACAAACCAAAAAAAGTAAACACACTCCAACCCAGGTGTGCACCGAGAGAATCATTTCTCAAATAATGTTTTATTCATGCACTTGTCAGCTGCCACGGTGTGCCAAGCACCAACTCAGAGTACACGAGGCCATATTTTGGGCCCGATCCATCACTCGCTCCTTATATCAGCAGTGTAAATGAATGTAAAGAATGTTTTTTTTTAATGTCGGGATTTATCCTTTCAGTGATGTCCACGGTTGTGATTTTGAAAGGTGTATTTTGTTTCAGGAGTAAACACTGACGCAAATGTGGTAAATGGAAGTACTTTACTTGAAGCATACATCACACTAAATATTTTCTTCCCTCACAAACAACCTTCCATTTGACCGGAGTCCGGATGCTGGTGACATAAAGGAGGTGAGGGGGAAAAAAATGAACAAAAGGCTGTCAAAGCTGCAATCACGAGTCCCTTGTTGAAGAAAATGTTCCCCACCAGGTTGTGACAAATAAACACACTCTTCAAAACGATTGGCACTTATTGCTTCAAATTCCATGCAGGCGTCTGTAAAGACGTTCCCCTCAGAGAAAACCTTTTCATGTTGCATTGAATGGAACCGAATTTGTCGGGGATTGCCCCAAGTCCACATCACATTTAGATTAAAAAAATAGACTGGTGTGTGGTTCATGGATTTTGTGCTGAAGTCTTAATCCCAGTGCAAAAATGCATTTGGGAATGTAATCAATAAAGAAACCCAAAGATGTGTAGTAAGCACTAGACTAGAGTCACCATATACTGTACTGTGTAGAACCATTAACACCAATAGTATGAGAAATTTCCCTTTCCCCCCATTTAAGTGTTGCTCTTAGTTCTTCCTCAGGCGGCGGCTGCGGGAAATAAGGACAAGCATGACTCACATTGGTCTGGTTGTTGTAAAGTCACCTTGCACTGGTTCTCCTCATCAAGCAGCAGATGCCCAACATCTTTTCTTTGTCTCCTCCTAGAGGCCGTTTATATTCCTCTGCACATTTTGACATGAGGTTGTAGCGTGAGAAGAGTTGAGTGAGAGAAGAATCTTTTACTGCAGCCTATACTTCCGAGATGTCAGGTTTTGCATGATGGGAGGACACCAAAAAGCAAGGGAGTAAGGGAGGAGCGGGGTGGACTGACCAAGTTGTATTTTTAAAAAGTACGAACAGGAGTACACTGGAAAAAACCCTCAAATTCTCAAACCAAGTCCTGAAAAATCACAAGAAATCAAAGTAAAAAAATAAACGACAGAAAAAAAAACCATGAGAGGAGCACACAGACACTCACATACTCACAATGATCCAACAAAGACTGACAGAACTAAATACAAGCCAAGTGATGAGACAACGAGAAGCACCTGGACAAGACACAATGGTTCGAGGCAACCGATTGGTTACTGATGACGAGAACAGGTGGCGAGAAAAAGGGCACGCCAGGGAACAAAACCAAACGTAATTGAAACAAATACATAACGCGAGATGGCTAAAACCTGTGCAAGGAACCAAATAAAAGTGATTTAACAAGATCAGGGTTTTTTGTTGCTTTGTTGTTTTTGTTAATCACACTTACATACTTGGGCAATAAAGATGATTCTGATTCTGCATTTATTTAAAATTGTAAATATTGGAAATAGTCTCACACTACAGCCAACCTTGCAAGCACATCGGCACTGACAAAACTGATTCACTCCAAATAATTTTAGCAAAGTTGTTATTTCAGAAGCATGTCTGAAACTGGTAGCCCGTCGCATAAATTATTGCCCAAGAGGTAGCACTCACTTTAAGAAAGGTTGTGGGCCCCTGGTCATGATTTTCGATTTTGTTTGAAAGAGACACACGATGCATTTGTTTTGTACAATTAAAAACAGTTTTAAAGTATCGTAATAACTTTAGTACTTGATGAGTCAATAACAATCACGTCTCAGGCAAGCGAGCCATCCCTCATTCTGCTGCTCCATGCTGCTGGCCCGTTGGGCAATCTGACTTTTGTTACCATGGCGACCGGGGTTTGGAGTTTGAGCTTCGTGGCAAGAGAGCAGAGGTGGCAAAAGACAGTTTTTAAGGAAAAGTATACAAAGTAGACACTGGTGAAAAAAAAAAAGACTGGTTAACTCTTTCATTCCACAAGACGTACTTGTACATCTTTTTAAAATTAGGCCCTGCCTACCAAGGACGTACTTGTACGTCTAAGTCTTATTTTTTTGCGTCATAGAGAGGAGGAGGATCTGATGCAATCTGTGAATGAGAATAAGACGTTTGCATTGTAAATCATGTAAAAAAGCAACCAGTAGGTGGCAGTGGTGCCTCACCTACTTGAAATGCATGCTTTTACAAAAAAAGCTCTTTTTCTCCGTTTTTTGCCCAGGAATCGCCATTTTCATGAAACTTAGCCATTTGGTAATGCCGATTGCTGAAGAATGGAAAAAAATAGAAACAAAAAAAAATTTCTGCTGAAAGAAGAGAGTCCAAACTTTATTTTGGTAGGCTCCATCTTTATATAGCATTCGAACCAAATATTCTGTGGGCCTTGCAAGATCAGTGGAAATCCAGTAAAACGCTGGGATTGAGGGGGTTGCTCCAGTGAAAATGGCTGGGATTGAATGAGTTTGAAAGGGGAAGGACTGATTCAACTGGGTAAGGGCCGCCGGAGTGTGCGAAGTTGTGCCGTAAGATTTCACTCAGCCACTGCTTTTACAACAATTCAAAGGTTAAATCTTAAATGCATGGTAACAGCAGAAAAAAAAAATCGAAATAAAGTAGCCTGTTAATTATTTTCCAAGTTGATGCCATTCTCATATTTCCGACCAAGATATGATCACCAAGCTGAAAGTACTGTAATTCTCAAGGATCAGGCTTTTTCTTATTATTGGCAAGATGGTGGCATGTTAGTGCAAGCTCAACCAGTTTGCTTGGTATGAACAGATAAACACTGGTCAGGTCAAACCGCAGAACCAACGATGACGACTGTGTTCTCATGGGCATCTTTGATGAGCTGTTTGACAACATGAGTGATTTACATCAGAGATCCCCCCCCCTTCCCCTTCTGCATTGAAGGGTCATTATAGCTTTTCTCGAGAAGAAAAATTCAGCCAGTCTTTGCGAGGAGAAGCTTTTAAAAAGCTTTCTAATTGGTGAGACGAAGTGAAGGATGTTGTGACAGTAGCTTTCAACTCAACAGGGAAAGAGTCAGATTTCACACTATAGCGTAACACCCTGAGAAACAGGCACCGTGTTTTGACGCTACAAGGACGTTGGCACCATTTGTACAGATCACAAATGGAGGGGGAAAGAAAGCCGTACAACCGGCAGGTTTTTCAAGTGGCGCAAAAGGTGCTTTCGTCTCTTTAGTTGTGCGTTGAGGGCAACAAATCGCAGCTGGACCCTACCCAGCAGTGGCGATGAATCTACAACAAATTGCTGTCCGGTCAAACCTGCTAGCTGATGCATCTGGAGGGATAAAACATTTATCAGAAGATGATTTTTCATTACGGCAAGGAGAGAACTTCCATCAATATTTCAGCCGCCGGGCCCGTCCACAGTGTGTCAGCGAGTCGGAAATGACCCTTTGTGTTCTTGCACTTTTTTTAATAACCACAAGTCCCCACAAGGAGAGCCTGGGGAGGGAAATGCTCCTCAGAGAGGACAATCATGCGTTTTTCTCTTTGGAATCAGATATTTACTGCAGTCAGGTTAACTTGCAAGCACTGACACAGCATTATGAAGGGAGGTAGATATAACCTTGAATATGGATTGGAATGGCAAACTAATGCCAATTACTGTCAAAATGCAGCTGCCTTATGAGTGTGTGTCTAGACCCAATCATGTTGAAACAACATAAACTTTCTGTACGTTTACATGACCTCAACCTAGCAAAAACAGCAGCTGGGGGATTCATTGGATTTTTCAAAAGGGCTGGTGTACAGACAACATTTAAATATCAAGTTTTGAAATATTCCAAGTTGCTGTTTCATCTTGTCGTGAAGGGTAACAAGGTCAATCAAAGTTCAACTTTTCCATTCATTTTCAAAAGCTGCAAAGATTGCGCTGTGAGTATCTGCTCGTTTTCAATACAAAATAGGCAGGGGTGATTCCAAGGGAAAAAAAAAATCATGGAAAATATTTCTTCATTGTTTAACAAGGAAAAAGTCATTTTGTTCCAGAATGTACAAACAATACAAAGATGTCACCAACAAAGCAGCCGTACAGAAGTCGAAAATGGTCCACTTTATTATAGAGCCATGTGGTTCAACATTGTTCATTTGGTTGTGACATACCTTATTGCAATTTTCTGCATTTGGAAAGAAACCATAACTGTTGTTTTTCCCTTAAATCTAGTTTTGAATAAGTTGGTGTTTTTAAATCCATCCATTTTCTGAAACGCTTTATCCTCACCAGGGTCACGAAGCATGCTGGAGCCTATCCCAGCAGTCTTCGGGCAGTATGCAGGGGACACCCTGAACCGGTTGCCAGCCAATCGCAGGGCACACATAGACGATCGCACATTGACCATCCGTGCTCACACCCACACCTTGGGACAATTTCGAGTGTTCCATCAGCCTGCCACTCATGTTTTTGGAATGTGGGGGGGGGAAACCGGAGTACCCGGAGAAAACACATGCAGGCACGGGGAGAACATGCAAACTCCACACAGGAAGGCCGGAGCTGGAATCGAACCCGGGACCTCTGCACTGTGAGGTCGATGCCCTAACCACTTGACCATATCCATATCGTAAATGTGTAAATGGCCAGAATTTTCTTGTGTTCGATTGCCGTCCTCTTTTCGATGCTTAAGTTTTCCAGTCTCCCCCGCCCCCTTACTTGCACTCGTTCACGTGCGATCTCAAGTCACGTTTCACCAGCGCCTCCCTCGGTAGCAGATCTCGTTTTGCTTCTGCCTGGCTGCGGGTCTGCAAGTCTCCCCTCTGAGCAGCTGTCACACCTTTTCAGTCTTTGCAGTACTGCTTTTAGACCTTTGCATCAAATATTCATAGAAGAGAGACAGCAGAGGCGGGGCTGCTTTAAACTTCTCTATCCTCCATCCATTTGACTTACATGCCTCCCTCCGTATGGCCCGAACCATTACTTGACTTTCTATCTTGCCCTCTCTTTCTTGTTCCGTCCATAGAGAGAAGTGCAGTCTCAATGGTTACATACAAATGTAAAAAGGCATTACACTATTGACATCATACTCAATGGGACATGTCTTACACTATTTTATTATATTACCTTGCACTGTTTTTAGACTAAACATTCTGAGGAGGGTTTCAGACTTCCGTTGAGTGGAGTGCTGATGATTTACAAGAGCAATGACGGTGCAGCGAAGCTCTGCAGGGTCTAAAGACTGCAATTATACAGACTGAATACTGGTTCGTGGTGTGGTCACTTCAAAAAAAAAAATACCCACTGAGCAGATCACTTTGGAAGTGGATACTTCATTTGCCGAAATGACAGTGAAGAAGTTCATAGCGAAAGCTCAGCAGAGGGTTCATGGTCGTAACTATAGTGCTCTGATTCTATTGTTGTAGCCCGTTGTTTCCATGCTCTTTGTGATTCATCTACAAGAGATGTGGAGTAGAATGTCCTTGAGGAAAATCCGGCATTTGCACACAAAAAAAAAAATCTTTCTCTTGAGACAGATTTATAGTTTTGTGTTGATTGGAGGCCATGCACTTCCCTAAATCTAAATGTAGTACTGTATTGGCACACCAGAAAAGAAGTATGAGAAGTCCGCTTTGAAGCACCGTTTTGTGTTTGCCAAAAGACTGACTTGAAATGGCAAACACATCATGTGCTCAAATACAAATCATACAGACCCGTATTTTGGTTTTTTGAACCGTTTCAGCGACAGCGGTTACTGCAGTGGACAGCTTATCCTGTTATCAGGTTACAGGGTGCATGAAAGGGATAAAATCTGTCAGATTATTTCAAGTGTGGTACAAATAAAAGCCTCTGTCCTAACTAACCCCTTCCGGATCTTCCGTTGAGTAAATAAATGCCCCTTGCCACAGCATAAGAACATATGGTTGCCGGGAATACTACAAACAATTCCAAATCAATGTGTTGTACCGCCCTTTAGACCTTGGATCATCCATCTATCAATTTTCTTTTTCACCAGTCCTTATTCAGGATAGCTGGAGTTGACTTTTTTTAGTAGAATGTGTCTAAATTGAACCAACCACTCCAACACTGTTCAATCGCCTTTGATCCGATTTGCATGCAACTGAAATACACGTGTGACATTTTCTTATATTTTCAAAATGGGATCTACATTTGGCACACAGCCTTAAGTGACTTCCGTATACAGTGACCCCTCACTTATTGCGGTGGGGACCGAGACTACCCGCGAAAGAGGAAAATCCGCGAAGTAGGGTTTGCCCCCCCACACACACCCCATAGGAATTTTTGTGTAAGGGTTTGTGGATACCAACATGTTTAAAATATGTAAACAGCATTTATAGTTTACATATTTGAGACAAAGACTACAGCAGTACACGTATTTACTTCAAGATTTAATTACAAAACCTTATACTGTATAAGTTGATCAAATTTGAGCAAGATCCATTGGAAAAATGTGGCTGCCATCCACCACATGTACAGTAATGTTGCCTCTTTCGCAAGGGTTTACTTTCCAGACCAGCCCCGCAATAAGTGAACTGTGAGATGTAGAAATAAGATTTAAATACACTTTTGGCATGTTTTCATATTATTTATGTCACTTCATTTTTTAAGGTCTTGCGACACACCTAAAATATACTGTACCAGTAATACATCTAAAAACAAATTGTCACGTAGCGAGATGGTGGTGGACCCCAAAAAGCAGGCAAGAGGGAGAAGCAGGGTGTACTTGAAGAATTGTATCGAAACAGAGAAAACTAAATCCAAAACAAACATAGTCCAAAGTAGCAAACAAAAATCACAACTGAAGCTAAAACAGAACCGTGACCAAAACAAACCTGACAGCAGCAGACAAACGACAACAAACAAACATGACGGTAGCCAAGAGCAAACAATGGCCCGACAGTGAGCGCTCAGGCGGCAGTCCTTTTATACAACTAATTACCTAACGACCAACAGGTGTGCAGCTGCAGGTGGAACCCTACAGTGCCACCTGTTGGTCCCAAACCGAATCATGACACAAATAATATATATAGATAGAGAGAGAGAGCATTAGCAATGCATAATGCAAAACTATCTTAATATGTACCAATCCCTCTATGGTTTTACTTCCCATAAGTGTTGAGTAGATAAACAGCAAGCCAAACTTCGAGATTGAATCCCCTGAGATTCAGTGACTTCTTGAAACATCATTAACGAATGACAGAGTGAAAATGCCAAGAGCAGCTAATATACAAAATAAACAGGGATATATAACCCCCCCACTATATAGCTAGCATAACATCAGCAGCGTATTTTAGAAAATCCAATTTTATCCAAACTTAATTCATAATTTCACAAAGTACAGCGATAATAATTCCCAAACCCACGGCTGTTGCTTTCTGTTAGCATAAAAATCAGGATTGAAGGGGATTGACATTAAAAAATTGTCGGCAAAAACTAGGGTGAGCGGGAATGCTTGCTGTTTTCGTTCTCTTCTGTTCTATTCTTCTATCATCAAATTTACAGTCTCAAACTAAATAGTGTGCCGCCATCGAGTGGTCGACAAAGGAATTACACCCCAAATAAACAGTTGCGAGAAAAAAATAAACACATTCAATATCAGGATTTAATTTTTAATCTGAATAAGAGACATGGGATACTTTTTTCTGAGGTGGGGGCTTGGGGGGGTGACAGAGCTACAAACTGTTTAATGCAAAGGTGGAACACACAAGTTCTTGAGGGGAGAGACTGGAGTGGAGGGTGATGGCAGGACATATGAATATTTGATCTAGCATGTGGCAAGGGCCATACCAGAAGCCCTTCTGATGAGTAGTGTTTTAAAAATATTTACTTTAAACGCAGCATGCATGTGAGGAAGAGGAGGAGGGGTAGGCATATTTCTTACCTTACCGTCATCCATCCTTCATTTCTTTTCCTCATTTATTGTTGCTTATGCTTCCCATCAGTGAGAAGTAGGTAAGAAATGTACTTTAGGTAAGCACGGGGATGATTTAAGATGGAAAAAAAAGTGAGGCATAACCAGATGAGTGTAAACAGAAAAGTGGTGCAAGGAAGTGGGGGGCTGAGGGGGGGGGGGGCTAGAACGACCCAAAGAGAAACAAAAAAGGCAAATAGAGAAAGGTAGGTTAGTATGGGAGAGATATAGGAGAGGAGGGGAACAAGTTAAGCGCTGTGTGGAAGAAAAGCCAATGATTAATTCATCATTCCGAGGGCTGCGCTCAACGCAGGTCTACTCAGCAGCAAAGCCTCAAGGGTTTTACATGATGGAGAGGCAGCCATCGCGGTGTTTAAACTTGAGACCGCCCACCTCCCCCTCTTGTTCCTACGTCCTTCTTCCACCCATCCCCTCGCACTCGTTCCTCATTTGGATCATTGCTTTATGAAGTCGTGTTTATATGTTCAAAGTGAGTCGGATGATGAAATGATGACAAAGGCGTAAGGTTAATGGGGACGGCGGAGAGGAGGATTAGCTGCTGCATACGTGTCAGATGATGTCTGTTACTATCTGAACCCATATTTACTCTTTGCACAAGAGCGAGGGTGAGAGGGGTTAACCGGATCGGCTTCAGGCTCGCGTGACACGAGAGCAGAATAATTCAGTCACAAAGCAAGTCACTGAAGTGGTGGAATGTTTACATGTGTGTTTTCTCTTCAAAGTCACAAATTAATCACATTCAATTTGACTCCAAAAGGAAGAGCAACGGTGCTGTAATAGCATCGGGCTTCAAAGGAGGTTTATGACAAATGGCTGTGCACCAGACAGGTGAAGAATTATCTCAAATCCTGTGAATGTATTTTCAAAACAGATTAGTTATCGCAATGCAACAATAACAAGGTTTAGGTACAGTACAGACTGGAAGGCTTCTAGAAAAAAAAAAAGTGGGGAAGCCAGGTTGTGAGTATGGAGAAGTGTGTCACAGAAGTGTACCGGAAGGCTCGAGACATCTATGAAGAGTAACAGCACTTCCGAGCAAATAACAACTTCCAAGCAGGTCGAAAGATCCACAAAGAGCTTCCATCATCCCCCCTTATATAACTGTCCCACTTCTTGTTTCCTGGTTGGTGTTGGAGGAAGGTGTCGACGGATGAGTCAGGGTCACGAAGAGTGGTCGAGGTCGACCTGATCAAACCGGTCCTCCGCGTGTTCGTTTGATTCGGGCTGAATTGTGGTGCGAGAATCAGAGGCTGGAAATGGAGAAGTTTCTTGCAAGAAGATTTACTGAATTCAGGGCACAAGTGTGTCCAAACAAGCGTTGTAACAAAGGCACAAATGCGCAAAGGCAAAGTTTCAGGACAAGACTTATATATCCTTGTTGGGGCGGATCTCCCTATGGTCAGCACATTTTCCTATCGCACACACTAACCTTTCAGTTTCCAATTGATTGTTTCTGTCGTTTTTCCAATAGGATTATTCTCTGCCATATTCGAATCCCTATGTGTATTAATTAAATTAATGTCTCTTTTCTTGTGAGTTCTAATGGTTACATCGTTTCTCGGAAAAAGGTTTTATTGTTCTGTTATATCATTTCTCGGAAGGGTAACTTGATGTTCTTGCAGAAATGGAACATAGCTGCATTCGAAAACCGCAGTCTAGCCACGCGGCAAGTTTTGTACTCATACGACCTTCTGTTCAGGAAAGGTGTTATCAGTATTTTCTGTTGCAGATGCAGGTCAAATCAAGGTCACCTTACAGAGTTCAACTTACGGTCATGCGTTAAATTCAGTATGGGGTTTTCCAGTCAACATTTGTCGTCTGTATGGTTTTAAGATCACTTCATTGGACATCTTGTGTCATGGTGAAACAATGTTAAATACCGTAAATTCCGGACTATAAGCCGCTACTTTTTTCCCCAAACTTTCAACCCTGCGGCTTATACAGTGATGCGGCCAATTTATGTAATTTTTCTAACGGCCGCCAGGGGCGCTCAAGTAGAAAAGGTAAGATTAAGACCGGTCTTTATGACACTGTTTAATTCCGACACTGAGGACGGTGACTTCGATGGCTTCAGTTCACAGGAGGAAGATGAAGACGGCTCACCGTGATTTTTACAAGTACCGGTATGTTCTTTTACCAGACCTGTTATACTGTGTTGCTATTCTGTTGCTAGCGTGTTGTTACCATGTTGCTACCGTTTTACTGCCGCGTCACAGGCACCGTTTGGGAAGAAAGTTAGATTATTATTATTGTTAAGTTTTATTATTAAAACTTTGAAAACTCTCTCTGTGTACCGTCTTTCTTTGTAAATATGTTGACATGTTTTAATGTGGGCACATGCGGCTTATATACAGGTGCGGCTTGTGTATGTACAAAATTGGTTTTCCTCTAAAAATGTAGTGGGTGCGGCTTATAATCAGGTGCGCTCTATAGTGCGGAAGTTACGGTATATGGAATTATTTTGAACATATAATGAAAAACTGATGCGAGAAAGAGACCCAGCCATTCACTATATCGCTTGCCCTCATTAGGGCTGCGGAGGCAAACCCGTCACCAGAGCCCAGCCTTAAGGGGGCACATGAAATGCATGGGGAGGCAGGGAGGGGGGGGGGGGGCGGGCAATTAATATCCTACCGACCCAGGGACGGAATGCCCATCTTTGCTGTAGAGAAAAACAACCAACCATATATTCACACCTTGGTCAATTTAGCACGCATGGGGAGAACATCCAAACTCAATACAAAAAGGCCATAGCCAAGATTCAAACCCCAGACCTCACAACTGTGAGACAGACATTCTCACCACTCGTTAACCCTGCTGCTGAAGAGAGAGCCAAGAATATTATATGCATGCCTTAACTTTACCATTATGTGATAACTTTTAATTGGGATTAAAAAATAGATGCCTTACAGCGGGGTGACGGTACCCATGTTAATCTAAAAATTTCAAAAGGTTACAACATAGGCTGCATTATCCCTAATTTCTAAAGGGTTACCGCCCTTTATCATTTATTCCCAATTGTCAAAAAAAACATTGCACGCGGCAGGCAGTTCAATGTGAACATGAAAGAAATAAAAGCCCACCCTGTCTTAGATACCACTCTAACTTGTCTACTGCAGCGCCCCTTTGAATCTGCTCAAAAACGACTTTTTGTCAGACTTTTCCAAAGACTCCAAAGAAAAATCTTAGGCAAAAAAAAAACAAAAAAAACAAGCATCAAAGCCAGCCATGATTTACAACTTTAGAGACAGTGGTACTGAAGAGACAACAGGAATATTGAAGTGACGTTAGATTACACCTCTTTGGCACATTAAATAGTCTAACTGAGAAAATATAGTCTCCTTGTCGTTTTTTGTTAGTATAATGAGCATTTAAGATGAAAGAACTGAACTTTTCATCAGAAATGAATATGTTGAGGTTGGTTTTAGTGAATCATTTGGACAGCATAAGATTCATCAGACATGGTTTGATGCTTTGTAGACTAAAGTTACAGAGACCAGATTCACAGTGCCTTGAAGAAGTAACCAGATCTTTTTAAACAATTTCACATTTTGTGACCTTACAATCACACACTTGTATGTATCTTTTTGCGATTTTATGGGCTAAACCATTACATTAAAGTCATTGTCAAATGCACCACAAACATTTTTGTTTTTCTTAAATTCAAGAGGATGTGAATCAGAAAAAATGTGGTGGGCAAATGCCCCCGCTGTACTCTGATACAATCCAGAACAATCAATGGACGGAGGCGTACGAGCTTCCGGCTTCCGTTTATTCCAAGCGACCTGGACACCATCTGGAGGAAAAATAACCTCATTCTTGAAAATTCTCTTGATGTGGCTTTTTGTAATATGTTTGTTCTATAGCTCGGAGCTGGTGCTTTTCAAGGTGGAAATGCCTCCAAAATCCAGACCTAAGTCCCATTCACCATCTGTGGCAGAAAGTGAAAAATGCTGTTCACAGATGCTCTCCATACAATCTGGCTGAGTTTGAATTTTTTTTATAAAGAAGAATGACAAAAAAAAAAACTTAAAAAGAAGAAGCTCCGAGCTATAGAATATAACAATAACAAAACCCCACATAAACACATCTTCAAAGAATGAGGTTATTCTCCCTCCAGATGGCATCCGGGTCGCTTACATTAAACAAAAGCAGGACGCTTGTATGCCGCCGTATTTTCCACGTGCATATAGTCCATCCCGTGTCACTTCTGAATCCTCTCCGCTGCTCTTCTTCTGTTTGCTAGTCCTTTGTCCGATTGTTAGAAAATTAATGGGCATTTGTTTTCCACAGAAGTGCATGTGCCACGATAGTTTCAGCAATGCTCCTGAAGACCAAGGTTACAGCTTAAGGCTGCCACGTTGTGCCCACCAAGGATGTGCTGGCCATTGGGAATTTCTGGAAAAATAAATGATTTTCTCAGAACGACCGCCATTCACTTCTTTTTGGGGCCACTGTGATGAATAACCGAACAGTAAATTTGAACGTGGAAGAGTGCAAACATGTAGCATATACTTCACAACACGCGCACGATTAGCCAACGGGGATTGTGGGGAGCAAGTCCAACTTCTGCTGTTGTTGGACTTATATTCAGGAGTAATTTATACAGGTGTGGAGGGTGGGGGGTCCCATGATGCATTCTTGGGGGGTTGTGAGTCCCATACTCCAGAGTGATTTGTAGTCGCAAAAATACGTTTGACTGTGTCCAGTGTTCTGTGGGAAAAATCCTTTACATTTGGAAAATTTTGTAACACGTCAATCGCGTTGCATTGCACTGCATGTTGACGTTTTGTCAAGCTCGGTGGCAAAATGGTGCCTGAGCATGTCAATTTTCAGACTTCCACGGCTTAAGATGGGGAAAGAAAGGGCTGATTTTCTTTTCTCAGGTCATTCCAGTCATGGATTCGTGACAGTTTAAGCAGAAATGATCAAAAGTAATTATTTTCATATTTGCAAAGAACACCATGAAGTACATTTCAGAGTTGTTTGGTTTTTTTTTTTTTTTTACTAAAATACATAAGTTGAAGCAATAGTTTTACTTTTACATTTCTATGTTTTAAACACGAGTTTCTGTCTCTGTCAACTTAAGTGTAGAGTATGATTCTTTCTGCCACTTATGACATTTGGAAGCGTTCCCCAGTCCCCAGAAGTAGCTATACTCAAAATCAGGTTGCCCTTTAACAGTCAACACAGGTTGACCGTGCACTGCAGAAGTACCGCCAGGACGCGCGCGTGCCCACACACAAGCGGGAGTCGTTGTTCATGCATGTTTAAAAAGCAACGAGGGGGAAAGACCGGCAAACGCAAAAGATCACTCCACCCTTTCGTTAACATTCACAACCCACACGGTCATGGAGGTTAATGAGTTCATGCACTGCAATGGATAACCACTGCCATCTTGTGGTGAAAGGGTGAAGTTCAAACAATGTATATGGTGCTCACCATGAAGGAGTCGTCGTGAAAAGGGGGGGGGGCTACTTGTACTCAGGGGAAGGGCCCTCCAAACCTACGCATTATGCCATTCCATTTGTTCATGTCTCCCAGGTTCCAGCTCATCTTTGACCCTAAAGCGGGGGTCTCAAACTCAGGTGCTGGAGGGCCGCTGTCCTGCCTGATTTCCAAGTCTCCCTGTTGCAACACACCTGATTCAAATGAACAGATCATCAGCAAGCTCTGAAGCCTGACATTGAGCCTGTTCATTTGAATCAGGTGTGTTGCAACAGGGAGACTTGGAAAACATGCAGGACAGCGGCCCTCCAGGACCGGAGTTTGAGACCCCTGCCCTAAAGCGTTGGTACTATTTCAGGCAGCAGAGTTGCAAGGATTAAGTCGTTCTTAAAAGAGCTTTAAAGAACTTCTCAACTACAGGCGTCACAAACCTGGACTCTGCAGACAAGGTTGCCCCCAAGGATCACATCAGTAGGCCAGGGGCCTGTTTGAAAGAATACACCAGTGATGGGACATTGTGGTCTCAGAGGATTGCTGTAGAATTAAAAAAATTTGTTGATATTATTCTGATATCTTTCACATGATCACTGTCTTCACGTGGATCAACATCATCAATTATTCATTACAACATACGAGCAAAGGTGATTTGAGACTTTTCAATTATTTTTATTTAGATAAATATTGAGTTGATGCTTCAATTTCCACAGAAATCTTTCATCCCGACTATCTATATTCCGACACTTTTGCTAACAAACAACTCACAAATATCTCAACAATCACGAATTGTGTTTGTCCATAAGGGGTCATCTGTTTTCTGGAATCTTGAGTGTGTTTAAATAAATTGGCCAACAGAGGTCAGTGTGCAGCAATATGTGTCCTCTTTGGGTTGTGTAAAAATGTATAATGGATTTCCACTCTGATAAATAACGATAACGTGTCGTCATTTTTATTTTTTTTTCTCAGCACCAACCAAAGGACGGTTAATATTTTGCAGATGCATGCATGTATGGACGCATCTATATTTCTGCACAAAGCTTAACCAAATTATCGTATCCCAAAAAAAAAAAAACGAGGCAGACAGTTGCTCTCTACTGTTTAGTTAACAGGAATGAGCGACCTCAAAGTGAATTAAACTTTGTATACTTACATTTTAGCCAACTCCGTGGTCTTCTCTGACGAGTTTAAATACAGTAGTAGTTAATTAATCGAGCAAAAAAGTTGAAGCAGAAACCAGCATTTTTTTTTCTTTTCTGGACTGCAAGTAAAACAATAATGTAACAAATCAAGGTAAAATGTGATTAGTTTGTCACCCCCCCCCCCAGGAAAAATATAAATACAGTAATAACCATGTTTTTAGTATTAAAAACATCATTTTGGTTCAAGGCCTTCTCGTGGTGTATTAACCATCAGAGGAACATACAAAACAAATGCTGCAGCTACCTCATTACTTTGATTTTTATTGTGATATATGGAAATGTATCGTTCTCATGATCATCTACTTTTGCTATCGGCGGGTTTTTTTTCACCCGTCAATCTATTTTCTTGACCACATATCAAAGACTTGGGGTATGCGAATTGTCAGAGAGGTTTAACAAAGTGGAGCTTTGTGGACTTTCAGAATGAACATTGCACTCGAATTGTCAACTGCACAATGTGTATTGAATTTATCATTTCCAACTGGTTTTCAACAGGAAATGTTTTTATAAGTATGTGCACATGGAGGCTGAAAGTTCCATTTGGATGCCATAAACTGTGTAATAACATCTAGAAATAAAATGTCATTTTAATTTTAGGGGTTGTCATATATTTTGAGGGCCACGCAAGGCCAAATTAGTACGCATTTCACACGCATTTAAATATTCTATGACTCCGTTCCATCTGAAATGTTTCATCTTCACTCTGTTTTTTTCTCCTCCTTCATTCTTCCCTCACAAGCACCTACCTGTAGTTTGAAAAATGAAAGCACAATCACACAATCTATGCACAGTTACTTGCATGCTTGGAATTAAGAATTAGTGTACTGTATGTGGGACTTTTGGTCAGGGGTCCAAAAGGATGTGAAAACATTCGGTGGGGGGGGGGGGTTTCATAATTGAAACTTGATGCATTTGTCGTCATTTCTACTTCAATGTGGCAGTTTAAAAAAAACTCCAGTGTGCTTCGCAAATTAATTAGACCTCAATGTAATTATCAAATCTTGTGTTTATTGTTCTGTAATAGTTAATTTATGGAGAAGCTCGAAAACCAATATATTTTTAATGCTGAAGTATAATTTTTAGAAACCCGAGGGTGTGTGTGTGTGTGTGTGTACATAATATTTGTATTTGACATATTTTCAAATGCATTGCTTGCAAAAAGCTTGGGGGAAAAAGAAGAGCACATCTTTTTGTTTCTTGAGTGGGATCAAATTATATTGAGTTGTTTTAGTTTTGTTCCTGATGTGCTTTTTACATTTTGTCTTCTGCTTCTACTTCATAAAAGGGGATTCTTTTTTGCTAAATCAAATGGCAACATCTTACCGAAAAGAAAAGACTGAGTAGTAGAGCATTTCAAGGTGCGGGGTGATTTTTTTTTTCCTGCTTTTATGACTGGTGGTTTAACGCGTTTTTAAGCAATATTTACTTACAATGTATGCAATAATTTAAACTAAAACATACACACGCACTAGAATGTAGACATAAATGAAGGTTTTACATAGTATATAGTATATATAGCCCAAAAAGTTCCGTTGTTCAAGAAAAAAGTAGCTCTTCATCTTTCAGTGTTTCTTTTTGCTGAACCTCTGTGGCCTATCAAATCAGATCATATGGGTTCACATATGGCTATGGTATTGGTCACAGCTCATCTTAAGTCAAGCCGTCAAGGGTAGTGGGCTACAACGCAGCCATTCATTGCACCGAATATGTACTTTTCAAACTAAAACGTGAGTTTCAAACAACTCTAACTCTCAGTCGTCTCCTTTAAATGAACTGCTAGAGAGTTTTTCCATTTCGCCGACACTTATTCCCAGCAGGAATTTTTTTAGTTCCACAGTGTTTATTTGTAAAGTTGTTGTTAAGTGTGCAAGCGGAGCATTTTTTTCCCCTTTTGAGTTCCACTTAAAATTAGGTGAGGAAATTTTTAACATTTGCAGACTTGACAAATTACCATTTAAAAGTTGGCAAAAGAAGAAAAATCCTCTATTTTCTTCATGAAATTCCTGATATTCACATCAGCCTAGTCATTAAACCTTTTGTTGGGAAAACAATAGAACGATAATACATTAACGTGTGTGTTGTGTCCTTTTTCCCGTGAGTGGCATTTGTGGCCACTGCTCAATAAAAATATTTATATCTCTTTGGATTAAAATAACAAAAAAAAAAAGCAAAAATACATCATAAAACATGGAGCGATAGTATAGTACATGTTCCTCATTGGACAGTGATGACTTCTAATTTCTAATATATGGCTTATATAAATGTTGTTGTTTTTTTCAACTAACTAAAAATCATGTTGTGTGTGTGTGTGTGTGTGTGTGTGTGTGTGTGTGTGTGTGTGTGTGTGTGTGTGTGTGTGTGTGTGTGTGTGTGTGTGTGTGTGTGTGTGTGCGTGTGCGTGTGTGTGTGTGTGTGTGTGTGCACGCGTGTGTGTGTGTGTGTGTGCAAAGCGCATACGTGGATGAGCATTCAAAAGTGAATGTGTGTGTGTCTGTGTGTGTGTGTGTGGCAGAGGGCCCATCTGTCTCCGATGAGGGGCCACGACTTCATGGTGCTTCAGCCTGATTCATGATCACCAGGACAGCCTCAGCTGCTCTTCCACTTCTAGCCTCCGACATTACATTTCCTCCCAAAAGTCTTTGCATACTTGCCATGCATACAAGCTGAGGGGGGAGAAGGTTATTTTTCTTTGCAGGTTAGAAGGAACACATCATTGACATACAGTGTATGTCTGTTTTTATATGTGGAATCTGATTTCTGCTTGTTCATTATCTGGTTTTCTCTGCAAACCTTCTTTCACCCTCTTGGCAGGCCGTCTGTGCAAATTTACACCAAATCCAAAACCAAATCATTTTCTCCCCATTCCCACGCCTCTCACTATACACCAAGCACACGCCAGTCCGTGTGCGACTTTCCTATACCTTTAGAGTACGTTACCTTGCTCAAGGATAGTAAGGCTGAGCAACTCAACTTGTGAGTTGCTCTTTCATTCAATTTATGCATCCATCAATTTTCTGAAACACTTACCCTCACTCGGGCTGCATGTGCTGAATCTAATTGAAGATGTCTTTGGGTGAGACTCAGTGTACACCCTGAACTGGTCATCAGATAATTGCAGGACACATACCTTTTTTTTGTCCATAATTCACACTGACATTCACACATATGGACAATTCAGTCTACAATTAACAACAGCAAAACAAAAAACATGTTTTCAAAATGGGAATGCGTAAGTTGGATCCCCAGAGAAAGCCTACAGCATGCAAGCACTAAACACTTGGGCTCCATGCTTCCCATTCAATTTAGCCTTGTTGCAGTACAGTGATCCCTCGTGACTTCGCGGTTCACTTATTGCAGTTTCAGTGCATCGCGGATTTTTCAAAAATATTCATAAAAAAAACAAAATTAGCGAAAATGCCGCAAAAGGTCCGGTAGGCTCCAGCATACACTGCAACCCTTGTGAGGATGAAGCGGATCAGAAAATGGATGGGTCTGTCTCTCTATCTATCAATATATATATAGATATAGATATAGATATATATATAGATCTGGGCGGACTGGTAGTCTAGTGGTTAACACATCGACTTCACGGAGCAGAGGTTCCAATTCCAGCTCCGGCCTTCCTGTGTGGAGTTTGCATGTTCTCCCCGTGCCTGCGTAGGTTTTCTCCGGGTACTCCCGTTTCCTCCCACATTCCAAAATCATGCATGGCAGGCTGATTGAACACTCTAAATTGTCCCTCGATGTGATTGTGAGCGCGAATGGTTGTTTGTTTCTGTGTGTGCCCTGCGATTGGCTGGCAACCGGTTCAGGGTGTCCCCTGCCTACAGCCCGAAGACAGCTGGGATAGGCTCCAGCACCCACCGTGACCCTTGTGAGGTTTGGAAAATGAATGAATGAATATCTAAGCTACAGTCGATATCACAACAACATTGCATTTGAAAACGAGTTAACATTGGTGTATTGAGAGGCTGCATATGAGGTTTCAGGTTTGCCCCTCCCCCTGTCCCCCCTCTCCCTGAAGGTTCTTTTCAGTAGCAGTGAGCAGCGACATGGACCCCACTTGCTTCTGATGCCGTGTTATCACTGCTCCAATGATCTGTCTCCTACAAGTCCTTGTCCATCATCGTCATTGTTTGAATGTGTTAGGAGGTCACATTGTAAAAACCTCCTTCAGCTCCATTTTCATATTTATGAAGCGCCTGTTATAAATCACGCTAAAAGAGATCATTCAAGAGTATTTCTGAAATTGGATCAACTGGGTTACACGACGGCAGTTGTGTTTTGTTCCGTGTTTTATTATTTGGTTTGGATTATGGATATTTCATTGTGTCCGTGTCTTTCTTTTACTTTAGGAAGAGTTGCAGGATGATGAGGCAGGGGGCGGGGTAGGGCTAAGGGGAGGTGGCGGGGGTCGGGGGGGTTGAAATACATAAACACTCTCTGGGTTAAATCATCCAAGACAGAAGTAAATCCAAAAAGCACGGCTTGCCGACAGATGTCTCCATGTTAGTCCAGATGACTGTCAGAAGAGATTACGGAGAAGAATTGAATCCTGACAGGAAGTGTGGTGGGGTTTTGGGTTTTTTTTTTTTGTTAAAGTTGCCATGTTCCCCAAGATCCCTGTATGTTCCTGCAATCAATACTGTCTCGCATGAGCTGGTCTCGTGAAAAATATTCACATCACATTGCCGTATGATCATTTTAATGTTGATCTCCAACAGTTAACATGAGACGTGGTGCTCAAAAGAGGCCCTGAGGTTGCATCAAACCCAACTCGTGTCCAAACACGTGTTTGCACCATGGGCAAATGTCAGCTCTGGGAAGGTGGAAGCTAGTGCAGCCCTCCATGAATGCAGTCGGTCACATTGCTCTTCTTTTGCAAAACATCATTTTGCTCTAAATTCTTTTCATTGCACCGGGACTGTCTCGCTGATCTGCACCACTTCCTGTCGAATGCCTCTCATGAAATGTAAACTGAAAACACAAACATGCATAGTGACTTAAAAAAAAAAAGAAGAATGTAAAGTGATTTACCGTAATTTCCGCACTATAGAGCGCACCTGATTATAAGCCGCACCCACTACATTTTAGAGGAAAACCAATTTTGTACATACACAAGCCGCACCTGTATATAAGCCGCATGTGCCCACATTAAAACATGTCAACATATTTACAAAGAAACACGGTACACAGAGAGAGTTTTCAAAAAAACGGTAGCAACATGGTAACAACACGCTAGCAACAGAATAGCAACACAGTATAACAGGTCTGGTAAAAGAACATACCGGTACTTGTAAAAATCACGGTGAGCCGTCTTCATTTTCCTCCTGTGAACTGAAGCCATCGAAGTCACCGTCCTCAGTGTCGGAATTAAACAGTGTCATAAAGACCGGTCTTAATCTTACCTTTTCTACTCGAGCGCCCCTGGCGGCCGTTAGAAAAATTACATAAATTGGCCGCATCACTGAATAAGCCGCAGGGTTGAAAGTTTGGGAAAAAAGTAGTGGCTTATAATCCGGAATTTACGGTAACCTTCACTTTTACTCTGATTTTGAGATAATATTTCTCGTAAGATGTAAGAGATCATGAAATAAACCCCTGCTGAGGACCGCGACTGAGCACGACAGCAGATGGTGAAAATCTCTGAATAATTGAACCCACCAAATGTATTAATCGTTCAAGCCATAATTCTATAAAAAAAAACTACGGTTCCAAAACAGTTTTGATTTGACTTCAAACTCATCTTACAATTTTAGCCTAAAAATGGCTTTCATATCATTACATTTTATAAAAATGCAGTGGGGGCACATAATGTCCAAGCATGTGCGGAGAAGATTGTCCATAACATCGATTCATAAACCAGGTTAAATTTGGCTCCTTCCCAGTATACTGTACAAAGATATTAGTCTGGCAGTGAAGATGTATCACTTCAACATAATTCCTGAGCACCATTTACTCCGTTCAGATCAAAAGAGCACAAACATCTTTTCATGTGAATTTGCGAAGAGGATGGAACCCTTGCCCACCATTTTCTCATTAACTGCACAAGCAAAAGCGACTGCAAAACTCCAAAACGAATTTGCTGTCGAGGAATGACAGAACATAAAAACATGATGTTCGCAATGGACAGGTGGGTAATACTGACAGATGCCTCACATTAAGTGTGAGGCATCACATCCGCTATTCAAGTGTAAAAAGTAATTATTTGCGAACCCTGTTAAGTGGTGACATTGCGTAAAATGTAAATAAAAACAGATAACGATGATTTACAAATCCTTTTCCACCTCTATTCATTTGAAAACACTTCAAAATTAGGATATTCATTCATTTTGAATTGGTTGCCTGCAACCCGTACCGCAAACAGGTTTTGGAGCGACATGCTGCCATCCAAGCAAAGTCTTTTTCAGAGATGTCCCTCCTTATTTCACAGCGAGCCGCCAGACTTCCCGTTCTGTCTCCCCCCATGTTAGTCTTGTCTGTGTTCCTCTAAACGGGTTGTAACTGCGGAGTAAATTCCTTGTGTGTTTCTTGCATACATGGCCAATAAATCTGATTCTGATATTTCAGCAAGACAATGCCAAGCCACTTCTTGCTCGTGTTACAACAGTGTGGCTTTGCAGTAAAAGAGTATCAAGACGAGACTCTAGACCAGTGGTTCTTAACTTTGTGAGAGGTACCGAACCCAACCAGTTCATATGCACGTTCACCGAACCCTCCTTTAGTGAAAAATTAAAATGTGATTTTTTTTTAAACAAATCCAAGACATTAAAAAATGCATTTATTAAAAACAGAAAAAGTCAATACAATTTTTTTTTTCTTTTTTTTTTTGTATGGCAGAGGCTTTGTCGAACCCAGGTTAAGAACCACCGCTCTAGACCAAGGGTGTTTTCTATTTCACGCCCCCGGCACACCTACCACTTTGGTGAGGAAAAGTACACTGCAAACCGGCCGGTGTTAACCACAACAACAGAATGTCAGTGTTGCATTAACACCAACTGAGTAAGCAAATAGCTTGTGTCGTCTGAGATGTAACATGGATACGTTGTTCAAATTGGGGGTGTCGCCTGCTGGATTCTACCCGGAATGGTGTTTATTTGAAATTGAAACCACATCCTAACGTAACATCTACTTTTTATATTCAATTGCCAGGTACGTTTGCCATATCCTCATAACAATGTGTGTTGCTGCGTTTACAGCACGGTGAAGAGGAGCAATGGTGGCCACATTGGCTGCTTTTGTAGCACCGTTGGCCCCCATAAAATTGAAGTTCACCACTGCCGTTTTGTCTGTGAAACGAACAAAGGCGGGTTTCTACTCGGGGATGATGAAAGAAACTCTTTATTTCTCATTGTGCCTCTTTTCGTTGTAATCGTATAAATCACGCTGCAGTGGAGCAGTATATTTATTGGAATCAGACGACTTTAATCATTCCCGTCTGACAGAGGAGGAAAAAAACATCCAATCGAACAAATGTTCGATTTTCAGCTCAAACGGTGGTACACCATGGCTTGAAAGTTTCAAGCTGGAAAGCCTGGTGCACATTTCACTATTGCCTTGGTTGAAAATACAAATTTTAGAGAAGTGGGATGTCAACTACTCCGATGCCATCTTTTTCCGGTGCCAGTATGTTTTCCATCCAGGAGGTCTGGGGGTTAAGTTGTGCCCAGCATGTGTCATGCTCAGGTCAGCAGCGGCCAGGGCGTGATGACAGAGTGTGTAAATGCAAGAGAGTGTCAGGGGGTTAAGTGCATGTACGGGGGTTGGGGGGTGGGGAGGTGGGTGATGGTCATTTGAAATTGAAGGATAGCCAAAACAATTCCTCCTGTATTGCCTCAAAGAGCTGTCTGACAAATGTTGCTTTTCACAAACACTGACACTGTCAGAGGAAGAATCCAAATGACTATATGTTAAATCGTTGTGAGTGACGGAGGCAGAGTGGTGGCAGGAAGTGTAGATGCGATGCATCTTTCTATGAAAATTGTCTGATTTCGAAATGTTTCTTAGCTTTAGGTGAAGGAATATATATATAAAACATAGAAGTGATTACCGTAAATTCCGGACTATAAGCCGCTACTTTTTTCCCAAACTTTCAACCCTGCGGCTTATTCAGTGATGTGGCCAATGTGTGTAATTTTTCTAACGGCCGCCAGGGGCGCTCAAGTAGAAACGGTAAGATTGAGACCGGTGGAATATATGCGTCGAGGAAGACTGCAACTTCTTGTCTTGTGCATAAATTAAATTAGCGTGAACATACCCTCATCATGGAAAATGCATAAAGAAAGACATATGACGCAGCTTTCAAACTAAAAGCAATTGAGCTGTCCGATAAAGAAGGAAAAAGAGCTGCTGCACGTAAACTTGGCATAAACGACGGCTCACCGTGATTTTTACCAGACCTGTTATACTGTGTTGCTATTCTGTTGCTAGCGTGTTGTTACCATGTTGCTACCGTTTTACTGCCGCGTCACAGGCACCGTTTGGGAGGAAAGTTATATTATTATTATTGTTAAGTTATATGATTAAAACTTTGAAAACTCTCTCTGTGTACTGTCTTTCTTTGTAAATATGTTGACATGTTTTAATGTGGGCACATGCGGCTTGTATACGGGTGCGGCTTGTGTATGTACAAAATTGGTTTTCCTCTAAAAATGTAGTGGGTGCGGCTTATAATCAGGTGCGCTCTATAGTGCAGAAATTACGGTACTTTATATTCCATGACCATGCTCATAACTCCAAACGCACACATCTCAAATCCTCTTTTTCCATTGAAATAAATGGGAAGGCCACAATCTCTTCCAGGCTTCCCCCATAAAACAACAACAACAAAATTGTAAGATGTATTTTAATGAGCAAAAATAGCACCGCATGCTATTGTACTTTACTTCATTGTGAAGTAAGTTGAGTTAATTGCCAACATACGGTCCTTTTATCTCAAGTCTGCGTACGCAAGTCAAATCAAAACATCCACCAAACGACGGCTCACATCTCGAAAAAAAACCCCCAAATACTCTTAAATTAAGTCACGCATATCTCAAAGTACCAAATCCTACACAGGCACACATAGCAAAACGTGATCAATTGTGGGACAATATTTCCCTTTTCAGGACGTGAGCGAGTCAAAGGGTTCATTATGAAAAATCGGAGCTTTGGAATTTCGCAGCTGTGATTTGTCTTCATTTATGGCCCGGATCGAAAAACAAACATACAGTGCGGGTGCAGATGTGGCTCTGCGCCCTTCGTGTACATGTAGTATGTGCACATCTGAATGCATAAAGATTTTTGTGAGCACAGTAGGCCTACAGAGCCCGCAAACATCAATCCTGGCTTTTCCTTGGTAAACTTAACAAAACTCACCGTGTTTACAGAGTGTGCAATGGAGAGTGTCCACCAAATCTGAGGCCTGCTAGCAGAAACTATTAATCAGAAAAATGTTAAAATTAGTCTCAACACCCTCAGGCTGCAGGAACACACACACACACGCACTCACACAGAGAAATAACAGGACTGTATATCTGAGCATGAAAATAATATATGAATGCTTGTGGTGCGCAAACACACAGAGGGGCCCTGTTTATGCAACAAGGGTGAATGTGTGGATGTGCAATTGGATTTGTTTAAAAACGCTTTAAGGCTCGTCATTTTTGACGTTGTTGAACAAAAGTCAGCTTCTTACAGTAGCAGGGGGGCCAGCGAGCTTATTAATACCCACTGATGCAGACGTCTGAAAGGCAACGGTCGTCTTCTAAGAAAGGCGGTTGTGTTCAATTTGGATGTCTGGTGATCACCAATTGGTGGGCCTATTTTGGTTGGAGGGGTTCACATGAGTGCTTTTAAAAGTACATATTTGTCTCTGAATGGGCCTGAACTCTCTCACTGAGGAGGAATCACAGTCCACTGGGCCTTTTTTTTCACAATATGACCAAAATAAACACAAAGACTTCCATTTAGGAATGTGGAGGAGAAAACAATGAACAAAACAGTAAGCATTTTCAGAATGTTTATTTCATTATAAATTATAATGACAATGTGCTTATACACATACATGGCCTTACGTGATACCACTTTTTCCATACAAAAACATACAATGGCTAAAAGAACTGGTTTGTTCTGCGAATTAATCAAACAACGGAGTGCTTTCATGTGGGCAACTTGGGGTTTTTTTTTGTTTTGTTGGTGTGCTTTTTTGTTTTTAATTGGATGTGACAGACAAAATCCCCTTTTTCAGTTCGGAATGGTTTGCGACACAACATCTTTGGAATGACTCTCAAAAATCGATATTTCTAATTATGGAAAATGGAAACAGGATGGTCCGACAAAATAATAACATAACAATTATGCCTTTGTCGTTCCTAATGTAATTTGTCGTGTTCTCGTCGTCTAATTAAGGCACATGTGCTCTTCCTTAACGAACTCTAAAAACGGTGGATCCTGTACTTGTGAACAGAAAAAGCAAAAAGAGAAAAAAAAATGGTCATAATTAACTGCTGAAGAAGTATAGTCCTGTTAATAAAACTGATTGTAATATTGTGTTTTAAAGTTTTGCTCATTTTCTTCTGAAAACACAGTGAAAAGTGTCAATTAGGACAAAAGCTTCCTCAAATGACGTGACCGGCTGCGATATGTGATCTATTGCACTCCTGCTCACCGAGGGAGAAATGTCCATCTTTTATCTAAACTTTGCTCCTCTTTTGCTTTCTCAAGTGTTTTGTGGTCGTGACTTGTGACCTGTTGCCTTTTTTTTCCCGCAAGAGAAAGATCTTTAAAAGGCTTTAAGCCTGTGATCGATCTTGCCTATCAACCACCCACCCCTCCCCATTTTTGTTAAAACCACTTCTCTTCTACTGCTCTCTCATCTGTCACTTTCCCGAACGTCACCCCTGACCTCCTGCAATGCCTCGAGACGACTACAAAAGGCCAAGATCTGGGGCCTCGCCGCCCGAAACGTCAATGAGACACAGAGAGGAAGACGGAGGAGGAGTGCTAGTGCTTAGTTGGAGCTTTAAATGAACTTCCTCAGCAGTACAGCTGTGATGTACGTTAGCGTTTCCGATATAATATAACCCACATATTCATTTCCCTGTGTTTGCTTTCTTTGCCTCTTGAATTTCTCTTCATGTGCAGCTTGCGTGGGACCTCAAGTAAATGCTATATAGATAAAATCAGCATGGCCTGTTTCCTCCAAACACCCCCCCCAACCCCACCACCCCGGGCAGAAACGATTTAGGAGATTAATTTGGCATTACCTAGAATTTCAGACATCCTCAAGTGGCTTTAAGTTATGTAAATATGTTGCCTCAAGTCACCTAGTACCAGTACAATGGGGTTTACAGTCATTTATAATAACATTTTAAATTAAAATTTTTTTAAAACCCACAGGGAGTGAGCTCATGATTAGAGAGCTTCTCTAAGAAGTCAAAATGGTCAAAGCGCCACATGTGCGGAACTGACCAAGTTAAGCGCTGAAAAGTGTGCTGTCCATTTGCACTCCTAATGCAGAAATGTCCGCGGTTGATGAACAGTTTATTTGGTCTGGTATTCCTTCTTGTGTTCCCTTCTTAGAGCTTATCTGCTTGTCCTTTGCATGAAATAAACGTATCCGGCATCCAAGAACATATTCCAATTCATTTTGGTCCTGTTGACGAATGATCGTCTTCATTCTTTGTGGATTCAAAGCTTTGGGTCAGGCGATCTCGGGCCTCAGATAAGGAAGGGGACCTGTAAAAATACAAATACCAAAAAAAAAAAGGATGAGGTGTGTTGACATCAGGGAATGCGGATTTGAAATCAAATATTGTAGAACGACATTCATGGTTGGGTGTATGCTAAGCGTGTCCGCTAACAAATAACTGTAGTTCGAATAGTGTGGGCAAGGTTGTAAGTTCAAGTAAGTTCCAAATGCAATGTAAACTGTATTAGTAAGAGGGTGCTTTAAGAATATTTAATTATTGATTAAAAAAAAACAATCATCTTCCCCCAAAAAATTATCATCTCGCCCATAGGTGTCAAACTCCGGTCCTGGAGGGCCGCTGCCCTGCATGTTTTCTCAGAAAAAGTCTCCCTGTTGCAACACACCTGATTCAAATGACCAGATCATCAGCAAGCTCTGTGGAAGCCTGACATTGAACCTGTTCATTTGAATCAGGTGTGTTGCAACAGGAGACTTGGAAAACATGCATGGCAGCGCCCTCCAGGACCGGAGTTTGACACCTATGATCTAGCTCAGGGGTGTCAAACTCAGTTCCTGGAGGGCCGCTGTCCTGCATGTTTTCTCAGAAAAAGTCTCCCTGTTGCAACACACCTGATTCAACAGGTTCAATGTCAGGCTTGCGCAGACCTTGCTGATGATCTGATCATTTGAATCAGGTGTGTTGCAACAGGGAGACTTGGAAAACATGCAGGACAGCGGCCCTCCAGGACCGGAGTTTGACACCTGTGATCTAGCCCATCTTCACACGGAATCACACATCTTATTGTCAATTTATTGGTTATCTCCGCCATTGTAACCTAGAGTCACAGTGGCACCTAGACTTGTGTGTTCCGTGACTATGTTTGTTCCGCAAATCCCTTAAATCTCAAATCAAATTTCAGCATTGGATTAAATGGAAATGCCACGAATCAATCCCAGCCCCGCCCAAAAAACAACAGCATTTTATTGGTAACATGCTTTTTAATAAGAAAAATGACCGTACGGTAGTGTATGACATAAGCATAAAAACCTATAGCATTCTATGTTTTATTAAAATAGAATGCCAGAAAATAAACAGCTTTTGATTGTTACTTTTTTCCATTGCAACTGCGGGCTAAAATTCATTTTGGCAGGTGTTGATAAAAACGTACCTGCCAGTTTGACCGGTCATGCCTGAGGCAATCGTGTCGGTATTTCTCCCTGATGAACGTTTTTGTGAACGTGCTCTGGCTTCTGTGAACGCTTTTTGAATGATAGATCGTGTTTGCTCAAGACTGGCAGATTAAGTTGGACTTCAAGGAGAAAACTCATTTAGACACACAATAAACAAGCATTCATATGGTGGTGGATAAACACCGTATTGGACAACTCAGCCTCAAAGTCTCGCACGGCTGCGTGTCACTAAGAACATGATGGCAGCGTGGCAGAATCGTGCAGGCCAAATTTTGGACCTCTTCCCTCCACTGTGTATGAAATGAAAATGTTACGAACATTAGGACTACTGTTGGGACAATTTTTGCTAGTCTCAATTATGGAAAAGTAGTTGCTCAAGAGAGTCGGAAAAGTTGCTAAATAAAGCAAAAAGATCGCTACGTTGGTAACACCGCAACAAAAAAGTTGTAGCTCTTGCCCACGACCTCACTTGTGCTCACATACAATAAAAACAGAACTTTGAAAATAAAAGCACCACATATCTTACATTTTACTTTAATCTCACGATCATCTGTGAGGGTCATTCAGAGACTCTGGGTGGCCAGGATGAGGCAAATATAAGATAAAAAAAAATAATAATAATAAAACAGCACCTCTGTGTAACGTGAGACTGGCACCCAGTGCAACGCAGCCATTCAAGATGCACCAATACAGAGATAATGAGGGGAAGTGTTGGGGCTTTAATCTGTAATGGAAATGCGGCATATGGAACATATGTTGGGCCACATCCATACAGATGCTTCGCGGACTGGGCCAGTACAAATGTATCCACTTAAATCGAAAAGCCCCTTTTCAGTATCGTGCTTTGCCGGTCGGATTAGATTCTTTCCGTAAGGAACGGTTTAAAACAATAAACGAATATCCAAGTCTGAAAGGGTATGTTGCCACATTTATAGCCATCTAATTTAACTCGCAATTTGCTTTTGATACAGGACAGTGCATGCATATTTTAATATCCTCAATTGACCCCATTCATGACGCCCGGCTTGCCTTACCCACTCGGTGCTTGGGTGGATATCCATTCATTCAATTATACTGTAAATACAGTTGCGCACTGTTGTATAACACAAAACCGGCGTTTTTTCGTGTATTCTGAATACGTAATGCTGTTACATGTACAGTGATCCCTCACCACTTCGCGCTTCAAGTTTTTTTTTTTCAAAAATTAACTACAAAAATAATAATACAACCATATCGGGTCAGCTGTTTTTTGGACACGCCACAAGGGAGCAGTAACACTGACAGCTCAGACGAAGACTGAAGTGACAGCTGAAACTGTCAGCTTGGTAAGAGGTTTTTTTCTTCACTTAAAAAAAAGACAATTGTCTCATTAAAAAAAGGAAACCTTAAACCTATTTCAACAAATAAGAAGACAAGAAGATGTCATAGTGCTCCCCACCACTACCACTCGCCATGGTTTTCTCCTATTTAAAACCCCAGCTACACCATCAGTACCTTCAACGGAAGAGTCTCGAGATCCTACTTCGGTTTTTTTTTTCACTTTTCCCAGCGGGTCCGATAACAATTAACCACGAAAAACGAGGGATGACAGTACAGGATTGTGTTACTCTTAAAGCCTGCTTGTGTTACAATTCATAATCAAATCACTGGGCTTCCATTCTCCAGTCTGCCTGTGTTGCCTGTATTAATGGTGAGATGACAAATGTTAAATATGAGATTTTATATTGCTCTAAGCCTTAAATAATCAACAACAAATCTTATAGTGCTTTAAAATATTTTTGTAAATAACTAAATATATATATATATATATATATATATAGTTATTTACAAAAATACAATAATTACTGATATTTTCATATATATATATATATAGTTATTTACAAAAATACAATAATTACTGATATTTTCATATATATATATATATATATATCAGTATAATTACTGATATTTTCATATATATTTTTTTCATATATATATATATATATATATATATATATACCGGTATATGAAAATAACAGTAATGTGTAAAAAAGGTTTAATGTTTAATAGTTCTTAAGGGTTTCAAATTTTCAAAATCAACTTTTTTATTTTACAAAAAGTATTCCAATTGGTACCCTTATAGTATATGTTTTTTTCAATTTAACACAAACTATTTTGAAGTTGAACCACCATTCCTATCACTGGAACCTGAAGCAGCACTGCTAAATGCTGCCTACCCAGCTGACCCCAGTTCTCACACCTGTTTCTAATAGCCGCCCTGCCAGAGGCTATTAGGATCCATCCACCTCCAGAAAAGACCTTTCTTCTGCAGCTCCAAACCCAACTGCACGCTGGTTATCCAGTCCCACTGATTAATCACATCAAGATGGACGGGTCGGGCTTGTGACGGTGCGTAGGTGTATGAGAACACGTGTTGTCCTGGTGACCGCCTTTGCTCTTTTAAGGCATGTGTACAACACAAACAGGCAAAAGGTTGTTCACGTGCGTAACCTCGATTCTTTCTTTACACCATGTTATTTTGCTGGGAGACATCATAGTATCTATACGTGGTTTCTACTATGCTTGGATAGTTAGATATTCATTTGATATTTGCTGCCGCATAAAGTTACACATGTTCAGACATTTTGGCTCATTTTCACGCTCTTTGAAGAGCCCTGTCCGGGGTTTGCAGCAAGATTATTGGATGAGACTGATTGGTCAACCCCCTGTGGACCAAAATTGGAAACGCCGGCTGCTGTAATCATGGCATAACAGAAAACGACATTGCCCTGCAAATTCTGATTTGTTGGAGGTTGACTGCAAGACTTTCATAACAGTAATGTGAAATGAAAAGACCCTCTCATGACTCAACAAGTGAATATTCTTTAAAGGGCAAACACTGTGAGTAGGACTCTCAAGCCTTGTTGGAGCTTTACCTTTCCGTGATGTGAGCTGACTCTACTGAATAACTATGTCACAGTCTTGGGCGAATTACTTTTCAGTGGCAATCAGACATGCACAATTATCCCCAAACCTGAGAATGGAGTGGGATTGCACCTTAACAAGCAGAACGGCAGCTACGCTATATAGACACAATTATATTTCCATGAATGATAAGTGAAAATGAAAGAAAATGTGTGGTTGTCTTTGCCCATTCATTCAGACCTCATAATCTTCCTATAGGTGGTTAAAACAGTTGAATTCAGCGCTCTGTGTGGGCCAGTAAAGTTCTTTAATTAAACGTTTGCTTTGTGTATTGGGCCAAGGTCATGCTGGAAGAGAAAAGGGCCTTAAGATGTGAACTGAAGAAAATGGCTGATGAAGTATGACGATTGAGGATCGACAACAGGTTTATCTCAACTCCTGATTGATGCCATTCTACAACACAGAAGCGTGCCTCACTCTCAAGCGTCCGTGGGGCAAAGTAATAGGTTATACAATCGCTGTACTATTGGTATGACTTGGATCAGGAAAAAAAACTGTCTGCTTGGTAGGACAGTGAGTGGTCCACATGTTGTGACTTCATCGAAAACAATCCTGTGGCTTCCAAGCAGTCACAAGAGTTTTAAGTTACTGGGGGCTATTTTAGCTTTCTATATGAATATCTGTTATGCTAACACTGTGACTTTGCTGATAAATATATATAGAAATAACTGAAAGCTTGTATCAGCTGATCTTTGTTTCAAGACAAAGATCAGTCGAGTAAACACAAGTTGGTTGTGTGAACCATGTCAAACAAATGAAGTGTGGTGAAAGAAAAAAAAACAAAACATATGAAGTGAAGTCTATTGACCTTACTTTGTCCATATTGGCCATACTGGTAGGACGCCATGTGATCAATCGTGTAGCTCTGCGAGCTGTAGGAGGCAGGGCAGTAGGACTGGGAGCTGGGCAGGGAAGGCAGAGCTGACATGGAGGGAACACTGGTGAGACCCTCCAGACCTTTGAAGTGATCCATGCGTTGGCTGCAACTGGCGGCCATGCTGGAAGGTGGTTCAAGACCGCCAGTTAGAGGCGAGATGGCGTAGTCGCTTTGCGGCTGATGGGGAACCCCGCCGTGATTCAGCAGACCCATCACCTGTTAGAAAGACAGATGAAAGGACACGGTTTTGAGAATAACACCAGTCTAATATGTGAAGATTGTGTTCATCATGCGTGGTTTCATGTTTTTCGTTTTGCCAAAGTTGCCAAGTTCAGATACAATCAAAACACACTGTGATCAAATATCTTGTCACGCGATTGTGTACGTGTATTGTTTTGAAATCAATTAAAGGAACACTTAAATCACATGTCTTTGGTCTAAATCAGTGGTTCTTAACTGAACCCAGCCAGTTAATATGCATATTCACCGAACCCTCCACAAGTGAAAAATAAAAATATGATTAAAAAAATTACAAAAATTCAACTGGTCAAACTGAAAAAAATTAATTATTTTCTTGTATTCCCCATCTCCATTCAGTTTTGCCGGTGTAAGATGAGAGCTGCTCAACTTGGCATGACAAATCATCACATTCCGTGATGCATGTGAATCCACGTTGTATTATTCGTTACTCGACATAGTTAGCATGTATCAAAACATTTTTTTTAAATCACATGAGGTACTATCATGACAGTCACACGTTGATTACTGAGCGAACTAAATTTCCCGCAGCACTGATTGGTCAAGCAATGTCATGTGATCATCTGCAGCCAGTGATGGCCAAGCGGGCGTGTCATAACTAATTGACATGTTGAGTCGGGTGTGCCTTAACCTCCATGGCAGAGGCTCTGTCGAACCCCTGAGACCGATTCACAGAACCCCTATAGTTCGATCGAACCCGGGTTAAGAACTACTGGTCTAGATGAAAAAAAATATTCCAGGTGAAATCCTCAATTGATTATGTCGTGAAATTCATTGAGAACAAAAACCAACAATAATGTAAGAATCATCAATGCAGACCCAAATCTTTATCTTACTGAGGGCTAGATCATACTCCAAGTGGACAAATGAGATTTCCGGGCCCTCCAACTTGTGTTCAGACACTTCATAAGAGCTCGATTGTGTGTCTTCAATTGCCTGTGTGAACTCCCTATAATATGCGTGCAAAAAGTAGTCCATGATGGCGCCCGAGTAGGCAGCCGTCGGCAAGTGCTCTCATGAGCCTTGCTTTTTGTTGTTGTTTTTGTGTTTTGTTTTGTCACTTTGTGTTTCTTGTTGCGTCATGTGAACCGGATGTGGATTGTTTTTCAGCATTTTTTGGCCACGACATTCATCAAGGAGGAGACTTGTGGTTGCGCCTTCTCGGCAGCATGGGTATACCAGCACTGTTTTTGATTGGGAGGAATATCGGTGCCATTTGACTGTCATTGCTGGACAGCTCTGGGGCGCTTGTGTTTTTTTGCGCCTGTAATGGGCAGCATTTTACACAGCCCCGCTTTCTTCAGCGGAGGGATCGGTGCTGTTGGACGGTCTGCAGCTGGATGGATGCAACGCTTGAGGAGCCGACGATGAGAAGAAAGGAGCGTCAGCGCAGATGAAAATGTGGAACTGGGAGTCGCAGCTTGGAGTTGAAGCGGATTACGTGGGACAGGAGATGTGAGCCAATCTCTTTTCGTCAGTGGACGCCACAGCTTTGTGTTTGTGTTCAAAGCTTAGCTTGTAGCAGACGTGTGCACATTTTCAGCATGACGTCTCTGATCCACTGGTGAAAGGACACTTTGATCCTCTCCTCTTTCATCTATAACTGCTTCAAACAACAAAAAATACTTGCAGGAAAAGTGATTAAGATTGTACGACTGTCTGTGTCTTATGTGTTGCGTTATTTTGTTATTTTGACTTCAAGATGGCGCCGCGAGAGTGGCTGCCTTTCCAGCAGCTCCTATATTTTGTTCTCCTTAACTTTCAATATCTCTATTGCGAGACTAATAAATGTTATCTTATCTTATCTTATTTTATCTTTGCTCCTGTGGAGATGACAAGCAGTCTGTTGGGGAGTGTCTTCCTGACCTGGTCCAGGATATCAGTCAGGGGTCCAATCGACTCAGAAAGCATACTAACTCAGCTCCAGAGACTGAGAATTACGGTAACTAATTTGTTTGACAGCTCCAAGTATTCTATATATCCACTGCTCCAAAATATCACAGTAAAAGATAACTTCTCTCTGATATATTCTGATCTCAAAAGAAAAACATCTGCAAGCTTCACTTTACTAAAACCTCAGAATACATTCGCAGCTTGAGAAAAGCATTAGCTCTTGACCTGGTCTTTATTAGCGACACAATAATCAAATTTGGAAGACTGTTCTTTGGCCAGCAAAGCACGGAAAAGAGCTGCAGGGCAAAAAAGTTCAACTGGTGTCCAAGTGGGAATGATAGCACCGACCCCCCTCGGAAGCGCGCTTAATATTGCAGTAAAAATCGGTAACCTCTTAATGAGAGATTGAGGCTGTGCTCCTCACCTTTTAATGACTAAAGCTGCAATCTCTAAATGTATCATATCCAACCCTACATCTGATCAGAGCAAAGGCTGGAGGCTCTTCGAGTCATCCTAATAAGAAGCAGGTATGCAGCACTATGTGTCCTCCTGGCCCTATAAGTGACATATTTTTCTACATCCACTCACACACATGGTACTGCTTAAATCATTTCCAAGTAGGAGAGGAGGGACGAGTCCATGTTGACTTGGAGAGAGGAGCGGTGTTTCCTCTCATGCCCTGTAACATTTTCCTCAGAACAAAATGAAATTGTATTTGGAAGGTTCGGTGGAGGAGAATAGAAAAAGAGCAGGAACCAGTGCCAAAAATATGTTGCAGGATCCAGTAACCCGCCGCTGCTCTCGCTGCAAAGTTGCACTCTAATGACGTTAATGCTTTTGTTATATCCCTGCTTGACCCATCAGGCATCTTTCTTTCCCAGAGCCTCTCCCTGCCTCATGAGAGGGCTGCTGACTTGCCATTCTTGGGTGTGTCACGTAGGAACACTGCCATTGCCAGAGGCCTGAATCAGCGTAACTGCGAGTCCACAGAGAAAAATGTCGGGGCAAGGGGGAAAGACATCTGAGATCAAATATTGCATCCTCGACCTATGAAACATATAAATATTTTTTTAAACTCTGCTATCACGAGAGGAAAAGTCAAGAGAGGCATTTTAAGAATGCAGTCACAGGACTTCCCTCGAGGCACAGGGTCCAGTGTTTGCTATGTTGTGTTTGCACACATCTGGGGCTATCGTTTTATGCACAATATTGTTGCACCGTATGTTTTGGATTGTATGTTATGTGCATGCAGATAAGTACATATTAATGTGCGACATCCACCGTTCATGGTGATTTTCACTTCAAGGACTGATGCATAAGGAAGCCACTGACAAAGCAGTAACATTTTGGTTCACGCATTTCATGCCAATCCGTTTCCTTGACAGCCTGAGGCACAGGGCACCGCTGCCTCACACAGTGGTGAAAGGGCAACGCCGTCAGGAACACAATCATTATAGGAGTGTCAAAGTCAGACATGACAGATGTTTCCTCACCTGCGGGGAGAGCCCGTTTCCAATGCCGGGGTTCATTGTACCGGCCGGGCCCCCGGGGCTCACAAAGCTTTCCGAGTATCCTGAGAAGGAGTGGCGTCCGGAGGCAAGGCAGTAGGCAGAGTTTCCTTCACCTTGCCCTCCGGCACTGGGCGCTTGGTGGCCCGACGACGGCGGCAGAGGCTGTGGTCGATGTAGAGTGCTGGGCGGCTCTAAGGTGAACCAGATTCGTACGTTATGGTCTATCAATAATTATCTGACAGATACAAATATCAATCTGTGTGGTGAGACCTCGTACCTTGCGCTACGGAGGCAGAGGCATAGGTGCTGTCAGAGAGCTGGTAAGGAGTAAGGCTGGACATGGCTGAAGGTGGGAAACCCCCTGGGATCAGGTGATTAAAGGACAACAGCTGATTGGCCCCTGCTTGCTTCCGCCACCTGGCCCTTCGGTTGCTGAACCATACCTTTTCGTGTTGAGACATGGTTGGTGTATGTGAGTGTGTGTTACTACATACACTTGCTGTTGAAACACAATATGCTGCATCCAAATGAATGCAATGAAGCAATGTAATTTTCTTTATGGAGCATAGGCAGGATAATTGTGTTTATTCCAGAGAAAAAAATGTTTTAATTATTTTTAGTGAAAATTTAAAGATTAAGAATTATTGTTGTTGTTGTTGTGTTTGTGAAAAACTGCTGTGCTAGAGAAAAAGAAATAGAATCAGTGAGAACAAGGGTTAGGACTAGATACGTTTTTCTACTACGGTACTTCCCCCTCCCTTTGAACATATAAACCGTACTGAACGAAGATATGTATTGATATTTTTTCTTTGATTTTATTTTTTCAGTTCTTTCATGTTGTGTTTATATGTTCAATCAATCAATCAATCAATCAAAACACTGGATCTCATTAGATTGTACATGTATAACTAATGTGGTGGGCAATGTGTGAATGTGTCATGTCCTACTTGCACCCTGGCCTCAGTCAGTTTAGCCCTTTGGGCAAGCTCCTCCCTGGTGTAGATGTCGGGGTAGTGGGTCCTCTCAAAGGCTCTCTCCAGCTCCTCCAGCTGCTCTGCCGTAAAGGTGGTCCTACTGCGCCGCTGTTTCCTTTTCAGTGGCAGATCAGGTTCCGACTCCACGTCTGAACCCTCATCTGAGTGACTCGCTGATCAACAAGAGGGACAGAAAAAAAAGACACTCAATATTTTCCCCCAACATCACACATTTAAACAGGCAAACAAGTAAAAAAATATTGAAGCGTCTTTCTAACCAACTATCAAAATGTAATCCGTGAAGCAGTTTACAGTATCAGCATCAGTCATTAAGGAGTCACAATGGCCAACTGACCTTGAAAAAAGACTCACCGAACAAAATAAAACAGAGTTACATACTCGCATTTTGCAATTTGATTACATTACAATCCACACCCCACATACGCATGCACTGCCAAGTGATAGTTTTTCTTGTGGTCTTGCGGCCAAACAGACTTCCATTGAGGAGAATTATTGTGAGTGAATAATCCCTATGGAGGAAAATCCCACGGCTCCACAGGGGTACTGGTGGACTAAAAGCCACACAAAAGGCTAATTTGGATCTTGGGGCCATTCTTCTGTGGGTGTGTGTGTGTGTGTGTGTGTGTGTGTGTGTGTGTGTGTGTGTGTGTGTGTGTGTGTGTGTGTGTGTGTGTGTGAGTGAGTGAGTGAGTGACAGAGAGAGAGAGAGAGAGAGAGAGAGAGTATGACCCACCAAAGAGGAGTATAGTTATCAAAACTGCACATTTTCTCATTTTAATGCACAATGCTACTTTGTTTAGAGTAAACACACACACACACACACACACACACAAAATAATAAAATATGACAATTTTTTTCAGCAAGATGTGATGCTCAGCCTGACCGAGCAGCCGCTAGATTGTTGATCCCGACAGCCCTAAATTCTCCTTGTTCCATTTACTTCAGATCTAAGTTAATTCAATTCCGATTTGTCCGCTACAATCCAGCAATGTGTTTTCGTTTGGAACTTCCAACACGCTATTGGATCCCTTTTAAATTCACCAAGGCCTTTTGTGTTAGATCTAATTAATTCCCCCTCAGCACAGGCAATGATTTGTGCGCAACACTGTATTAGTTCCCCCTCCGAAACAACAATAAACAAGGGAATCCAACCAGATGAGGGCCTGAAAATGATCCTTGCACCCCCACCGGCAAGACATGCATTTGAGAGACAAAAAGCAATATATTTTCAAAAGGCAGACAAAGATCAATAATGCCATTGTCAGAATATCTTGCAAATTTGCAGAACCATCATTGTGCACCCCATCCACGCTAACTTTTTCATGATGTCTAATCTAAAACAATAACTAAGCACCTACAGTCTGTTCACCTAACTGGGTCACCAAAAAAAAAAAAAAAAACATGACTAAACATAAAACATAGAAACAGCCTGTTGGAATTTGGGGTGTGGTTATCAGACTTCTGCAGTTTTGGACAGGTTGGCAAAAACAAGAGATAGAATCCTTTGTTGCACCCTGCACACCCCAAGCCAGCCCCACCACACACACACACACACACACACGCACACACATTCTTGGTTCCTTCAGCAGGGCCGCGTGGAATTCTTTTGGGCTCCCCCCGACTTTAGCAGCATGCACGTTCCTCAGCATTTCACAGGGATTTGGCCCCTGCTAAAATGGAGGTAGCTGGGAAAATCCTTAATCATTTTGGAATTACCTATCAATTATAACCGCTACAATAGTTTCAAAAGAACATTTCAAAAGAACCGACAGCGTGGCAACAAATCTCACAATTTGCAGCATTTTACAATTTGATCTTCCGTGGATGGCTCGAGTTTGTTTAGCTCCGATGCGGTGAATCGTTACATGGGCTCTACACTTGTTCACACTTTACGTTGCAATCTCAGCTACACGCATAGAGTTGAATTCAATCTTTTTCCAAATGTTGCCCGCCTCTGCGGGTAGACTGTATCTCATCCTTTTCAAACCTGAAGAGAAAGAAAGCAGTTTTGATGTTAAACTATATCTCCACATGGATTTACTTAGTCGTCATATGACAGACACAACATAAAAGCGTCATGGCTGTTTTGACATTTCTTCCTGTCATGTGCTTTCAGATATTGACTTCTTGGAACAGATGTAGCATCATCTTCTTCCTTTGCTGACCCACGCGGGGCCCCCAACTGTCTTCTTGTTGCAATCGGTTAGTCTCAGAAGGACGGTTCCGATGTTCAATCCATCGTGCAAAAGGAATTTGGTCTCCACTCAAATAGTCTGAGCGTGTTTAACTGATGAAAATCCGGACAAAGTGAGAAAAGGGCGCTTGCTTTCGATTGATTTAATAATGTAGCTTTGGTTGTGAAATCCCTGCGCGCAGAAAGTCACAGTCACGTTGTGACGTTAATAAAATGAACATCTTAATTATTTGTGGCATAAATGGTAAGTCCCATCTTAAAAGTTCAGGGAAAATACAACTTTGCCAACACAATGTTCACCCTCTTTAAACAAGCAATACCTACTCCACCCTGTCCTCTTTCTCTTTAACTGTCTTGCTTTGTCTACCCCAATCGTTCTGTTCCACCCATATTTCTCTCTCGGGCTCTCTGGCCCTTTGTTGCTGCAAAAAGCTGAGCTCTTTGCCGGCAATTTCCACGCTCCATCTGTGGAATCCGTCATGGCTCCCTCAGCCCTTCACAGTAGAGGGTTGTCACCTGCCCCATGGGGGAGTGGGGTATGGAAGGGGGTGTATAAAGAGGAATGGGGGTAGATGGGGGCGCAGCCGGGGGGCATTTTAGCCTTCCCCCCTCATAGAAAACTCTTTCCTCCAGAGGAAACTGTACGAGCACCTTTGGGGGTGCATCTGTTGTTGCTGATGTACGGGGATAGTGCGTCTGAGCATTTGCGTTGGTTTTCGGAAGCCGTTGTTGGAAAATGTAGCATATCCGATGAATGGGTGGTTGCCTTTGAGTGGGGAAGTTAATGGGCTTCCCTAAACATCGGGCGCCATGAAATAAGCGCATCGAGTCAACAAAAGCGTGGCAATGTACTTCGACAAATATGAAAATACGATTAAAGAATGACATTCCAGAGGGCATAGTATAATTAGCGATTGGTTAGCCGTCATAAAACACACGAGTAGGGCTCGAAAGAATGGCGCTCAGAATGTCAAAAAAGACGATATGTTAAACGTTTCTGTTCACAAACGGGTGTGTTAAATAATCCGAGGGAAGGTAAATAAAAGCAACAGCTGATGTGGTTACATCGTGAAATTACTTTTTGGATTTAGTCACGTCAAGAGACGGTATGTCCTCCCAGTCCTGGTCCATACTTGTTTCCATAAGTAAAGCTTGGGACAAGAGCTCAACAAACATCCACATCCACACCCTGCAGTCGTGCAAGCACATGACCATCTTTTTACATTTGCACAGCCTTCTCACAATTGTGTTTCCATTTAATTGTGCTGGTCAATCTCGAGATGCCCGATCTTTAGCTGCCATTTACGACAGCCTCCTTACTCCCTTCGTAGAGTGGTCAAGCACAAACGCAAACCCCAGATCCGATCACACGGTCAAACAGTATTGCCCAATCGATGTTTCCGCTCAAACCCGCGTATCACCGTCTGCCTCTTGAAAATGCTGCACTCTCAGCCCCAGTTAACCCTTGACTTCTGCTCTGTGTACGTTTAACCTACTTTATACCAAAGGGGAAGGGGGGGGGGGCTGGCTTTGTTTTATTTTTCCAAAATCGTAAGAAAATGTAATATGCTTAAAAGGGTATCCCTATCTTAGTGGAGACGACCTTGGGAGCTGAGGAGCGTTTCCTCAAAATAGGAGAAGCAGTTGGAGGGGGTGTGTCGATCGAGTTAGAGGAGAAAAGAAAACTGTTTAATTTAACCAAACTGAAGCCCCGAGAGGCACAGCGCATGGGACCCCAAGCAAAACAACCGTTCTGGAGCCAAGAGAACCCAAAGTGTCCTCTGCCACGTCACGCCAGGGAAAACCAGAAGGAGCAAAGAGGATTTAGTCGGAACAGACTGTTGGGAAGACTTTTAGTATCGTTGGTTGTTTGGAGGGGTTGAGACTGGGTGAGGGAGGGTGGGGGGGGCACACAAAGGCTTAAATGTGTCCACTGAGACATGAGACAGTTCTGGTTGAACATACATACACGCGTGCGTGAGAAGCCAAGAGAGAGAAAATGAGCAAAAGGGCCATGTCCAGCTTGAATTTGAGCACTTGGGGGAATTGACTGGCCATATGTGGATTATTCACACCCCGTCTTTGCATGGCCCAAGAACACTTCTGCGGCTTGAGTTAACAGTGAGGCGGTGACACTTTGTCCACCCCCTTTCTCTCCACCTTTCCCCTCCCAAAATCGCACCAAACAAAAGGCAGAGGAGACAAACGCAGCATTTATTTGGGCGGGACAACCATGCTGCTTCTATTCAGGCGCCGGGGGACTAAGTGACTGGCTGACTGCATTAAACAGTAAATAGAAGTCAACGCAGGCAGATGCTGGGTTAGATAATGGCTTTCCTGGCAGTTTATGGGCCCATTTGTGACGCTCTCTGGCTGGTTTGGAAAAAAATGGTGTGTGTGTGTGTGTGTGTGGTGGGGCTTTTTTTTGGGGTGGGGGCTTTCTTCACTTGTTAAGATGCACTTGTGAACTTCAAAAGTGGACTGTTTTAAGATCCAAAAATGATGTCCGTGCTTACACAAATGTCATCAATCGCACCCTAGTAAAAAAAATATATATATATATATTAACTCATTCACTCCCAAAGACGTTTTTAAATGTCTTTTCAGGCTTGGTTCAGAATTGTCTGGTACTGAATGAGTAAAAAAAGGATGCTCAAAGAGTGTGATGGTGAGTGTCATGGAAGTTGTTCAAAAACGGTGGTTGGGGGTATCAGGAAATGGTTACCTGTCAATTTTAACTCAACGTGTTTCTAACCTTGTTTCCTGTGTGCTGAGAGAGTGCGACCTCACGCTGTCCTTTGACCTTGCCGTTTCCCTGTCTTTTAATTCCGTCTCACCACTCAGGTCACGGAGAGGAGGGGGAAAGTATGTCAACAGCCAACAAGGTGAACTCTTCACATGTAAACTGTCATTCTTCGATATATAGGTAAAATGTAATCTCGCTTCCTTCTGCTGCCATGGTATGTAGGGATCCGTCCGTGCGTGTTATCGTTATATAAAAAAAAAACTATTTTCCAAAACAAGATAAACGCCAAATTTAAAATAATTGATCTTTTCATGCCATTCATTGCGCACAGAATCATTTAACTCGAGCGGAACATGTTCACGTTGAGTCCGTTTATTTTTAGTACAATAAAATGAATGACTGAGAAATTTGCTGGTCTAAGCAAATTCATTGTATTATTGGGGTTTTTTTCTTAGAAAAAACAAAATGAAGGCATAGCGTTTTGGAAGAGCGCTGATCATATACGTTTGCAGTGCGTTTGTTGTTTGCCGTTGGTTTTAAATGTTCACCTACAACTTGGAAGATCTATTCAGCGTGGAAAGACCCCACCTGAGAGAAGAGGATCGAGGAAGACGGGGAGATTCAAAAAAAACATACCTTTGCATCGATCATGATGGGGCCAAAACCGTACAAAATATGATTGTATTTTAAAGAGCAAGCAGGCTAACGGGGGCTCGTGTGCTCCTCTGCTTATTCATGGATTTATCGCTTACTTTGTTGTGTACTGGCATTTACTGGATCCCATTTATGCCTGCCTGGTGTGGTACCAGAGACCGGCTCCTCGGTTTCTCAGCATTGGGCAAACCTCGGGTGAAAACGGGTGCTTGGTTGTTTTATTTTTATGGGTGATTTTATTCATGCACCGCATTTTTTTAAAGCTGCGGTTGTTTTACAAAGTGCTGTAAAAATAAAGTTGAGAAGAGTTGAGCTCATTTTGCACTTGCGGCGCTTTCCCAAATGTTACATAATGAAAACCATCAGCGTTACGGATATCGTAAAACTTTTTAAATGCGATGGTTACCAGCTCTTATATATTTTTTTGCCAACAGCATGCGCATTCTGTTGGAGCAGGGGTGTCAAACTCATTTTAGTCGCGGGCCAATTTGGAATTACGTCTTCCCTCAGAGGGCTGTTATGACAGTGTAACCACAAATGTATTACTTGTACACAACAAATTAATAAATTACTAGTTTTGAAATCAGTCAAGTCAATTATAAGTTTGTTCAAGTGAGCGTAAACTGTGTAACAAAATTATTGCAAAATCTCAATGTTATTTATTACACATGAAAATGTCACATTTTGTTACAGATTTTAGCAAGTTGACACACATGATTTGCTTTCACAGGCCATATAAAATTACCGGCGGGCCAGATCTGGCCCCCGGGCCTTGAGTTTGATAACAGTGTGTTAGAGTGACACTCACACAAGGCAGAATTTGCCAAGGCTATTAACAAAAGAAAAAAACTGTGTGGAGCACCAAATTTCTTTTTGTTTGTCCACTTGTTAATGTGCGTGGACTGCTTTCTGGTGCATGGAGGACGACGAACAAATTTGTGTGTCATTTTCATTCCGGGAATGTACGATTCGTTGATGCCAAATTGAGGTGAAATGATGAAAACAAAGTTCTGAATTTGTTTTACCCCAAGTTCAATGGAGAATTTCTCGTGCACATTCTCCAGGATTTTTTATATTAGCACAATTTGAGGGCTAATTTAGTCAATAAATAAATAAATATATAAATGTAAATAGGTACCTCAAATATGTCAGCAAATTACATTTCCACTGTGTAATAGTATGCACAAATGAACATTCCACATTGAGTATCACAAGCTTATGAACCCAAGAACAAAATGTATTTGGAAATTGATTTATAAGCAAACCGAGGTTCTACTAAAACACAGGGTTCAAACCCAAGGCCAATGCGGCCTGGTCAGACACAGAGGCCAATAGATGTACCGTATTTTCCGCACTATAAGGCGCTTCGGATTATAAATCGCACCTTCAATGAATGGCCTATTTTTAAATTGGTTTCATATTTCGGGCGCACCGCATTATAAGGCGCATAGAATAGAAGCTACAATAGTGGCTGCTGTTGCATTATGCATCCACTAGATGGAGCTACGGTAAAGGGAATGCAAGTCAATACAATACAGCTTTATTTATTTCGAGCCTTCACAACCGCTGCAGCTGGAACAAAGCGCTTTGCAGAACATTTAAAATACTATGAATGAACGAATGAAATACTATGTCCAAGAAATCAGAATCGTGATCCAAATATGAGGCGCGTTGGATTAGAAGGCGCACTGTTGGCTTTTGAAAAAACTGAAGTAGTACTAGTGCGTAAAATACGGTAAGTTTTCCACAGACAAAAATACTTCAAAAAGGATCACATAAATTTGCATATTTTAAAACACCCTATCTCAGCCTTACATGCCCAAGTCGCTATGCCTAAAGTGCGAACTTGCAATAGATAAAGAGAGGCCTTATTCAAAGGTGAGCCATTCTACTTGACCTTCATTGGGCCTTTTCAGTCTATGGGGGAAAACTCAGTCGCAGCTCAATGTGGCACGGTGAAGGCCGGGGCACGGTGAAGGCCGGGGCACGGGAGCTGCTCCTAAAGAGGGGAATACCCCAAATACCCTCTGCCCCCTCGCGGCTCCACACACTTGCACACACACCACTCATCCAAAAAGCGCAGTCGGACTTCAAAGTTGGTGCGCATTCATTAATTGCTCTTTGAATTGATATCAGTGAGTCACAATAAATGTGTGAAAGGAGAAAGAGGCTTTAATGAAGGATAGAGGAGCCATTCATTTGAGGATAACTATGTTTTCATGCTTGGACAGTCATCATGCATGGGCTTATACGAAAAAAAAACTCACGAAAGAGGGAGGACCATGGGATGGGGAGACTGGGTTCGAGAGCCCCCGGGGTAGAGGGGAGTGATTTGGTACTCGCCACTTGGCCCTGGTGCCCCCCAACCCCCCCATCCCCTCCTTTGCCCTTCTGCCCAGAAACTCATGAGTGACACATTCATTCTTTCAATGGACAAACAGAGCCCTCTTCACCAGACACTTGGCTCAAGACACTTATAGCCAATAGCTATTATAAGATCCTCAGAAACCTTCTTGGTCCTGTCGTTATCACGTCATGACGAGACGGAATCAGTGTGGCGGCATTCAAGGGGGACATGCACTGTTCAGTGTTTGGATTAAGTCATCTTTTGTCTCTGTTGTGACTAAAATACAGTCGTTGGTCAAGTGTCATTTGAAGATATCGAGTCTTGTTACAATATGCAAAGATGAATTCACCCACATGACTGCACATGACTGGTGGCTTAAACCGCATCAGTGACACGCAGCGTGCCTTCTGTGCTGCATTTCTTCTCTTGCCAAAACACCTCTCCTCCCCTGGCCCCGATCCAGCATATGCCAACCTGTTACACTCGCAGCACTTGAGCAAACTTGGACCCCGAGTCGTTTTTTACACACCCACATTATTTGCACAAACAAAGTCCTGCTCGCTTTCCGTGACAAAGACAGCTAAATCTTAATGGCCCTTTCATGTATTGTCTGCTCACGGTTCCCTTTTGTGCCGCAGCCAGTGGCCCAGACCCTGGTTACAATGAGCCAAGGAGAATGGAGGCAGATTGAAGGAATGCGCCTCAATAAACCTAATTATGACATGATGACTGCGCTCACCATGGTAAGGGTGTTTTCAAAGATCCCAAGCTTATTCAATTAGCCCTTTCCAGGATCCTCTTTCGCCAAATAAAGTTATCCCTTTGAATGTTTGCGCATGCATGTGAATCTGTGTGTGCGCACGGCTAAATGGAAACGTATCGCCCCTCGACAACACTCCTCTGTATTATCTGGCTAATTGAACCTAACGAAGAAAGGACTCTTAAAGACACACTGTGAAAACATGAAGCAGCAGTAAGGAGAAGATTGGCCCGCTGTGTCTATTTTGTCCTGAGGGTCAATTACAATGACGCTTATGCTTCGAGCTGGAGGGCCAACTCTACTGCCAAATGCATTCATATCTGACAGAATCTTCGCTGATTTCTAAAATGGCGGTTCTTTGGAAACATAGAGTATAAAGACTGTTTCATAAGGGACTGCCTGTGACTATCACATGATCTATAGTTCTGGCTGAGTCTCCCGCACATTGATTCCGTATGAGTGTTTTGAAGACAGCCAACAAGTGGAAACACAGATTGCTGCCAACGGCAGCTAAAATCTGTTCCTCGTGAATTTGCCATTTTCGCTACTTTTATGAATACGGTTTGTAATATTTACATGATGAGTTATGTCTTTATTATTATTATTATTATTATTATTGTTGTTGTTGTTAGTGGGGGGGTGTTTAGTTTTTTTTTTTTTTTTTTTTAATTAGGGCAGCCCAGTGATCGTTAGCATGTTCGCCTCAGGTTGCTGAGGTGCAGGGTTCAATTCCGGCTCCGGCCTTCCTGTGTGGAGTTTGCATGTTCCCCCCATGCCTGCGTGGGTTTTCTCAGAATACTCCAGTTTCCACCCACATTCCAAAAACATGCATAGCAGGTTAATGGAACACTCTAAATTGTTGCTAGGGTTGGCAACCAGTTCAGGGTGTCCGGTGCCTACTGCCCAAAGACGGCTATGATAGGCTTATTATTATTATTATTATTATTATTATCATTATTATTGCTATATGGCCACTCTACAATCACATTCTATTTAGAACAGTTTGAGTTCACGATTCGCAGTCCGATAAAGATATGTGCTGGCCAGTTAGACTAAAAAATAGTTTCAGTTCCAAACAGATGGATTGCACATTTACATATATGTTTGACATGTACACATTTTGTTTAGTTTATAGGCGACGGTTTCACACATTGGTAAATAAATAACACGGTTAAAAAGTGATCTAACTTCGCAGGTGACAGCAGAGGAGAAAGAATAGGAAACAGAGGGAGAGGGGAGGAGTCGCTCTCCAGATGAAAGTGGGATGAAATAAAAGAGTCAATTTAATCTGCTTGAAGAGATTTGAGGAGCTGGCGGCAAGTGAGGGTGGGGGTCAGTGGGGAAAGGTGGCCGGCCCCAATTGTGAAACGATACGCTCCGGGGGCCAGAGCTGGGCTCTCCGGGGAGAGAACATTGGTCGCTATTCACCCAACACGCTCTTTAATAAACTCCCTCCGCCGTTAAAAGTGTCATCGCACAATATCGACATCGTTTAAAAGACATTATTAATGTTCGGGGGGAGGAAAGGCCGACATCCACCAAAAGAATCAATAATAGATCATACGGTTTAGACTGAAGACGTCTTGGTTCGGAGCACACCCTGCCCAGCGCGGCGGGCTTTGTTTGGTTGACCATTTAGCATCTGGGTACGTGACAACTAGCAACCGATCCCCTGGACACGGCTGTTTTTCTCAACACTAGCCACTTCTTAAATCAGAAAAGTATAGATGTAGAAGCAACAGAATTTGAAGTGAGTCTTTACTGGAATGGTGTAACTGTAATGTTGCCTACCTTTATTTGTCCCACACTGGGGAAATTTGTGGCCAGTTTGCAACTTAGCGAACGATTAGGCCTATAGCTACAATTCTAAATTAAATAAGGAGCTTTACTGTGTTGCGGGGGACCAATGCGCTTCGCCGGGCTATACGTGAGTGGATTTCTGAGGCTTCTATTGTAGTGCCTGACTGGCAGCCAGCCTCTATAGAAGAGCCTAAAAAGGAAACATTTTGTCGGGGAAAGTGGCCATTTTCTCTTGGTGAACGGCTCCTAAAACAGGGCCGCAGCGCTCCTTGAATAATTCATCCATCATTGCGGCCTCATAATATGTTTTGTCGGGCTCTGCTGCGGACGGGGAAGCTGTCGTCTTCCCCTTTCTGAATTCTAAGCAGGTTTCTCCTTTTCGTCTTTAAGCAGCACCCAAATGTGTTTCCAAGCTGGCGCTTTTGTCCGCGCACAGCCCAAGCGTGAGGCCCGAATAGACTCTGACGCCTTTGTCTCCCAAGTTCATCCCCGTCGTGCGTGCCGGCCCGTCTTTGTGCCCTGATGGAAACCGTTGAGCAAATGTTTGATCAACTCATCTGGGGGAACAATTGCGTCTCCTCAGACTAGGGCGCTTTATCTCTCATCCTCTAAATCATTCAACATTGCCGGGCATGTTGACATTTTGATGTTGATATTTGACAAAATGGAAAGAGAAGAATCGACGACGAAGGAACACGTACTTGAACAAAAAAGCGCCTGTTTGGAAAATAGGTCATGCAACTCTTAGTTTCTCACACGTAGAACCTAGCTGAGGTATCAAAAAAATATGCCAGGAGGGGACACTGGAACACTCTTGAGATAATCATCTATAAAAGAAATTCAAAGGAAGAAAATAAAATAATTGATCCCTCAAGCCCCACCAATCAAAGAGAACCGAAAAGTCAAGACAAACTTGCAGAATGTAATACACCTAAAAACAGTTTGATGTCGTTTTTTTTTTTTTAAACAACTGTGCCTTTGAATGATTGATGATTTGAAACACGTGGTTTTGCTATTTGCATCATTCACTGAGGCGTTGCATTCGAAGTTGTGGGTATTAGATGTTTATGCAGAGTGAGCGAAAGAAAACGCTGCACGCGCACACGTACACTCACACTTGCGCGCGCGCGCACGCACGCACCCACACAAACCCGTTGCGAGCACTAAAACATCACCTGCTGTTTGATTTACTGTCCGGCCTCATGGGAAAAGCATTAGACATGGAGACATGGTCGATAAAGAATTCAAAATTCAACGCTTGCACGCCCCCCCCCCCGCCCCATTATTCAACAACATCACGTCTACGACCTAACACAAGAGAAACCGGCACCGTTAAAAATAAATACGTTCGAAATAAAAAAGTGAGAAGGTGACTCACATCTGTCTCCCAGGATGCCTTCAATGCTGTGCTTGGCCCTGCGGTCAATTTCCTCCAGCTCACTTTTCTCCAGGTCACCCTCATCCTCCTCTTCGTCGTCTTTTCCCCCGAACTTGCCGCGCATCGCGCGACTGATGGAGCTGACTGCAAAAGCGGGCGGATGGGCCAACTTATTAACGCTACATGCAATGCTTTCTACTACTACCACGACTCATAATAATAATAATAATAATTCATAATAAATTCCTGCCCCCTTTTTACCTGAGGGGACACTGTCGCGGTGACATATCCCATCCTTGAGTAATTTATCCCGAATCTCCCAGCTAAACATACCCGGATTTTCCCGCTTGCATTCTTCTATTCTCTTCTCTACGTCCGGCGTCGTTGCCTGCTTGAAATGTCAGAAAGTTTTCAGTTTATTCGCGTCCCGATCAATTGGTTAATCCCTCAAAAGGTTTCGTCCCGCTCTCTTCTTTTCATGTACCTTTGGTTTGCTGCCCCCGATGGCCCCGGGTCGGATGGAGCCGGTCTCCTGGTACCTGCACAGGATTTTGGACACGCAGCCGTGGGAGACCCGCAGCTGCCGGGAGATGACACACGGCCTGATGCCGTGGTGGGCCATCTCTACGATCTTGTGTCGAATGTGGTTGGGCAAAGGCCTGCCGTTTATGAAAACTCCACCGAGCTGGTTTACTCGCCCTTGACCCAGCGGAGTTGATACTACAACGTCGGAAAAAATATAAAATACGATTTTAAACCCGTTTAAAAATAAAGAAAACACAACTTATTTATGACTCATCGAGCATATTTATCTGCGACGTTATAATGAACCTTTTTGAGGTGATAAATTATGTCACAAATTGTTATGCAGGCCTGCATTGCAGACTAAACGTTTTGCCATTCGCAAACAAGTCGAGTTGTTTTGAAGTGACGCGAAAGACTTCTTCATGACAACTTAGTGACAGCTGGTGTGAAGTTTTACCTTCCAGCGGGAAGCCACTGCGAGGGTAGTTCTGAGCCAGCGTGGGTCTCATCATCCTGGGAAAAGACCCAGCCAGCGCGGTCATACCTCCTCCAAAACCCAAAGATAGACAAGACCCCTCCAAGCGGGGAGGCTGGCCGAGATGTTAAAAAAAAAAATTTAAAAAGGACCTCCGGGTCACCTTCTTTAGCCTGAGAAGCTTCAGACTTGACGGCTCGGTTATATTGTTGGAGCGAGGACCCGGGTGTCAAAGGACGGCCGCTTCTCTCCGAGCATCGAAGACCACAAAAGACCCCTAATGTGTTTCCACGTTATCCTCTCCGCTTGGGAACGTATGCAAAAAAAGCGCGCGTCCACAAGTCTCAATGTTGTTGTTATTTGTTGATATCGGTCAAAGTGAGGAGACACGTTCCACGTTGCGGAGCTCATCGCGCAGCCGGTCTTGCGCTCGCGGCTCTGATTGGTCGAGGGGGGCAGACCCGCAAACCAGAGGTCAACGATGGTTGGCTGAGTGCAAAAAACTTTTCTCCTATCACAGACGTCGCTGCAGTTTTGCAGCAAAAAAAGACAGCGTAGTCTTCTGCAGTGAAGCAACAGCCGCTTGCAAAACTCTATCAAGAACTTCCACAAAGTGTGTTTGGGCCTCCAAAAGAGCAAAATACGACGAGACACTTGTTGAATGTAAGCCGTTATGGTCAATAAAAAAATGTTTTCTCCTCCCACGTGGGTGTATTCTTTCATGTTAAAAGAAAGAGTAATGTGGAGATTCCAATGAGTAAAAGTAAAAAAAATATTGAATACAGTTCATTCAAATCGAGTGATTTAAAAAATTGTGAAATAAATGACACATATTAAGCATACGATGCGCGAAAATCGTCGTGAAAACTAAACAACAAATTAAATTCAAAACGGTTGTGTTACTTTTTCAACAGTCTTTTTTGTCATCAATTGTTATGACATTCAGATCACTGCGCTCGTTTTGGTCTTCCGGGACAATGTGTTGAAATGTCTATACTCGAACCTTAAACGCCGTATAACAAGGGGGATCCGGAGTGGCTTTTCACACACACTGTCACACACACCAAAATATTTTCCTGATGATTGTTACCACCCTGGGTCATGTGAGCCATTTAACGCCTGCTACCCAACACTGCAGGCTCTAATTTGTTTCCACTCCGTGCTTTTGTATTTGACACAAATGGTGCTAAACTGTGCGCAACTCGAGGAATTTATTGTGGTTTTCACTGTGAGATCCAACCAGCCGAGAAGAAGCTGAAAGGGGGGACGACGTGCGCCACAGCAGGATACGACGCCAGGGCGGCTCTCAAGACAGTCTGCGGAAGTGTCCATGCATCCCATAATGTCAAACAATCACGACAGTCGCATCTTCAAACGCCACAATATATTTCGCACATGTCGGTCATCCCCATTGCCTCGTCTTAAATTGAGTGACTGATCGAGTTACTAAAGAGAAAAAAAGAAATCTTGTATCAATTCAAGCAAAGGGCGGCGTCACGCTCATCCTTTGATTTGTGTTTTCCTTTTAATTTATCCAGGCTGCTCTTTGGAAGGAATAAATCTGATTTGTATTAATTGAATTAATCTCTGTGATTCGGGGCACATGGCCCAGCTGGGTCTGCTTGCTTCCATCAACTGGGACTCTTAACAAATAAATTAAGGAGAATAAAGAGCACGCTTTTTTGGGGGGTCGGGCTTATATGGAAAATAAACGCCACTAAACTTTTGGTGTGAAAATCCCCACCCACCCCGAACACTTCATTAGCCTTTCATGTGTCTTCGTTCACTTTAATTAACGCAACGATGAGGTTCAGATTGACTTTGGGGACTGGGGTTCAATTGTCACGCGCTTCGTGCAGTTCTTTTCCCTTTAAATCGCACTTCAAATGTTGTCTTTGCTGTCAAAAGGGTGCGCATAGCCAAAGGGTGCGCGCAAAGTAAAAAAATAAATAAATAAAGTAGTGCTTACGGGGGTCTTTCACCTGCTGTGGGGCCTCCTGATACCTTCAGGCGTAAGATAAGGACTCCAGCAAGTATAACGTGGCTTCAAAGAGAGAAAGAGGAAATGTCAGTTTCCTTTTAACTGGCTTTTCATTTGTGATCAACGAGATAATAGTTCGAGAAATGCGTATTTGGATCGCCAACGTGGGCTACACTTAAGGGTTTGCACGTGATTTCAACCATAAAACGCACTCTTGGGCGAACAGGCTATTGCGTGTGTCTGCTTGTTTCTCTTACTAACCAAAAGAAGGCGAGAGAGCCCCCGATTCGCGACGCTTACAAACGTGACGATTCGGGGGAGTCGGTGGTCTCCATTGAAATTGGATATTAAGAGTGAAGAAAGCAGAGGGGGCAAATGGGAACCATGCGGCATGATGCATACTTCGGACCGCTCTTTTAAAGCGACATCGAATCTGCGTGTCCAATCCATTTAGCAAGGGGTGGGGGGGGGGGGGGAGAAATCCAAAAGTCTGAATTCTGGCTTGATGAGAAATAAATGAGTTACATCACATGCTCTGCGTGGGGGCCAGTTAGAAGCACATTCATGTCCAATTCATTTCGGTTAAGGTCAAACAATGGCAGCATGTATACATTTTCTCTGCATTTCAAAGTAATATTTGAATATTTCTCTATACGAGGGCACCACGAAAAAAAAAAAAAAAACAGGACCCACCAAAGTGCGGTGGAAATGTTCCTTCCAAAACGTTATCATTCAGACGCTTCATAGATTTATAATAATAATAATAATACATTTTATTTATAAGCGCCTTTCAAGACACCCAAGGACACTTTACAATGACAAAAAACAAAAAACAATACGGATTTGTCTTCATTTTTATGAATGTTATTTTCGATCATCAAAATGATTGATTATGAATGATTATTTCGACACAAACGATAGGAGCAGACATGAGCATGTTGTGAGCGATTGTGTTGGGGTGCGAAAATAACCGAACAAGTAAAATTGCTAGTCTGACATAAATTCCATGGAATCCATGTTGTTGATTGACACAATCATATGAGCAATATACAATTGGGTGAGTGTTTTCTTCCTTTTTTTTTCTCTGTCTTTCCTTTTTTTAACATGCCTGGCATTTATTCGGTCATGGCTGATTTTCAAAGACACCCTTATCCATTTCACAAAACTCAGTGGGAGTGTATCGAATTGAGAGATACGGCTTAACTAAGCGCGCCTGGACATGAGACTTGTTGACTTGCTTATGCTGTGGAGTTGAACGAATTGGGGAAAGTACCGGCGTTGTGTGGCGAGGCATCCGCTTTTTGCAACTTTTTGGGCATTAGTCGTCAATCAGTCTCTGAATATTGGACTGGGCTAATTAACGACGTCCACAAAATTTAGGAGGGGTCATTTTATAAATGGCTTCATTGACGCGTGCATTTTTGAGCGCATTTACGTCTGAGGCTTTTTTTTTGTTGTTGCATGCAGTATCCAATTCTCCGGTAGGGGGCGTATTTGATGCACAGCAGGAATTTCGCCCTGTCAAATGGATCTTGTTCAGTTATCACAAGTCAGAAAAAGCATGATAAACTGAAGTCCTATTGACATCCATCCATCCATCCATTTTCTGAACCGCTTGATCCTCACTAGGGTCGCGGGGGGTGCTGGAGCCTAACCCAGCCATCTTCGGGCAGTAGGCGGGGGACACCCTGAATCGGTTGCCAGCCAATCGCAGGGCACACAGAGACGAACAACCATCCACGCTCACATACACACCTAGGGACAATTTAGAGTGTTCAATCAGCCTGCCATGCATGTTTTTGGAATGTGGGAGGAAACCGGAGTGCCCGGAGAAAACCCACGCAAGCCCGGGGAGAACATGCAAACTCCACACAGGGAGGCCGGAGCTGGAATTGAACCCGGTACCTCCGCACTGTGAAGTCGACGTGCTAACCACTGGACTACCGGGCCGCCCTCCTATTGACATAATAGCTGTGAAATAAATAAATACATCCATAAATTTGGTAAAATGCAAATCAACAAACAGTAAACAATGCCGTCCGTATTTATCTTTGCTTTATTCCTGAAATGTATTCATGTTTGCAAAAAACAAACAAACATAAAGAGCATTTCTCTGTGCAAATGTTGGTACTTTAACAACCACATATTCTCAGGAAAGCAAACATTAACTTCTAGGTCCTCGGAAATAAATGAAATATACTAACTTTTGAAAATGTACCGGCCAGGGGTGTCAAACTCAGTTCCTGGAGGGCCGCTGTCCTGCATGATTTTCAAGTCTCCCTGTTGCAACACACCTGATTCAATTGAACAGGTTCACTGTCAGGCTTGCGCAGAGCTTGCTGATGATCTGATCATTTGAATCAGGTGTGTTGCAACAGGGAGACTTGGAAAACATGCAGGACAGCGGCCCTCCAGGACCGGAGTTTGACATCCCTGATGTACCCCATTGCTTGTCGAAAAAAGCGGAGGGGGGGAAAGTGCTTCATAGTAAGTGTTGGGAGAAGGTAGGTGGAATAATTGAAGTCAATGTTGGGTGCGGAGTTGTAGCGGGGCTCAGTTTGATTCTTATGTGTCCCATGCGAATTTCAGAAGTTTAGGATTTGGGGTGAGGGAACCAGTTTTACACTAAAATGCTTTCGTGTCCATAGAGTCATATGTTCAGCATAGAATTGCGCTCCATGTGTTCCATGAATTCCACCTACTAAGTGCAAAGAATTAGTCGGCTATTCAGTGCCTCATCCTCAAATGCAGTACCTGGCTTAATGAGTATCACATTACAACGAACTGATTGTATTATAGCAACAATTTAAAATAGATCCCTGTCGAATTCATGACAGAGAATCCCAGGATATGTAAATTTGTGTAAAATTGTCATGACATGTTATTAATATTTGGCCTAGAAGAATGACCTTGAGGCATGTTAACCCTTTCATGCACCAATAGTGATCAACTGTAACCTGATAGGCTGTGCACTGTAGTAACCGCTGTCCCTGAAAGGGTTAAACATGAAAGTGGCAAAAATAACCCCTCAAGAAATAAATAAGATGTGAAGCAACATCACGTCGCAAACGTTTGAAAACCGCAATGTATAAATGCTGAAATATAACGATCCCAGTGGATGCTTTGTTGCAGTGGGGCTGCACATCACGATGATTGGAGTCAAGGTTGCTTCATGGAGCAACAAGGTGAGGCACAAGAGTCAGGGACACACACATCCCTCCTATTAGAAAAAAGCTACATCACAAAGCATGGTCTTGACGTTTCAGTAGTCTATTGTGCACATACTAACGTAGAGTGTAAAAAAAAAATCTATCGTTGAGTAAGCTTTATCGAAAATAGGAAACCCTGCAGGTGCAGTCTTCATGGGGGGCAGTGGCATCCTGCAGCAACAATTACTAAAGCTGGAGGGGGTGAAAAGTGTTCATTAAGAGCTCATAACAGCCAACCAATATCTGACTTGTTTGCAATGGGCAGTTATCACACAGTAAGTGGGGTGAAAATCAGATATTATGTAGCAGGCTTGTGATGTTAGGGGGGGAAAGATGAACCACACATTCAGTCGCCAAATCAAACATTAAAGCCGCGAGTATTGTGGTCCAAAACATACAAATTAAGTCACACTGTCGTTCCAAGATGAGGGGAAAAGATAATTCGGGATCAGGAAAGCCAAATGGGCATTTCCTACACTGCTAGAAGGCCATTTAGGATGATTTAAACCCCCTAGAAAAGGTAAAGGGGCAAAAGGGAATATCAGTCTGCGCGTGACAACAAAGCCACCCAAGCTCGCATGAACAGTCAAAAGCAACTCAGGCGTTTCTCCGAGAGTTACCGGCGGTCGATGAGCGGCCCGTCTCATGGTCCGGTCTGTATTTGAGCCAGCACATGAGCCATGTGACCACCACGGAGAACATGGCCAGAATGCTCGCCACCGATAAGCAAATGGGTCCCGCCGGGAGGGGAGGGATGCCGTGACTGTTGACAAAGATCAGGCCCAGGAACAGCAGCACCAGCATGGACAGGAAGGAGAAGATGACACACACGCAGCCGGTGGTTAAAGCCACCCTCTTGCAGCTTTGACAGCTGTCATAGCGCACCGAGTCTTGGGAAACGGTCGTGGCGGTGGACACGGTTGTGGACGGGGTGGTTTGGTTCTGGCTGCCGCCGGACGCTCCCGACGCCTCCTCCCGGCGGAGAGCGACGAGAGCCGGGTGCAGCGGGGGAGGGTACGGCGGCAAAGCGTCCTGGGGCAGGGGGTCGGAGTCGATGTAGAGCGGGAAATCCTCCGTCACCTTGGTGTTGTTGGGGAGGTTCTGGATCCGATAATCCGGCACCGGCGTCCGATGGCGACACACGGGGCAGCTGATGCGCCATGGCCGCTCCTCCCGGAGATGGAGAGTGTTGAGGCACTCCTCGCAGAACGTGTGCAGGCACTCCAAGATCTTTGGCGCCCGGCGGTCAAGGTCGAAGTAATTGTAGCAGATTTTGCATTCGTATTCCTCGTAGGGGAACGCCGAGGGGGGCGGCAGGGGGGGTTGTGCTCCGTTTGATGCTAGATCTACCTCTGCCATGTCATCTTTCGCCATTCACATTCTCCGATGAACACAAAGGGAGCTGGCGGACAGATGCTGACGTCTATCCTCCTTTCCCCGTCCCCTCCCCTCCTCCTCTCCGCCGTGCTCACGGAAACGCCATCATCCCCGCAGAGAGCACCGTGTCTGCTTTACCATCCTTCATGCAGAGCTTGGAGGGCGTCGGCCGTCGCGGTGCCGCTTAAATATTACAATGGCCTATTTTCGCCCTCACTCGGTGTGGGAACGGATGATGTCATGCTGTACCGAGTGACTGACTGACTATAAGGGCTTATCCACCCACAATGATGGGGGTGGCCGGATAGTTTAATGTTTTGACCGACGTTGTGAACGAACACGCTGACAGTCACTCAGTCACTTCTTTTTTATTTTAATTTTAATTTTTTTAGGGAGTTTGCAGCCCCCTGTCAAGTCCAATCATATTGCAACATTGGCAAATAATTTGCCTCTGAAAAGACATCCTGAGTTAAAATGTGTTGATGCTTTTCTCCGTTGCCATCATCTGTCCACTAGAATCTGGAAGTACATACTTTTCATGGATGCAACCCACTGTACTGTAATAATAAAAGCTAATCCTTGAAGGTATCATGTTTAGCATTTCACAATCTATTCACCTCACTGTAGTCCATATGCAAACAGTTTTGTATGATCAAATTTACAATGGACATCAATTTTATATATATACTGTATATATATGGGGCAGGAGTGGAGGCACACATTGAATTCATCGAACACGGATTAGGCTAGCTTCCCAATTCCCCTATAAATCCGCTTTTTGTTTCATACAAAAGACATTTATGACAAATTAATTTGTGTAAATCCTTTGTCGGCTATTTTTCTTTTCTTTGGTCATAATGTCGGATTACATACAGAGCTGGTGTAAACACATTGAATTTTCCCAGGTTAGGAAATTTATCAGACAGGCAAAATTGGAAAGTCGATATCTATGCATTATTAAAATGATGGTCACTTCCGGGCGCTGAAAGTCAATCCGCAGCTCATTAAGCTCACAGAATCCCACTTATTTTCTCTTTTAGTTTTTTTCTACTTTGTTGTTATATCCTCTTACATTCCCTCACCCAACACCTACAGTCCCATTTGATGGGGTTTTTTTGTGTGTGTGAAGATTTGGGACTTTTTCCGCATCTGTGAGGGTAAACCTACTGTCCAATCGTAACAGATTACATCTTGCCCCTAAAAGAGAGCCTGGGATGGCATTTCTTCAGCGATGAATGAATCTCAGAGGAGAAATGGAGAGAAAGAAGACCTGCTCGCCAACAACATGGAAAACCAAACGGCTGTTTGAAAACTGCATTTGTTTGTTTCCATTCAATCTTCAGTTACTGCAGTCAACACCAGCGACGTTTTACACACTGTGATCACAAGATTATAATTTCAGCATCCCGGTGCACTCAAACTGGTCATTGGAGGCTTCAACCGTGTTCGGCTAGGGTGTCCTTTAAAAGTCCAGTGATTACGAGTGACGGTGGAGGGAACGCCCTCCACTGCAGCAGGCACTGAAGCACTTAGACAGACAACAATCAAAACCATGACAATCCCAAATCCAAAAATTGGAGACTTAAGTTTGACTTGAGTTACGTCATGGGAGTTGAGTGCCCTACTTGAGTGTGTGAGTGGGAGTAAAAGTTAAAAATCATCCAGAAAATAAATAATAGTAGTGGTAGTGGCAAGTATGAAGTAATGAGCATTAATGACGATAAGAACAGATTAAAAAAAGAAAGAAAATCCCCATGCCCAGCCATGGCCTTGTTGAAGTGAATTCTTTGATGTTGTCATCGACATGAACAACTACGTTTATAATATTTGAGTTAGGGCCCAAATTCAGTTTTGGGGTAACCCGTTTTCATGCACGAGCAGTCCTGTACACATGGTAAATGGGATATTCTCATTTAAACCGCCATGCACGGACAACGTCATGACACAGCTAGACATAATTTCCATGTCTTACTTCAGAACTGTCAATAAAATACATGATATTCATATCTTTTACCACATGAATAAAGTAGTCGATTGCTGCGTCGCCCCAAAGTGTGGTTCTGTGCTGCTCCTTAGTTTTGCCATGTTTTTGGACTTTGGATGGTATGAAAAACAGACTTCTCAGCCATGTTGTTTGCTTGCGGTGGTGTGAATACTGTGCATATCATTGACTTTGACTGCGAGAATCAAATGTTTTATGCTAAAAATGGATTCTTAAAAAACTTTTAGTCAGACATAACTCCTGACCAACCCTGGCTATCATGTAGCTCTGCCACTGATAGTGATTGATATAGTTTGCTGTCTATATTGTAAGTGGATTAACGGGCTGCTCCCTCAAATTGCGGGTTGTCTCCTCGGGTAAAACGGAGGGAAATAATAATTAAAGAGCGCTGCATTAGCCCCAAAAGACACCCAGCCATGTGCTCTGTGTGCCAAATGGCCAGTCCAGCCTTGGATGGAACATGTGCAGAATACAAATGAATGTTCCTTTCACTGGGGATATTTGGGTGAGAAAAGGAGTAACCCAGCGGTATTTGAGTTTTTACAAATTGAAATATGAGCATATTCAAGTTTTTGTGAGTGCATGCATGGTATTGCGCAACCGGAATAGTGCTATCATAATCCAGTATTGGAAGGGGTATTGACTGCATGTAAACAAAGTCATTGATTCACGGCGAATGGGTTGTATCATGTGCCAGCCTAAAAAAAAAACACACCGGCATTTGGTGTTTTTAAAATTCTTGTTCTAATTTGAAACAACACCCATGGTTTGCATCTAATATTTCAGTTCTTAATATCTAATAAATCTTTTTTTTTTGTTAGTCACTTCCCATGAGCAAAGGTATGGGAACATGTGGTTTGCTTGTTTTTTTTTCCCCCTCTGCAGAATGTCTCTATAAGTTATCAAAACAGTAATTGTATTTATTTTAAAGGAAAGTTTCATTTTGACTTTGTACTCAAGTACATTTCAGATGCTTCACTTTTTTTTTTTAACATTACTAAAGTCCAGGAGTAGAATCCGTACTTTGACAAATCTTTTATTGTTGTTGTTTTTTCTTTTTCCTTTACACAACACACTACTTCTTCAGTTCCACAAGTAGAAATGTGAATACAGTACCTATGCCACCTTTTGCCTTTGCTTCATAACAAACTACCTGAACAGGCGGAGTCTATTTCCGTAACTTGTCACACACATGAAACACTCCCAGCCCTTTGAAGAAAGGTCGATCCAACTTTTACAACTCCTCACGATAACCTGTTCTTCTCGAGTCCACCGAGCACCGCCCAGCCGCGCGTACCTGTCACATACACCAGCCGGACGCGTGCGTGTTGCGGCGCTTGCTTCTTTTCAAAGTCGCTTTCAACACATTTGAGCACATATTCTCTTCACCGGCCAAACTGGAGGCCCTGGTATACCTGCAGGATTCGGAGCTTGTGGCGGCCTTTCAGAGACGATGTGGACTTTACCTTGTCCAGGCGACGCGTCACAGTCGGGGGATGGCGCTCGCTGGAGACCCCGACCAAATTCACCAATCACGTGGTTTGCGTAAGACGACGTGGGAGCGCCAGGACAGCAATTCTAACTATAAATACAACGAAGACGTAAGTACTGCACTGTTAGTGCTCCCGCAACTCACCTATTGCAAACCTGGAGAAACCATTCAAAAACAACATTCTGGTATCAGTATGTTAGATTCGAAAACAGACGAGCAAAAGAGTGCAATTCATATTTTTCCAACTCTGACTGGCTTTTCTTGTTAGTCTTGCTTTTTCTGTTTGCAGCCAGATCTTCATCTGCAAAGAGGACAATTGCTTAGATTTGCCAGCTTGTCTGCATATTTCTCGACACGTTGGAGATTTGAAGTAACAATAGTGTCATGCTAATTCAAGGATGAAGAATTTAAGATCAACCACTGCTTCATAAAAACACATTTTTGATTAATATGACCCTGAAAACGTGTGAAGTATTGACCTTGAAGGTTTTAAATGTCATACCCAAACAACCATCAGCAGTGGTGGAAGGGTGGAGGGATGTGGATGTACAGTATTACCTCCATTAGCTTTGGAAGAGGCCTGCTCTTCTTCCTGGAGTCCACCGTTGTCTTTACAGTGCAGTACACTCTGACAAAAGCGCAAACAAGTGCAGATAAAAACACAGTTCATAAATGGTCAGATGGTTAAATGTAAATCCACATCTATTAACTTATTGATCCCAGTATTTGACATTTACTGCCCCAAAAATGATGTGGATCTGAACATCTCAGTTTAACATTACTACCATGTTTTACACAAGGCAACGTCAACCAACAACGAAAGGGAAAATGCCTTGTACAGTAATTAAATGCTCTTCAAGTAATGTCGTCAGTCGCTGTTTATTATTTCCTTGATGAATATGGGCAAGTACATTGTAAATTAATAAAAGATGGAAAGTACTTTTGTGCAGAGGTATGTACTAGTTATAAATATAACGGACTGAAAAAACAACTTCAGCCTGTATTTTTTACTTTTTATATTAGTTTAGGAGTTGAATTGTTGCTAAATTCTTCTTGTAAAGACCCTGTCTTGTCGTTTTCCCGATTTGTTTTGATGTAAATTAAATATGTTTAAAGATGAGTGCTGAAAGGAGGCGCAAAGACTAAGAACAATTTAGCACAGTATTATTGGCGTACAGGAAGTTTTCATTTGAAAATGATGAAAGAACATAATTGTACCCTATTGATTTGTACAACCTGCCTGAAATTGCTTTGATAAAATATATATTTTTTTAAACAGAAATCTTTTAGTGTGTTTTATTTAAGATAGTTAGGAGTGCCGTATTTTTTATCTGCACTGTGAACACTAATTAGTGTTAATATAATCTCAGAAGTATCATCAATACTGCAAAAAAATGCGTGAGTAATCATGATTAATTTTTAGTTAATTTGAGTTAATTATGACAATTGAGTTTTTAATTAGATTAAATATTTTAATCGTTTGACAGCTCTAATATATATATATATATATATATATACTTTGTTTTTTTCTTTTTTGCTGTAGAGGGTCTTTAACGTCTCCTTTTAAAAACACAAAATCTGCAGTTCTTCTCAAGTCTAAAGAGCAAGTACCGGTACTTTTACTGTCTCTGCCAATGAACAGATATGATCATCGAAATGGTTATTTTAATGAGCCGCAGATGAGATTCAAACTTAAAGCCTTTGGTTGAGCCATTGTTTTATTCATTTGCTGCTTGTTTGTTGTATAACAGGGCTGCGGCGCACCGGAGTATGAAGTGAGGAACTGGCTGCTGCACTTCCTTTTTCTCTTCTCGGCTGGCCTTGGTCACGAAGTCTTTTATATCACCTGTCTACCATGTATTCATTGGTACCTGGACCCCTTCCTTTGTCGACGCCTCATTAACATGTGGACTGTGAGTCAAAATATATACTCGGCCGTATACTGTATTCATGATCCTCAATACTGAGAGCTGTGTCTCATTGCCAAAATTAGTGGCCTGTTTCAATCATATGCGGAACTGCCTGAAGTATAATACACTACAGTTATATTCCATAGCACACTTCAACAATAATGAAGGGAAAAAAGTGTTTTCGGGTAATGATTAATAAACAAAAATATAAGGCATTAAATGGAAAAAGCCTTTGGGCAACTTCACTTAAGCAGCTAGAATTTTAGCATAAAACATAACAGTGGGTTCATGGCTGTGCATTTATAAGCTTACACCAGTGGTCTAGGAATAAAACAAACATTCACGAGTCCAAGTTTGGAAACGGAGACACCTTGAGAGGTAAAGTATATAGAATTAAATATTTGTGTTAAAGTGATTAGAATATTCACTGGGTAGATAATAAGTCTCAAGATGGAGTTTAATGTAGTTCAGGAAATGAGAGAGTTTTCTCAAATACACACCTTTCATGGTCATAATGTTGTGGGACTGGTGTTTCAAAATATTCGCACTCCTAGAACTGCACTCATGCACTCTTGGAAGGATTTCTTCTTGGCATGCTCTGCAGCTCCGTCATTGCGGCCAACGTTGGGGAGGTTGCTCCAGTATGGCAGTGATCTACTTGAGCAGAAACTGCCAGTTGCTCAGGGCATTACGAGCAGGAGCCTTTGTCATGGTGAAGTACTTAGCCAGTTGGACCGCCACAACTCTTCTTGCACACCAAACGAAGCAAACCCCACAGCATCTCTTTGTAGAACGTCTGATTGATGGTCTGGTCCTGGGGCAAGAACTCACAGTGACTGATGCCTCCTGAGACGGCGTGACTTTGACTTTGGCATTTGATTATCCCGGTTTCATCTGCTTTGCTGAAGTCCAGTGAAGGCTCAGCTTGTACTGGAAGAACCATGACTCATTACAGATGATGACCCTCCTAAATCTGGTGTAATTCATCTCTTCGTCACTTTGCTTATTGTTTGACAACCTGACAAAGGTTTTGTATGGAAAAAACATTTGGAAAACTGACTGCAGAGAGCGGAGGGGGGGAAACCGCTAGTTTGTATCTTCGGCTTGAATATACTGTCGTGACAGAAGTCCTGGAACCTTCCTGACACACCTCGTACGCATGTTATTGGTCTGAGCACCCCAGAATGCTCTTCACAAAGCGTCCTCTCTTCTTTCTGCAGTCCCGTCTCCCTCTTTTCACCCTTCAACCTTCTTTCATCATTCTGACCTGTCTATGACACCATGCCTGTCCATATACCCCCAGGCCAGGGTCCACTGCGGCCCAGACTGATCAGACCCCTTACTGAGAGGCCATACACGAGGACATCAGAAGGAAAAGGCTTTTACCTTTTCAGATATTTTGCCTACTAGAAAATCCCACCACACGAGACAGCCTTGAATCCTATTGTGACCAGAAAACAAGATTTTGACATTTTGCAGAGTGAATCCAGTGTGTGTCAAGCAATGTGTTTTTCTGCCCTTTGTGTCCCTGCCTCGAGCCCTTAGAGGGTGCCCTGTGACTGAACCCCTAGTTTGCCCCCCCTTAGGGTAGGAGATAGCATTCTTTTTGCCATCCTGGCTACACTAGGCCCCTGTGTGAACTCTTCTCCCACACACACACACACACACACACACACACACACACACACACACACACACACACACACGTACCCTCTCTTCATCTCGCAGGCTAAACACACTAATTCTCCGCCCTCTAGTTAGCCATTACCAGCTTTCCTCTGTGTTCTCCTCACCCTGGTGTGCCAACCGAGTGTTTTATAGGCCTCATGACCGGTCTGTGCTTTCTGTCACTTTGAGTGGACCATTTGGACTGTCATCCCCCCGGGGCTGCATCACTATGAACTTCTGACAACGACCCACCATTGTGCTTCTGGACTAGTGTAATGTTCATGGGGGTCTTTGTATTATGCTGTTCCTGCAGCCCCCACCTGCCCCCACATTAAAAACAACTGAAGTACATTCACGCATTTTAAGAGCATGTTCTGCGTGGACAAACAACTATTGAATGATGAATGATAATTTGTTGGTTAACTTCTGCTTGTCAAATCATACGATGACTGTGTTGTATGCATTCATCTCAAGGCACCACCGTATATTAATGACAACAGTTTACAAAGGGTCCAAGGTTGTATTTTTTTAACACATGCACTAAGCATGGCATGATTTTTAAAATGATGATGTAATTTTGATATTATATGAACTGTGGTGGGCGGCACGGTGGTCTACTGGTTAGTACGTTGGCCACACAGAGCAGAGGTGCGGGGTTCGATTCTGGCTCCGGCCTTCCTGTGTGGAGTTTGCATGTTCTCCCCGTGGCTGCGTGGGTTTTCTCCGGGTACTCCAATTTCCTACCGCATTCCAAAAAACATGCATGGCAGGTCAATGACTTAAATTGATTGGGAGAGTCCAAATGAATCAATAAATACATTATTCAAAAGCTACAATAAAAAGGTGTGCCTTGAGCTTCCCCTTAAAAATATCAACAGTCTTTGAGGACCTGATGTCGTCTGGCAGGCTATTCCTTAGGTGGGGGACCAAAATGGTTAAAAGCAGCCTCACTGTTTGTTCTGGTTCTCACCCATCAAGGCTGGAAACTTACTGAGAAGTTGTGACTCGCTCCATCTATATCGAAAGAGGCGTGTCTCGATTAAATTGGCCCCAAGTGTCCAAAACACAAACACACACAAGAAGGAGCAGAACGATGTGCATTGAACTGAAGCAAAAGATGTTGCAAACATTTACTATTTTGCAATTCTTTTCACCCGTCATGATTTAAGACACACAATTTAAGAAACGCTAAATGTGTGTCAGGGTTGTCTTGACTCTCACGGAACACACACCCTTCTTCCCTCGCTCGCCTCCTGATGTTGACAGATCAAAGTCCAACTCGACGCTGACCCCAATCAGAAGCCGCACACATGGACACACTTCCCTGCGACTTGACCTCTTGTCACTCCGTAATGTGACCGTACAGTTCCAAGGTCAGCCTTTTTTTAACGTGACTCGTACAAAGGCACCAGTGAGAGGCTGGCATCACAGGGCTGAACGTGATGTGTGGGTGCAGAGTGAGGGTATCATGTCAGCCACGCATTCGGGTTACATTGTTTGAATGCAGAGGAGGGCGACGTAGAGGATGAGGGTGCACTCAGCATGCCGTGTTGTGTGAATGCAGCCACAGTTAATAGATGAGGCCAGGCGTGCTTAATGGGCTCAGCATTGCCTGGCTTCTGTTTATTGTTCATTTCGTGGCACCGGTGGTGTGTCAGTGAGTAGGTGTTGCAATTAGTGTTGTTGAAATGCAAGGGACTAACATTATTTTTAGGCATGACAACGAAAGAGGGGATTTTGCACACAAGCTCGTGTTTTGTTTTGACATTCATGTTTGCTATGTATCTAAATACAGCATTGTTTGGTCGTAATATAAAATATACTGCGCGATCATGCTATTTATTCAGATACAAGCTGATGTTAGTAGTGGTTGAACAATTTCCGATAACCTTGAAATATACATTTCGAACATTTTCTCCATAAACCTGCCAAACTTTAGCGCAGTGGTTCTTAACCTTGTTAGGGTCAACATTTTTTTTTAGTTGTGTACAAAATGAACCGGGCATGACGTGCTATCACGGCAGTCACACGGTGACGACAGAGCGAACTAAATTTCCCGCAGCACTGATTGGACAAGCAATGGAATGTGATCATGTGCAGCCAGTGATGGCCAGGCGGGCGTGTCATAGCGAATTGACATGTTGAGTCGGCTGTGTCATAACCTCCGTGGCAGAGGCTCCGTCCAACCCCTGAGACCGATTCACAGAACCCCTAGGGTTCGCTCGAACCCAGGTTAAGAACCACTGCTTTAGCGCAATCAAATTACGCTGGAGGCTTTTCCCCAAACAGTCAATTCTTGTTGACGGTACGGTTGATTGAATTTAATGGTATTCTAAATTGCAATGGCGCATTTGTGAAGTTGCTTTTTAGTGAATTGGGGGAATTCTCATCATCGTTCCTGTTTAATCATCATGCGAGTGGATTATTCTTCACGCAGTCATGTTTAATGAGTTATGAACGATTCAGCTTACAAAAAGCATCTCGGAACGCATTGTGTGTTCATATCCTGGGGATTTATAAAACCGAGCAAATTTGGCATGAGAGAATTACTGTATGTAAGCTGCTCATTTCCTCATTCTGTTGGAGGTCAGTCATGAAGAGGTTGAAGTGCGCATCAGTACACATTGATTTTGGTGCCAATTTAACACAGTTTTTGGAAATTATTAACAATGTGTACAATGATTTTGAATGGATAAATATTGTCCAGTTTCTCCCACCAAGACGTTGGTTGTCTAAGGGGTGCTACAGTATACTGCTGACTAAGGGGTGTTTTGAGGGTAGTCAGTAGTCAAAAGTGCAAGCAAATCAAATTTTCCTGATTAAAAAATGAGCTGAAGTTAAAACTTTAAAACAGTTAAACAACCAGGTATTTTTTTTAAATGATGCTTACCGCAGACATAATCCCCATAAAGCTAAAACCTCACATTTAATTTCCTACTTTCACAAAAATGTGGCATGAAAGTCGATGCTTATGACGCTCATATTCAGCCTTTTTTCTCTCTTGTCATCCTGCACGATATCAGAAGGTCGGGAGACCTTTTTTTCCGACACCAACACGTATTTTCTGATTACATTTGAGCAAAATATGACCTTTCTACTAATACTCTCATTATTGCCATGTGCCCTCACATGGCGTCCCTATCTCACTGTCAGCCATTCATGAAATATAAAAAGCAACTCTTTAAATAAGACTGGGGGGGCAGGGGGGGGACTGGGGAAGAGAGGAGAAGGCACATTTGGCTGAGCAAACACATTCAAATGGTACTTTACACGCACACCTGCGCACTCCACCCACAAAGAATGCACGCAGAACCCTTGCACTATTTGTGTCTTCCTGTCAAGAAATACGTCATCGTTTATGGCGGAATATTGAACCCACCGTTTCAAGAAGCTGCGATGGCAACCCCCCCCACCCCCCCTTAATTTACCCTCTTTTTGTACGATACGACTGCAGCCCTTGGGGTTCATCCCATCTCTTTTTATGTTGAGATTGTAATCACTTATTCATGAGTGTGTGGTTACTTTTAGCACACGGCCTAATTGGGGATTTAAAGTTTTACTGTTCGCGGTTATGTCCTCTAGAATTTTAAAGCTTCCATTACTGTTATTTACCGGTGGGGAACTGAGACGCCATTACGTTACAGAGAATACTGCAGGAAATGGAATATCGTATACAGTACAGGATCACCAGACACTCTATTGGGTAGACTTTACGCAATCATAGTGACTTGCAGCAGCAATTAGAAAATCTCCCTTTTAAAAAAAATTCAAGTTCATTTGAAGTGACAAAAAAAATAGGACTTTGTCAAATGTGGTTTGTCGTGATGTAGAAATGCATTAGTATTATTGTTGATTCATGACACACTAACTAATCATACGTTATGACCATTTGCGTAAGATATACCGGCGCTGCATCCACATTTGGAATTTCAATTGACTTAAAACAAGTTTTTTCGTTTGTTTTACTTTGGTTGTTGTTTGCAGGGGTGTCGAAGTGTACGGCTTCAGGAGAGTTGTTTGTTTGCCACATTTAGTGACAGTAACGTCTCTCACTATATTGCAGGACGGTTTTACACACTTGCAAAAAGCCGCAATAACAATCTGACAGTGTCAATCAAAATTGAGCGTGACTGTCTTTGGAAAAGCAGAATATTTGATGTAGCTCTTCTTTTATTATATTTTGCAAGTAATCACAGTGTGGCTGGTAGGGGTGTGTTCTGGTTTACCTTATCAGAATCAGAATCATCTTTATTGGCCAACTATGTAGAACACACAAGGAAGTATTTGAAGAAAAAGTTTAAGTGTGCAATTGTGCAGAAGTATTTGAGCGCTTTAAAGTGTCTGTTGTCTGGTGCTATGGACTATAGATCAGCGACAATGGTTGAAGTAAGTACAGAGCTGGAGCTACAGTGATTATTGTGGTCATGCTGTTCCACAGGGGGTGTGCAAAATTGCAAAGAGCCACTCTACAGGCAGATTTGGGTTACTGTTTAGGGAGGTAATGGCTAAAAGGAAGAAGGGGTTTGAACTTCTGCTGGATTTGGTGCGCATGGATCGTAGCGCTTGCCTGAGGGGAGTAGCTGGAAAAGGTGGTGGGCAGGGTGTGAGGGGTCCTATAGGATTTTCCGTGCCCTTGTCTTGGTTCTTATGAATTGTCTACTTAGGCTACAATGTCCAAAATAGTATTCTTACTTTTTCCATGCTGTTGCTATCCACAACAAGAAAATCTCCATTCATTTCACGTCACTCAGACAAAGAACTGTGTATTTCCTCACTTGTAGCTGGTGATGTACATCGGCCAGGTGATGAAGGATGTCCTAAAGTTGCCTCGTCCTTGCTCCCCTCCTGTGGTCAAGCTGGAGATGCGTGTTGATGCAGAGTACGGGCTGCCTTCGACTCATGCCATGGCCGCCACAGCAATCTCCTTTACATTGTTACTGAGCGCCCCTTCCAGAATCCAGGTGAGAAACACTTGATAGCGCAAATGAAAATTGTGAGCCAGACATGCTTCACCCTCTCAGGAACAGCAGTTACTACAGTCGACACCTAATCATGTTAGCAGGTTAGAGGGTGCATGAAAACGTTAAATAGAAAAAAAAACCATTGGGTACAATGCGTGAAACATCGCCATGTTTATGCTTTTGCCTTTGAAGATGACCAGAAAAATAACCATTCGTCAGTTTTAGAACACATTATATCAAAATAGATGAATTTTTCTTTTTGCATCAGTGGGCACGAGTTGCTTGGCAACAAGTGATCATTATCTCCCCTTGCCAACCTGCTGAAAAACGTAACAAATGGAAAGTTAAATGTGGAAAACACAGAGGAGGCAAACGGACGTGATGCGTGATTGTTGATGCATTCAAATAATGAGTCAGAGAAAGTCACATTTAGCTCAACTGTTGAACTGCGTCCAAAACAGAGCTAATCAAAAGAATGAAACTCCCAATAGTGTACAGAGAAGTTAAATTAACAGCCACTCGCCGGTGAGAAGTATTTTAACAGTTTTAGTGTGCCGTCTTGAGTTGAGCAGAGGTGGAGGGACGCTATTGAGGCCAGCGTATGGAAGCTTTATCACTTTTCGCCGAGTGGGAAGATGGGGAGCGACCCCACTGTCTGTCAAACAGTCCCAACGAGGAGGCTGGACAAAGGGGCGGGGCCTGCGCTTTCCATCAGTCTCCAGCAACTAACATCTGTCAAGCTACTGTTTGGTCTCCTGATGGACTCCGGGGGAGTCAATGACTGTCAGTCCACGTCGCAACCTCCCGCCTCCTCCTCTTCACGACTCCTTGGCCTCTTTATCGCTTTAAGTCCACCAGCGTGTCAATAAAACACTCAATGGTTCAATCATGGGCTTCCTTCATTAAGATCGGTGTTTTAAATGAAGAGCTATTTCGATGAAAATGGAGACTGAATCATTTATGGGCTCTTGAGAAAATTGGTACAGGGTTTTTATTTTTTCTCAAGGTGAAAGAAATCCTCTCAAAAGCTCAACATATTCATGTTCAATTTGGTCTGAAATACCAGAAATCCCCCGAAACAAAGAGATTGCATTGCTGCAGATGAGTTGTGGACTGATGTAGAACGTCCTGAATGTCTATAAGGCCTCAGGGCAACTTCCCGGAGCAGGTCGGAGGTCATCACAGTCAATCACACAGTGCCCCCCCCCCCCTCCTGTTCCTGGCATCCTTTGTGGCTATTGAAGAAGAAGGAAAAAAAAAACTCTCTCTTCATAAACTGCCAGTGAATAGGCTTCCAGCTGCTTGCCGACATGAAAAGACACCGAAGCGGAGGGGGTGGGAGATGAATGCGGGAGGCTTCTCTTGTCACTGTTATTGAAATGGCGGAGAAACAAAACCTGCGGCTGGAGGTAAAAGATGCTGGGAAGAGATAAGACGATGGAGAGTCGGAGGAGTGAAGCGCACACACGTAATGACGGCCAGTGCGTCGTGCAGAAAGGATTTGCACGTCATATTTGAACAGGATGGCCACAAGGGAGATTTGATGACAAACTGACAAAGAAGAGAGTGGGCGGGGCAAAAGGTTTAAAATGCTTGTAGTCAGGACTTCATATGATCTCATAATGTTCACTTATCAGTCACCGTTTCATGCGTTTTGCATTTTTTTTCCCTCGTGCCAGTTCCAGTTTGAGATGGGTCTGCTGATGGCTGTGACACTGTCGACCATGGTGTGCTTGAGTCGTCTCTACACCGGCATGCACTCGGTTCTGGTGAGCTTGTCGGCCTCATACTCGCTCAAACGCTCTCACGGGGGGGCGGCATTAAACTTTCAAGCTCAATTCAAAATACATTATTCATTCGTATCTAGTTAAACTTTCTGGCAGGGTTTTAAAGACATCATCATCTGCCGTTCTCAAAATACCTCCGAAAACGTTGGCTGTAAACAACAATCAGCAACGATGTCAAGAGGTGTGTTGCCGAAAGGAGGAATGGACAAATTCCCAGATCTTGAAAAATCTTGACGCAAAATTTGGTTTAAGGGCAAACTTTTACAACAAAAACACAAACTCATGATTTGAGCTGATCCACGACTAATCCACACTACAATGTGAATTGTTGTGGTTGTTTTTGTGTGCCTCTCATCTAGTCAGTTCGGAAAGGCTCCAGATTGCCTGTCACCTCTTTTGATTTTTTTGGTACCGAAAAATCACCACATCAGAGCCAAAACATTCCAGTCTATAGAAGAGCACATGTGGAGTCTAGAGATGGACCGATTGTCAGCCAGGCTGATTATTGACGCCGATCTTTGGCATTTTAAAGCATATCGGCATCGGAATTTTTAAAACTCCTGACGGTCGATAAGGGATCCATTTAAAACTGGGTTATTTTCATGTTGCGTAAGAGCCAAAATGCAGGGAACTTGCTGCACACTCTCTTTTTTTTCTCCTTATTTGCCAGTCCAAATATTTTTACTCCACATTGACAGTTTCACGCGTCAGTAGATGTAAAGTACATACATTTGTCAAACATTTTTTCAGCCATATCGCTCAGCCCTACTAAGTATATTATGTTTAAAAAGGCGTTAATGTAATCTTTGTATTGACCAGTTTCGTTGGCTTGTTGACTTCTTATGAACTCATTCACTCCCAAAGACGTAATTAGATGTCTTTTCAGACGCCACACATTTAATCCCAGCTCCTCATTTTATATTGACTGTACTTCTGAAAAGACATCTAAATACGTCTTTGGCAGTGAATGAGTTAAAGATTAAGTATTATTTCAAAACAAAATGACTTGAATTCAGCCTTTTTTTTCTCCGGGTTTATCTTTATCAACCAATATGAAATCAAAACAAAGAAAGTAAAACATTGCAGGTGTTTCAATGTGCAATAATTAACCCTTTCAGGGACAGCAATTATTGCAGTGTACAGTTCATCATGTTATCAGGTTACAGGGTGCATGGAATGGTTCATGCAAAGTGCTAAATTATGAAGTCTTGATCATTTATTGTTATTTCTCCTTTAGGATGTCATCTGTGGCGTTTTGCTCGCAGCCCTCCTATTGTTCCTCACTCGCCCCTATTGGGAAGCCTTCGACCGGTTCCAGCTCACCAGTAGCGCGTCGCCAATCCTGGCGTTGACGCTGCCCCTCTTTCTCAGCTACACATACCCAGAGCTGGAGCATTACAGCACCACCCGGGGGGACACCACCACCATCCTTGGAGTCGGGGCTGGCTGCTCTGTGGGATATTGGGTGAACAAACAGTTGGGGGAGACCTTTGAGCCCGAAGGAGTTCTGCCTGTTCCCTTACCCACGCTGACAAGATCGGCACTGGCGTCTGGCACCGCCCGCTTCCTCGTTGGAGTGGGAGCCCTAGTGGGTACTCGGCAGATTATGAAAGCGGTCAGCCTGCATTTGTTGTTCTGGTGGCACAAAGTACCAAAATATGACCAGAGTGCCAGGATGCGCAAAGAGATTGAAGTACCAAGCAAGTATGCCACGTACACAGCTGTTGGACTCGTTCATTCTATAATGGTCAATAGAGTCTTCCTTCTACTAGGGCTATGATTAGTAGAACATCGAAGAAAACAAACAAACAAACAGTACTAAAAAATGTTTATAATCTGCACTTGCAGTGACAAATATGTATACTGAATCCTAATAAATACTTAATGGGTTGTTGAGGGTGGTTTTGTTTTACTTTATTTTTTTTAGACCATTCTGTTCATAAAATGATGGTGTTTCTACAAATCAAAAATTTTGCCCGCTGAAATTTAGTTGATTGAAAAAATGTCATTCTTCTTAAAGCAGGACAATTTGCATCATCTCTGAAATTCAATCGAAGCACGCATACTCACTGTTGGCACCTGCAAACTTGCATATTTCTAGATGGGGTTTTTTCTTTTTTTTTTTTTTATGTTTTGGGTTTGAAAAAACAAACAAACACATTTCCATTACCCAATACATTTCACTGGTCGTCAATTGCACATGGATTTTTGCCATTTGCACAGTGACCCGGTCGCTACCCCCAAACAAATATAAGGGTGGGGATCAACGATGACGTCATTGTTTCGATGTTGGCATGTGAAAGTGTGTTACTAGAAAAGTGTTGCGCAACATAAAGTCGTCTTCTCATATAATTACTGCAAAGACACACTAGTGATCACGTTCTCATTGCAAGCAAGCACTTGTGCTGTGGCTCCAATAAAGGACCAGAGCCAAGATTGCACAAAACAGAACCGGTTGAACAGAAAAGTTGTTTGAGAGGGATGTTAATCATAATGATCCCGCAAGTTTCTACAAGTCATCATCTATGTTGCCAATATTTTGGGCCAACGGTGATGTTTGAAGGAACGATGTCAGCCTTACTTTGAAAGATGGCTTTGTCAGCATGCTTTCCGTATTAACTTCACTTAAGGAGAGAAAAACCTCAGCTCACAAACAGAACTGAAAGAGAGAAAAAAAAAAGCATTGAAAGTTTAAAGCTTTATTGACTTCTTTTCAGATGGGAATCCAACAGTCAGGAGAAGGATAGCGAAGGATAAGCTGACACTTGAAATTTGGGTGTGCTGGACTATGCAGAAAATGATCGGATGCATTTTGCATCACACATTTGGTCCTGGTTCACTTTGTGCTGGTATTATTTTTACCGGCTGAGATGTCATTGATGAGCTAAAACCTTTTTAAAAAAATGTATAAAGAAAAACATGATAGGGTGAAGAGACCTGAACCACAACAGCGGACTGAGATTGCTCAGAGGAGGGTTCGCACTTGACAAAACAAACCGCGCAAGTGTCCATTTGAAGTGAAACGAACCAGCGGAGTGTGACCACACCCTGAGAAGCTGGTTCTTCTGCATGGTTGATCCTCATTGTATCTGTGTGAAAACAAAAGGTAGCCAAGTGGCCGTGTGCTACCCTTTCATTCAGATCTTGTTAAAGGCAGCCACGTCCACAGATTGAACATATTCCTCGAAGGCGGTGATTGCTTCCTCCAGCTGATCCGTGCCCACTTTATCATCTTCTACCACGCATCCTATTTGGAGCTTCTTGATTCCATAACCCACCGGGACCAGCTTGGACTGTCCCCACAACAGCCCGTCCATGCCGACACTGCGGACGCACTCCTCCATCTTGCCCATGTCCGTCTCATCATCCCAGGGTTTGACGTCAAGAAGGATGGAGGATTTGGCGACGACTGCTGGTTTCTTGGACTTCCTGGCCGCATACTCTGCGAGCCTCTGCTCTTTCATTTTCGCTGCCTCCGCGCCGTCGCCTTCGTCGTCTGAGTCGAAGAGGTCTAGGTCTTCGTTGCTGTTGGTGGATGTGGGAGGAGTATCTGGCAGCACAAACTGCTTGTTGACCGCGGGGAGGTCAGCTTTTCCCCCGTGGAAGGATTTGATGTGGTTGTACCAGCGCAGGAGATGACAGAAAGTCGGTGAGGGAGCAGAGGCGATGGCCTCAAAGACGGCCACGTCAGCTTGAGATGCTACAAAGCCTTCGATGTAGCTTTTGTCCGACAGGAAATCATTGAGGGCTTGGAGAGCCTTGGGTGTGCTCAAATCCCCAAACACAGTTTTGGAGGACGCGGAAGCTCGTGGGGCTTTTACTTCAGTGGGGAACTTGTGTCTGATAACTTCCTGGAGGGGAACCTCATGGGTGAGGCGAGTTTCAGCCGTGTGGCCACTAGAAAAACCACAAGCGACAAAACAGGATGAGCTTAGAATAGATGCACATACAAGCCGGGAAAAAGAGCACACATGCAGGTTAGTCGAAGTCATAGACAAAAAGCCACGAGCAGAGGTGTCCAACTCATTTTTGTCGGGGGCCACATCGTAGTTATGGTTTGCCTCGGTGGGCTATTATGACTGTGAAACCAAACAAAATGCAGGAACGACTCATATTGCAAATACACACAACAAACGTTATGAATTCAGGCGTCAGTTAAAAACTGTTCAAATGTTACATTTATTTTAAAAGGGAACAAAAGAAAATGCTTGAAATATCGCCACATTGTTAAAAGTGACGACAATTTGCAATTTGGGGTATTTTCGCAAGAAACTTGCTTTCGTGGGCCAGATTAACAGATGCAGCGGGACATAGCTGGCCTCCGAGTCTTGAGTTTGACACCTGTGCCGTGGAGTGAGTCAAAGTGGAAGTAAACGGGGCTCAACGACGTGGTTAATGTACAAAACAAAACGGCTCAACACTCTGGCGCTGGTTCTTTTATTGTCCTCATTCACTGGCATACTTCCAAATGTATTTCTGCGACTACAATTTAAGAATGGCATTGCCTTATGCTAGTTTGCAAGTAGGGTGCAGAAAAAGAGGAATTCACAGGAAAGGCTCGAGGTCCATCTCAAGGGCGGCGCAGGGCATCGTCAGCTCAAAGTTGTTAATGACTTGTGGGTGGAGGACCCCGAGATGTCCAACGCTTTTCCCATGGACAAAGATCTCCGCGCAGCGCCCGGGGAAAAAAGTGCAATCTGGAACAAGAGAAACAATCATCACTACTGATGCAGTTTTGCCTTGATTCCGAGGTTGTGACTCCAGTGAATGACATTTCGAGATTAGGAATTGTGTCTGCTGTCAGAATATGTCAGAAGGCATGTTCAGTCAGCACTGTACTTTCTGTTGTTTAGAATACAACTAATCACTGGAACTATGACTTTACGACGGCATGACTGCACTGTACTGACAGACTGTGGCACGTTCCGGCTTACTTCCTCTTCTGGCTAGGTCCTCGCCATATGAAGTGGACTCCGTTGTCGAGTCATAAGTGTCTGAGGCCAACGCTAGCATTATTTTTGTAATGGCCATTCTCACAGCAGACATTGCGGCACCATCATTTTTTGTTCAAGTACTTTTGCACATGTGGTACAGCCTGTTTATGACTTATTTTACTCGGAACTACAACATGTATCATGAAAAATTGTGATTCTTATTAACCAAAAACACATTTTGAGGGGGAGCCGCGTTGAGGAGAGTCTCACTGAGCCATCCCATTTCATATTGTTGGAGAAACAGAAAGAGTCTGTCATGAGACCTTGATTTCCGCTCATCAGTCAATTATTTTCCCACATTATCGTCCACTGCTCAACTCTCCACTATCCTATTTTAAACCCAAAGTTTGTGACCTAAGCGCAGGGGAATCGCTTCCAGACATTTGGTGATTAAAGCGGCAGAGCTTTGTCGGGCTGGGTAGTACCAGTTGATGTGTTGATGTCTTTTGTTCAACATCAGTGAGCAGAGAGCGATATATATATATATATATATATATATATATATATATATATAAAAAGTCATACATCATTACTCCATAGCAAATACCTCTGTGGCCATGGAACCATAATTGGACTTCATACCTTATTAATTTCACAAAGATTTCTTGTGAATATAACGTGAGGGAACAACATCCAAAGCCATCTTCCGTTAAAAGGGAGACCGACAATTGGCTCCGCTTGCTTAAAAATAGTGACTGATAATCATACTGATGTGTGATTCACAGGATATAGGAGTTGCTATGACAACATCCCCCACACACAAGAGACATGGCATTCTACTGAAGTCCGCCCTTTCTTCAACAGGCTGCGCTCACAGTGGCAAGAGGACATTGGCTACGGTTTCGAAGACTCGTCTGAGAAAGATTCAAATATGACTCTCAACAATCACTTGAAAATGAAATCTTGATAAAAATATTAATCAGCGTACCCAACTTTGCAAAAATGAGCTATGCCCCATATGACTGCTCACACTTAGGGCCCCGCATTGACCAACCGCGGGATGCGCAGACTCAAACGGCATACAAGTTAACCCACAAACATTAACAGCAATACACAAACAATACAAATACTAAACGTTACACAAGTTTACTCGGCCAGGGTTGCCCCGGTGATTTAAATGAGGGTCACCTCCCCAATGGCTGCCATGTGGAATTATTTTGCTCATTTAATGACATATCTCTCAAGCATCATATTGTATTCACGCCATCTGTAATGGTCAGTGGTCTCTCTGTAAATTTTAGAGTTACATCAAGTGTTTGGACAGATGCACATATTTTACCAGGAGCACAGTCGCGCTTCACTTAAATGGATTGGAGTGGGATCAAGTGCTGTAAGAAAATTTAGGGGTGCATGTCAATTTGACTTGCATGGTAAATATTCCCCTTTTGCTCCATTTTCACCGTCTTCCTGATAAATACTTATTGTGCATGTTCTGGGATACCATAAATTCCAAGTGTAAGCTATACAGTTGAAATACTACAAATGTAAAGTTAATATTGAAAGACCAACAGTGTGCACAAGGACAGGCCGTGACCAACGTGGGTGCAGTGAACATTTCCGGGAGCGATTTATAGTTGGAGATGAGACATGCCACGCAGGTGAATTTAAAAAAACCAAAGCCGTGCCGAGTATTTTTAATGAGCAGGAAGTGCAAAATGAATTGAACTGCCTGAGGGAAGATCTGCTTTCGATCAAACCTCCGCCATCCCGGAGGTTGTGGCGGCATTACGTCCATAATCCGAGCCCGTGCTCGTAAATTAAACCGCAAAGCAGCACTCTGATCATCGTGAGCGTAAAGTAGGAAGACTTAATTCCAGCATTGTACATGCGCGTGTAACTCGCTCGTGAATATATGGCAGACATGGTGTTGTCTGCTGCGCTTCCTGATCCCACTCGTTCTCCAACGTAGACTTATTTCACAGTATTGTTTGGAAACGGTATGGCTTCACTCTTTAAGGATTAACGCTAGAGATGCATTCCGTTCAGTGTCGCTTTGTGTGTATATCATTGTGCAGGCTAGCCCAAAGTTGACACACACGTTCCGGTTATCTAGTGACAGGTTCAAAGAACATGATGACCAGCTAAATTATGTCGGTTTTTATTTTCTTAAGTTATTAATTGGATTTTGAAAAATGTTTTCAAATTCATTATAGACAAACATGAACTTTTGCTGCAAATGCCATACGTATTTGAAATATCCTTTCCGCTGACATTCCAACAATGGACAAGCACAATGTAAAATTGTTGTTATTATTGATTTTACTTACTAGCAGTGGTCCCCAAACTGAGCGTGTATGAACAATTTGAAATATCCCTCACAACGTCGTGATGTCGTCGTAGGTTGTATTCTGAGTCAACTGATTGTGAAGGCAATGAAACAGTGCCATAAAATATCGATGTTAGTGTGCGTAGTTCGAAAACATCCACGATGAATAATAGTCGGCTGATGTTTATCAAGCAGTTGTTGTCCGTGTATTATTGGACACAATAATTGAATTCCATCTATCTCGCCTCTGCTCACATCGATACCTGAGCCCCAATTGATTTGCTGTGGAGATCTCCTAAAGTGTGCCCTTGTAGCATGCTTGTCAAAGGGAGCAGGGATAAATGACTGGGTGGGCCATGGGCGAGTACAAGAAGCGGGAGAGGGAACCTAAATATGTTCAGATGGGATCTGTATGCGCTTCAAACCTGCGGCAGTATATGTCCGAAGTATCACAAAAATAGGCGACCATCAAGATGAAGCCTTAAATCGGTCAAAATAAATATATCAATAAAATAACATTTTCAAAAAAGCAAATTTGCGCCGCTATCTTTGATAGTACAAACACCGAGCCAGTGGCAGCCAAGCACTTCAAACGTCTGCTTTCATGCGCCGAGCCCCCAGCATGAAGAAGCCTAATAAACCAAACGTGTGTCACAAAAGCAAACGTATGTATTCCATCATGTTTACAAGCGCCTTCTTAAAAGTCTTAGGCCATGAGCGATGCAATCAATAAAACGATGCGCCGACTAACCTTGTCTATTAAGTGCAAATGAATATGCGACTTGAGACTTGCTCCGTGATTCACATGGGACCTTCTGCAACAAACTACCACAGCAATCAATTTGAAACAAAAACAACATAGCAAACTAAAATGTAGCTGAGCTGACTATTTTCACTCATTGTCTAAAAAAAACATACAGATGTTCGAGGCGACACCACACAGCTTTCACAGAACGAGGACACGGATGTAGTTTTGCAAAATCTCTCAAATATAAGTTGTGCTCAAGAGCGATATTGTATTTGTTGTCAAGCTACCACTTTGAATCGGAATGGCTTCTTCTCGTCGTTTCTGAAACATGTTTTTGTTTTACAAGGTGAGGTTGTTAACCTCACGCCCAACCCCCAACCTGGAGGACCAGTTGGATGCAGTTTAACGTCGTACTCAGTGAGATGGGTGTCAGCTGGCATGGAGCAAGAAGGGTCGCCAGTGACCGGAACAAATGGAGGAGACTCGTCGCCCAATGTTCCAAATAGGAATGGGTGGAACTAACTAACTAACTAACTAACTAACTAACTAACTAACTAACCACTTTGAATCGGTTAATATTGCGTAAAAATGTGAGCCAAAGTGATGATGGACCATTTGTGTTGATGTACACATTTTTTTTCTTTTTAAATCATATTTGATGGTTTCTGCCGGACAGCAGCATTGTGCAACGTGTACGATATACAAGCTATGCATCCATTTCATAAGCTGATTATTTTCGTTCAGGTCGCAGGTGTGCCGGAACCTATCGCAGCTGACTTTGGGCAAGAGGCAGGGGGGACACCTTTGACCGGTCGCTAGCCAATAGCAGGGCATAAACAACCATTTACACTTCGAGCATTCATTGCATGCATGTTTTTGAAATGTGGGAGGAAGACCAAGAACCCGTTACCGTCTGCAGCCTGGATATGGTAGCCCTCTCCTCGGGTGGGTTTCACCGCCAGCAACTGCATGGTGCGATCCAGCAGGCCATGGATCACTTCGAAGCCCGGACTCTTGTTGTAGTACACGGCACAAATATGTCGACTGTTCCTCGCCCCAACATCTGGTTGGAGGGAGGATAGCCACCAGGATATAATTACATTTTGTTGTATAAATGAATATATTTTTATATAATTGTACATTTTTTATTGAACCTTTTCTTGGCTGGTTTCATAGAAGTCTTTTTAGTGAGGTCAATAAATGAGCCTTTCAAAAATGCATGTAACTGCCGCCTGTAATTTCAGTAAGTGGGTACAAAGTAGACTACAATCATAAATTTCAATTGCAATATGCCTCTTTACCTGATAATAAAGTTGAAACTTTTGCATGATTCTACGAAGCTGGGGAAACCCCCCCTCCAGCTAAATCGTCTAAGTTGACATAAACAAGATTGTCGACAAAGATTACCGTCTCAAAACTGCAATTACTCATTTTAAAATGATATTTGTGATGCTTGGCCACTTCTATGTTTACCACATGGATATCTGTCCATATAAATCCCCGTTCAATGATGGGGGAGGCCTTGTCACATGTGAATGTTTCGAATCTGTGTGTGTGAATATTTTTGTTTGTGTTAAAAAAAAATGTTGTGCCCCTTGATCCACAAACACAGAATTGACAAGAATGAATATTTACAAACGCTAAGTCATGATTAATAGACACACAGCATATCAAAAATAAATAAAACAATAAACATTTGTGAAAATCACTATTTGCGTGAATAATTTTGAGATAAGTTGCTCCCCGTAGTGTTTAGCTTTGATTAAAATTCCCATCGCCTCAGTCACAAAATGATGCAACTGTTTCTCTGTAACATGGGCAATTGTGAATGACATGACCCATTCTGACGCCTACCCTTGGTGTCATCCTTCAGCACGACGTCAGATATCTCAAAAAGCTTGAGGGGCAGAGGCATCTTCCTGTTGGCTGCAATTGTTTTCAACAGGCCAGGCAGCAGGGTGGTGCGCGCCACCTGGTGGAGCAAAAGAATAGTGTTATTAAGAAAAGGGATAGACTATTTTCATCAAGTCAGAGAGGCCCCTCTTGTGGCGGGAATACAACCTAACTTCAAAACACGCCTAGTTGGCGTCATTATTTCCGGGTATGGACAGGCAAAACAGTCTGACGGCTACAGAGTTACTTTCACTGTTGATCACCTGGAACTCTGCAGTCTTGGGATTGGAGATGTGAATTGCCCTGGTCTCTGAGATCTTCTTACCAAGCTTGTCGGCTATATCTTCTTGGGAGCACTACAGGAGAGGCGTTGGGAAATTGTTGTTACTCGTCTTTCCAATGAGGGAAAACACGTTTGCAAATTGTTTCGTGCGCTTTACCAAAGCAAAGTTGAGGGCTTCGGTGAAACCCGCAGCTGCGAGGTCGTGTCTCAACAGCTCTGTCAGTTTATTCAGCGGAAACTTTTACCATAGAAAGAAGAACACAAATATTTGATGGCAGTGCATTCAGTGGCGTCTACATTTGTTATCATGCCCCAGGGGTCACCAACATGTTGGGAAAGCGAGAGCGACTTCTTGGTTACTGATTAGTGCAAAGAGCCACAAGTTTGATACACTTCTGAAATAACAAATTTGCTCAAATTACATTGAATTATAAGCCATTGTTATACATTTGTGATTAGAGTTGGGTCCAAAAAAACAACAACAACAAAAAACGGGGACAGTGCAATTAACCAAGTAATTGATAGATTATCTTAATATATAACACATAATTAAAAAATGCAAACATAAACAATGTATCATTATATAAATAAAATAACTACATATCTTTTTACATTTTAATTCAATTTTTAAAACTCATCTTAAAACACCTTTTCATTCTATAGCTTTTGACTCGGATATAACATTTTTGTATTTTGTGGTGTTTCCTGTTTTTATGTAATTATTTTTTAAAATATGTCTTCTAACTCCACATACAGCACTTTGTATGCAGTGACAGTTGTTTTTCAAGTGCGCCATAATATTCCCCTTCCCCTTTCCAAAGACGTTGGTTTTTTTTACTAATTTTGCTGGCTCTTGGGTTTCATTTTGGCGGTAACCTATCACGTGATTTTTCAAAATAAATCATCTTTCAGATTCCGAAATGAATAAAACGGAATTCATGTAAGTTATTTAGTCTTTCTGTGCGGCCCGGCACCAAATGACCTGCGGGTTTGCGGACCGCTGTTGTACAGTATCGTGTGGTGTGCACCACATCATTTTACACACATTTATGGACATCCAGTAAGCGTTTGTTCGAATCTACAAATGGTTTTAAGTCCATCTGTACTGCACGCAACATTTTATTTCTAAACATCTCTTCCACTGTTGACATTTCATTTTTAATGACTTTTTTTCCCTCCAAAATCACAATGCTTCAGCACTGGGGAGCTGTATTTGGAACAGGCCTGAGGGATTCTCGTCGGGGCTTACCTTGGTGCCCGCGGGCAAAATGTTGGTGACCCCTGTCGTACATATATGTTGAACTTGCGTACCTGGTTGGCTACGGTGTAGGTCTGTGGTGTGGTGCGGGTGATGTTGTTGAAGCCAAAAGCCATGGCTGCATCCTCCATGATGTCACAGGCATGAATGACATCTGAGCGGGTGGGTGGGATTTCAACCTCTATTTCGTCGCCAACACCAGTAGCCCGAGAACGCAGGCACATCCGTGTTAGCAGCTGGGCGATCTTCTCTGTTGACTCGCTTTGAAGAAACAAAACAAAATGTGTACAAGTCAACTCCCAGAGGATCTGAGAAACAGGTTCTGCTTTTCCAGGTAAACATGTTGAAATGTTGACTTAGGAAATGGACTGCAAAAAGAACCCCCCGCCCCCCAAGAAAGATGACTGCTGTATGTTTGAAAATCTTACTTGATGCCAACTTTGTTATTAACAAACTTGCAGGACAGCTTCTCCTTCCTGTAAGCCAGCTCCTAAAAATTACAGCAGACAATGGGAGCAGGGGATTTAGAGGGGATTTGTGTGTAATGTGTGCTTGGAGGATAACTGCAATGAATACAGTACTGGATATTTGCAGCTTGTGCCATCAGCATTCACCACTTCAACCTCTTCGACACTGAAAAAGCAAATGGGAGAAATACATTTGTTTTTAAAATCTTAATACAAAAACACTCACCAGATCTGTTATTAAATGTGACCTCCACTAAAAATTAAAAATTTGGTCGGATTGGCATTGAGTGGTCTCCCATAAAGGGTAATTCTGTCAATTGCAAATAATTGGCATAAACGCGACCATCCACCCACTAAAAATGGTTGTCTATTTTAATTAAATCAGAAATATACAACTCACTGTATGCCACAATTTAATATTATCAAACTCATCGATTATTTGAGTTAGACAAAAAAAAAACATGCCCAGTCCGTACATGTGTATATTAAGTGAAGACTTTCCACAACAACCCGGACTAAACTTGGCCCCTCACCAACATAGTGTCGTCTCTCAGTCGAGATATATCACTTCAAAATATAGCAGAATCTTGGTTGAACAGACACCGGATTTAGCAGAGAGAAAATAGTGTGCAGTCAATTCAAAACGGCATTTTGTAGTTGGCAAAGTATAAGCTAGTTCTAGAATTAGCTGATGTTTTATTATTGGTGTTGTGGTGCAGTTAGCAGAGTACACTTATTTCTGGGTTGTGCCACTGTTGTCAGATATATAAGAAGACTGGAGCAAACTAACAAGCAGGTAATCAATGGACATAAACATTTGTGGTGACCATTTTGGCAGGGGTAAAAAATTGTGGATAGCATTCACATTAACCTAGCATCGCCGTAGACACAAGTGTGACATATCTACCGATTAAATTCATGTCTGATGTTTAATTCATGAAGCTAGCTTGTGCACGTCTCCCGAATGCTATTTTAGTACGCCATAGTTTTTTTTATTTTTTCAAGCCCTTCGTACAATGCATTCAGATAGCGCTAAGACCAAAACTTCCATCAAAGATTGCTCCGCAGACGTCTTACCAAGCTGACGTGGCGTTACTGACGTGTCACTCATGAACCGTCTGCGCGGCTCACTTGTTACAATCCCCACAGATGTCAGTTATTTAAGCAAATATTGAACATTTGGCACAGAGCTTACGATAAGCATGAATAACTAAACCGGTGCACTCTTAAAACAAGTGTTGTAAGAGTTCAAAAGTCGTACTGTACATCCAATAAAAAAAGGAAATGTCTCTAAATGTCCAATATTTGCTGAAATAAGTGTCATTTTAGTGAAGAGAGCATGAGTCTGCTTTATTTATATATATATTTTTAGTTATACAAGTTATTTTATCTATACTGGTACACTACCTATTGCTGCATTAAGTACTGACATGTCTTCTACTGAGGTGGGGTGACAAGTTAACTATCAGACGCCTACGTTTGTCACCTCCTGTATGGCCTTTAGTTGCTCAAAGAACAATATGGGGACCACAACAACGTAATCTTGTTCATATTGCGACGAGGATCACTGTAATATCAAAGAGCTCAAATCAGCTTACTCTATTGAACTCAGTCTTTTGCATCATAGGTCACTCTCTTGGAAAGCCCTGTTAGTTCATGACCTCATGAGAGACCATAATCTTAACATGATCGGTCTTTGCGTGACCCGGTTAAAACCCAATGAGAACCGCTAAATGAGGCGTCACCTCCAAATTTTGCGAGTTCACATGGAGCACCCCTCGTAAGAAGGGTAGGGGTGTTGCCGTTATTTCCAAATCAAACTTAGTCCTCGTTCAAACAACGCCTTTAAAACTTTTGAAGCTCTTGTGCCATCCACAGCTTCGTGGCCATTTTATCTTTCAGTGATTTATCGGCCCTCTGGCCCTTGCACTGGCTTTCCAGGTGATTTTTCTTATTATATTAAATAAATATGACTCGACTTGACCATTGTGCTACATTACAATGCCCGTAGTAAAGATTTGTGAGAATAAAAAGTTATTTGCGTGAAAATTTGATATACTCGATTGAAGGTGCTCTATCATAGTATCAGCAGCATACAAAAAACAACAGCACTGATATCATCATTCATCATGATAGTTTCCGTGAAAATATGTCATTCTAAAAATGTTTTAATCGTGACAGGCCTAGGTGAGCGACCTCAGGCCATCAGATAGAGTGGAAATAGCTGCGGATGATAAGATGGAAAGAACGATTGACAACTTCTTGAATGTTCAGCCCTGATATGTTCAAAAATCACAGTCAACATTAACACTCTGACAGGGAGCATTTCAAGAACAAAGTGCAAATATTTTGGAGTAAGTTACAGTTTTGTGAATTGTGCTCAAATAAAGAACTTTATAATAAATTAAATAAGTAAAATACAGTTTGCAGCTCTACACAATGCGAATTTAGTTACTACCCCCTGAAGACAGCTGGAATAGGCTCCAGCACCCACCGCGGCGGCGGATCGGAAAATGGATACTGTATACATATAGGAGAGAGAAGAGAGAGAGATCTGTTCGTTTTTAAGTGAAACGTATCAAGTGAAAACAGTTTATCCAAAAACGCTTTTATTCCAAAGAATTTCCAGGAGGATACTCAATTACTGAATTACTCAATAGCTGCAGCCCGACATTCAACCTTCATCCATCCATTCTCCAATCTACTTTTATCCTCACAAGGGTCACGGGGGGTACTGGAGCCTATCCCAGCTGTCTTCGGGCAGTAGGCGGGTGACACCCTGAACCGGTTGCCAGCCAATCGCAGGGCACACAGAGACGAACAACCATCCACGCTCACACCTAGGGACAATTTGGAGTGTTCAATCAGCCTGCCATGCATGTTTTGGGAAATGTGGGAGGAAACCGGAGCACCCGGAGAAAACCCACGCGAGCCCGGGGAGAACATGCAAACTCCACACAGGAAGGCCGGAGCCAGGATCGAACCCACGACCTTTGCACTAACGCGCTAACCCCTGGACCACCGGGCCGCCCTTACATTCAACCTCCCCGTTATATTGTGGCATTTTTATAGTTTAAAAAAATCCTTGCTTCGCTTCTCTTACACCTGCAAAAAAATGCTCCTCAAAATGATTACGTTGATCCTTAAATAAAGTGATATTTGAGCAAAATTGCTCCTCAAAGAAATAAAGCTTTTTTCAAGCCGTGACACGTGTTAGCTGTCAAATGCAGATATGGAGGACTTGATGTGCAGTATATATGCTGTACACCAACATTTAAAAGTTTGGATCCTGTTTCTCATTTCATAGCAGTAAAAAGTTTTTCCTAACATTCAATATTAGGGTATGGGAGACATATGAAACATTTTTGAGAGGTGGCAGTGACCAAAGCAGTGATGTCAGGTTCGGGAAAGCAATGCAAAAAGGGAGATTACAAGTACTCTTGATAGTTTGACCTTGGAAGATGTTAGACTGATTATAATAAGGTGCAGCCGACGGCTGATTGGGAGCTGTGATGTCGCTGAATATGGGCTAGAGGATATCAAATGACTTAATCAAGAATATGCCTTTTCAATTCCATTCGTCACATTCCACCAAACAAAGATAAGAACTTTTTTTTCCATTTGGTGAGAAGATGTAACTTACGTGAAAGGCTGTGAGCAATACTCGCTGAACATGGTCACCATCATGTCCAACACAATCTTCGCCTGGAGAAGGGGCACATTTCAATGGTTGAGAGAAGGCAGCATGGTCAACAACATTTCTCTGTGGACTCAGTTCTACCTTCGTCAGGTCTGTGGCTGTGCACTCAACGAAAACATTATTTGTCTTCAGTGTAATTTTTGAGTGATCCCCTGCAAAAACAAATTGCTACACATTAAAACTGAACAAATACTGGAAATGCATTTCAAGGTTGTCCAATTAAAAACTGCCCCCCCCGACCCCACACACACAGTCTTGTTATTGGTATCTGTGACTATTGAAGATTTGAGTACTACTAATATCTGAAGAAAAAAAAATCCTTGGTACCGAACATCCCAAGTAATAGTACACGACAAATACTGTATATGTGTGGGTTGGCGGAGGAATGGCAATGTGCAGTCGGGTCTTAGCTCAAGTCAAACCAGAAATGTATTTTTTGCGCGTTTTCCACTCTCGCGCAGTCACAATGTAAAAAGACATGTTTTGGAATCGAAACAGTGCTCTGTAGTACCGACCCATATCGGTCAGGACCAAAAATAAAGCATTGACTTTAGTACACCAATGCCGCTCTCAATTATCTTGAACACAATGCATTTATTTACTTTGAAATCAGCACGATTCATCGTTAAACACTAAATTTAAACATACACTGAGCTCTTTTGCACACGGTGTCTTTGTTCAACTCGGATACAAAGTGATTGGGGAAGGTGTGGTTTTAAATCTTATAATGCAGATGCTGAACAGGACATGCAGGACAACCCAGAGAATCGAGTTATGCAAAAAAGTCCAAATCACGGCTACAACGTACAGAGATGCATAATCTTCATCGGAGATGAGCTATTTATTTATTTTAATCAGGCACCAGAACTAGCTAAGTTTAAGTAGCGGTATACGGTAAATACTCACCGTTGATGATGGGAGGCATCGACAAAACAATACCATTGCTGTCATAAATAATGGGGTAGGCCGGCTTGTCTTCAATAATATGAAGGTAATGCCTCAGATGGCTGTCGGTCTAAGTCAAGAGAGGACAAAAAGAAGGTCAACAAAGCAAGGGGGAAAAAAACAAAGGAAAACAAGCTTAAGCAGCTAATTAACCTTGTAGAGGCTCATGAGTTGGTTAGCAGTGTATTCTTTGCTCTGGTTGAGGGGCTTGAAGTGGATGTCTCCCGGTGGTTTAGCGGTATACGTGAAAGGACCTGAGATGGTGTTGAGGTCATGAGTCCCAATCGCCACAAGGCTCCTCTTTCTGCACAAGGATTGTGATAAAAGTTCAATTGTGGCATAATATATAATATAATACGAAAGGATAACAGGAAGACATTCAAAGCATCAGGCTAGTTTTGTAATGCATTTTTAAAAAGTATGCATTGCCATGATATCAAAATTCTGACTTTAAAACAATACTATAATATATTCTAACGTGTACTGATATGGCAACGATGCTATGGTAAGACTCAAATTTTATTCTTTATTCATACAAAACAATAGTATGTAATGGTGGCGGGCCTTTTCCCTTGTGATGAAACATTTATACAATTTGACGCTGCAGCAGTGCGATTTAACATTTTTAAACAAAATGAAAATTATTATCTCACAGCAACTAAGATTTGTAGTTTTGTTTAAAATATAAAAAATGCTTGACAGAAGACAGACTGTTGCCACAAAACATAGATGTGTGAAAGGCAACACGCATGTTTCTCTTTTTTTTCCCCTCAAACTTTTGGTTTGGAGAGTTCATTGCCCAAGTTGAAAAGGAGAAAATGTTGAAAAGGAGAAAATGTACATTCAGAGGTGTATTGAGTTATTTGTGTTGAATCTAATTTGATTCACTGTCATGATGCAGTAGTGCCCGTTCAAAGTCCAATATTCCCGTAAATCACTCATTGCCTCTCTTTTTTTCTCCACAAGCGAATTAGCTTATGGCAACTTCTGTCTCATGAGTTGATTTCACAAAAAAGACAGGCGGCAAAAAGTGGGCCAATGTGTAAATGAGGCTGCACCTGTTGTCATGACAACTAAGCTGTGTCACAGCTGACCTCACCTGCAGATGTTCTGATGGAGTTTTTCCTGCAGCTCAATGAAGCTATCGTAGCGCTCCTGTGTGAATGTGATGTTCCTTAAAACTGCTGCCACAGCATAGGGACGCGCTGCTGCTGTCTGCACAGGACAACAACATCCAACTTGAAACATATTTTGGATCACTGTCTGCATAAAAATTTCAAACCCACCTCCTTGGTAATAATGAGCTTCTGAGGCTCACCATTCATCGGGCTAACACGTCTATACCGAGGTGCCTCCATCCTGGACAAAGAAATCTACGGTAAGTAACTTTGAACTGAGAATCAGAAAACAAACAACAATATTTTGACCAATATGATCATTCCGCCCGACAAAGCCTTACTTATTCTTGAAGACCTGCAGCCCACGGACCAAACCTTCCAAACACAGAAGGTCATAGCGGTTTGCTGGTACATCAATCTTGTAAAGGACAACATCAGATGCTCCGGCTGCCTTGACATCACCTTGCTCACGGCTAATTATCTCCTTTTCTGAGGTCTGAAGAAGGATTAGGAACACAAACTTCATCTAAATATCCGAGTTCAATCCTAAGAGCTCCACACACCTTTGCTTACATTAAACTTGAACGATTTATAAGCTCTTGTTCAAGTTACAATGTTTTTGCATAAAACAATTTGTGATGATTCTATGCTCATGCATTCATTTTTTTTTCCTTCTCCACATTTGTCAAGGATTTCTTGCACGTGTTTTAAAAGCAAAATAATGTATCATGTTCTAATGCAAACATTCAAGTAGCTTCTTTAATTTGGGTATCAGAGCCATTAACATTATCATAATTTTTTGGGCTGTAGAAAAAAAAAAGAGACGAAATGGTCTACTCAGTCAACTCACTGACTACACATTGTGAACTAAGTGGGTGCAATTAAATACTGTACAGTGTACTTACAATTTCATCCAGCTCCAATCCAAATTCAAAACACAGTTCGTCAAATTCGTCATCGGCTGAAGGAAAAGGAAAATCAGGCATTCATGTTAAGACAGTGATAACATGCTCTATTTTTATTTTCCGGGTGAATGGCCACATGAGGAAACAAAAGTTCACCGTGGTATAAAATGTACCGCATTCCAATGCTGAAATGCTCAGTGAAACGCAAATCAAGACATTTCTAGGGATTTTATATTTAAAATATTTAGGAAAGAAATCAATACATAACAACGTCTTCAACTTCTCTTTAGTCTTAAATCTGCCTTATGATGATGCGCCGAGGATGACGCAATGACGTTGACATTCACCGGAGACGAGACAACAAAGTATTCAAACAACTTTACTGTGGCCCCAAATGAGGACATACAGTATTGATTTTGAAGGTGTTTTGTTTTTCATGTAAAATATTCTTAGATTGTAAATGTGTTAATTATACCTTAGCGAGGTGCTATCTGGCGCAAAATCAGAATACTTGTGATGTTTTGGGGAACGGAAAACATGTAAAATACGTATAGTTGGTCTTCGTTAAATTAGCACATGAACGTTACTTACTATAGGTTCTTCCTAACGCTTTAAAAAGAAGATCCCTTCTTACACCGACAGTCGGCATGTTTTCTGGTTAGCTTAGCCACGACTAAAAGGACCCCACCAGACGGCTTTTGCTGCCTCTCGAGGTGCCTGAATGAACACACTCCCAAAAAAAGTCAGCCAGTATTTCCAGTTCGACAAGAGTTAAACGTACAAACGACACAAAACAGCCATTTATTCATTTTGATGTTTGTTAAGCATGTCAAGTTAAGCAATTTATAATCAAGTTAAATTATAAAAACTCTTATCAATACAGTAAATGTCATATGGTGCGTAAAAGGATGGAGTGTAGAAAGGACAAAAAGGAAAAACTGGGTGGCAAACGTACATTGAAAACCATGTATGTAAAGAGGAATGTGGTACATTTAAGCTTGCAATTCATTGCAAAACTCAAAACTGGGTTGACATGTGAATTAGAATACTTGAAGTATTGAGCGGGCTTGGATCATGCCTCCTGGCTCGGGTGACCGTAGGTAACCCGTGCATTCCTCCGGTCCTCCTTGCTGTCAATTCCTCCGGTCCTCCTTCTCTCATCCAGCCCGGCCCTCAATCAACACGCACCACTTCTCCAAGTCCAATCATAGCTCGACGAAAGTCGCTCCCCGCCCCTACCCGTTCAGCAACGACGCGAAATAATTTCATGCGTGCTGCTGCTTGACGGGAAAAGCCAGGAACGGAGACCGCATCAACTGCAACAGTGAAAGGTGAGTTTTGTGTTGCTTATTTATCCCCAGATGTGCGTTCAGCTGCAGGTGCATTAAGTAGATGAGAAATGTTCATGTCCTCCTGCAGCCTCCCGTTTATCTGCCCAGTTTCTTGTTATTGACTCGGTTTTGTGGCTATGATTTCAAGTAAAAAGAATTTTAGACAGGACAAAAAAAAAAACTATATGTCTACATTCATAAATAGCCTCTCTCACAAGCACATCTGACATTGCTTAAATTGAGACGTTTTAATCTTAAAAAGAGAAACCGGTGCCAAGCTTTTGCTTGGTATAAACTGTTTTGATTTTTCAGAAGTACTACTTCCTGGGTGCTGAGTAATGTGAAAGGCATCAGGTGGGACACCAGGTTGGTGACCCCTGTTTTATAGTATTGTCTTCAATACTGTACACACACTCCTTGGAGTTCTAAATTGACACATTTCTACAATTATGCAATATATTAGAGAGGTTTCGCGACTTTTGCCTTCATCATGATGCTATGGTCTGCTTTGGCATTGAAGCACCAACAGATCAAAGAGGTAAATTTACTGTACCCAAAGACAGACATAAAAGTAAGATCACACAAAATGACCGCAGACCATATCTGAGAGGCCCATATCTTTAATGACAACGTTGGTGTCCAATTGTACATTTTGGGCACAAGGAATGTAATAAAATGGGGTTCAACTTAAAAAACAAATGAAGAGTGGAGTAAAATATGCAGTTCCTCATTAAAAAAAAAAGAATGCCCAAAACAAAGTCAATTTACTAGTTTCCATCTCTCCATCCATCTCTCCAGCCATTCATCTTCTCCTCATCTCCTCTTTATGCTGATCTTTAAATTCTTTGAGTTGCCTTATTAAATTTTGATTCAATTCATGTTAGGTCCTTTTAAGCCCTGCAGTTCTTGCGCTGAATTTCCCTCTTATGACAGCTTTCAGAACATCCCACAAAATAGTTGGATTCATTTCTCCCTTATCATTTTCTTCCCTGTATCTAGTTATATCCTTTATTTATTGCACTCATTCTTTATTATTCAGTAACCTTCAACCTCCAAATAGTGATTTTTCCTTAACTGGTCACTTTCATTGTCATACGGCACTGTGGTCTGACAAGTCTGTGATACCTATCTTACATTCTTCCACTGTCTGTTTATCCACTATCTCCATAAAAACATAGTCTATTCTAGCCTAATTTGAATGTGGGTGTGTGCAGTGTCTCAATAGCATATGCATATCCCACATCCATTTATAATCCCTAGTTGCTTTAGTTGTGTGTTCATGTACCTGGATATATGGGTCCTAGATTTATTTGTATCAGTCGTGTCTGAGTCATGGTTACATCCCCTCCACAGTTCAGGATCCCATCAATTTCCACAGCTATATAACCCCCCCCCCCCCAAAAAAAAGTTCTCTTCACTGTCTGGTGGAGCATATGCATTGATTAATGTCATATTTTCAACATACCTCCTTTGTGTATCGTTTATTTCTTTGTTGATTTGAAATTTTGCCGAAATTTTGCCGAAATTATGACAGAGTTTAACCCTATGTTGCATACGGGTTACTTACAGTAACCACAACTTTAACTCATATTGGTTATTCAAGTTACCAGTTTTAGTTTTTAAATCCACCGCGAGATGTCACTAGCGTGCGCAACAGCGGGAGGAAAAGGTGAAAGAGGGTCCACAAAATGTTGAATAATTTCTATCCGTGAGATGAAAAGGTCCAAATACCCTATTGTACTTGTGCAGAAGAGTATATAGAACATATAGAACACAATAAATAACAGTTTCTATGTGTTACCTATCAGTACTGCCATGCTTTTTGGCAAGGTAATTGTAGTGACCATTATGCACACAAGTACCCCCCTATTATGTATTTTTTTCCCAAAATTGTGAATTTATTATGATATTTGGCCATAATCTTCCCTAAATTTAAAAACAAACCACAATTGAATAACTCCTGCAGAAGCCATGCAACATAGGGTTAAATGAGCTACAGAATGAATTGCATTTTTTGGGGGTGTTCTTGTGATTTAAGGTGAGTTTCTTGTAGAAAAATGACTTGAATCTCCTCCTTTCTTAATTTTGTCTACACCCCCTCCCCCCCTTTTTTTCCAGGTTGTTCATACCATTAACATTGAATGACACCATTGTAATGCCTCTGTGTCGTGCTATAATTCACACCGAAACATCCTTTTGTACTCCACGTGTCACCGATCACAATGTGATTACCAGCAATAAAACAACAACAATCATTGTCAATCAAAACTTGAACTTCCAACGCTCTTTTTGGGCGACCAGATTTTTATCCCCTTTCCGCTGTATATTTCTTGAGCCCCACCACTTGAATACCACAACCGCTCCAGTCATGGACCCTTAAAATAATCATAACTTGTCCCATCTTTATGGCACCCCTGACCATATAAACATGTTTTAAATTTTGTTTTCCCAAAGGCTGTGATATACGGTAGAGAGAGAGAGAGATTATTTATTATTATAGCTAATTCAGTGCTCTCGATTTAGCTCATTCACCCTAATGCACACTTTATTTTAGCAACCATTAGGATTCTGGGGACGAATTGCATTTTGTCATTTTTTGCCACTATAGCCCCCATTTTCTCATTTCTGGAGACTTGCTGAATGGGTAATGGCCCAGTGATGCAAAAAAACACCACAGTCACACAATAGGTAACAGTATTCCCTCACTCGCAAACACATTTGCTTGCACAGCACGTTATAGAGACTATGTCACAATATTTCTCATTAATCCATTAAGAGGGTGTATAAGGCCAGCCATTGAATGAGGGCATTTTGCACACTGAGGGTTTTTCACGAAAGACAAGAGATTAGGGTCAAACTTTCATTGTAATCTTGTGGTGCAATTTTGTGTTTTGACCTTTAGTCAAGCAGCTTGTTTGTCTTAAATCAGCCACATATTTAGCATTTCTACTCTGGTTGGTGAAGTGGCTAAACCTATCCTGTTGAAATGCCAGATTTTTTGGCGATATAAAAAAAGATTACCATAAATCATTTCATACTGTTTCCACCATTAATGTGACTTAAATTTTCTACGACGCACACATGCTAACGTTTAAAGTGCCTCTCACAAACCCCAAATAGATCTATGTTCTAATGGGCTTTTCCTGATATTATTATTATTCTTATTATTTTGTTTATAGATGAAGCCATAAGGTTTTGAGTGAACGCTGACTGCCATTTTTGAATCGTCCATAATTTCTTCCACCTTGTCTCAGCCTCCAGGAACAGCTAATGAAAAACAGCCCCAAAGCACGATGCTGCGCCCGCCATGCATAAGTGTGGGTATGGTGTTCATTTGGTGATGAACAATGTTATGTTTGCGACAAACTTCAGAATTACGGCCCAAAAGATTCAACCTTGGTTTCATTGTACCATAACACATTTTCCCCACATTTGTTTGAGAGTGACACACTGTGGGGACAGCATAATGCTTTCAACATGTCATGCCAGGTTTATTTGGGGGTCAATCAGTGTGCGCTGTCTCCCATTTAACACGAGTGAATTTAATTGGTTAATTCTAAACAGAGCTTCATTCTATGTATGAGAGGTTGTGCACATTTGCAAATAGAAATGGAAAACTGCAGTTAAAATTGACGGTTAAAATTACGTGTGCAAACTGTTCTGACATGATGCCTTTTGAGCATCAGCAGTTGTTGCGTTGGTTGAGTATGATAAAGAGGAATCATATACCGGTATATGTGTGCTACTCACTAAAAGTTGGGCAAATTTGGCTTTCAGGTGAAATTGAATCAGGACGAGCCTAAAATGCATTCAAACCTTTACAGGTGAACTTATTAATGTGACCTTCTGTATGCTTAGCATCTGTTGTATATGTATATAGGCATGTGTAAATATGTATGTATATACTATATATGTAAATGTGTGTGTGTGTGTGTGTGTGTGTGTGTGTGTGTGTGTGTGTGTGTGTGTGTGTGTGTGTGTATACAGTATACACACACAAATATATATACCGGGTAAAATCATTTAAGGATACAAGGTTGTAATAAATAATGAGACCAGTCATACTTGTTTACAACTACAGTATTGTAAATGGCTTGAGCACTTAAAGGTAAACACATTCGGCAAACATCGGCCATTTGGCCAATTATTTTGGTCGATTTTTGAAGCGCCAGAATAGCCTGATTTAATCGGCCTGCTGATTAATCTGTTGATCCCTTGTAGTGATGTTTTTAACCCTCCCACACTGGCCATTTTTCAGACGCGTGGCTCAACGGCCCACCTCATTCCTCGCTAGTCAATATACTTGTTCGGCGTTGTTTATTTTTGTTGTGTGCTTCTTTTTTTGTGTAGGTGCCTGTACTTAAAAGCACATGCGTGGCACTCACATGCGAACCAAACTGTTTAAATCAGTTTCAAAAGCCGTTCCACCCTGTTTTGTTTTTGTGTTCATGTGAGTTTGTGCCAACACCCGCGGCGAGCAGACTGACTGACAGAAGTGGCACTTAAGCAGCGCGAGTGAATGATGATGACGGATATTAAAAAACACGCATGCAAAAGACAATTTATCGAGTGCCCAAAAACTATTTTGTCCATTTTTTTTCTCATCGAGAAATACGCCTAATTAATGCAAATACATGTTAGATCAGGCGTGTTTTCATTTTAGGGGCACATTCATGAAAATGCAAACATTGAAGGGCCTCTTAAAAACTCTTCAATTTATATTTGTTAAACATGCGAAAATTAATTCAGCAAGCAATCATATATTGTTTATGTTTTCGAGTTATTTTGAAAATTGTTATATAACAGCTTTCTGTTGAAGGTGATAAATTGTTTCGGATTGTTTTTAAGATTTTGAGTGACCAACGGCCCTATATCCCCCATAAGGGCTTTCTATCGACTAGATTTACAGTATGTGAACCAATTTTTATTACTAGGAGTAGCACTTTTTTTTATACCGTCCTCACTCTGCCCACCTCCACCATTTTTTTCAACGAGGCTTGCGGGCCATGTCTTTATGTCATTTTTAGTATATGCCGCGGGTCACTGAAAAATGGATGGCGGGCCGCAAATGGCCCCAGGGCTGCAGTTTGGACACGATGTTTTAGACAATGCTTGCTGTAAGTTTCGTTCTCAAAACATGTGCTTCTTCATTCTTCAGTGATCAGATTAATCTGCAAGTAGTCGGCATATTTTGAAGGTCCACTTACATGCTGCAGATGTCTTTGCGATACAGTGCTTTTGTGACAGGGCGGAGGGGGGGTGGTGGGGTGATGTTACCATAGCAGCACTTTTATGACCACACGTCTGAACAACATGCATAAAAGCCACAGCATAACATTTATTGTTCAATACAGTACTTGGAGCTACAATATCTCTGTTCTTAGCAGTGGACAGCTCCCACCTGCTGAAAGACCCAACCCATCGTATTTGTGGTGAGGGTGTTTGTTATTGTTGAAAACAAATGGCAGGACACACATTTTTCATAATGAAGGAAATTTATAGCAGTTGTTTCATCCTCCGAGCACTCTCAATTATACAGGATCAGGCAAAATGATCTGACACATTTGTAGGTTAAATAAAAGGCAAATAGGGTAAAGAAACATTTATTTTTCAAAAAGTACATATAATGCCATTCTGTTTCATTATATTTTAAAAATTAAGTGGAGTTCCGGCAGTGCGATGGCGGCCGGGTGATTTTCGTTTCAATACAGATCCAGTAGTTCTGAAGTTGGTAACCCATAACCACATCATCTTTCGAGCTGGTACGGGATCATGCCTGCCAAGATTGAAGTGCAAACGAAACGCTCGTTGTGTTGCAGTTACAGATTTGTTTCCACGTTTCCACAATCAAAGCGCGGTGCTCACCAGTCCCAATTCATGGCAGCAACTGAAAAAGAAACGAAAAGCAACGGCACTATAAAGAGACAAAGCAAAATTGAATTATATGAAAAAAATGGCATTATATGTACTTTTTGAAAATAAAAACACTTTTTTGTTTCTTTACTTTTATTTAACCTACAAATGTGTCAGATCATTTTTGCCTGACCATGTACATGCTCACTTGCTTGACCTGGCAGTCCACATTGCTGACCGAGCTTTTCCTCTTTGGATTTCGTTGTTCTCCCCTTCTGGTATGATTGGAAGTTGGACAGTATCCGAAACACTCAATTCAAAAGCTCTTTAATGTCTTTTTTATTGTTATTGTAGAGCTTTGTATTGTCACTCCTTTCATGTCTTTGTTAGCCTGTATTGATTGTTTTAGTTGAAGGCATAATGCACTTTATTCCTCGTGAGGATGCAAGGTGGAAGTACTGGGAAATACCAAGTAGACCCTTTCTAATGTTTTTGCTGAATCCTGCAAAAAAAGGTATGAGTCATTGTGAAGTTTCACCTTCTGCAATAAGCTCAGCCTCACAGAATGGAGAGCGACATGAGCTCAGGGACATAAACAGGAAGGAAATATAATTTTACATTTTGAGTTTTTTTGAGGATTTAAGGAATGGCTGTTGATATGGTATGTATTAATTGTCACATATTTTCTAGGATTGGTCTGCACCTACTCTTGAGCTGCTGTACACCCAAACCAAGATGAAACAAAAAGATCTCAACCCCGTACTACTGCTCGTCTTCGACCTGATGGTGTCGATTTACTCCTTTTTCACCTTCATCCCCTACTACATTTTCACTTGGGTCCTTCATGGATCTGAGCGGGACCATGCTATAAGAAAAAAACATAACCCAGTGCCAGGAAAACTGGTGAAATTGCTGTACCCTGGACTGGACACCCTGCCTAAGGTCTTTGAATATGTAGCTATGAGATTCCCCCACAGAGAATGCCTCGGCACAAGAGAGTTGATCAGTGAGGAAGATGAGCTCCAGAGCAACGGCAAGAAATTCAGTAAGGTAAGTCTGGTGGAATGAATCTAATAGTTGCACACTTTCAAAGTGATGCGTGATACTAAACCTTACAGTATTTTAAAATAGGAATAAATATTGTGGATTACTGTTATGTCTACTTACAATGCAATGCAAACACTTTGTTTTTCTTCTTCTTTCTACCCACAATCTTGCTGCTGTAGACTGTAAATTTCCCCAGTGTGGGACAAATAAAGGATATCTTATCTTACAACATACAGATATTTGTTTTGAGTTTTGATACTGTAAATGCACATTTCCCTTAAAAATGAAGTGCATTTAATTATGACTGCAATTTGACAGAATTAGTGGGCATTTTTAAGCTTGGTGCTATATGGTTCAGCAGTGGAAAGATCGTGGTACCCAATAACCCCCCCCCCCCATATATATTTATATACTGTAACTTGTTTTTACAGCAATAACAATCGTTTTATTATTAATTCATTTTCATTCATCTTCCGAACCGCTTGGTCCTCACTAGGGTCGCGGGGGGTGCTGGAGCCTATCCCAGCTTATCGTTTTTTTTTTAAATAAAGAGACAAGTTTAATAAAGAAAGCAGTCCAGACATCCGTTTATGGTCATTTTAAAAGTTCCCTCGTTGTTGCAAATGCATAAGATTCGGCAAGGTGACATTGCAACTGAGTAAGCAAACGTGTAACTCTGAAGAGCACGACTGCTGTCACCTGATCGAGTCTTTGCAAAACGTGTTGCCGTGTTCAGACAACACACCCAGGTTTTAGTGTAACACTCCGCGGAAGACGTTGCAGGAGTCGTTGTGGTCTTAATATGCACTACTCTTAATTAACCGATAGAGGCCGCTGTTGACTCAACGACTGGAGCTGAAGGTTCGTGTTTAGATTTCCCGAGGATAAGCGTGGTACAGGAAATGGATGGATGGACGTCATATCATCCCAGAGATGCGCTTAAGTCACGTATGTCATGAGGCTTGCGTCTCAAAGTTTCAAAAATCAGACGAGTCCCCATAAAATTTCAAGCAAGTTGACTGGGTTGTTAATGGGAGAAAATAAATCAAGTCAAACAATCTTGCTCTGTCACAACAAAAATCATAAATGTGCCAATATGCACTAGTATTGATACTGTACTTTTATTTGTTCGCTGTACTAACACATTCACATCACTTTTTTTTATTTCATGCTCCAAAGCCAGTCTCCAATTTATCTATTATTTTACTTGTCGTTTCAATTAAATTTATGGCATAACCAAGATAAATATTTGTTCATATTTGACCAGCTCTCGGTTGTTACGGGGCTAAATCGTGTTTGTCGTCTTTGCGGGTGTGTTGTCGTGACAGATGAAATCAAATGTTTCTTGAGTTGCAAATCTCGTGGCATGTAAAGTGTTAGAATGTTCCATTTGTTTGGAGCCGCTTGTCATGAACCAATCTGCCATCTTTATCCCTTGATTATTGAGAGGAATTATTGAAGCCTTCCACCTTAACCCCTCTCCCTCCTCTCCTTTGTAGTTCTAAGCATTTTGCTTCATCAAAATTGAACGTGTACATCTCTCTGTCTCTTTTTTCACACCTCCTGTCTTGCTCCTACAGGTGGTTCTTGGCAAGTATCATTGGATCTCCTACAAGGAGGCCCTCTCTGCAGCGTCCCAGTTTGGTTATGGTCTGGCAGCGCTGGGGCAGAAGCCAAAACACAACATTGCCATCTTCTGTGAGACGCGGGCTGAATGGATGCTAGCTGCCTTGGGATGCTTCATGCAAAATTTCACACGTAAGTATTTTACTTTGCAAAAGGCCACAAGTTGCTTTGGTGTTTGGATGACTGGAGCTGCTTTTGAAGGTTACTGATTGTTAGGTGAACACGAGGACAGAAGTGAACAGAATACTGTTAGCCTCTTAAGTTTGGAATTGTTTTAAGGTGCTTACATTTTCAAACTTGTAGTCTTGGATACCTCCCCTAATAATAAAAATGTATTTTGATGAGTAAATGAGTTGGACCTAACATTACACAACTGTCGCTCTATGCTTTCATATTAGTTTCTTGAAAGAGTAACATCCCACCTTGTATTTTGTGAAGGATTTTCCCACTTAGTATGTTCCACAAATTTCTGAAATTAATATCGATTTAGGGTGGCCCAGTGGTTAGCGTGTCAACCTCACAGTGCAGAGGTCGTGGGTTCGATCCTGGCTTCCGGCCTTCTTGTGTGGAGTTTGCATGTTCTCCCCCGGCCTATGTGGGTTTTCTCCGGGTACTCCGGTTTCCTCCCACATTCCAAAAACATGCATGGCAGGCTGATTGAACACTCAAAATTGCCCCTAGGTGTGATTGTGAGCGCACATGGTTGTTCGTCTATGTGTGCTTTGTGATTCACTGGCAACCAGTTCTCGGTGTACAGCTGGGATAGGTTCCAATACGCCCGCGACCCTCCTGAGGATAAAGCGGATTATTTAGATGATGGATGCAAGTAATGAGCTGTGTTTCATTGTTGTTTTATGAATGTATTTCATGAAAACATGCGCTGACTGCTTTATCTAACAATATCATATGTCAAGGGAGTCGGTATTTTTTGTTTGTTTTTATGCTCGCATATTTCATGTTTCCATGATTTGCGCCCTAACTTCAATTCCCATGTGTTTCATAACGCTTGCAAATTTAATTTTTGTTGTTTTTGTTGTGGTTGAAACTATTTCCTACCAAACTCTCAAGAGATCATGTTAGCGTGAGTGCGTGCGTGCGTGCGTGCGTGCGTGCGTGCGTGCGTGCGTGCGTGCGTGCGTGCGTGTGCGTTCATATTGTGATTTTATGCGTGCGAGCAAATGACAAAGACAGAATAAGGTCAATTTGTCCCTTCTGTTGGACCGTTACATAATTAAGCATGCAGTGGTCCCCGTTTGGCCGCCATAAATCCAGTTTATTTTGTGATGGAAACATGCTCTTCTGTTATATACATGGATGTCACTTGCACTGAAGCGATGGTAACAATTTAACACACCATTCTGTGTATAACATCTGTTCTGTATTCGGCACCCAGAATCCCCTAATAGTTCCTGAAATTTGTGAATTTGTGAAGGTTTTAACCTAATCTCCATCAGATAGTTTTAAAATGTTCACATTTGTTGCACTTTAACGTCTCGGCACATCTTCACTCTTTAATGGCTGTTGAAAATAGTTTTTATTTATTTAAGAATTCCCGGCCGCACTTTAATAGATTCTCTAATTCGTTGTCATTCTCTTTGAAGGCTCCTTCATTTTCATCTGCGCTCTTTAGTTTATGCTCCATTAAACTGTCACACTGAAAATATGCTGCGAGGACAAGCCAGAAAGCATCTTTCGAGAGCATCTTTCTCACTTACACACACAAACACTTCCACGCCAGTGGAAAGTGAACATGTCGAGTGGAGTTTAAGGTTGGAGAGGGCGCGAGGGAGGAAGAAACGGCAGGGAGGAAAGAGAGGCAAACAAGTGAAGGCTAATGGCGTCATAGTCAGTGCGAGTGAGTCTACGTGAGCATCTGATGTTGACAGAGCCATCAAGGAGTCAGCCAAAGGCCCCCAGTGAACTCAAGTGTGCGAGTTTGTCTTTGTGTGCGTGCGTGCACTCGTCACGATACGGTGGATGTTTGTTCCAAGTGATGGAAATGTCGTTAGACTGCATTATCTTGTGAATTGCATGAATGAAAATGCGATCAAACTGTCGCTGTAGCGTCATTATTTACTCGCTGCGTTCAGCAAAGCGCGCACCGTTTTTCATTCAAGGCTAATGAGGTTGATGAAAGGCGACATTCAAGTCGCACGAATTCGAAGACAGTGAGAAGAGCTCCCATTGTCTTCAAAAATAAAAGTCCCACACATACAGCCTTGTGTCGAGATCTCACGGCTGGAGGTGTCATGGCCTCGTACACAATGTCACACAGCAGGAAATGTTATTGTTGCTCCATGACGCAAGACTGCGATGTCATCAAGCGCTGTCGCTTAAATATCAGAGTCAGCCTCAGGGCACATACATACATACACATACTCTCTCTCTCTCTCTCTCTCTCTCTCTCTCTCTCTCGTTGCTATCCCTATGAATATTGTGTATCCTTTTCAATATCAAAGTAACTGGGCCATTTGAGTGTTTTCGTGTGTGTGTGTGTGTGTATGTGTGTGTGTATAGATAGATGTGTGTATGCAGCACAATAGTCAGACATTATGGAGACGATTATGGTGTTCCACACGACTAGTTGATTGATTCTAAATCACTCACTTTGTTTCCATATAGAAAGATCTAAAAATTAAAAAAAAAAAAGGAGGAATGGAATAGAATGCAGATTGTTGTTGGTTGATAGCAAATGTTCTATTGAACATGTTTTGTTCTTGAATTATTTTTGTCGTAATCTGTTGGCAGTGGCCACCTTCTATTCAACTCTGGGGGGCCCGGCCATCGCTCAGGGACTGAATGAGACAGAAGTTACGCACATCATCACCAGCAGAAAGCTCCTGGAAACCAGACTCAAGGTAAGAAACAGCAAACCGCAGCGCCATCACCACGCATTCAGCCAACGTATTAGTAGTGTGGTGCAGGACACAAAACAAAATGCCCCCATGAAATGTAGTCGTTAGGCGGGTTTTGACATCTTCTCATGCATTATTCTCGAAACCCTAGAATACAATATAACCGCAACCATGTGTGAAAGCCTATTCTAGTTAAAGTTCCAAAGCTACACTGCATCATAATAGTGGACAACGCTCCAACCTCATGGCCCGACTACCCCAGTGGCATAAGCATCCACAACATGGCCGATGTGCAGAGACTGGGCGCAAGACCGGAGAAAGGTAAGAAGTCAGGTTGAACTCTTTGCTTATGATACAATATTTATTTGTCGTGTCATTTCCATATTTCCGTATTCACGGTTGACACTAATCCGAACTAAGTTCCTTTTACTGATGCACTTTGCAATTCCACCAAGGAACAACTGCCTTAATTCAACCCCATCCACACATCGCTTAGGAGTAATGCCTAATCATACCACAAGCATGCCCTACAGCAGTAATGTAATCATAGTGTCAGATATCCCTCGCACTCTATTACAGTCTTGCATGTGTATAACTTTTGGAACTTATGTTGCCTTTGCTTAGTACACTTTTCTCAATTGTGGGCCTTCAAAGTGCTCATATAGATTCCGGGTATTTCTTTATTACTTATGTACATATACCGTATTGGCTCCAATATAAGACAGTGTTTTTTGCATTGAAATAAGATGGGGGTCGTCTTATATTTGGGGTCTAGACATTATACCCACTCACGACGCTAGATGGCGCCAGACATAATTGAAGCGAATGCTGAACTTGACTCCCCAGGAAAAAATGAACCCCTGTCACAAAGAATAAAAATAAAAATAGCGGTAGCACGAAGAAGAAAAATGAAAAAATTGTGGTAAGAAAGAAAAGAGAAGAAAATAATTGAAGAGATAACAGAAAATGGAGAAACGTAGCGACAATCTGGAGAAAAGTGGGTCGAAGATCGGCCAGGTTAACCGGCAGCTGAAGAGAAGTGATGATGTAATTGACTTTTCAAAAACCAGAAGCCATTCATTTACGAAAGTGATTGCACTTTAGTTTGCATATTTAAATGTTCAGATATTAAGATTTGAATGAGGCAAAACAACATGCTTTTTCTCTCAAATATATTGTTAGAATCATTTGTTTCAGATGTACTGTAATTATTTTCTTTATAAAAATTAATTTGGTGTTCAAAAAGTATTTTTTTTCAAACTTGAGTCTTGAAAAAGAGGGGGTCGTCTTATAATCAGGGCCGTCTTATATTCGGGCCAATACGGTACTTTACTGCTCCTTTTAAAGCAGAGTGAGTGTAAAATGGGGGATGAGTTTGCTGTGCACTGCTATCGGTCCCAATTGGTCATGTGAATTAAGACGCGTATACACATCTGTGTCAGATTACGAGCTATATGGATGGTTAAGGAAAAAAAATGCGCCTTCTTGCCTTCTTTTTTTTTTTTTTGTAGGAATTCCATTGGCTTTGCACTCTTATGCTTATGTAACAGAGAATAGGAGCATTTAGATCTAGCTGTATCGAGATTGCCGGAGTTAGATTCAGTAAATGTGGATGGAGCACACAGGATGGGAGTGCACTTATGTTTACACTCTGGACTGTTAACTTCACATGACATCAATTTTAGAGCACTAACGCCTACATGTCAATCTGAGGAAAAGGAGACGACCTCACTGTCTTTCATCCGGCTTTTTATGGCCAGCTGTGCTTTTGTATACTTTTGCTTTGTATATCAAACTGCAATCTCAGTGGAGACGATCTACAAGAATCAGAGGAATAATTAATTGGCTTTTCCACATCCCAGAATATCGACATGCTTCGACCACGCGTCATCCTCGCATTTGAGGAAAATGTACTCCACCATTAGTTTCTTACTGCTGATTACGTCCATCCTGGCATATTTGACAAGTAAATGGGAAATACAAAGGCCTGTTGTTTTCAGCATCCTTAGTTAAAATAAGATCTCAAAATCAGGATTTACGACTTCCTACGACGGGCTTCAACATCGATTGTTTTTATAAAATGTTTATCAACAGTCCTTTAGAATATAATGATTTTGCTTTTATTTCAGCAATTTGTGAGCAAAATCAACCAATAGCTTCCGACATCGCGGTCATCATGTACACAAGTGGATCCACAGGTCATCCCAAAGGCGCCATGATCGCCCATAGCAACATCATTGCTGCCATCATTGGATTAGCTGAACGGATACCGAACTTGAGGTGCACAGTTTTATATACTGTTATATCATGTTTGGGTTCAATACGGTCTTAGTCCCATAACCCATTCTGATACCTTGTAATGTTTGACTGTGGATTATTCTCATACCCTGGTAAAAATACTGTACCTGGAAATGAAATGAAATCAAATTTGGATCTCCTGTGTCAAACCCAAATTATTTTAGTCTTCCGAAAATGTCTCACTGATCCATTAAGTTATGGCGTATGTTTTTAACATGTTTACAGTGAGGAAGACACTTACATTGGATACCTTCCTCTGGCCCATGTACTGGAGCTCAGTGCCGAGCTCGTGTGCCTTGCTCACGGTTGTAGGATTGGCTATTCTTCACCTCTGACTCTAGCTGACCAGGTATGCTCATTTGTCCCAAATCATGTCATTTTATTTTTTTCAGTGCGAATGTTAAGAAAAGGGGAAAAAAAAACATCATTTATAAAACATATTTGATGCTTATTTGCTGCAACGTGTCATGAAAGATAAGCTTAGTTTATATGCTCACTGTACAATCAGTGGGCGTGGAGTTTGAAGACAAGTGGCCACTCCACTTTCAGGAACCGCAAGTGGAAGAACGCATTGAGCCTGGTGTCCACTTAAAAACAAAAACAAATTGCACTGCTGTGAGGGGCCCGGCTCACCATCGCTGATCTAGTCCATCGCATAGGTCAGAGGTGTTAAAATCGTTTTTTTTTTTCCCACAGCCCACGTGGTAGTTGTGGTTTCCCTCACATTATGACTGTGAAACCATATAAATGAGGAACAGTCAAATTGCTATGAACCTGGTTTGAAATCAGAAGTCAGGGAAAAGTTTGTTCAATTATCCGCCTTGAGTTTAAAACCTGTGCCACAGTGTGCGGCCTCATCCAACTATGAGGTTGCTTTGATGTGTTCCCATGAACTTGGTAGCAAATAAAAACGCCTTTCTGAGATAAAGAATAAAAATTTGGGGTGAACTTCAAGGGTGTTGCTAAACCGCTTCATTTAATCACAAAATGTATGAAGAAGGCCAGCACGGTGATCAACTGGTCAGCGTGTCAGCTTCACAGTGCAGAGGTGCTCGGTTCGCTTCCGGCTCCGGCCTTACTGTGTGGAGTTTGCATGTTCTTCCCCTGCCTGTGTGGGTTTTCTCCGGGTGCTCCCGTTTCCGCCTATATTCCAAAAACATGCTTAGCAGGCTGATTGAACACTCTAAATTGTCCCTAGGTGTGATTGTGAGCACGGATGTTTGTTTGTATTATGTGTGATTGTTTAGCAACCAGTGTCAGGGTGTATCCTGCCTACTGCCCAGACATAGCTGGGATAGACTCCAGCACCCCCACCGCGACCCTTGTGAGGATAAAGCGGATCAGAAAATGGACGGATGGATAGATGTAGTTATGAAGAAATATGTCTCAAAAATAATGTCCATAGTAAAATATGTACAGTTTAAAGGACTGCCGTAGCTGGCTGCAAGTTCAGCAGTACAACAGATCTTGGCTGGAATTTGCATGAAAACAATATTATGCTCAAACTTGGCAGCCTTCCTCATCATGCTGGCGTGTTCATTCATGCGTGTTTGGAATGTTTAACGTATGTTCTTTTTTTTTTTTTTATCTTCCACTCATAGTCAGCTAAGATCATGAAAGGCACCAAGGGAGACGTCACCATCCTGCAGCCCACTTTAATGGCAGCTGTCCCTGTAAGTGCACAACACCTTGTGTTAGGCTGTGTATTACAGGCAAGGATGAAATATTGCCATATTACCAGTCAGCCAGTCTTCAATGTTTGTCTGTGCGTCCGCGTGTATTAGAGATGCAGAATGAACAGAAATTGTTGATAGATTTTACAAGCACAATGAAGCAAGTTGTTATATTTGGACCCAGTGATTAAGTCGAGTCAAGTCAGCTTTTATTGTCAAATATGCTCAATGTGTAACATACAGCACAGATGAAATTACTCTCCTCTCTCAACCACAGTGCAAACATGTAGTGCATTGAACACACACAGCTAAAATTGACGTTAAAATTCCATAAGACATAAATATAAATAAAAATAAATACCGTAAACAAATAGCAACAACAGACAACCAAGGGCACTTGTGATTATTGTATATTCGTAGTTGGTTTAAGTGCAATAATCGGATGTCAGATGCTCGGGGGAGGGACCCCGATTGTGGCAGGAGGCAGGGGTAGACGGGGGAAGGGGAGTGCGGTTAAGGACTCTTCCTGTAATTCTGTTTTCCACAGACTCTTACTTAAAATTGCTTGTGAAGCAAATGGTATATTCCTAGTATCTGATTCCAACCATCATTATTCCATGTAGCCAGTATGTGTTCAGTTCTTTTGTCAGTGACCACATGAATGTGAGTGTAAATGGTTGTCTTTGTGAAAGGATGGGTAATTTCAAGAACATTTCTACACACAGGCAAGTTGCAGGCAACATGATTTTCCCCACTGTATTTTTCTGCCTCAGCACACTCATATATACAACAAACCCTCCCAGCCCCCATCTCCCAGTGGTCGCAGAGCAAAGGGCAGAGGCCCCCAGTCTCTGGAACCATTCACAGCTGTGAACAGAACGTGAGAAAGCCCCATGTGGTCATCCCCACGAAATGCACTCTTGCTCACACGCGTCCTCACGAAGACTCATACAAATTTGTTTGCTGTGAAATGACAACGCGCTGCTGCACAAAATTTACACACACTTCCTCTCCCATTACTTGGCATGCAAGCTAGACATACTAGCCAGGGATGGGCAACTTAAATGAATCGAGGGGGCTTGTAATAGTTTTTCATCAATGCTATTTATATTATATTATATTTTTCATCCACAAGTGTTTGAACATTCAAAAATAACCATGTTCCATGATTTATGTGTTTTTGCAAAGGGCTGTCATGCATAATAGTTATAATTCAAGCATGTCTCAAAACGGCTGAACAATAAATCTACATTTAGTGCAAGAACTCATTTCATGCTTTGTTTTTTATTTTGTTTTGGGGTTTTTTTTTTTCACAAAAATCAACTCACTCAAAATATTCATGTTATTTAGGTACCAAGTATATCATTCCAAATATGCAACAACAACAAAAATCAGCCCTACTCACTTTGTATAAACCAAATCCAATGTAGTTGGGATGTAGTGTTAAACCTGAATAAAAACAGAATACATTGACTTTGGGTCTGAGCTCATCTGAGATTAACTGATGCAAAGTGGAAAAGTACAGTCCACTTCGAAGTTACGGCTTCCATCGGAGGGCCGGTGCAAAATCTCAACGTTATTTATTACCCATGACAATTTGACATTCCGGTACAGATTTCAGCAAGAATCATGATAGTTGACACGCAGGAATTATTCCTGCGGGCCACATAAAATGACATGGGGGGCCGGATCTGGCCCCCCGGCCTTGACTTTGACACCTGTGGTCTAAGGGTATGCATTTTCTGTATTGCCACACTAGCTCATGGTTATAAGCCCTCATCACATCTCTGTTTTTCCTTTCTCAACCCCATCCATACACCGCTTGACAACAGGAGATCATGGATCGCCTTTACAAGAATGTGATGGCCAAGGTTGAGGAGATGAACTTTGTCCAGCAAACGCTCTTCACTCTTGCCTACAAATACAAATTGGATCAGCTCAACAAAGGTTACAGCACGCCTCTGTGTGACAAGTATGTATGAGTTTCTTGAGAAGCACAGCCGTCTAATCACACAGGCCAACACATTTTTACTTTTTTTTTTTTTAACCAGAGATGCAAATAAACTTTTCTAGATTGTTTGTTTTATTATTCGTGCTGATTCCGAATCTACGCTCAATTTTTCTAGAGCACATCAGATTTACATATTAAGAATAATGTATAATAGCGATGTTAATGTCTTGGAAGTAAGGTTTAGGTTCAGCAACAGATGGGATTTTTTTTCGGAAACGTCACAGGTATGAATTTCAGTGAATAGTAAAATCCGTATTACGCAAGATTTTAGAGTCTAGGTCAAACTTAAAAACCAAAAAATGAAAACTACCTCAAAAACCTGATGTGCTGGAAAAAAAAACCTAACGTTTTTTAAATAAATGTCAAAAATAGGTTAATGGACACATATTTGCTAATGAAGGTTTAAATGTTGACCAATGTACTGTATGCTCTCACTGGTTGCTTTACAGCATTTGATACAAGTGCAGCCTGAAATATTGTGAGAGCCATGTTAAAAATTCTGCCTCGACAAGGGTAGTAATGCCCACTTTTACCCGACACGTGCTTGTTTGCAACGTTTTAGAACTGCATTGTGTCATATTAAGATGTTACCCAATAAAAAAAGCATCACAGTACATTTAATGTCAATGCCACATACTAACACGCTATGCATTTAGTATGTGTTTAAAACTATTTTCTCTATATAACCATCTAGGTTGGTCTTCAGCAAAATCCGTGCTCTTCTGGGAGGTCGTGTACGGGTGTTATTTTCGGGTGGAGCCCCACTCTCCGTCGATACCCAACGCTTCATGAATGTGTGTTTCTGCTGCTCTGTGGGGCAGGGATACGGCCTGACAGAAACCTGCGGAGCTGGAAGCATTAGCCAGGGTAAGCAAAATACAAATTGAAAGCTGTGAAGCTGATCATATCACAGGTCAACCATACACGCCAAAAAAAAAAAAAAAAAAATATATATATATATATATATATATATATATATATATCGAATGCACGACTAATGAAAAAAAATTGACATTTTTCCCTAGTTGACACTGTGCATATCGGCAAAATATTGATATTGTGCTCAGTGACACAAAGCAAATTCCCGAAAAATGTGTCATACAGTTGTGACTCATATCTTTTCGAATGCCTTCCTTACCAACTTATTTTGAAATCACAGTTTGAAATCGGACTAACTTCCCAGACGGTCAGTAACCACAAACCAGCGTGCAGGCCACTGGCTTGGACATTCCTCTGGGATGGGGCTACCATAGGGCCAGCGGGTCATGTCGCCATGGTATTCAAACTTGTTACGTGATGCGAGTGCGCTTTCTGATCGTGCCTACGTGTGTGTATCTGATCTGTTTCAGTGTGGGATTACAGCACTGGGCGAGTGGGAAGCCCACTGGTGTGCTGTGAGATCAAGCTCAAAGACTGGGTGGAGGGTGAGTGAGGTTCTATGGGTCAGAAAATCCCCCATCGCCCCCAGCCCAGGACTAGCCAACACGCACATACACAGTGTCTTCCTTTCTTCCATCTCACATGGAATACACGCAAAATGTGGTCAGAAGTTACCAAACTCTCCACATGCTAATAAAGCGGAATCCCCCAAACTCAAATGCCGTGGGGGTCAAACAACTTGGATTTGACCAAATTTAAAAAAAAAAAAAAAAGGCTCTACAAACGCTTCCACGTTGAACTGTACAGAGTTGTGTCATTGCGTGACGGTTGTTAAAATATAAAATGTTGCACACCGTTCGTGGTAAAGGGTTTTATATTTATAAAAGAATTAGAATTAGAATTAGTTAGCCAAGGGGCACAGAACAACTTGCGTTTGACTTTGGGGGAAAAGAAAGGGCAATATTAGGACATCATTGATTATTCATATGTTTCTGTCGAGGGTGACTGTATAACTTGCATGTTTGTTACAAAAACATTTTCTCCCATTCACTTTGCCGATCCACTCCGTATTCCAAAAGTCGACCGTAAAATGTGAGATAAATGGAATTTGTACCTTGTAACAAAGTCCTTGAACCAGATTGGTATTCTCATTTCTCAGGAAAATGGAACACATTTTATGGAAGGTATCTTCATAGTCTTGCTTAGTATTGATATCAGAAATTAAAATAAAGATCAGTCTATGGCGCATGCGCTTCATGGGTAGAATTTTACATACCGGTATGTTGTTGTTGTTTATTTCATTCACAGTTTTTATTAACATCGATATTGTGATCTCAGGGGGCTACCTTAACATTGACAAGCCATACCCACGAGGAGAGATTCTCATCGGAGGACCCAACGTAACGATGGGTTATTATAAGAACAGGGGTGACCAAAGTGACTTCTTTGTGGATGAGAGCGGCCAGCGATGGTTCTGCACTGGAGACATTGGAGAGTTTCATGAAGACGGATGCCTCAAGATCATCGGTGAGATGAACGGAACGTAAAAGGCGAACTAGATTTTTTTTTTTCCGAGTTGACCTCAGTGGTCAATGAGTCATTTTCCTTCATTTTTTATTGAAAACCACAGTGTCAAATCAGACAGACTTGCCTCGTAATAATAATGCAATAGTACATACTACTGCTGGTTGGAATAAGATTTACATTATATCTCATCTTTGACAGACTCGAGGGGACTGATTTCATTTGTTATCTATTGTATGTACAGTGGAAGCTTCATTTAACGGCTCTGTAGCCAAAGGACTCCGAATTTGGCGGACAGAAAATAGTGCACGGTAGTCTGTTAGTTCCAGAAATGGCCGCAGATCGAAAAAGGATTTGATAAGGACTAATAGAGTGATAATGGGCGTTCTCCGCACGCCAGCATCATTGCACATGGAATGATACAATATGTCTTTCTTCCAGATCGTAAGAAAGACCTCGTGAAGCTGCAGATAGGGGAGTACGTCCCTTTAGGAAAAGTGGAAGCGACGTTGAAGAATTGTCCTCTAGTTGACAACATCTGTGCCTATGCCAAAAGGTGAGCTGTGGTGCATCGTTTGTACACCGAGACACGGCATATGTTGGCTTGCTGTGCAAGAAGCACGCATTCAAAGATATTGAGTCATGCTTTTCTGGTATTCAGTATAGTTTATGTGTCACCGGGGGTTTCGACAACGAGGGACAACATAGTTTGCTCACTTGAAAATGGCGTTTCTTCCACCAAAATGTGCTCCGTCTTAAATTGTTTAACACACCTGCATCTGAATGCCATGAAATGAAAGTGGGAATTCTGAACTTTTGTCCCATATTCCTCTTTTGATCTAAAACCCAAATGTCGTTAGTATACAACGACAGCAAAGACCTAGCTTTTGTTGTTACTTTTGGAGTGGACTGTAAATGCCACAGGATTGACTGGTGACCAGTCCAGGGTGTATCTAGCCGCTTTCCCGAAGTTAGCTGGGAAAGGCTCCAGGTACCTGCGACCGTGTAAAGCAGTGGTGTCAAAGTCATTTTCATTTCTGTCGCGAGCTGCATTATAATTACCGTTTCCCTTGGAGGGCCGCGATGGCCGAAACTGTATAAAGAAGTCAAGAATAACGTTTTATTCAATTATTGTTTAAGTAACTGTAATGAGGGGTTTGGTGACAAGAAAATGCTTACAGTATCCCTCTGATTTATTACAAATGAGAAATTGACATTTTGGTACAGATTTTAGCAATCATCGTAGAAGTTAACATGTTTGATTTGTTTTCGCGGGCCACATAAAATGATGTGGTGGGCCAGGTCTGGCCCCCGGGCCTTGAGTTTGATACCTGTGTTGTAGTATCGAACAGTCCCAAGTGTGCCGTGCAAGATCATCAAGTGTGACGTGGGAAGTCTTTCATCCATCCAGCATCCGATCTGCTTATCCTCGCATGCCGGAGCCTATGCCACCTATCTCCAATTCTCCTAATTTGGTCTATGACGATTTTATTAACTACCAATAATATACTTTTTTTCTTCTCTCTATGCCAGTCTTTTTGCATTTAAAATATGTCTGTGTGTCTGTAAAGTCATTGTGTGAATTTATTATATTTTGGAAAGTGCTTTGTTACAGCTGCAGCTGTTGTGGAAGCGCTGTATGATTAAATAAATAAAGATGAATTGTATTGTATTTAAATGGACTGTTATTTGTCTTTCTTTGACTTCTTCTTCTCCTACAGTGATAAGACATACGTGATTGCCTTCGTGGTGCCCAACCAGAAGCACCTGCAAGCGCTAGCTGACCAATATGGAGTCAGCGGCACACTGGAGGAACTTTGCGAGAACCAGGTGATGGAGGAACTGGTGCTCAAGGTCATCACAGAGGCTGCTGTGGCAGGTAGGAAGACTCATGAACCAGAAACGCTCTTTTTCTCCTAAGGTGTGTTCTGCTAATATATTTCTACGTCTTCATTCAGCTCAACTCGTGAGCTTTGAGATTCCTCGCAAGATCCACCTGAGTCCGGACCCGTGGACCTCTGATAAGGGACTCGTGACCGATGCATTCAAGCTCAAGCGAAGGGAGCTGGAAATGCATTACCGGAAGGAGATTGCAAGGATGTACGATGGGGAATGATGTCATGGACCACGACAGTCCATGCGCAAAGCAGAAATATGCAAAGTTCCAAAATACATGGGTTGTGTTTTACCTTCGGACTCTTACCAGGCCCCACTTCGGTTGCTCCTACTTGAATTTGAAGCTGAATTTAAGCAGAACGATACGACCTGCAGACATGAAGTTTCCAGAAAGTGTGAACGATTTGTCTGCTGCTGCCTTTTCCTTTCTTGTCCCCGTGTCTACGACCTTGGTGTCAAGTGTTTTATTGTTTCAGTTGGGACTTATGAAACAAGACTGCGCTGTGCTAAAACGTTGCTGTCTGGTGAACTCGTGTTGAGTTCCACAGCAAGCAGATTTCCATTGCGTTTGATTGCACGCTTTTATTTTTGTCACCGAATTGTTGATTCATCCTTTTGGAAATCTCTCCATTATTTTTAATTTTGTCTGTCCTGCAGGTCAGGAGACGCTTCGGTCTTTTGGCCTGAATATTGATCTAAAATGTTAAAATTCGATGGCGGCGTTATCGTCGAGCATGTTTAGCACATTGATTCCAAAGGCACTGAATAATTGCACGTTAAAATTGTGAGCATTTCCTAAACTGTTTTAATAGCACATTGTTGGGAATGTGTATGAAGTACACTGCTTTGGGATTATTTCAAAGTAGGAAACAGAATGGGCTGTTTAGTCTGCTCAGCTATTGTACCAAAACGGAGCGTACTTTTCAGTGTTCTGATCACACACTCAGAAAGTCATTTATTTATGTAGCTTCCAGTGGTCTGTAATCAGTGTCATTTTGATGAACAGTGCTAACACGAAAATGTCTAATTCCGAGCCAAGAAAGACATTTGATTACAGAAAATGTCACAAGGAAGGAACACTTTTGCTCACGTGACTTTCAAGGCATGGCCTTTTTTTTTTTTTAAGACAAAAATGACTCCAGTGTATCTAAGCTATAGACAGTCTGAGAATTCTGAGACTTGGCTTTAACCACTACATGTAGGGACCATGATAACGTTTTTATAACCTTTGGTGGGGTTTTCTTTCTTTGAAGGTGTGCTTGAGGGTGAAATGAAATGTCAGTAAAAAATTACAATCCCTCAATATCAGGATGTGCTATTATAAATGGAGACGTCGCTTGCAACAATGATCTGTATTTACTTTATGAGTTCCTTTTTTCTTTGTAAAAATCAAAAGGAAATAAATTTCTTGGTGAAGTGCTCGTCGACTGCAGTGGAACCGTGGTGCAGCAACCATGGATTCATATATATTAATTTGTGTCTCGTGTGTGTGCTTGTGTGTCTTTTGGAGGAGCACTTTTTTGTAGAAAGCACACACTGAAGGCATATCGATATTTTTTGTTTTGTTTTTTAATGCATTCCATCAGAGATCAAATTTTATATGCGGACTTTCACTGTTTGTGGGCCGGCCCTAGTCCCTAACCCCCCCGTGATTAGCTGGGTTCCACTGTCGTTTTTAAGTTGTCATATCACCATTCACCACCAGATGGCAGACATCGCTTGGTTGAGCTTGCTCTGGGTCTTATGCTGTCCTGTCCTGCTATAACATGAGTTGGCCTAATTTGGGAATTTGGTATGACACCCAGGACAAACCTTGTGCCTGAGTAATATTAAAATATTGGGAGTTGATTTTTGTGAAAAGAAAATACACAAAATTTGTTATTTCACTTAATGTTGGCGTATGGCAAGTTTTCTATGCAGGACAGCCACTTTTCCACTGGGAATTTTTTTTTTTTTTCCTCCTCCCCAAAAAATGTTTTTTTGGGGAGGAGGGGGTTGGAATGTTCAAACCCATTGTTGTTGAAGGCTGCATCTTTTATACATGCACTGTACCATTTGTGGCAACCTCATAGCGCTGATGAAAAATTGTGGCCCTGGTCCGCTACCATCTCTAAAGTTGCCCGTCTCTGCATGAGAGCCTTCAAAGTAGACATACAGCTTTTTTTTCTTAATGTGTGAATGAACAAAAAGTCACTAGGGAATAATAGCTTGCTTTTTGATGAAACTGGGCTGTTGTGCTTACTTCCTCCCATAGTTAAAAAACAAGCACAATGCCATGAAAAAAGATTTATTAGTATTTGTAATTCCGGAAAAGGGCACTCCACAAAGTCTCACTTTTTGCAATGGTTCCCACTTAGTGATTTCAAATCATCAAACAAATGTAAATATAAAATGTCCTTTAAAATGGTTAAATGGGGAAAACTATTGAAATCTAAAATCTACTCAAAAATGTGTCATTATTGACGACTCATATATATATATAAAAAAAAAAATCCTCATCTCACCCCTCGGGTGGTGTCCGTCCCCATTCAGCTCGGGTCCTCTACCAGAGGCCAGGAAGCTTGAGGGTTCTGCGCAGTATCCTTGCTGTTCCCAGCACTGCACATTTCTGGACTGAGATGTCCGATGTTGTTCCCGGGATCTGTTGCAACCACTCATCTAGTTTGGAGGTCACTGCCCGAGTGCTCCGACCACCACAGGCACAACTGTCACCTTTACCTTCCAGGCTCTCTCCAGCTCCTCTCTGAGCCCTTGGTATTTCTCGAGTTTCTCGTGTTCCTTCTTTCTGATGTTTCCATCACTTGGGACCGCTACATCCACTACAACGGCTTTCTTCTGCCCTTTATCAATGATCACAATATCCGGTTGGTTCGCCATTACCATCTTGTCAGTCTGGATCTGGAAGTCCCACAGGATCTTCGCTCGGTCATTCTCCACCACCTTGGGAGGTGTTTCCCATTTTGACCTTGGGGTTTCCAGTCCATACTCGGCACAGATGTTTCGGTAGACTATGCCAGCCACCTGGTTATGGCGTTCCATGTAGGCTTTCCTGCCAGCATTTTACACCCTGCAGTTATGTGTTGGATCGTCTCGGTGCCTCTTTGCACAACCTACACCTTGGGTCTTGTCTGGTGTGGTATATCTGGGCCTCAATGGCTCTGGTGCTCAGGGCCTGCTCCTGAGCAGCCAGGATGAGTGCCTCTGTGCTGTCCTTCAGGCCAGCCCTCTCTAGCCACTGATAGGACTTCTTGAGATCAGCCACTTCACTTATGGTCGGTGGTACATCCCGTGTAGAGGCTTGTCCTCCCATGATGGTCCCTCTTCCAGCACCTCATCCTCTGTTCCCCATTGTCTGAGACATTCCCTGAGTACATCATCCGTTGGAGCCTTCTCCTTGATGTATTCATGGAGCTTGGATGTTTCATCCTGGACAGTGGCTCTCACACTCACTAGTCCCCGGCCTCCTTCCTTTCGGCTTGCGTACAGTCTCAGGGTGCTGGCTTTGGGATGGAACCCTCCATGCATGGTTAGGAGCTTTGGTCTTAACATCCGTGGTCTGAATCTCTTCCTTTGGCCACCTGATTATTCCTGCAGGGTATCTGATCACTGGCAGGGCATAGCTGTTTATTGCCGGGTCTTATTCTTGCCATTGAGCTGGCTTCTTAGGACTTGCCTCACCCGCTGGAGGTATTTGGCCGTAGCTGCTTTCCTTGTTGCCAGTTCGAGGTTGCCATTGGCTTGTGGTATACCGAGGTACTTGTAGCTGTCCTCAATGTCTGCTATTGTTCCTTCAGGGAGTGAGACCCCTTCAGTGTGGACTACCTTTCCTCTCTTAGTCACCATCCGACTACATTTCTCAAGCCCGAATGACATCCCGATGTCGCTGCTGTAGATCCTGGTTGTGTGGATCAGGAGTCTATGTCCCTTTCGCTCTTAGCATACAGCTTTATGTCATCCATGTAGAGGAGGTGACTGATCGTAGCTCCATTTTTGAGGCGGTATCCGTAGCCTGTTTTGGTGATTACTTGGCTTAGGGGGTTCAGTCCTATGCAGAACAGCAGTGGGGAGAGTGCATCACCTTGGTATATGCCACATTTGATGGACACTTGGGTAAGTGGCTTGCCATTGGCTTCAAGTGTGGTTTTCCACGTCCTCATTGAGTTCGCAACGAAGGCTCTTAGGGTCCTGTTCACCTTATACAACTCCAAGCATTCAGTGATCCATGTATGTGGCATTGAGTCGTAGGCTTTCTTGTAATCAATCCAGGCTGTGCACAGGTTGGTATGTCGGGACCTGCAGTCTTGTGCGACTGTTCTGTCAACCAGGAGCTGATGTTTGGCTCCTCTGGTATCTCTACCAATGCCCTTCTGTGCTTCGCTCATGTATTGATCCATCCACTTATCTTAGCCGCTATGATGCCTGACATGAGCTTCCATGTTGTGGAGAGACAGGTTATTGGCCGATAGTTGGATGGGACTGTACCCTTTGAGGGATCCTTCATGATCAGGATCGTTCGCCCTTCAGTTAGCCATCCTGGGTGAGTCCCATCCTTCAGCAACTGGTTCATTTGTGTTGCTAGGCGCTCATGGAGTGCTTTGAGTTTCTTTAGCCAGTAGGTGTGGACCATGTCCGGGCCTGGTGCTGTCCAGTTTTTCATATCTGAGACTCTTTCCTGTATGTCTGCCACTGTTATGGTAACTGGGTTCTGCTCAGGAGGTTGCTGTGCTCCTCTCTCAGGGTCACCAGCCATTGTGCACTGCTGTTATGTGCAGCCTCCCTCTCCCATATTCCTTTCCAGTACCTTTCAGTTTCCAGTCTTGGTGGGTCAGCTCTGCTGTTAGGACCCTGCCACTGAGCGTACACTTTCGCAGGTTGTGTTGCGAACAGCCTGTTTATTCGCCTGGCCTCATTCTCTTTCGTGTACCTCTTTAGGCGACTGGACAAGGCTTGGAGCCTTTGTTTGGCAGTTTCGAGTGCTTCAGGTATGGTCATCTGGGTGTACCTCTCAGGTATCGGCCTTTTCATCACACCTCTCTGGGCCTCCGTCAATTGACTCACATCTTTCCGAGCCGCCTTGATCTTAGCCTCCAACCGTCTTTTCCATGGTGGGTAACGTGTCTCATAGTTGCTCCGATAGCCAAGGATTTCTAGGATCACTGATGCTGAAGCGTATATCAGCTCATTGGTTTCGGTGATCGTTGTGGTAGGAATCGCCCTCAGTGCTGCATTCACACTTTCCATGAGACTTTCAGGTGGTACTTCACATAGCCGTTGTAATCGGTTTCTAGGTTGCCCAGCTTTCATCCTCGCCATGATCTTAGCTTTCAGGTCAGTTGCTGCCTTTCTCAGCATTTCATTCATTGGGGCTGGCCTCCCAATCTCATCATCTGCATTCATTGGGGCTTGCCTCCCAATCTCTGGTATGACCTCCTCCTCTGATCTGGCAGCCTGGGGCCCTTCACCATGGAACCTGCGTTGTACCTCATCAATCTCAAGTTGTGACAGCAATTGCCGTTTGTGGATGTTGGAACACTGAGTTACTAGTTGTTTCGTGGTCAACCGTGACTGTGGGTTTCAAAGTAACCATTCAGCCTGCATTCTCTGCATGTAACCCCTCTGACTAGGGTTGCTTGAGTAGTAGCATTCCAACAGAGGCACTCATCCTGGCTGCTCAGGAGCAGGCCCTGAGCACCAGAGCCATTGAGGCCCAGATATACCACACCAGACAAGACCCAAGGTGTAGGTTGTGCAAAGAGGCACCCGAGACGATCCAACACATAACTGCAGGGTGTAAAATGCTGGCAGGGAAAGCCTACATGGAACGCCATAACCAGGTGGCTGGCATAGTCTACCGAAACATCTGTGCCGAGTATGGACTGGAAACCCCAAGGTCAAAATGGGAAACACCTCCCAAGGTGGTGGAGAATGACCGAGCGAAGATCCTGTGGGACTTCCAGATCCAGACTGACAAGATGGTAATGGCGAACCAACCGGATATCGTGATCATTGATAAAGGGCAGAAGAAAGCCGTTGTAGTGGATGTAGCGGTCCCAAGTGATGGAAACATCAGAAAGAAGGAACACGAGAAACTCGAGAAATACCAAGGGCTCAGAGAGGAGCTGGAGAGAGCCTGGAAGGTAAAGGTGACAGTCGTGCCTGTGGTGGTCGGAGCACTCGGGGCAGTGACCTCCAAATTAGATGAGTGGTTGCAACAGATCCGGGAACAACATCAGACATCTCAGTCCAGAAATGTGCAGTGCTGGGAACAGCAAGGATACTGCGCAGAACCCTCAAGCTTCCTGGCCTCTGGTAGAGGACCCGAGCTGAATGGGGACGGACACCACCCGATGGGTGAGATGAGGATTTTTATTTTTATATATATATATATATATATATATATATATATATATATATATATATATATATATATACACACACACACAATTACAATACATTGCGTGTGCTTGCTCATATGACTGTCATAATTGGTAGAATCAAAGATTTAGGTTACACACCAGAAATTGTCTTCATAAAGGGAAGGGCTGTACGGCTAACAATGCATTTACTGCATGACATCGTATTGAGACCTATTTCTTGGGGAGCCAAATAGCGTGACCAAAATTCTGAAAATATCTGTCTCGGAAAGTTGTGGATGGTGGATGTTTTTCTTTCGCAACAGCTGTCTAAGTTACACGACATTCTGTGTTTTGTTAAGCTTTCCACACGCACACACACAAATCTTGTCACACAGTCAGCCCCCTCCACGTGACTCACAGCCGGAGTGGCGGTGGGGCTGGGGGGTGGGGGACGATTGTATAAATAATATAATCCTTGGAGAACATCTGCCAAACTCCAGAAGAGCTCCAAGAAGTTACACGCTGGTCGTTCGAGGCCCAGGAATTTTGACCCCTCGTTTTGGTGAGTTAACAATTCATCTTTTCAATGTGTTTAAAGATCCATAATATTGGATCACATGAAAAACAAATCTTTAATCTCTTATTGACTCATAAAGACCAGGGCGGGTTTCCTCCCCCTAAATAGTCTTCCTAATGAGCAAATTAAACTGGAAGCTGTGTTCAAAATAAATAAGGTAGTCTTAATAATAATAATAATAAAGTCGCTTATAAATAAAATGTATTATTATTATATCACATGACGTGCGTGCGTTCGTGGGAGCGACAGAGATGTCCTCAATAGATGGCTAAGACCTACGCGTGATCCAGCAGATGGTGCTCTTTTGCTTTATGTACTTCATATTTACGACAGATATAAATATACAAGTTGTGTGCATGACTGCGTATACACACGCACACACTGCGGCAAGCGAAAACTCTAAATGTATCTTACAAGAAACCATCTGCGAACATCAAACTAGTAAAAGGAATTGTCTTTCCCCAAAGTAGCCTAATTTGTGTCTTTTAATGAGCCTGTAAAATATATTTCACTTTTTTGCTGTATTTAATTGACATACAGCTTTTTTTTTTCTTATTGTGTGAATGAACAAAAGTCACTAGGGAATAATAGCTTGCTTTTTGATGAAACTGGGCTGTTGTGCTTACTTCCTCCCATAGTTAAAAAACAAGCACAATGCCATGAAAAAAGATTTATTAGTATTTGTAATTCCGGAAAAGGGCACTCCACGAAGTCTCACTTTTTGCAATGGTTCCCACTTAGTGTTTTCAAATCATCAAACAAATGTAAATATAAAATGTCCTTTAAAAATGGTTAAATGGGGAAAACTATTGAAATCTAAAATCTACTAAAAAATGTGTCATTATTGACGACTCATATATATATATAAAAAAAAAAAAATCCTCATCTCACCCCTCGGGTGGTGTCCGTCCCCCATTCAGCTCGGGTCCTCTACCAGAGGCCAGGAAGCTTGAGGGTTCTGCGCAGTATCCTTGCTGTTCCCAGCACTGCACATTTCTGGACTGAGATGTCCGATGTTGTTCCCGGGATCTGTTGCAACCACTCATCTAGTTTGGAGGTCACTGCCCCGAGTGCTCCGACCACCACAGGCACAACTGTCACCTTTACCTTCCAGGCTCTCTCCAGCTCCTCTCTGAGCCCTTGGTATTTCTCGAGTTTCTCGTGTTCCTTCTTTCTGATGTTTCCATCACTTGGGACCGCTACATCCACTACAACGGCTTTCTTCTGCCCTTTATCAATGATCACAATATCCGGTTGGTTCGCCATTACCATCTTGTCAGTCTGGATCTGGAAGTCCCACAGGATCTTCGCTCGGTCATTCTCCACCACCTTGGGAGGTGTTTCCCATTTTGACCTTGGGGTTTCCAGTCCATACTCGGCACAGATGTTTCGGTAGACTATGCCAGCCACCTGGTTATGGCGTTCCATGTAGGCTTTCCTGCCAGCATTTTACACCCTGCAGTTATGTGTTGGATCGTCTCGGTGCCTCTTTGCACAACCTACACCTTGGGTCTTGTCTGGTGTGGTATATCTGGGCCTCAATGGCTCTGGTGCTCAGGGCCTGCTCCTGAGCAGCCAGGATGAGTGCCTCTGTGCTGTCCTTCAGGCCAGCCCTCTCTAGCCACTGATAGGACTTCTTGAGATCAGCCACTTCACTTATGGTCCGGTGGTACATCCCGTGTAGAGGCTTGTCCTCCCATGATGGTCCCTCTTCCAGCACCTCATCCTCTGTTCCCATTGTCTGAGACATTCCCTGAGTACATCATCCGTTGGAGCCTTCTCCTTGATGTATTCATGGAGCTTGGATGTTTCATCCTGGACAGTGGCTCTCACACTCACTAGTCCCCGGCCTCCTTCCTTTCGGCTTGCGTACAGTCTCAGGGTGCTGGCTTTGGGATGGAACCCTCCATGCATGGTTAGGAGCTTTCGGGTCTTAACATCCGTGGTCTGAATCTCTTCCTTTGGCCACCTGATTATTCCTGCAGGGTATCTGATCACTGGCAGGGCATAGCTGTTTATTGCCGGGTCTTATTCTTGCCATTGAGCTGGCTTCTTAGGACTTGCCTCACCCGCTGGAGGTATTTGGCGTAGCTGCTTTCCTTGTTGCCAGTTCGAGGTTGCCATTGGCTTGTGGTATACCGAGGTACTTGTAGCTGTCCTCAATGTCTGCTATTGTTCCTTCAGGAGTGAGACCCCTTCAGTGTGGACTACCTTTCCTCTCTTAGTCACCATCCGACTACATTTCTCAAGCCCGAATGACATCCCGATGTCGCTGCTGTAGATCCTGGTTGTGTGGATCAGGGAGTCTATGTCCCTTTCGCTCTTAGCATACAGCTTTATGTCATCCATGTAGAGGAGGTGACTGATCGTAGCTCCATTTTTGAGGCGGTATCCGTAGCCTGTTTTGGTGATTACTTGGCTTAGGGGGTTCAGTCCTATGCAGAACAGCAGTGGGGAGAGTGCATCACCTTGGTATATGCCACATTTGATGGACACTTGGGTAAGTGGCTTGCCATTGGCTTCAAGTGTGGTTTTCCACGTCCTCATTGAGTTAGCAACGAAGGCTCTTAGGGTCCTGTTCACCTTATACAACTCCAAGCATTCAGTGATCCATGTATGTGGCATTGAGTCGTAGGCTTTCTTGTAATCAATCCAGGCTGTGCACAGGTTGGTATGTCGGGACCTGCAGTCTTGTGCGACTGTTCTGTCAACCAGGAGCTGATGTTTGGCTCCTCTGGTATCTCTACCAATGCCCTTCTGTGCTTCGCTCATGTATTGATCCATCCACTTATCTTAGCCGCTATGATGCCTGACATGAGCTTCCATGTTGTGGAGAGACAGGTTATTGGCCGATAGTTGGATGGGACTGTACCCTTTGAGGGATCCTTCATGATCAGGATCGTTCGCCCTTCAGTTAGCCATCCTGGGTGAGTCCCATCCTTCAGCAACTGGTTCATTTGTGTTGCTAGGCGCTCATGGAGTGCTTTGAGTTTCTTTAGCCAGTAGGTGTGGACCATGTCCGGGCCTGGTGCTGTCCAGTTTTTCATATCTGAGACTCTTTCCTGTATGTCTGCCACTGTTATGGTAACTGGGTTCTGCTCAGGAGGTTGCTGTGCTCCTCTCTCAGGGTCACCAGCCATTGTGCACTGCTGTTATGTGCAGCCTCCCTCTCCCATATTCCTTTCCAGTACCTTTCAGTTTCCAGTCTTGGTGGGTCAGCTCTGCTGTTAGGACCCTGCCACTGAGCGTACACTTTCAGCAGGTTGTGTTGCGAACAGCCTGTTTATTCGCCTGGCCTCATTCTCTTTCGTGTACCTCTTTAGGCGACTGGACAAGGCTTGGAGCCTTTGTTTGGCAGTTTCGAGTGCTTCAGGTATGGTCATCTGGGTGTACCTCTCAGGTATCGGCCTTTTCATCACACCTCTCTGGGCCTCCGTCAATTGACTCACATCTTTCCGAGCCGCCTTGATCTTAGCCTCCAACCGTCTTTTCCATGGTGGGTAACGTGTCTCATAGTTGCTCCGATAGCCAAGGATTTCTAGGATCACTGATGCTGAAGCGTATATCAGCTCATTGGTTTCGGTGATCGTTGTGGTAGGAATCGCCCTCAGTGCTGCATTCACACTTTCCATGAGACTTTCAGGTGGTACTTCACATAGCCGTTGTAATCGGTTTCTAGGTTGCCCAGCTTTCATCCTCGCCATGATCTTAGCTTTCAGGTCAGTTGCTGCCTTTCTCAGCATTTCATTCATTGGGGCTGGCCTCCCAATCTCATCATCTGCATTCATTGGGGCTTGCCTCCCAATCTCTGGTATGACCTCCTCCTCTGATCTGGCAGCCTGGGGCCCTTCACCATGGAACCTGCGTTGTACCTCATCAATCTCAAGTTGTGACAGCAATTGCCGTTTGTGGATGTTGGAACACTGAGTTACTAGTTGTTTCGTGGTCAACCGTGACTGTGGGTTTCAAAGTAACCATTCAGCCTGCATTCTCTGCATGTAACCCCTCTGACTAGGGTTGCTTGAGTAGTAGCATTCCAACAGAGGCACTCATCCTGGCTGCTCAGGAGCAGGCCCTGAGCACCAGAGCCATTGAGGCCCAGATATACCACACCAGACAAGACCCAAGGTGTAGGTTGTGCAAAGAGGCACCCGAGACGATCCAACACATAACTGCAGGGTGTAAAATGCTGGCAGGAAAGCCTACATGGAACGCCATAACCAGGTGGCTGGCATAGTCTACGAAACATCTGTGCCGAGTATGGACTGGAAACCCCAAGGTCAAAATGGGAAACACCTCCCAAGGTGGTGGAGAATGACCGAGCGAAGATCCTGTGGGACTTCCAGATCCAGACTGACAAGATGGTAATGGCGAACCAACCGGATATCGTGATCATTGATAAAGGGCAGAAGAAAGCCGTTGTAGTGGATGTAAGCGGTCCCAAGTGATGGAAACATCAGAAAGAAGGAACACGAGAAACTCGAGAAATACCAAGGGCTCAGAGAGGAGCTGGAGAGAGCCTGGAAGGTAAAGGTGACACACAATTACAATACATTGCGTGTGCTTGCTCACATGACTGTCATAATTGGTAGAATCAAAGATTTAGGTTACACACCAAAAATTGTCTTCATAAAGGGAAGGGCTGTACGGCTAACAATGCATTTACTGCATGACATCGTATTGAGACCTGTTTCTCGGGGAGCCAAATAGCGTGTCCAAAATTCTGAAAATATCTTGTCTCGGAAAGTTGTGGATGGTGGATGTTTTTCTTTCGCAACAGCTGTCTAAGTTACACGACATTCTGTGTTTTGTTAAGCTTTCCACACGCACACACACAAATCTTGTCACACAGTCATCCCCCTTCCACGTGACTCACAGTCGGAGTGGTGGTGGGGCTGGGGGGTGGGGGACGATTGTATAAATAATATAATCCTTGGAGAACATCTGCCAAACTCCAGAGGAGCTCCAAGAAGTTACACGCTGGTCGTTCGAGGCCCAGGAATTTTGACCCCTCGTTTTGGTGAGTTAACAATTCATCTTTTCAATGTGTTTAAAGATCCATAATATTGGATCACATGAAAAACAAATTTTTAATCTCTTATTGACTCATAAAGACCTGGGCGGGTTTCCTCCCCCTAAATAGTCTTCCTAATGAGCAAATTAAACTGGAAGCTGTGTTCAAAATAAATAAGGTAGTCTTAATAATAATAATAAAGTCGCTTATAAATAAAATGTATTATTATTATTATTATATCTCATGACGTGCGTGCGTTCGTGGGAGCGAGAGAGATGTTCTCAATAGATGGCTAAGACCTACGCGTGATCCAGCAGATGGTGCTCTTTTGCTTTATGTACTTCATAATTACGACAGATATAAATATACAGGTTGTGTGCGTGACTGCGTATACACACGCACACACTGCGGCAAGCGAAAACTCAAAATGTATCTTACAAGAAACCATCTGCGAGCATCAAACTAAAAGGAATTGTCTTTCCCCAAAGTAGCCTAATTTGTGTGTTTTAATGAGCCTGTAAAAGATATTTCACTTTTTTGCTGTATTTAATTCTTGGTACTTTTCTGTAATATTAGATTCGTTGATATTCAGAATAACGTGCATAGCTGGTTATCTTACTAGAATGTCTGTTGTGCTGTTTTTGTTTTTCTTTGCTCTTGAATATTTATGGGACGAAAATACCTATATTCAAATTGTTCTCTTTAGTTGAGCAACTGAGGCGTCTGTCAAAAGATGGAGGATCTGCAGAACTCCACGCAGTCTTCCACGCACTCTCTTCTTCGCGCGCAGGCGGCGCAAAGCGGCGGGAACGCCTACTTGTACATTTTAATCGTCATCTCTTTCTACGGAGTCTTCCTCTGCGGCATCATGCTGGGTTACTTCCACTCCAAGAGGAAGGAGAAGAGGAGGACCAACATTTTCACGCGCCTCGTGCACGATGAGGAGAAGCGGGGGTGGGGCGCGCTCCCCAAGAAGCACAGCCTCTCCTTCGCCGGGGAGGCCGCCACGGGAGCGCGCTCGTTGAACCTGGCTTTGCCGTTCTCCGGTAACCACGGCAACCCCTTCGGACATCTTCGTCACGAGACCGCGCTGCCCTCCCCGCTCGCGTGCGCGCTCTGCACGGAGCAAAGCAGCGTCAGCTCCCTGTGCTCCTCCGCGGACACGCGCTTGGCCATCGAGGAGGAGGAGTCGGACAGCGGCACCGGGGATTGTCCGGATGAGACCCTCAAGGGGGCAGTGGAAAACAGTGGGGAGGACTCCGGCTGAAAGGGACGGAAAAGGAAGGCTCGCACAAGCCCCGTCAGGACTCTGCGGCGCAAAGATGACAACCGTAGCCAAATGATGATCAAAACTCACACTGAAGAAGGACCAATGACTGTGTTCATAGATAAACTCTGGTAAAAGTGGGCCTTCTGATTCAATTCAAGTACTTAAGTAAGAGTGAAAAAAAGTGCCGACTCTGTGATGTACTTCAGTTCTGAGTAAGCATTACGAATACCACTGGAACGTCAATTTTATGCAATATCCGACATGGCACAACAACACATCGTGCACACAAATAGTTTTCCATTAAGATGATGTGCCGAGCCATTTTCAACACTTTAGACTGGTTAATTTGTACAAATAACATTCACATATGGATGGATGGATGGATGGATCTTTATTGTCATTACACTTTCGTGCAACGAAACATCACTTAACAGGCACGCTCCGCACAAGAAACATGAAAAAAACAATGACGAACATGGGATACAGTGCAAAGGGCCTGTCGGTACTCGCTGTAAAGCGCCCCGAGATCTTAGTTAGAAAGGAAACCACAAGGGGAGGGGAGGGGTAAAAAAAACCACGCTCGAACTATACTCTTCTGAGGATAATTAGAGTACTAGGAGAAAAAAAATACCCAAGCACATTTAACAAGCATATGACAGTTACAACAAGTCACAAGACATAACATATAATGAGAGGATGGATGGAAAGGCGGGGGACGCGACGCGGCCCGTCCGACCAGCTGCTCAGTCCAAAACGAGCGCTCCGCAGATCAAGGTCATGTCACGGGGGGGAAAACAACAGGAACAACAAAGGCGTTGATGATAAGGGCAGGCCGCCGCTGCATCGTCAAGGTCTGCTCATGGAGACAGTCCTGGCTTATCAGTCCTTGGCCGAGAAGGAGGGGGTGATGGTGGGGACACTAGCTTCCATGCGTACTTTCAGGGGAAAAGGTCCAGATAGCGTTGTTTTGTTTTGGGACGGCCGCCAACAATTCCAGGTGGCCTTGAGTCCGTGGCTGTATCCCTTCACTGGCGCCGATCAGCCAAATTTTGAAGCTTTTTGAAGCTTTTTGAAGCGCGAATTCCAACTTCTCCATGATGATAACGATCGGACGGAGACGCTCCAGAACCGCATCCATATTGCGGTTGAGCTCAGTCACCGCTTGAGTCTGAGTGTTGGACATTCGCGCTCGACCATCGAGAATGACCGGCAGCTTCTTCACTTCCAATAAAGCTGCTCCTGTCGGTTGAATTTTGCGATAGAGCAGGAAACTGCTAACACCAAACAGCAGCATACCTGCTATCAGAAGGCCGATAATGTAGATGTCTTGCTCCTCCTCGACGGACAGTATTGACAGGCACACCATTCTCCGCTTCCTCCAGGGATCTAGGGTGTACCCGGCAGCAAACGTCCCGAGGGGCAAGCAGGCTCCCCACTGCCTGCTCTTCTCGTCGAAAAATTTTGTCGATTGCATCAAGAGACCAGCCAACCAATTTCATGGTTTGTTTTAGGTGAAAATACGATAGGAGGCTAGGCAAAGTTAAGACACAGACAGCACATAGACTAAGTGGCAAGCAAGGAGAGGGTAGGGGGCAGGAGCAGAGCAAAAGCGTCCGCCTTCGTCGAGCCAAGCAGAAAAGAGTTGCGAAAAATAGGAAATTGGCTGAATTGTGATGTCGGAGGCCAGCGAAAACAGTATATATATATATATATATATATATATATATATATATATATATATATATATATATCATGACAATAAAATACATGAAGCCATTTTTATGTTTACGATTATCAGGTATAAGTGGGCCAGTGCTTCACTGTATCAGCAACTGGCACGATGGACTGTACTGTGGCTATTTTTTTCTTTCTTTCTAATACATATGTTTTGTGTAATCCAGACTTGTTGTATGAATAATATGTAAAACAGACTCATATTATCCTGCCTAATAATGCTGTTGTGGGATAATGAACAGGAAAAACACTCCAAGCAATTCTGCCGTGCTTGCAGAAAAGCCATTTCACTTGTGATATGTAGTACAGTAGATTGTATTCCTTGTCTGTGCTGTTTAACTGTTTAATGAAACACTAACAGGGAGTTCTCTGGTAGTAGTTTGTGTCTCATTTTTGTAATAACAACACCCTAGCAGGATGCACCTATTTGTATTATTTTCAGAAGTAAGTCCGCCTTGCCTCTCTGAAAAACCCTCTAGTTTGGGTTGATGACTCATCCTGCAGGATATGTAAAGAACCGGCCATCTTCTTTTGGCTCATTGAACTCAAACATATTTTTCATCCTTTTCTCTATTATGCTCTAGTGATGAAATGCACCTGGAACTCACTTGAAAGATTGTTCATAGACCTGTCTGTCTGCCTTTCTGTCAGGAAAGGTCTATTTTCACTTCCTGACATGCACCCTGTTAATCTGTGGTGTAAATGTGCATGATCACTTTTAAGGCACATTGTGAATGTTAATAATTCTCACCATGTAAACGTTTAATGTAAGAGGTAGGGAGAAAAATAAATGGCTTACGTTGTAGAGTACAGCCTACTTACAAAGCGCTATAGTGCTCTTGTTTTGTGGTCATACACATTGGTACCAACTGGGGGCAGTCTTGTAATTGTTATTCAATGATCCAAGGAACGAGAATGAGGGTCAGAAGAGATGGTTGCGTCCATGTTATTTTTGGAACTCTTCCACACGTCATTGTTACACGCCAAGCAGAGAGGAAATACACAGTTCATGTTGCAAAGCGGTTAGAGAGAGCTTAATCAACTGAACACCGCCTGGTCTAATAAAGAGTTTACATCACCTTAACAAAGATAACAACGCTAAGATTAAAATGACTTTAAAAGATGTATTGATTTGATGAAAGGCTGAGTTTTATTTTGCAGTCTTCTGGTTTTAGTTTGTAGTGATATAGAGATGGACTATACCATGACAATTCCAATGAAGTTGGGACTTTGGGTTGAAGAAATAAAAACAGAATATAATGATTTGCGGCGGCATGGTGGTCTACTAGTTAGCACGTCGGCCTCAGAGTGCAGGGGTGCTGGGTTCGATTCTGTCTCTGGCCTTCCTGTGCGGAGTTTGCAAGTTCCCAAACAGATTGTATTGTATTGTATTCCTTTAGCGTAGCTCCATCTAGTGGATGCATTGCGCAACCGCAGCCACCATTGTAGCTTCTATTCTGTGCGCCTTGTAATGCAATGCGCCTTATATACATGAAAACAGTTTTAAAATTGGCCATTCGTGGAAGGTGCGCCTTGTACTCCGAAGCGCCTTTTAGTGCAGAAAATATGGTATTTTCAATTAAATATAGTTTGAATATGATTTGCAAATCAGTGTATTCTGTTTTTAGTTTTGTTTAACAATTAACATCCCAACTTCATTGGAATTGGAGTTGTAGTTTGCATAGAAGATGACTTTCCCAACACTGGCTAGTTATTTGAAATGTGAGTGTGAATGGTTTTCTGTTTATTATGTCCCGTGCAATTTCCTGATGTGTACCACAGCGCTAGCTCAAAGTCAGCTGGGATAGACTCCAGCTCACCTGTCACCCTAAAGAGGGCAACTGCTGTAGAGGACAGTTTAGTTGATGTAGATGTAATCAATGAAAAAGAGCGATTCTACATGTTCTTAATTTTGTGTAAAAACACATTTATCCTTCACATCTGACTCACGTCTCGATGGCAATCTGCCACTTTGGTGTATTTGGTGTGCTACTATGAACCTTCAGAAAGGAAGAACATTTCATGGCCTTTATCACAGTTCTTTCTCCACAGAGCCACGTGAATTTCTTCCTCCTGTCACCTATTTTCCGTCATTACAATCTGACAATCTGATGACATAGGCTGCCAAGTGAAAAATTCTTCTCTCTGATCAGTGATGAACACGTCGCTACCCCCAGACTCATTATCATCCTTCACATTTCCCTCACATCAGAAGCGCGACACAAAGCGCTGCCATACTGTGAACTTCCTGTTCACGCGTCCTCTCTCATGATATGAACGAGGCCATTGTAGCGCACACAAAGAGGAGCGACGAAAAGGGGATCCCATCTTCTATGCCTCTTTTAGGCACCCAGGCAGCGTGGCGCAGATCTAGACTTGCTGAAGCATTCAAAAGTCTTATTTCCTCGAACATCGACACCACTGAATAATTAATGCAGAACACACATGCCAACAACGTCACATATTCACACTCACACACACACACACACACACACACACACCACACGTGCATACACGGGTATATTAAATCATTCTCGACAAAGGAGCCAAGAGTGATGCACTGTTGGGTTTGTAGCAGAAAGAATATAGGTCCACGGCCATGTCTGCTTTTTGCACAAGAACAGCTACGAGTGTGTGTGTGCGAGTGCAATTGTTTTTCTCAGGACAAAAGTGCCCAAGAGCAAGAAGGTTGAGAGTAATGAAGCTAACTGGACTTGCAGAGCACCTCCTACGCAGTGGGTCCGTGTCTTACACGCCTAACTGAACCCGCCCGCCATCACACACAAACACACACGCACACAAATGCACACACACACACACGCACATGTACACAGCACAATTTGTTCCTGTTTCACTTCATAAGAATTTGCTTCTTTTGTCCCTTGGGAGTGATGTGATCTTACATCTATATAATAAATCTTTTTTTTTTTTTTTTAATACGTGTATGAAGATGATATTTCCCAAAAATTTAAAGAATAGAGAATCATGTCGGGCTGCATGGTAGTACATCTGCCTCACACAATAAAGTCATTTTTTGAAAAGCCACCCACTTCATGACCTGCCCATTTTATAACAGAATTTGACAAAAGTCCAGAGGTGTGACTGAGTGACCAGTCATAAATCCGATCCAGGCCTGAAACTACTTGAGTGTAGTTTTGTTGTTTAATTAGGTCCGTGGGAGGTGTTACTCCTTCCTTCCAATTTCTTCTTTTCTTGTTCATGAAATAACCTACAATTTACCTGGTTTATAAATATCATACTTGCTGCACAGGCAAGTGCTCCATCCAGAAACCCAACTATTTATATTCAGATATTTTAAAGGTACATTTTCAATCAAATGTCCCCGTTTGACCCATTTCCCTTTTTAATTTTTTTTTTTCCAAATTGCATGACCTTGTTTGAAATGTTAATTCCCACCCATATTTATGTCTCCAACTGTCCTTGTGAAATTGTTCAAATGATTACTTTCTCATTGCAAAATGCACTAAATACTAAAAAACAAATAGGACCTTTGTGGAAATTGTAAACTTGGACAAAAGCGACAATTTCTCACGTTCACACACCAAGCGAGTGTGTCGTTTATTGAACACCAAAAAAGTTAAACCGCGCAAAACTCAGACCCGCCGAAAGTAAGTTTCCATAGCCACAAGCAACTTAAACATGGCGGTCCTTAAAGGGACCGCAATTACTTCTACCCCGTTAATAATTGGCCGTGAACTCTGACAAGCATATGGAAAAACATTGCCTTCAAACATTTGTAGTTGGTGGTGAATTATATATATATAGAGGTCACTACACACGTCCCCCCAGAATTCAACACAACAAAAACAGACACTCTAAAGTTCAAGCCGTGGGGGGCGAATCCGGCGGCCGTAACGGCTACGCAGGACGGGGGAGTGAGGAAGCGCATCCCCAGGGGGAAGGCTCGCAGGAACCGTAGAAAGTGGAGACGGGGGAGGTACGGGGAAGGGGTCGGAGGGGAGAAGGCCAGGAGACGAGCGTCCAGCAGGAGGACGACCCCGCCTCGGCGGGCGAGCCACCTCAACCGGCCCGGCCAAGTCCAAGTGAGCTGGCTTAAGGCGGTCCACCGAGACCCGCTCGGGTTTACCCCCCATGTCAATGACAAAATGTTTCTGTCCTGCCTCTAAAACCCAGAAGGGGCCCTCATAAGGGGGACGCAAGGGCCCTCTGTGCCCATCAACGCGAATGAACACATAACTAGCCGACAGGAGGTCCTTGGGCACGTGAGAACCTGGAACACCGTGGCAGGAAGTAGGCAGGGGGGCAAAGAGTCTGGCATTGTCCAAGAGGGCGGAGCGTTGCGCCGTGGCCGACCAAGGAGAAGAAGTAGTCGGCACAAAATCCCCAGGCACCCGCAGAGGCTGGCCATAAACCAGCTCCGCAGAGGAAGACTGGAGATCTTCCTTGGGCGCCGTCCTGATGCCCAGCATGACCCACGGGAGCCTGTCGATCCAGTTGCCGTCTTTCAAGGTGGCACGAAGAGCAGCCTTCATCGACCGGTGGAAACGTTCGCAAAGGCCGTTGCCCTGGGGGTGATACGCTGTGGTGCGGTGCAACTTCACCCCTAAGTTGTCTGCCACTGCAGTCCAAAGCTCAGAAGTGAACTGCACGCCGCGATCCGAGGAAATATCCGAAGGGGCGCCAAAACGGGATATCCAGGTGCCAATAAACGCCCGTGCCACGTCGACCGATGTAATGGACGACAGCGGGGCGACCTCCGCCCAACGTGTGGTGCGGTCGACCATAGTTAACAGGTGCGTGTACCCCCGAGAAGTGGGCAGGGGACCAACCAGGTCGACGTTAACATGGTCGAAACGTCGCTCAGGCACGTGAAAGTGTTCCAAAGGGGCCTTGGTGTGGCGTTGCACCTTGGCTCGCTGGCACTGCACGCAGGCACGGGCCCAATCTCTTACATCCTTCTTCAGGCCGTGCCACACAAACTTGGCTGCCACCAGCCTTTGAGAGGCCTTGGTCCCCGGGTGAGAGAGTCCATGGACAGCATTGAAAACCGGGCGCCGCCAGCTCAAGGGAACCACAGGGCGAGGGGTGCCTGTGGAGACGTCACAAAGCAAAGTGGTTCCGGAGCTGCCAAAGACCATGTCCTTCAGCTGCAAACCTGTAGTGGACGACCGGCACTGCTGCACTTTGGTGTCGGTAGCCTGGTCCTTCGCCATACCGCGGAAGTCGAGACCTAGGTGGACCGCCCCAGCCATGGCCCTGGAGAGGCAGTCGGCAACACAGTTGTCTTTCCCCGCCACGTGCTGAATGTCCGTAGTAAACTCAGAGACATAGGACAGCTGGCGTTGCTGTCGGGCGGACCATGGTTCAGTGGCCTTGGACATGGCGAAGGTCAAAGGTTTGTGGTCGACATAAACTGTAAATCGGCGGCCTTCCAGCATGTGTCGAAAATGGCGGATGGCGAGGTACATTCCAAGCAGTTCACGGTCGAAAGTACTGTACTTCTGCTCAGGGAGGCGTAACTGCCTACTGAAAAAAGCGAGAGGCTGCCAGGTACCGTCCACCCACTGTTCAAACACCGCCCCCACCGCGTAGTCAGAAGCATCTGTGGTCAGTGCTACAGGGGCAGAAGAGGAGGGATGTGCCAGCATCGTAGCTTGCGCCAAAGCTGCTTTTGTGTCCATAAAAGCCCTGCCCTGCTATCAGTCCAGTCTACCGTGTGCTTGGGCTTTTTGCATTTAAGGGCCTCATAAAGAGGCCGCATGATGCGAGCCGCTCCCGGGATGAAACGATGATAGAAGTTGACCATGCCAAGGAATTCCTGCAGGGACTTCACGGCGACTGGGCGTGGGAACGCTGCGACGGCTTCCACCTTGGACGGGAGAGGAACCGCACCTGCCCTCGTGACCCTGTGCCCCAAGAAGTCTATGGTGGAGAGGCCAAACTGGCACTTCGCTGGGTTGATGATGAGTCCGTGTTGACTGAGTCGTTGAAAAAGGGTTCGGAGATGTGCCATGTGGTCAGCCGTGGAAGAACTTGCTACCAGGATGTCATCAAGGTACACGAAAACAAAAGGAAGGTCCCGCAGTACAGAGTCCATCAGACGTTGGAAGGTCTGAGCAGCGTTCTTAAGTCCAAACAGCATGCGCAGAAACTCAAATAATCCAAAAGGTGTTATCACTGCCGTTTTAGGGATGTCAGGGGGGTGACGGGCACCTGATGATAGCCCCTAACGAGGTCGACTTTGGAGAAAATCACCTTGCCGGCTAGATGAGTTGAGAAATCCTGGATGTGCGGCACAGGGTAGCGATCGGGCGTTGTAGCGTCGTTGAGCCGTCGATAGTCTCCACAAGGGCGGCAGCCGCCACCAGGTTTAGGGACCATGTGGAGAGGAGAGGCCCAAGGGCTTTTAGAGCGGCGGACAATCCCCAGGCGCTCCATGTTGTCAAACTCCGTCTTGGCCACAGCCAGCTTGGCCGGGTCCAGGCGCCGGGCGCGGGCGTAGACCGGTGGGCCTGTGGTGGCGATGTGGTGTTCCACCCCATGACTGGCAGTCGCTGAAGTGAAGGTGGGCTGCGTGAGTGCAGGGAATTCAGCGAGGAGGCGGTGGAAAGCATCCGTGAGGGGGATTATGCTGGAAAGGCGGATGACGTCTGCCGGACCGAGTGTGCACGCGTAAGAACAAAAAGTGGCAGCGTCTATCAAACGTTGATTTTTCACGTCCACTAAAAGTCCATGAGCGCACAAAAAATCCGCCCCCAAAAGAGGCACATCGACGCGCGCTGTGACGAAGTCCCAACTAAAGCGCTGCCCACCGAAGCACAGTTCCACGAACCTCATGCCGTAGGTGCGAATGGGGCTCCCATTAGCAGCTGCCAAAGGAGGGCCGTGGCTGTCAGCTACCATGTCGATCTGCGATGCGGGCAAAATGCTGCGCTGTGCCCCTGTGTCGCAGAGGAAACGCCGTCCAGAGATAGAGTCGCAGATGAAAAGCAGCCCGCCAACGTTACCGACGCTCATGGCCACTAATGAGCGCCGGCCGCGGCGTTTCCCGGCCCGCCGAAAGAGCACGGTGAGCGGCACTTCTTAGCCTTCGGTCCGAACTTGGCGTGGTAAAAACATAAACCAGCAGCCGGCTGCTGGTGCGGGACAGTCGCCGCGACGAGTGCGTAATCCTCGGAGGCACCAGCGGCAGTCACGAGGAGGAAAGCCGCTGCACAGTGTTGCTGGCTGGCCAGGAAAAATGTATCAGCCTCCGCCGCGAGCTCTCTACAGTCAGTGATAGCAGTGTTAGCTAAAGCTGCCCTCACCTGGGTGGGTAACTGGCGCAGAAAAAGGTGAAGAAAAAGAAAGTCCGGTTTGTGCTCGCCGAGCAGCTCGAGCATACGATCCATTAACTCGGAGGGCTTGCCGTCCCCCAGGCCGTGGAGAGAGAAGAGTTTGCCGGCTCGTTCGGCGTCGGAAAGTTCGAAGGTTTTCAATAAGTGAGTTTTCAGCGCATCATATCGTCCTTCTGTCGGAGGAGACTTGAGGAAACTCACGACCCTGGACGCCGTCGAACTGCCCAGCGAAACAATGTGGTAGTATTTTGTAGTATCCACAGTGATGTCGCGAAGGGCTTAACTGGGCCTCGGTCTGAGCGAACCAAGCAGACGCAGATGATTCCCAAAACTCGGGGAGCTTGAGCGAAACAGCGTTCACGGACATCTTCGCGGTCTGGAATTGTCCAGCAAAAAAACGTCGAGGGTCACCAGTGTGGAAATTGTAAACTTGGACGAAAGCGACAATTTCTCACGTTCACACACCAAGCGAGTGTGTCGTTTATTGAACACCAAAAAAGTTAAACCGCGCAAACTCAGACCCGCCGAAAGTAAGTTTCCATAGCAACAAGCAACTTAAACATGGCGGTCCTTAAAGGGACCGCAATTACTTCTACCCCGTTAATAATTGGCCGTGAACTCTGACAAGCATATGGAAAAACATTGCCTTCAAACATTTGTAGTTGGTGGTGAATTATATATATATAGAGGTCACTACACCTTGTTCATATAATTACTTTTATGCTTTTAGGGGCCAATTTTCATAGACAGGTGGCATCTGCCTTGGCATAAAAATGGGTGCATCGTCATTTTGATACCAAGGCAAGTCCAGTTTAGCAGGTTTGGGAACTTTGAAGACCATGCTCAGACTTGCCGCGACGACCTCACAGTGCAGAGGTCGGCCTTCCTGTGTGGAGTTTGCATGTTCTCCCCGGGCCTGCGTGGGTTTTCTCCGGGTACTCCGGTTTCCTTTAACATTCCAAAAACATGCATGGCAGGTGGTTTGAACACTCTAAATTGTCCCGAAGTGTGAGTGTGAGAGCGGATGGTTGTTCGTCTCTGTGTGCCCTGCGATTGGCTGGCAACCGGTTGAGGGTGTCTCCGCCTACTGCCCGGAGACAGCTGGGATAGGCTCCAGCACGCCCACAACCCTTGTGAGGATAAAGCGGATCAGAAAATGGATGGATGGATGCTAAACCTTGCTCAGCATTCCGCTGAACCGAGGGCACTTTATTTTTGATGCCCCACCACTACTTTGGTGACAGAAAATAGTACACTTTAGACCAGGTGATGTCACACGATAATGGTGGATTTGAGTGAGGTACTCTGTGTTCAGTCCCACAACGGAGCAAACGCCATTTCTAACCACGCCCCTCTCCGAAATTACCAAAAGAGTGAAAACTCCACCCATTCACACAGTTAGACTGCACTTTGTGCTACAATAGACTTACACAAACATAGGGCCCTTATTCTCATTACCTTGCTGTGCTACCCAATCACAGACCTTGCTCTAAAACTGACTTCCACGCTAAATTCTCTGAAATACTCTCTTTTGTTGAGTTTAGAAATGCACATTGTTTTTCATAAATATTAGCCCCTTCCCTTCCAACTATTGCTGATCATCATCCGGCTCATTAGCGCCAAGCAGGATGTAGACTATCAAAGTTTAACTCACTAGGGAGTGAGTGTCCATGTTATTTATACCCATGAGCAACGGCTCCACAGAGTACACGCATCTGTGCCTACTGTCTCTGTTCCCACATTCTTAAAAGGATACAATAAATCGTCTGAAATTTTAAAGCATGATTTCAAAGTGGTGCATCCAGACTGATGTGTGTCGCAATGATAGCATTTTTTCAACATATCATTGAAAGCTGATAGATAAATGTGTTTATTTGTGCAAGCTCAGCGCATCATACAGTAATGGCCAAAAACATTGACGTCCCAGATCTGTTGTCACGATCCTGTCCTGGTTTTTGGGGTTTTCAGTCTCCGGTGGGAGTGGGAGGCGTTCCCTCATGAGCCTCACCTGACGCTCATCATGCCAATGCTGGCAACTGGCTGTCAGATTAATCAGTCTTGCTCACAACTCTGTTTTCAAGTGCTTGTTTTTTCTATCCGTTCTGGACTTTTTGCCTCGTAGATCCTCGCCACGTTTGTTTCTTCAAGTATTTTTCATGTAAGTAGTTCTATTTGTTACATCTCGGTTTTTACTTTTTGCGTGTTGGATTCCCTTCTCCTTTGAGTTGACAAGTAAATTTCGTTTTTCTCGTTCCTTGCCTTTTGCGAGCATTTTGTCAGTTTGGCTTTCTTTTTTTTTTTTGTTGTTTGTTTGTTTTTGTTTTTATGAATGAACATCTTTTTTGTCAAAACTCTTATCTCTGTCTATGCTTGTGGAATCCCAATTCTGTCCAGAACTCTTGCGGAAACCTGACATCTGTCAGATCATGTACCACTTTTCTCAGAAAATTGTAGCAATGACATATTCTTTGGTATCCACATGTATATTTCTTTTGTTTGCTTTGAACATGCACCATAAATAAACAAATAAGCACAGGGTAAAAAGCCAAATATGTGATGCACTAAATACTAGCATTTAAGTGATATTTCTAAATACTCAGCCCCTGTTACTTGCCACAGGTGACTTTAAATAGAAATTAAAGAAAGATGGCATGCTTGCAATTACATACTTTGTGTACACAATGGGAAAGTATGTTCAGGATTTACAGTACAGCATTTCAAGCCAATATTTCATGGAAAAAAAAGGAAAAGAGAAAAGCTAAATAACCAAGCATTTTCACCTTCATAACTGAAGTGCATGCCTCTTATCTGCCGCAGCCACCGTCAAGTTTGATTTGAGAATGGTCTAGATTGCCCTTAGCGTGTTGCACTCTACCTCATCTTCTCTGCTCAACGCTGCAAATGACAACTGATTACGCACCCATTGTATTCAGGCTCGAAACACACTTTTATTGTACGTGATTTGATGAAGTTTTGCTCATCCTGCAGAAATGTCTGCAAATCAAAACGCGTTGACGTACGAGCTTGATATTAGTGAAGGCAGACAGGCGCTAAGACAAGTTGACCGTGACATTTTCCATGATTGCAAGTGAGGCACTGAACCTTCTGCAGAAAGAAAAACTTGGCCCCATGCTCTTTTCCAATTGTTTATAAAATAGCTACTCATTCTCAGCGTCACTCATATTTTCTGAGTAAGAGTTCCTGATCGTGTGGATTGTATTGACATGACTTTCCTTTTCCTGCTGCTCTTTCTGCACTGCATCTGCCCTCAGTTGCCATCGCCAGCACGCGTCATGCGACGCATTAACTCGGCCACTTGCTGCCTGTCATCTCGTTTTCTCTCCAAACCTAGCAGTCTGTGCTGTCCCTTCCGAAAATCACTCCTGAAAATCATCCATCATTGTCCACCTCCGATAGCATATTAGGATATTTAACTCTGTCACCTTCAGCTCCGTCTCCTGTCTTCTGGTCAGTCCGACATCCCCAAAGCAAGCAACGTGGCTAATCATCTTGACAGTTTATTCTACCCACTCTATTCTGCCTGTCTGCTCGCTTCCACTCCCCCTTTTGGTATGACTGAATGATCCCATGTTCTCATGTACGCCCCCCCCCCCAACCCCCATCTTGTATCCTTCGCATTCCCCTGTCCTCTCTCTCATTCCCACACAAATTCTGTTCAGCTGCATCTGACCTTTATTCCTCGGCTCGCCAATGCATGCCTTCGCATCACTAAGTTCTCGCCCACCAGATCCCTACTCACATCATTATCGACAAACATCATAGTACACCGTGACCCTGTTTGACCTCTTCTGTCAATCATCTGTGCATCACCATAGCAAACAGCAAATGACTCATTCCATCATTGATGGCCTTAATTGTGTGAGTATGTGTGGCACCCGTGTGTCTCACAGCCAATCACACAACACAAGCAAACTGCGCCACAAGGACGGATCCATCATAACAACTGCCTCTGATCTCCATGGATACCAGCTGTGCACCAGGGTGAAGTTCTGTCCAAGCGGAACCTGGTGATATGCAATCTCAAGCTCAGCAGGGGTGCCTGAGGGTGTGTGTATGTATTAGTGAGTGGTTGCATTCTCCACACCTCTGGGACATACATCAGTTTCCATCCATCCATCCATCCATCCATCCATCCATCCATCCATCCATCCATCCATCCATCCATCCATCTTCTACTGCTTATCCAGGGTCAGGTCGCGGGGGCAGCAGCTTTAGCAGGGAAGCCCAGACTTCCCTCTCCCCAGCCACTTCTTCCAGCTCCTCCTGGGGGATCCTGAGGCGTTCCCAGGCCAGGTGGGTGACATAGTCTCTCCAGCGTGTCCTGGGTCATCCCCGGGGTCTCCTCCCGGTGGGACATGCCCGGAAAACCTCACCAGGGAGGCGTCCAGGAGGCATCCTAATCAGATGCCCGAGCCACCTCATCTGGCTCCTCTCGATGTGGAGGAGAAGCGGCTCAGCTCTGAGCCCCTAACAGATGACCTAGCTTCTCACCTTGTCTCTAAGGGAGAGCCTGGACACCCTGCGGAGAAAACTAATTTCGGCCGCTTGTATCCGGGATCTCGTTCTTTCAGTCACGGCCCATAGCTCGTGACCATAGATCAGGGTTGGAACAGAGATCGACCGGTAAATTGAGAGCTTCGCCCTTTGGCTCAGCTCCTTCTTTACCACGACAGACCGATACAAAGTCCGCAGATCGGTTTCCGTAATAACTGAAAATCAGGCCCCCATGAGGGAAATGACTTTAAATTAATCTTCCAACTCCCCTGTACATGCCTGTGCAGTGAGAGTTCCACCCGCCTGCAGTGAATCGCCACACACACCAGGTCATTCCACATGTGTTTGATTGACTGGTCGGAACCGTTTTTGCAGATGCTGGTTTTTGAGGACACTCAAAAGGACGGTTAGCCAAGTTTCAAGGTCAGAACTTGTTTCAAAGTGAAGTATATCCAAATGGTTGGCCATTTTATTTCAAATTTTCCCATTTATATGTCGCTTGGACACATTCTTAACATGGGAACCACCGTTGTCATGGCGACATTGGGTGGTGCAGTCAATTCAGCGGGGACAGCTGGCAAGGCGCTCCCATCAGCACCGTCACACAAAGGGAAACACTGTGGAGCCACTAAGAATTTCAGGCACGAAAAAATACAAAAAACAGGTGAGTCATTTCATCGCCTCTTTAAATGTCCCAAAGACGCCTGACAGTGAGAAGTGATGACTGGCCAAACCAGGCACTCTAAATGGCCACGATTTAAAAAGTGTTGCATTCCATATTTACAACTGAAGAAAATGCAATCGAAATACAGGAAAGCAATGTCAATAAAAGCTTTACTGAATGCAAGTCAAATGAGCAGTATTGTCGTAACAGAATCAGACGCTCCTTTAGCATGCACACGTTTCGCCTCTCCTGCACTCACACGTCACCATCAACATACACCCACCCCTCCTTGCTCTTCTCGGTCCCTTCAGTGACTCACTATAATTGCAGTCATTTTTCTCTTGAGTTGTCTGAGCTGTTTTTTTTGGGGGGTTGGCCAATCAATATGACTTCACACAAAAAAAAAACTGGATCTCATTCTGGTGCCGACAGTGCTAATAAAACACTTTCCCCAATGAATGTGCTCTACCACAACCGTGTGTGCGACAGCGTTATTGGTATAAGAATGTGAGCCAAGATGGAGCATCACGTAAAACTGAATATCTGAAATGCAGCTTTAAAGTGTGACAAGTGACTTTTGTTGGTTGTATTTTTACCTTCCTTCATTTTCAATATTAACAGTAGTGGTGATCCATAGAGTGATATGAAATGATGGGGGAGTTCATAAACCATTGGTTCTTAACCTTGTTAGAGGTACCGAACCCAACCAGTTCGTATGCACATTAGTGAAAAATAAAAATATTACTTTTCTTTTGGACAAATTCAAGACATTAAAAAATGCATTTATTAAAAACAGAAGAAAATAAACACAATTTCAAGACATAAGTATACAAAGCATACATTTTCTTAACTGTGCACAAAATGAACCAGCCAGTGATGGCCAAGCGGGCGTGTCATAACTAATTGACATGTTGAGTCGGGTGTGCCTCAACCCCCATGGCAGAGGCTCCGTCGAACCCCTGAGGCCTATTCACCGAACCCCTGGGGTTCGATCGAACCCAGGTTAGGAGCCACTGTCATCGACTAAGGAGCAAGTGGGGCACAGGCTGTAACGGCATATGTCAGATTGATAGACTGAACAATTGTCTGAAAAAAGAAAGTGGATATCCCTTAGATTTATAAATGACATGAACGATTTGGTATAATTTATACTTTCACCAGTATTAGGAAGACTAAAAACTCAGCTTCAAAGTCAGAGGAGCCACTTTTGAAACATTCCCGTGCCAGACGGACACTGATTAGTACTGAGAACAAAGTGTACATTATAGCAAAGAGTTCCGAACACAGAGAGCCTGAGCCAATTTGAATGCTCCACCAAACTATTTGCCAGTAAGAATCCGAAACCCTGAGACGTAATGAAGATAATAAGGTGACGATATACTGCAGCGCTAATGGTGTCGTGGGTCACTCACCTGCATTCAGTGCCGGCAAAGTGGATCCGGTTGTCACTCAGTGACAATGTGAAAGTGAGCGTGAAAGGTTGCCTGTCTCTCTCTAGGGCTGCCAAGATTAGTCCACTGGCAAAATAGTTGAAAATGTCTTTTATAATCGACCTCATTCTTTATTGAATTGAAAATCTATTCTCAATAGCGTTACCTTTAAAAGGTTAAATTAAAAAACGAAATAAAAATGGAAATAAGTGTTTATTTTAAGTTCTCTTTAGCGCAGTGCCTTCCATTCCTAATTTTACTCAGCTGTTTTCACCATTTTTCACATTTAAAAGAAATGTTGATCCCACAAAAGAGTGAAATAACTTTACAAGGGTTTCTTTTGGCATTTACAGACAGTAGTAATTAGTAGTGCAGAGGGCAACATTTTATTGTGCACAGTTTTGGGTTCCATTTGAACCCTTTCATGCACCCTGTAACGTGATAACATGATAAGCTGTCCACTGTACTAACAGTTGTCCCTGAAAAGGTTCAAATGCAAAAAAACTACACCTACACCTACACCTAAAAATGTTAAAGCTACAGTATGCCTTAAATCTAATTTGCGCGATCACATATTGACATGGGCAGCAGGCTTGGGCCTCCTGTGTAGGCATTTGTGTGCTCTCGCCGTGCCTATTTGCAATTTCTCTGGGTACGACAGTTTCCTCCCACATTCCAAAAACATTCTTGGTAGGTAATTTGAAGACTCCAAATTGTCCGTAGGGGTGAATGTTAACGTCACTGGAGCTGATCTGTCGCTCAGCAGTTGTACAAAAATCAATCGGCAAAACAGCTTTTTACCAGGTGAAGAACAAATCCAGAGGGAAGGGTTTGTGTGTGTGTGTGTGTGTGTGTGTGTGTGTGTGTGTGTGTGTGTGTGTGTGTGTATGTATATATATATATTTTATTTTTATTATTATTATTTTTTTTTTTGTATGGCACGCATGTCAATGACCTCTGTTTCTACATGCAGGTACACATTTGACAGAGTGCCACTGCCTCTGCAATGCCCTGAACTTTATTGTTCGTATACAGCGAGCACAATATGACCTATGAGTCATGCTGGCTGTGCTTCCCGACGCTGGCTGGCCACTGGATGACAGGATGGATGCAGCAGACAGCCGCAGTCTCGGTGCTGTTTCCTGTCTCTCTCCGGGCACTTAGCAACCACTGGGCTCAGGCTCAGGAGTTAAGGGACAATTAAAGAAACCATTCGTAATCACCCACCGTAAATGCAGGTCGCCGGATAAATTAAAACGGAAAAAGCAAAGGCAAAAAAGACAATAGTTAATAAACAACCGATCATATCAACTACCAGTACTCATTGCATGTTTTACAAGGATGACCTCTGTACAAAATAAGTCTGTCCCAGTATCTGAATTGAACCCAGTATCTCTGCACTGTGAAGTCGACGTGCTAACCACTGCTGGCCCCATGAACTGAACAAAATATGTCAACAAAAAAATACGTGCAGGTGTAGACTGGGCAAAAAAAAACTAACTCAAATACACGAACAAAGTCCGGAGACCACATGACACCAAAGTAACAAAACAAAAAAAAAGACCTATGACACAAACAAAACATGACAGGAACACACAATGAGCCAGAAAGGACTGACAGAAGACAGGGAACTCAATACAACCAAAGTGATGAGACAGCAAGAAACAAGACACACAGGGTTGAGGGAGCTGATTGGTTCAACACAAGGGACCCGGATGGCGAACAGGTGGAGACAAAAAAGTCACATGAAGTTACAAAAGCAAATGTCAGCGAAATCAAAACATACCATTAAAACATAATACAAAAACTGAGAACAAAACGTGCACGATTTTACCATTAGCAGAAAGAAAAGCTGACGTGCTGCAACAACACTGCTGACGAGGGGCTCAAAATAGACCCAAATGTGGATCATAAATGAAGGAGAATATTAATTCATTCATTCATCTTCCGAACCGCTTGACCCTCACTAGGGTCGCGGGGGGTGCTGGAGCCTATCCCAGCCGTCTTCGGGGGACACCCTGAATCGGTTGCCAGCCAATCGCAGGGCACACAGAGAGAAACAACCATCCGCGCCACACTCATACCTAGGGACAATTTAGAGTGTTCAATCAGCCTGCAATGCATGTCTTTGGAATGTGGGAGGAAACCGGAGCACCCGGAGAAAACCCACGCAAGCCCGGGGAGAACATGCAAACTCCACACAGGGAGGCTGGAGCTGGAATCGAACCCGGTACCTCTGCACTGTGAAGCCGACGTGCTAACCACTGGACTACCGGGCTGCCGAGAATATTAATTTTAGTCTTAAATAGTAATGAAAGTCTACACAGAACATTTCTTGCCTGTCTGCAAACTTTATGTTTACATTAGCATTATTAAAACCTATTTTAGCCCTAAAACTATTTTCCAATTCAAAGCAATTGAATTGGAAAACCCAAGACGTGCTGACTCCACTATTGCTCCTTTTGGGAGAAAAAAAACCCCAATCAAAATGAGAGAATATCCAATAAATGAGTGGCAGTATCTTGAACTTGATCGCGCAAAACGAAAATGTGTCGTCTGTTACAACCAGGCAGCATGTGGCGAGTATGTTCTTTTCGTCGTTGGTTCCGAACATTAGTCATGCAACATTTGAATGGTCGGTCACTCCATTCACCGAGGTCATATCAGCACTCGGTCTTCGTCATATGTAAGAGGATGAGTGGCCTTGCCAAGTTCATTTTCCAAAACAAGCAAAGTGCTCTGATTGTGGGTGCTGTATTCTCCTCACAAAGTGTCAGCAAATGAGTCACACTCACAAATCAGTTATTCCTGCAGGCAGGATGTCTTTTCATTAGAACAACAAAACAACATGTAAATGAATGTCGAGAGTGCAGTTACACAAGCGGAACTTCTTGAAATGTTTCAAAATAGCAACGCGTTGAGAAGAAATGGTTTAGTTATACATTCATTCATTCATTCATTTTCCGAACCGCTTTATCCTCACTAGGGTCGCGGGGGGTGCCTATCCCAGCCGTCTTCGGGCAGTAGGCAGGGGACACCCTGAATTGGTTTCCAGCCAATCGCAGGGCACACAGAGACAAACAACCATCCATGCTCACACTCACACCTAGGGACAATTTAGAGTCTTCAATCGGCCTGCCATGCATGTTTTTGGAATGTGGGAGGAATACCGGAGAAAACCCACGCAGGCCCGGGGGAGAACATGCAAACACCACACAGGGAGGCCAGAGCTGGAATTGAATCGGTACCTCTGCACTGCAAAGTCGGCGTGCTAACCACTGGGCTACCTGGCCGCTCTTTAGTTATACACTTATTTTGAAATCATTTGTCCTTTTAAGACATATTGGCGGGAAACGGCATAACTGAATATTTTCTAGTTTTATGCAAGAGTGACACATGACGTTGTTACCCTTTTGTTTGTCCTCCTCGGAGGATGATAAATGGTCTGACTCTTACGAATCTGTTTTCACATCTCACAGAAGAGCAAAAATGGATGTGCACACCTTTTAACACACACACACACACACACACACACACACACACACACACACACACACAAAAGAAAAGAGTGTGACGTCAACTGCTTCAGACCCATTCACAGCCTCTATCCCCCCCCCTTGATCGTTATGGTTGCCAGGTCTCTGAAAACCTGCATTAAGGAACAGAATTATTGGCTGTCAAGCCTGGTGGTAATGAATGGGGAGCAGCTGGCCAGTTGCCAGGGGACAAACGCACATCATGGAGCAGCAAGGAGAGGAGAGCCCAGTATTTTCTGCTCCCGGATCACCTTAAAATGTGGTGACAAAAAGTAGGCAAGATAAGGATTTCTTTGGGCCGTGAGCTCCAAGCTGTTTTATGCCACTCCTGTGCAAGCCTCACTCATGCAAACACAAAACTGGAATTTGTATAGATGGGTTAACACGTAGCATCTTTGTGGTGGTGTTGTCTTGCTTTAAGCCAGGGGTGTCAAACTCTTTTTTTTGGTCACGGGCCACATTGCAGTTACGGTTTGCCTTGGAGGGCCGTTATGAATTTTTGGAAACCATATACATGTTTAATCACCTCCACATATTACATACACAGCACAACAAATTGATGGATAACTAGTTTTAAAATCAGAAGTAAAGAATACTGACTGTTATTGTGGATGACATATGACAATTTGAAATTTTGATTCAGACTTTAGCAAGCATCATCGAACTTGACATGCTTGATTTGCTTTCGCGGGCCACATAAAATGATGTGGCGGGCCAGATCTGGCCCCCGGGGCCTTGACTTTGACACCTATGCTTTAAGCACTGTCTATTTGAACGCAAACACTGCAGCGACACGCGCAGACAGACATTATAGTAACACTCACAGTCATAGGAACATATTTTTTTATACTCGGTGAAAAACGATTATCATTACTGCTACTTACTGGCTTGGTTAGAAGAGTTGTGAAACTGTCATTCGGTCTTTATTTTATTGCCCCTCAGTGGCCAAGTTGCTCACAGCAGAGGTAGCAGCAATTAATTTCTCATTGTGCACAAACAATTTTATTTCTTTACACTGTATCTAATTGTGCTAACAATTGTACTTGTTTTTATGAAACACAAAAAATAGAGTGCTATTTTTCCTATTGAAAAAAAAATTCACATTACTAATTTATTTTTTTTAATTGGGCTTTTTGATGAGGGTCATCTGCCAGAAAGTGAAGCCTAAATTATAATCCAGAACATGCAAAATGTTACTTCAATATTTGCGCTGTACTCACCTGTGAGTGCGACTGTGGTGTACTTACACAGCCATGCGATATTATGTCGATTTTTGGAGGCGCAACATCCCCTCACCACAATACCGTTGAAAAGCCAATACTGATATGAAAGAACTGATGAGTTAACCTTGGGCATCGGCAAAATCCACAGTGCAAATTGTGCAGTCGGGACCAACTTTTTGAAAAATGGTGATTATCCGTTAGTGTGCCAAGTTGTCTGTAGGAAATATAAATGGACTACAATAGGAGTGAGGGTTCCATCTTTGATTTGTGTGTCAGCATTTTCACCCAGTGATTGATCTCACAGTGACTCAGCAATCAGTGTGGAATATATCCTCTTCTTCTGCACCAGTGTTCTTGTTTAAATCATAGTTTTATGAAGGAAGACCAAGTTAGTATTGACAGAAGAGAGTCTAACAGACCGTCACACTAATGCATTGTCATAAAAACGGGACATAAAGTAGCAGTGAATGCACCACTTCCGGGACTGAATTGGACTCTCAAATAAAGCATCCTATGGGAGCTGTGACCCTTCAAACTGTCGCACCACACTCGTCAGTGTAGGAAAGAGACACTGTTGTGCCTTAAGAAACTTACTCCACGAGCACAGAAGAGGCCGGTGACTTTTATTGCGCAGGCAGTAGGAGTGGAAGTGAGTTGTTAATTGATTTGATTTATTTTTAACCGGTAATCCTGCCACAGGCACAAACCACAAGCAATTAGCCAGACAGCTCCACCTTGACGTGCGCAAAATAATATTGAGTGGGTGGAGGAGGTTATGTTAGTCATGCGGGGAGTGGAATAAGGCCCCCTGCCCACCCATTAAGTGTGAAATTAAGCCACGTAGGTCAATGTTTTGCTATTTGTCTGTTATTGAAAATCTGTTTGTGAGCGAGCTGTTCCAGTTTGTGATGTCACTATGTGGCAGATTTATATAATTAGCATCCCGATACTGACTTTTTCAACGCACGCTCAGTCAAGTTGTTGATGGTGACTCACTGCGACTTATTGATTGATTGAATGATATAATGCCTGAACCGTGGAGCACGTCCATCTCTACTGAAGTGATAGGAGGCCAGCAAAGGGAGAGGTCATGAAAATGAGACGCAGATAATCAGGAAGTTTTCATGTGTGCGCACGGGTTGTCTGAGTGTGTATCTCTCTGTCGCTTCTTGCTGCTTGAGGCTGCCGGACGCCCACGTAGCGTGATAGACGGGCTAACTTTGCTCATTAGCCAACATGAAGAGCTTTAACGACAACACCACTGAAATACATTCAAAAGACAAACATTTCATTGAAATAAATGCAATTCTAACTGATCATGTTTTCTATCACTTAAGTATGTTTAATGCAACAAAATTACTTGATGCTTTTCAGTGAAGATATTTTTCCTTAAGTATTTGTTTAGTGAAGTTATTATACTTACACTAACTGACACATATACAGTATACACGCTGTAAGTACCAGTAGTTACCTTGCATTATCCATTCATCCATTTTCCGATCCGCTTATCCTCACAAGGGTCGCGGGGGGGTGCTGGGGCCTACCCCAGCTGTCTTCGGGCAGTAGGCAGAGGACACCCTGAAGCAGTTGCCACCCAATCGCAGGGCACACAGAGACGAACAACCATCCGCGCTCACGCTCACACCCAGGGGACAATTTGGAGTGTTCAAACAGCCTGCCATGCATGTTTTTGGAATGTGGGAGGAAACCGGAGTACCCGGAGAAACCCCACGCAGGCCCGGGGAGAACATGCAAACTCCACACAGGGAGGCCGGAGATGGAATTGAACTCGGTACCTCTGCACTGTGAGGTCGACCCACTAACCACTGGATCACCGGGCCCCACCTTGCAGTATATCCTGTAATAATATTACCTGACATAACTGGTAAAGGTGGTCGACTGGCTAGCACATCAACATATCAGCCTCACAGCGTTCGATTCTTGCTCCAACGTTCCTATGTGGAGATTGCATGTTCTCCCTGTGTCAATGTGGGTTTTCTCCAGGTACTGAACACTCTAAATTGTCCCGATTGTGAGTATGAATGGCTTTTTGTCTTTATGTGACCTGTGATTGCCTGGTGACCAGTCTGGGGTAAAGTAAGCTGAGAGAGGCTTCAGAACACATTCAATCCTAGTGAGGGGTACCAAAATGGATCGATGGATGGATATATGAATCGAAAAGTAGCAAATTAAAAAGAAGGCATTTGCATGTACAGTACTGTATTTTGCACCAATGTACGTGGTTCTGACATTTTGTTTTTGACCACTGTATGTGAGTCCAACACTGCTCAATTTTAATGTTTTGGTATTTTTAGAACCTGCATAGTTTACAATTATATCCAACATATGATGGCGGTCATCAGCTAACTTCATAAGGACACATTGATTCTGAAAGCTTGCTTCGTGGTTGCTGTTTGTGAGCATTTGCAAGGAGAAATAGAAACGGAAAAACTAAAAGGGCACATTTCATCTATTTTTGCAATCCAGCTGTGAACAGTCTTAAGATAGAATAAGCTTGCATAAAAAAATGAGACAAGCAAGTCATTGGGGGATAGCCGGCGCTCACATCAAAAGCAGCGAGGAGGCGAATTTATGAATGAAAGTGTAAGCGACTCACAGTGATCCGTAACAGAAAAGACTTGACAAGCTGCCAGAAATAGAGGCCACGGTGTGTGAGTGCTTACAAGTTAAGGTCTCTCTCTCTTTCTTCTTTCACGCTCATATACACACACACACACACGCACACACACACACACACACATGCACACACAGACTGCAGTCTGCAGCGCTCCATCATTTCCCCCAACCCATCTGGTTCTTTGGTGGAGTCGGGACATGAGTCATCGCTGGACTTTTAACTGTGTCTGTCCCACACTGTTGCAGCAGAGCTTCAGCATATGTCAATGGCAACAGCAATGAGTATAAAAAATAAACATGATGAGAAGCACTGAGAGGTCACCAACCTCTGCCAATGCGTAAAACAGTCGAGTTAAAAGTTTCATCCCAAATCCCAGTTGCATTCTAGAGGTATGAAAGTATTCTAACATCCAACATACAGCCAATGACGTCGAGTCTTACCTGATAAACTTGACAAGGATGTAAGGCGTCCGATCATGTTCACTATTTATAAAGGCAAGGAACCATTTATAACATGAGGGAGTGTTCAAAAGGGATGTAGCATTAGATGACTACAGTGCAACATTTTAAAAAGCCACAAAGCACAAAGTCATCTTGGTTCTGTAATCCAATGAGGGATTTATTTTCAAGATTCTGTCTTTTTCCCAATGCTTCAAAATGCATCAGAATGACAAATTTGACCTGACACGATAGCGCCTGACATGGTCCACAAATATTGTTGGATAATCTTTATCCCGCGGTAGTTTAACGCAATATAAATGTTTTTAGTCGTGGCCCTAAATTCCAAATTAGAAGCAATTTGATTTTGCAGACTTGAAAAAAAAATCCTGCGTGTGTGACTATGCGCCTGTGCCTCCAGCGCTCTCTGACGTACGAGTCACGTGCTCCGTGTGTCTCATTGTATGTGGAGCTGTCCGCGGTGCTGAGCGCACACTCACGCTGAGGACGGAGATGCTCACACCGCTCAACAACACAGTCCACGCAAACTAAGTCCAAAAAGGTGAGAATTTCTTCTTCAGTCGTGACACCGCTGAGCCCGCACATATATTCCCCAGCTCACAAAGAACGTGAGACTTTGTGTGTTTTTAATTATTTTCTATTTTCAGCCTTTTTTTTTTGTTGGGCAGCTGTTCGCCAACCTGATGCTGTGATGTTGTTGTCTTTGTTGGCACGCGTGCATGTCTCGTTTAATTATTTCCTTTTTATCATCGCTCCTTTTGGTCGTTGTTCACTGCTTTTCTGTGCTTGCGAGTTCGCATTTTTCACCAGAAGAGCTATTCAAGACTTCATCAGATTTAGGAACCGATAAAGATTTTAACATAAATACCATGACTGGTTGCCGGTTCAAAACAGGTCGTTGTGAAAAGCACCATTTAAGGTCTTTCTGAAGCTGACGCTTCTCAAAGACGGACATTTCCTACCGACCCAGCATTACTTATTCAAATTGCTGTGTGCTGGTAATAGTGAGTGATGATTGCCGTTTAAAAGGGTTTGCGCATAAATGTGGCTTTTGCGGGAACATTAGTCTCACCGGATTGCCTTGACAACGGGGCCGTGACTCACGGTGAGCATCAATTTACCGACTAATGAGATTTGGAGAGGGAGCTGAATGCTGCTACGCTGCTGCAGGATGTGATCCTCAGATAAGAAGCAACAGGCGGCAGCGATAGCATCACAGCGGCGCTAACCAATCCCAATCATACTTACAAATCATTATTCCCAAGCAGCACACGGAAAAAAAAAAGATGAATAAATACAACAAATAGTCTTGGACATTCAACTGCAATTTGTTCTGCTCATGTTTCGTGACGAACAGTGACTGCCAAACAGAATGAAGAGGTTGTTTGTACATTGCATCAGATCACTTGTCATATCAGTATAACGTCTGCATATTGTGTTACTTGGACAAAAGCTGCATCTTTTCATTTTCCAAATACATTCATACTCAATAGAAGCATTTTCGGGTCTGATTAATGCTACTGCAGTTATTAATATGATAGTTATTCATTTTAATGAATGGCTTGAATGAATCATTATGAATGGCTTACTGTGCTTGTAGTTTAGTATCGGTAAATTACACTGCATCATACTGAGATATTTACTGAGGGAGTTCAATATTTGGGTTAACCTATTTAGCTCCAAGCACAGGGACAAGATACATTTTCCAGCCATCTATCTATTATAGTGTGCTCTTTTCTTGGCCAAGTACCTGTAGCATGTGTAGGTAGAATATTATCTTATAACACTACTGTGCATACATATCTGTACAGTAAAATGACGGGTATTTGGTGAAGGCTGGTTTATAGCTACACAAGTTAGCTAATCACGTTTTGACAAACAGTAAGGGCTCGATTTTTTTGGACAGCACATCTGTGCCATGGCGCGAAAACCAGCGCATCCTCTGTGGCGAGGGGGTCGTCTCCAAGTTCACGGCAAAAATGTGCTTCGTCCATTTCAAGACTCTAGCGCACGGCTAGCACGCTGCATTTAAAGGGAATGAAAGGAGCAGCTTGAATTGGTCATGGTTGAAGATCCGCCAGCCTATGCCGTCTCCATGCAGATTTTGGCCCAAAATCGCAACATTTGAGTTCTAAAAGTGATTTTGAGGCCATATATGACCAAAAACACCTGATTATGTTCTTTTAAAGCTCAGTACTGATTTGTGCATCTTGAACTCTCCTCTGTAGGTTTCACGATGCTGCCATTCCTCTGCAATACCACTAGAGGCAAACCTTCCCTCCTCTATTTAGCTCAGCTTCTCTTTCTCACTCTGTGTCTTCGCTCCATTCTCGGGGCTACTCTCCGAGAGCATCGACTGCGGGAGAGTGAATCCGACGCGCCCCAGTCGCCTAATGCTGACATGATCAAAGCCTTGGAGTACATTGAAAGCCTTCGTCAGAGAACAGATTCGCCGCAGAAGCCGCTCCTCCCCGCAGGGAACTCCGCTAACCACTTGGGCGATGCTCAGAGGGCGCGCGCCATGCTGAGACTGGCTCCCAACACGGCACCTGCTAAAAATGACGAGGAAGACGACACGGGTGAGGAGAGAAGCGAGGATAAGAGCGAGGAGCTGCTCCAGGCCGTACTCAGCACCCTACAGCAAACCGAAAAGGCCTCCAAGCCCACTTTGCTTCTTCCTTCCTCATTCGGCGGCGGTGACATGAAGGGTAGCATGTACCCCAAGGTGCCGAAGCAACAGGGCATTATGCCTCACAAGAAGATGCCCATAATGTTTGAGGATGATGAAGAAGGTGAGGGCGATGAAGAGGACGAGGAGGACGATCACGAGAGTCCCTACAAACGCACCAACGAGAACGTCGAGGAGAAGTACACTCCTCAAAACCTTGCGACATTGCAATCAGTCTTTGACGAACTGGACAAGTTTACCGGCGAGACAAACACGCAAAAACGACAAGATGAAGAGGATGACACAGATGAAGAGGAGGAAGAAGGGGAAGATCTGTTCAATCTGAGAAACGTGGTATATGACGATGAAGGTGAGGACCTTACAGACTGGGGTCCGCTGGAAGAGCAAAACGAGGAGGAGGAAGACAAACACTCAGCGGACCCGAACCTCGATTATGTTGATGATGATGAAGAGGTGGATGAGGATGAGAATGAAAGGTATCCGGTTAGAAGGTCAAATGATCCAGACCAGGTCGATTACTACCTTCTTAAGATGTTGGAAAGAACAGAAGAGGAGGAGCAGAAGCGAGCGATAGAAGAAGAGGACAGCGAGAGGGTTGAGAGGCGAGTAGATCGGTACAGAGATAACGTTGACCCACGGCTTATCTATCAGCTCATACAAATCTCCCAGAAATACCAAATTCCGCCTGAGGATCTCCTGGGTATGCTCAAGACAGGAGAAACGCAAGAGAACAGAGACAAAAACGCACTCTGGAAAGCGCCCTCGAAGATGATGTACAAGATTCCACAGACTAAATTCTACAGCAGACGCCTTCCTGCCAGAAAGAGCGGTCCCAAAAACCCGCAGAGGGAAGCCATCCTCAACATCCTGGGCTTGGGCAACACGCAGAACCGAGAGCAAACTCCCGCCAGGAAGCCGTACAGAAGCCCTGCGTCACGACTTCATGCTCTGTCAGTGGGGCGCACGGGCGACTCCGCTCACACGCATCGACGTTTCTTTCCCAGCAAAGCAAAGGGCTCTGACCACACGGCAGACGGCGAGCTGGCGACCTATCTGGCGGCTAAGATGCTGGCGCGCTATCCCGGCCACCGCTACGGCAAGGCCAGCCAAAAGCGGGACGAGGCGGGGCAGAGCCCGGCAGGCTCCTTTGAACAGGCCATGCAGGAGTATTTGGATCAAATGGACTCGGATAAAGAGCTGAATAAAAAGAGACAGTCTGAGGACGGCGAGAGAGGCGACAACACACAACGCTTTGATAATGAAGCGGTGATGAAACTGATGAGTTACTTCAACCCGGAATCTGAGGACACTGAGAGTCAAGTCAAAGCGATCGATGGTATTTAAATCAAGACAAAATATATATATATATAAGTATATATATAAAAATATATATAAGTATATATATAATATATATATATATATATATATATATATATATATATATATATATATATATATATATATATATATATATATATATATATATATATATATATATATATATATATATATATATATATATATATATATATATATATATATATATATATATATACATATATATATATAGTATACAGGTGCATCTTGATAAATTAGAATATTGTACACAAGTTATTTTTTCACATCAGTTCAATTCAACAAGTGAAACTCATGCGTCATACAAATAGGACCCATAAAACAATTCTTACAAGGCCAAATTCTACCAAATTAAAAAAAAAAAAAAAAAAATATATATATATATATATATATATATATATATATATATATATACACACGCAGGCCTATATTGAATATTTTTGAGATGGTGCATTTTGGATTTTTACTGTCAGCTGCTTATAATCATCAACGATTATCTGGAAATATTTCACTGTCGTGAATTTATTTCATGAATTTATATATATGTAATGAGCCACTGGTATCGATGAGTTTTCTACAAGTGTCACGTTGCGTGGTGGTGGTGGTGGACCCCAAAAAGCAGGCAGGAGGGAAGAGCGGGGTGTGCTTGAAAGATTGCATTAAAACACAGAGAAAACTAAATCCTAAACAAACAAAAAATTCCTGAAAACAAAAAGAATCCAAAGTAGCAAACAAAACCATGACCGGAACAAACATGACAGTGGCAAACACACAAACAACGACCCGACACTGGGTGATCAGGCGGGAGTCCTTTTATACAGCTAATTACATAACGACCAACAGGTGTGCAGCTGCAGGGGGAGCCCTACAGTGCCACCTGTTGGTCACAAACCGAAACATGACAGTAATTACATAATGACCAACAGGTGTGCAGCTGCAGGGAAAAGCCCTACAGTGCCACTTGTTGGTCACAAACCGAAACATGACAGTAATTACATAACGACCAACAGGTGTGCAGCTGCAGGGAGAGCCCTACAGTGCCACCTGTTGGTCACAAACCGAAACGTGACAGTAATTACATAACGACCAACAGGTGTGCAGCTGCAGGGAGAGCCCTACAGTGCCACCTGTTGGTCACAAACCGAAACGTGACAGTAATTACATAACGACCAACAGGTGTGCAGCTGCAGGGAGAGCCCTACAGTGCCACCTGTTGATCACAAACTGAAACATGACAATAAGAATCTAATTTATTGAGATGTTCCTGTGTTACCATGTAAATATTGTGCTGGTGGTGGTGGTGGACAGAGACAAAAACTAAGTATTTTCAAATATTAAAAAAAAAAAAAAATGCAGTCAACCGTGGTTCTTCTGTAGGTTTACTGAATGTCTTATTTATTAGCAGATATATGGGTGTTCTGACAACAATTGGAGCCAGTTGCTCCACATCCCATACATGTGACTCACCAGCACACACACACACACACACACACACACACACACATTCACTTACACACACTCACACACATACACACAAATATTAGTGTTGGACCCCCTCGATTCACTTGTGTTTGTTGGTAATTCTTTCTTAAACGTGGTCATATGTGACATACTTGAGGTTAATAAAGCATTGACTTTATTTTTTCCTTACTGAGTCCTGTTCTTTTTTCTCTCATTGGCAACATATTATTTATTTATTTTAAATCACCAAACAATAAACAGCTATTGAGAAAATATTTATTTGGAGAAGATGATGTGTAAGGTTGTTAGATTGCAAATAAATTCTCAGACACTGGCACAATACACTGGAATGAATTCATTTATGACTTGGAAAGCACTTCTGAATGCAATGCATTGTATTGCTTCTTGAAGACACACTCAGAACCAAAACATGAGGTCCCTAAAAATAAGTCAAGCAGTATTGTTTTAACAACCCATTGATCTATTTTCCACATTGCTGACCCGATCAGAATTGTGGCTGATTTGGAACCTCCCTCAGCTGAACAATCCAGCAAATCACAAGACGTATGAACAACCATTCACACACACTTCCACAACTATGAGACTGTTTAATGAACCTTAGAAGGAAGCAGGACTGCATGAGAGCATCAAAACTCAACATTGGAAGGCCCAGCAGATTCAAAGCCAGAACCTCAGAAGTCTGAGGCAGGAGTTTAAACCACTAGCCTACAATGCCGCCTATCTATTGAACGTTATGCTGATGAATGTAGATCTCCTAGGCTGCGATGCAAAGCGAGGAGCCCATTCTGAGAGGATTTTAAAAAATCATATTTTGTTCCTCTCAAGAAACAAAGGAATACAAATACATTTTGTGAAGACATTGATATTTCTTTATTTGTTCCCTAGAAAACAAACATCCTTGATTCGACTGCATTTTAAAACTAAATTGGAGACATTGCAATGAGCATACATGCAGATATTTTAAAAAAAGGCCAATTTACAGCAGCACTCTTTGCAGTTTATGACAAAGTGAAAATATTGCACAGCTTTCAAACTTCTGGTTTAAGTCCTGAGATGTGAAAAGTCACTTTCTTATTCTGGATTAATAAGAAGGTTTGCTCATATATTCCTCCATTGTCTGCAATCACATACAAACACACACACACAAAAAAATGTTACACTGAAGGTTCACATGAGTCACTTCTCTCCAAGCCTACGTTCACGAGGGTGTGTGAAAGCCTCTTGTACCTCTTGAAGTGCGTCAGCCTCCTGTAGAGAAACACCCACGGCCGCTTTGGAGGTTTCGAGCACTTCTCCCCCCATCAAGAATTCATCCAAGATGAAATACGCCTTTTCAAAGTTGAAAATAATGTCCAGCTCACACACCTGATGATGAGGCGAAAAATAACAATGTACCATACACTGGACTATAACTGTTTTAGACACACACACACACACATACTCACACACACACGCACACACACTTTTTTCCAATACCGTCCAATCTCAGGAGTTAACAATAGAACAGATGCATCCTGCACAGACATGATGTGCTTTCTTTCTGTAACGACATGGGGCACATCTTGTTTGGCTAAAACAACACGCTCCATCTCTACTTACGTTGCCAAAGTATTTATCCAGCAGTTCGACATATCTGTGCAGCACCTCGAGGCTCAGCAGCTCATTATCTTGCCCCTCCAGACCAGCACAGAAATATAGGCTGGCGTACCTGCGGTGAAGCATATCACTGTGAAACTATTACAACTACTGTAGAAAGCACACATTTTCAGTCGCTGACCTTGACATATGACTTGAAAAACTAACCTTATCTTACCTCCTCACTTTCTCCAGATAGGCAAGTAGCATGCGTCAAAAGGAGTAGCCCACTGTCCATTTAATTGATGTAAAAATGTGGCAAAAACAGTTGAATTACCTACATATTATCTAATTATGTTAATTAAAGAGTGCTAGTTTTATTTTTTTAATCTGTTGGGGGGTTTTTTTTGAGAAGGCTGGAACGGATCAACAGTGTTTCCATTCTTTTCAGCAGGATAAGACGATTTGTCATATGAGCGTTTTGAATTTCTAACGTGGGCATGGGAAGAATTAAACTTTTGTCGCAAGGCACCATAGTCTGCGTGTACCCGACCTTCCCCGTCAGAGGTATCTACAAAGGGAAAATGCAAGGTGAAATGAACAGTTTTTCAATTTCATGAACCTCTTATACACAATCTTGAGGTCTCTCCATTGCAGGAAGTTGCACGAGCGCGACGGACGGGCCAAAACAATCATCATCATGTCCCGGATCACCTTCTTCTTCTCCCGATCTGTTAATGGCATGAACCACTTTTGCAGACGTAGCTTTCCCTGCTTGCTGAACAGCAACAAGAAGCGAATCTGCACAGTCCATAAAAGGAAACAAAACATGAAAACAACAGACTCATCAGATAGTATAATTAATACGCTGCTGGGAACGCTACCACAGTCGTCTGTATTTTATTTTACATGAATAATAATTTTCGTACACGCGTGGACACAATTGTTGGCACCCCTCTGTTAATGAAAGAAAAATAATGACGGGGAAAAAAATTGGAATAATAAATGAAAATTAACCAATGAAAATCAGACGTTGCTTTTGAATTGTGGTTCATGAGAATTATTTTTAAAAATATACTCGTGAAACAGGGCGGGTCAAAAATGATGGTATCCCAAGAAAATACAATTATATCTGATGTATAACTAATACATAAAATAAAAAATAACATCAATCAAAGGATAAATAAGAATTGAAAATCAATGTTTGTCGCTTTGTATGACATCGCTGCGTGAACTGATGAAGCCTTCTTCAACGACAGGCAAATGTTTGCTCAAGATAAGCAGAGCTGCTCGATTCAATGCCGTGAGGAACCCGAGAATGGCTATTTTTTTTTCTTTCATTATTTTTCTTTCTTCAACAGAAGCCTCCCAACGATTTGATTCACTCACCTCATCCGTACAATGTCATCAAATCTAAGGATTCTAAAAACACCAAAAGACATCGTCTTCAAAGCTGTTCATTGTAAGCCACCTTTGGTGACCTCTGATCTACAAAATGGCCAACACCACCATTTTGCAATAACAACACTAAACACGGTGGCTGATTCGAGAAGGCACTTTGCCCTGAGGTGCATCTGCAAACACTTAACACAAGATAAGAAACATTATGCAGAAAGGAGAGCATTAACCATTTCGTTGCCAGTCGCCAACCGTTTTGCTTAGGAGACTTATTTGAAACATTTTTTTTTTAGAATCTTTATTGTCAGTGTATAACACCATTGAAAAAGAATTTAGCTGCTACATTCAGACAAGGAAAAACCACCTTAGCTTTAAAAAGAAAAACTGAGTAACTGTATTGTTGCGCACGGAACAATCCAAGCAGCCAACACTCACCATTTTGAATCTCTCTCAGAATCATGGGACTTGCAAACCCTACAGGACTAAGAAACGTCCATACGGACGACTAAAGTACTCCTGCTACGCTCCTGCTTCTCACATTGTGCATCACACCTTCGCCACACCTACACACACACACGCACGCACACACACACACACATAGACGTGGGTGAGTGAGTCAGGTGAGAGATAGAGATAGAGAGAGGGGGGGGGGGGCAGAAGGGGGTGTTTTGGACTTTCATAACTAATATGACTGCCCAGTAGGCATCTGATGTCAGTTCAACGTCAATTTGACATTACACACAGAGATCAAATTGTCATCATAATGTGGTCAACAACGTAAATCAACATGACATCAATCCTTTGATATCAATTTGATGTATGTCATATCATGATTTTACTGACGTGATTATTTCAAGATCAAGCTTCTTCGAAATTTCACCCGAATAATGATATTCATGTTATTTTGACAATTTTTCTCTCTCAGACTTTTGGAAATAATAAAACATGAAAATGAAAACCATAGGACACAATAGCAGTTTCACTGGTTGCAGGTTGCGACTGTTGAATGGAATCTGATAAAAGGACATTTTGCAAATGTTGAGTAAAAAGACAATCTTTGTGTGGAAGAGCGAGTCGGCCAACTGCTCACTATTAGCATCGGTAAAGCTCCCTCCAAACTGGTGGCTCATTTTCATGAAATAAATAGGAATAAGTGCCACATTATTTGAAATGATTCTATTTACTGCAGTTGAGTGTGAATAATATAGCAGTTAGCATTACCTCCTACAGTATTAGTTGGCTAACTGCTATTAGCTTTGCTTGAAGTCACGTGTTTTGAAACATTGACGATACACCTATCGCCAAGGCTTTTGTCTGCATCCTGACTGTGATTTTTTTTTTGCCCCTCACTGTTGTTGGTTCTGTTCAAACACTTGAAACAAACAATGTAGAATGCCGTTGAAGGTATTTTCTGCTGACTGTGATTACAATCGCCTTTAGTGCCCCTTGACCCCCACTTCGGGAGAGTCCCTGAAGGCCGTCAAGTTCCCCCGGAGGGACTCTTATCTCAAGGTTTACGCACAGAGGGAGAGGTCTGGACTTTCCCAACATGCCAAGATCGAATTGCATCGACCTTTCTTTGTTTCCGGGATTTGCATGGAGGCGTACCTCCCCGCCTCTCATTATCATATTGTCTGTATATATTCTCATGGCTGTATTTTTTCTGGGCTTCCTGACGAAATCTGAAACTCTCGGGAACCAGAATCGATTCGTGAACTGCAGAAAAGAAAAATAAAACCTTCGAAGGTACTGTGCATCGTCTCCAGCCTGTATTTGGAAAACCATCATCCTCATCATCCGAAATTAACGAACACGTGGAGGAAGAGAAAGGCCGACTCTCCCCCAACAATTCCTAATGCAAGAACAATGAAAAAAATTTTAAAAATCACACCAATAGCCGAATGCTTCAACTTGAGCAGTTTTATTGGGAAATCAATCTGAAATCAATCCAATGCCTTCTTTCCAGGCATCCAGTCAATGTCAATTTGATGTCAAGTTTTGTGCAGCAACATTGTTTTGATGTCAAATATATTGATGAACAGTGGATGATGCAGTAATTTGATGTGAGATTGATCCTTTTTGCCAACCACAAAGATGTCAAAGATTCTGGAGGCTAAGCAGTATTTGTAACACAATTTACAATGTTCGCAAATCTATGGTGACACGTTTTGATGGCATAAAAGTCGCGCTAATGGTAGCGGGCTCTTAAGCAAGAAAAATGCGACATATAATGTGATTTCTTTCTCTCAGTACGAGCACAGTGCAAGTGAATGAAAGAGGGAAACTATTATGTGTGCGCAGTAGTTGTTTTCATTGTGCCTAGTGAAAACAGGTTCTACAGTATATAATTGACACTCAAAATTCCTTTTTAATGTGTAATTGATATCCATTTCAAAGTCAAACATTTTCTCAAGTGCGTAACTTCAATAATCACTTCTACTCCCCTACATAGTTTGATGAGGTTTGCCATCTCTGCCGAAATCCTGACTGGAGCAGGTTAGCGAATGTATTGCAGTCCCTTTGGCTGCCACTAGTGGGCCGCAGGTGTTGTGGGCCCAGCAGGCTGTTCTGCTTCACGTGGTGTCCGAGCGCAGCTCAAAAGAGGAGCGAAGAGGAGAGAACGTCCTGATGATTCCAGACCCAGAGCGCCACCATGTCTCTCTACCGCAACTTGGCCTGGTTCCTCAAGGGGATGACAGAGTTCACCAGGTATGATTCATGCTCTCATCTTTTCTTTCTTTTTTTCCCCACCAGATTATTTCATTGAGTCCCGGCCCTCTTAATCATGGCCTTTTTGTAATTTGCTTCTACATGGTTGCACAGCACAATATTAATGCTAGTTTGTATGTGTGAATATTGCTGCTGTGACAACTTAATTTCTGTCTGTCTGCCTGTCTATCCATCCACCTGTCAAGTATGCTTTGTGTCCATGATTTGACGAAAAAAATTGCAAAATCGTTCCATCCTCGATTTGAATATTATGACTATAGATGCATTTTGTGATAACGGGTGGTCACATGTAATTTGAAGTACAACATTTTGACTAGCTAAGCTGGGACACTTTATATTGACTTGTGTTGCATCTAAATTCAATCAAAAGATGAAATTTCATTCATTATTTCGCGTCCTGTAAATTAATCTTCCTCACATGAAAATGAAACATTCCATAAATTGCAGATCGAGTGACAGAATTTGACACTGGCTGTAAATAGATTTTTTTTTTTTAACCGTACACAATATATATCTTATAAGCCGGTCATCACAAAGTCAAACATTTCATTTACATAATATTAAGAAACACCTCTAAATCGTTCCGTGTCGCGATGCGTACGTCCATCTGATTAATTACAGCCTATCAGAGGCCAAGCTCATTAGTATACAGTGAGCCGAGTTTTCTGAAAAGGTGCTTTTGTGATTGTTTCCCTTCTCCCCTTTGTTCTGTGTTGTTGCTTCTCCAACAGAGCCACCCGCTCTGTCCCTGCACTAATAGCTCTCTGCATGACACCACTGAACAGAGCGCGTATTTAGCTTCGGTCTCACTCGGCCTTGTGCGACCTTCCTCAACAATAGCTTCCAAGACAATGGTTGCACACACACACACACACACACACACACACACACACACACACACACACACACACACACACACACACACACACACACACACACACACACACACACTTTCATTCACATACTCCGATCCTGTTGTCAGTCACTCTCCAACTCATCTTGTCACATCCGCTGCCAGGCACAATCTCTCACTCGTGTGTACAGTAAAATTCTGAGGACAAACCCAGTGCCAAGTCTGCCCACTGACCCCTTTGACCTGAACACACCCACTCTCTCTCTCACTGTCACAAGAGGTCAACTGAGTTTCAATGCAGCAGTGCAAGCTGATTTGAATGTAACTCTTACGCCAGTTGAGTTCTATAGTTCAGGATTTAGAGTCCTGATGTATTTATGGACTGGCCTTTCATGCTGTAATGTCCTTGTTTACTCTCCATAGGAATGCCTTCTTGTCAGCTTCTAAGCGCTTCGTGGAGAAGGACCTGGAGGTGTCTTTGGCAGGACGCTCCTTCATGATCACTGGAGCCAACAGTGGCATCGGGAAAGCCACGGCTATGGCTATCGCCAGGAGAGGTACTAGGCGCTACCAGCATGTGTTCGATTTTTTCCCGATTAAAAAAAAAAAAAAAAAAAAACAACCGATCAAATTTTCCCAATAAATGTAGGGTAACAATTTGCAGCGACTTTCATTGGGTAACTTTAAATATTATATTTTGGGTAAAGACTAGCTCAAAGAAATAACTAGGGAATAAAATATTGAGTAAAATATACCCAAAAAAATCATTACAGTATTAGGAATTAAGCTTTAGGTATTCTGTGAAGGTGAAAAACCATGCCGATTGTTTTTATCTCCCTGCACTCTAACCATTTGCAGCAGTTGTACACCATAACACCGGTTTCATTATTTATGTATGTATTTATTTATTTATGTTTTATTATTATTATTACTATTGTTATTGTTTATTTATTTATTTATTTATTTGTTTATTTCTAAATTTTGCTGCTGTAAATTGCGAATTTCTCCATTGTGAGACAAATAAAAGCTTTCTTATCTTATCTTACTACACACGAATCGTTCAATAACATTTCATCCTTAAATAGAATGAGAAATATTTGTTGATAAAGTCATCGTACAGACGTGTCATTTAACACACAGTGAATCCAAATTTTCACCTAGAAGAGCAATGCAAGTTGTCAAAGGAAATTATATTGGACATCACTATTTTAAACACAACCTAAGGTCACAGTTTATTAAAAAAATCAATAATAATCAATTAACGAATCAATTAACATAACCAATTATGTTCAAAAACTGGTAATGCAAAAGCACTTATGACATGTAGTAATGTCCTTAAATTCTGGGAACCGAAAATGATTATTCTTTTTTTAAACAATATATTTACAGTGACCACGTGGGGAATAGGGATCAATGGTGTTAAAACTGCCGACATATATAAACATTAAAAAATCCACAACACAACCTCTACAGGTGCACATTGAAAAAAAAACAATTTGCATGTGATGTAACTTTTAATGTTGTTTCTTAAGAGATGCTTTTGCGCAATCAAAACCTCTCGAACAATCATGTTACCCCACAGGTGGAACCATCCACATGGTGTGCAGGAACAAAGACAAGGCTGAGGAGGCGAGGGCTGAACTTGTCAAGGAGACAGGAAATAAAGTACAGTACATGAGCACTAGTGTATCTAAACTAATATTTTCCAAAAAAATAATAACACGGAAAAGTTTCACGTAGAATCTAAATATCCCCACAGGAGATCTATGTGCACATTCTGGATTTATCCGAGACCAAGAAGGTCTGGGAGTTTGCTGAGGCCTTCAAGAGAAAGTACAAGGCTCTAAATGTTCTGGTGAGAAAACATGATCATGATGATGACGAATATTTTCACTTCCTTTCTAAAGCGATCATAATTTCATCTTAATATCACATGAGCGAAGCGTGACTCGCGCTTGATTGTGACATATGTGTAGATTAATAACGCGGGCTCCATCATGAGTCAGCGGGACGTGAACGCGGAAGGTCTGGAGAAGGGCTTTGCCACCAACGTCCTCGGTGAGTCGCATTGTAAATTTGGAAGGAAGCCCTGCAGTGGAACGCTTCATCTTTGGATCTCTTGCAGGCGTTTACATTCTCACCAAGAGTCTCATTCCTTTGCTGGAGAAGAGTGCGGATCCCAGAGTGGTGAGTGGTGAGGCTTTAATCTGCCCAGTTGGTTTACAGAGAACAGGTGAGAGTGCCAATTTAAAAAGGAAAACTTCTGTTAACTGAAGGGGAATAAATAGAGAACATAGATCTGGCATTTTTATTTACTCTGAAGTGTAAATGGTCCTATAAAGGGATGGAAAAATATGAATTAAAAAAAAATACAATAAGTTACATCGATGTGTCGATGCTAAAACAAGAGCCTGGAAAGGTCAGCCTGCGTCTGTCAATTAATTTCAGGTCTTGGGTGTGTCTGCACCGTTCTCAAAACCTTTTCATCACTTCATTTTTTGGGGATGTACAGTATCCTAATTCAGCTTTAGCTTTAATGCTGTGGTATTGAGGCCAAAACGTTCAACTTTGGTCTCGTCCAACTTTAACACATTGCCAACAACCTCTTTGAAGATCTCTGATCAGGTCATCTATCAAGTCCACCTTCATTACGGCTTCATTCCTCCTTGTGCAGATCACTGTTTCATCAGGTGGGATGCTGGTGCAGAAGCTCAGGATAGGGAACCTGCAGTCCGAGAGAGGGCGCTACGATGGCACCATGGTCTATGCCCAACACAAGGTATGATCAGTGTCGGTACACCTGCCAATTTAAACTCGGTAAGTCAAACATTTTGGTTACCTCAATAAGTCTTGTGAGAGAGACCAAAAAAAACCCCAAAACTAGAAACAGCAATCCCGATAATGCAGAACAGTTCTAAAAATATAAAAATGACAACCGCAGTGGCGAACGCGTGGTACTTCATGAAGACAGGTGCATACACTGCGTGCTCGTGTGTCTTGCAGAGGCAGCAGGTGGTGATGACGGAGCAGCTTGCAAAGATCCACCCGAGCATCCACTTCTCTGTCATGCATCCCGGCTGGGTGAACACTCCTGGTACGCGTTAACGGCTCAATGTTACAATGGAAAAAGTGCACACCTGTTCAAATGCTGTTATTTATTTATTTAGTTGGTTCTTTATTCAGTTAATTCTTTATTGGCGGCCCGGTGGTGAAGTGGTTATCGCCTCGACCTCACAGTGCAGAGGTGCGGGGTTCGATTCCGGCATTGGCCTCCCTGTATGGAGTTTGCATGTTCTTCCCGTGCCAGCATGGGTTTTTTCCGGGTACTCCGGTTTCCTCCCACACTCCAAAAACATGCATGACGGGCTGATTAAACACTCAAAATTGTGCCTAGGTGTGAGTGTGAGCGCAGACTGCCTATTGCCCGGAGACAGCTGGGATAGGCTCCAGCCACACCCCGCGTGACCCTTGTAAGGATAAATCGGGTCCGAAGATGGATGGATATTTATTCATTTGTACTGTCTACATGAAAATGACACCAAGTTAAACCATTACCTTAAAAAAAAAAAACTCCCAACATTAACCATTTCAGGGACAGCGGTTACTACAGTGGACAGCTTATCATGTTGTCAGGTTACAGGGTGCATGAAAGGTTTAATGTGACCTACCACATGTATGACTCAGTTAAAAAATATGAAAGAGTGTTAGTCAAAATCAATCAGAGGTAATGTGGTTGCACAAGTGCGCAATCCGTCTTGTAAATGAGACCTGGCTGTCAGAATGTATCGATCACATTGAATTCTGATGTTGGGATGGAGTCAGCACATACCAGTTGCTGACAAAAACTTGACCTTCTTTCCCCCTATGTACTGGATGTGGATCAGCGGTGGCAAACGCTATGCCTGACTTCCATCGCTCTATGAAGGACAGCCTGCGGACCCCAGAGCAGGGCGCGGACACTGTGGTGTGGCTGGCTGTGTCTGAGGCTGCCGCTGCCAAACCCAGTGGACGCTTCTATCAGGGTAAATGGCAAAACTCTTTTCTACATACTTATATGAGATTTTTGTTTTGTTTCGAGTTTCGTCAGCCATGTGTCCCTCGACTGAGTTTTTCGAGTTACCAGCTGTCACTTGGTTGCTTGTTACTTTGGACTGCTAGCCAAAATTTGACTTCCGTGCACGTTTCTGCTAGGCCAGGGAGCAATAATCACTACAAAAAAGAAAAATTTGATGCACTAATACTAAAGGAGAACACTTGCAAGCAGTTAGTCAGCCAAAATTCATGTCCAGACACTCATCCAAAGACTAACTGGGTATGTTTTTGAGTAGGCCACACCCCTTAAAGGCACATATGTGACTCAGTTTGTCTCGAAGTACAATAACTACACCATATAAAAACATTTTTGTTGTTGTTGTTGTTTGTTTTTGTCCGTGTGCTTGAGTCAGAGCGCTCATAGAGGCACTGTACTCTGGCAGTGTCTGGCACCAACCAAAAGCTCCTCATGCCAGCTGCAGTGGACACAGGCCAGACATACACGCGCGCAAACACACGCACGCACGCACACACCACACACGCATACTCACAGAGTGATGTATTAGTGATGTGGCATTCGTATTGGAGCTTCTTATATTTTGATATATAAATATACATACTGTATGTATACTGTATAGACAAAACTACAGTATACAGTTACCTCTAAAAGTATTGGACAGTAAGGTCAATTCCTTTGTTTTTGCAGTAGAAGTTACTGAAGACATTTTAGTTGAAGATCAATAGATGAGCATGAATGTTCAGAATTCCAGCTTTTACTCCATGGTATTTACATCTCGATGTGTGTAAAACAACTCAAGCCAACCACTTTTCAAGTGAGCAAAAGTATTGACATTTAAGAACATTATGAAATGAATTTCAAGCGAGGAACATTAATATTTGACTTTGACTCAAGGAGATTCTTGCTTTTGACATTTGAAATGTTTTCCAGACGTTTACCGATTCTTGTTTGCTCAGGAGGTAAAATGCAGGCTCTATTGCAGTGGTCTCAAACTCCTTGAGGGCCACTTGACTGCCTGTTTTAGACGTTTCCCTCCTCCAACACACCCGATTCAAATGATCAGCTCATCAGCAAGCACTGCAAGAGCCCGATCACGATCTTGATCTTTTGAGTTGGGTGTGTTGGAGGAGGCAAATATAAATATATATATATATATATTTTGATATTCCCATAAAATCTTTTGTGTGTTCCGACAGACCGTAGGATGGTGGGCACCCACCTGCCACTGGCTTGGACCCACAGTTCTCCCCTGGAGGAGCAGAAACTCATATCCGCACTGGATGACTTGGCCAAGATGTTCCAACCACATTAAGGCCTATGGAGGGCATCAGCGCTCACTCTCGAGTAACACTAGTTATACTCATCATAATATTATTTGAAGATGTCTTTTAAGATAGCCTTAGTCAGCCACATTAACCCTGAATTGCTTTTTAATGATGCAAGAAGTAACGTGCTTTTACTTCTGTGTTGTCGAGTCCACACTGTTCCTAAATGATAAATGAATGCTTGATGTTTTCAATAACTTTCCATTCCTAGAGAGAGCATCCTCACTCTTTTTGCTGTGACTTTTCGAAAGTTGTCAATCAGATGGGAATCTGATCAGACCAAAGTCTCAGCCACTATTTATTCACGCAGACCCAGCTCTGGTTTCAACCTCATTCTTGCGTCTGTGGTTATGTGTAACTAACAAACGTGCATCTTGTATGTCGTCTTGCTGTGTAGCAGCTTGAATTTAAGCTGGAGTCAAGTGCTCACCCTCTGGCCCTTAATTGCGACACAAAGAAGCGCTTTGCATGCGTTTCGTCAGCATATGTATTCATGAATAGTATCTAGCCAGCATCAAGCCTATTTACTGACGCGACTCATATTTGTAAATGCCTTCTCAAATAAAATGATAAAAATGGGGGGCGGGAAAAGGCTGATTTCTTAAAATTACTCACCTAAAATACAAGTCAAACAATAAAGCACACTGTAATTATTTCTCCAAGTGGAATGCAAACATAAAAAATGAAATCACATGAAAGCCATTGACTGGGTTTGGAGGGTAATCATCTTAAGTGACTCATCTGGCAAATCCAGTTACATCTTCTCTGGTGTTTGACGACTTAAACAAGAAATGAAGTGTTCCATTAGGTGTCATGAGCGGAAATAACTAGTGTGGATGCGAATTGCCGCCACTGATGAGCAGAGATGCTATGAATGCATTATTAACACATGAGCACAAGTTATGACTCTTCCTCAGCTTAGCCTGTTACCCCGTAGATGTTGCGTATTTTTAAACAAAGCACGACAGGTGGCAGGTTTGTTCATTTGACTGATCCTTAAAAGCTTGCAGATATATAATAGTAGCATCATTTCCTTGCAGTAAAAACAGGACAAGAGTAATTGCTGCCATGTGGAAATGATGGCAAACCTATTTTATTGCTATTTAAACATGTCATTTTATTATTATTTTTTAATACTGTATTAAATGTGCTATAAAAGCATCAAGTTTTTCCTCCACCTCCTCCTTCGCCATAATGAGACCTGAATAGGTTGGTAGAAAAGTTCGCCTTTCATTGGACAAGGAAAACTCATTTGCCAACTCACACGACTACTTTTTCATTGACTGTGTTCAAATAGTTGCCTCTTTGGAGTGCCTGACAACCCATCAAATGCGAAATTAATTTTCATTGCCTACTTTCCAAAATTGTGGCAAAAGCAAGCGGCGACAGCATAATTTTTGAGAATCATTTTACAATTCTGTCACTTTCAAATTAACCAATACACACACACACATATATATATATATATGCGGCTGGTGGTTGAGTGGTTAGCACGTCGATCTCACAGTGCAGGGGCAACCGGTTCAGGGTTTCCCCCGCCTACAGCCCGGAGACAGCTGGGATGGGCTCCAGCACGCCCCGCAACCCTTGTGAGGATAAGCGGATCAGAAAATGGCTGGATGGATGGATGGTATTATGGTATATGGATGGGATAGGCTCCAGCACCCTTGTGAGGATAAAGCGGATCAGAAAATGGATGGATGGATGGAGATATATGCACGCGCACACACGCACACAATACATACATAACCTGATCCACATATCCTTGTGGGCGTGCTTGAGCTCGTAGGCGAGGTTGCCGGCTGATCACATCCTTTCAGATTCAATTTAGCATGCTCAATTAACTGACCACACATGTTTTGGGTATATGAGAGGCAACCGGAGTACCTGGAGAAAACCCACGCAGGCACAGGGAGAACATGCAAACTACACAGAGGCACCCTGGACACCTGCACTGGACCATGCCGCCCTATGCGTTCACTAGCATAGTCAGAACTGCAGATGATGTCAGCCATATATTTGCTTAAAATGCACATGTACTGTATTCCAAGGACACCAGTTTGTAATTATATAGCCAGGGGAAAAAAAACATTTACACAGATAATAAATACTTTACTGCATATATAAATATACACTACATCAAAAAGTGGAATGTGATCAGGAATATATGGTGTTTACTACTTTAGAACCAGAGAAGGCAGGCATCCAACATAAGCACAAATCAGCCACCACTTATAGGAGCGCCACAAATCAAAAGTATTCTTTCACCGAGTGGAGGGATGAGTTCCCCGCAAAGTGGAATCCTTGATAACACACATGTGTGGGGGAAGGAGGGATGAACAAACCAAAATAGGAGACATCCAGAAATTCATTGAGAGAGTGCATGGAGACAATCACAAGTGTGTCCTTCTGTCTTTAAGGCATTTTGACATACCTGATACAGCGGGAACAAAGCTTATGTGTAGTATTTAGTGTTTAGCGAAATTCAAGCAGCTGCCCATTGTGCCTTTGAGGTAAAAACCCAATTGAGATTCAATACATTTATTTTACTCGTAACTCTCGAAAGGCATCGGAGTTCTCTCCATCATTGTCACACATCTACCTGCAAGCGGTGGAATTTCTCTACTCAACACTTCATTCGACAGTCAATTTCTCTACCGTAGCAAAGGCATTTTTGATGCTGCTACTAAACAGTGTTGCATTTTGCAATGACCTGTTGCTGTAGCAACGTAGTAGGTTTTCTTGCCTCACTTAAGGATCAACCCTAGGGAGGGTGGGTCAGCGTCAGAGCAGCTGCACCACGGCGTACACAGCGCCATTTGGAAATGTACTTCAGATATGACCGATGGCTGATTCACACACTTGAATGGTTGTGTTGACTAAATGGTTTGGAGTAACACCGAATATGAAGAGCCCCGCCCAGTGATAACCCATTGATGTAAAACCTCCTGAGAGTGATTTAAGGCCTTCTGGTGAAAAAGACACAGAAAGAAAAAAAAAAAGGTTACAGTGGGAACTGATAACTGGGATTAGAAAGTCATTCCAAACACCTATTTTCACTTTAAACATAAAGCAGGGTGTGTACAGGTGCTGTGTTGATACATGTTACCGAGTAAGACGGTTAGTGGACTGCAAAAATATGAGACGGAAGCATGTGTATGTTTTTACAGGTGTGGCAGGTCAGGAATTGATGAAGATTACAGTACAAGGATAAACAAATGAAATCATAATCAACTGACCATTGTCAACATTTTGTCAAAAGCAACAGAAATATTAAACGTAAACACTAACATTGACACTCTTCCCATAAGGGGGCATGCACACATTCACATGCACACACCATTGTGCTTTGTGCTCTGTGCGGGGTCAGGTGCACACACACTCATATACACTTTCACTATGAACTGAAGTAGTGAAATAGATCTCGGATCAAGGAGAACCAAAAAAAAAAAAAAATGCACATCAGACCTATGCTACTGGCATTCACTCACTCACACACGCACGCACATGTGCACATCCCCCAGAAGCTGCAGAGTCCAGGCGTGATGGCGATGATGCACTGTACAGAGGGGTTTCCATGACACCAGAGGAGTGACTTGACCAATCAGCGCACAGAGAAGCCTGTTGCTAAGCTACAGCCAACCACCTGCGTCATATCCCAGATCTGTTGAGACAGACACCTGAGTCAAAAACACTAAGATGACTCTTTAACTGTGACATAATTGCTGCACTTAACTGTCATCATCGAAGCAAATAGTTTAAAGCAGTGGTTCTTAACCTTGTTAGAGGTACCGAACCCAGCCAGTTCATATGCACATTCGCCGAACCCTTCATTAGTGAAAAACAAAAATATGACCTTTTCCAAATTCAAGACATTAAAAAAACGCATTTATTAAAAACCTAAAAAAAAATTTAATCAAATTTCAAGCCATAAGTATACATTTTTTTCAATTTTATTTTACGACATACTGTCACAACAGTCACGCGTTGACTACAGAGCGAACTAAATTTCCCGCAGAACAGATTGGACAAGCAATGTAATGTGATCATCTGCAGCCAGTGATGGCCAAGCGGGCGTTTCATAAACTAATTGACATGTTGAGTCGGGTTGTGTCTTAAGAACCACTGCTTTAGACACAACATGTAGCATGTCCAACACACACACACACACACACACACACACACACACACACACACACACACACACACACACACACACACACACACACACACACACACACACACAGCAGCAAAATCTATTCGTTTTGTCAGAGGGTGCCCATGTTGTACCTCTCTGTCATCAAACGACCTCGAAGTTACTCAGGGATCAGGTGAACCAATCACGGCTCAGCTGTTTTCTGAAGCCGAGTCATGATTGGTCGCTACCTGAGCCCTGTTCAGTTGACAGAAAGTGGCAAAATTGACGCATGCCTGACACGGACAAAAACGGGTGTGTTCTACTGCCTAACTCCTATTCCACATACACCAAATTGATCAGAATGCTGTGTTTGGACTAGTGGGGCAGCATCTAATCTATCCTTGTCAATAATGTTTTCGAGCTGAATTCCCCTTCACTTGGTCACTGGATTTGTGCCCATCTCTAGTTACTAGGTTGAAAGGTTTGACATTCTAATAGCCTCGTTTAGTTTTATATCCTTGGGGAAAAAAAATTTCGCTGGCCCACAAAGGTGTGCGTACGGACCCCTGCTTGAGATGACCTGATCCCTCAATGGATATGCATTCGATATAGTGTAATATGTCTTTCAACGATGCCAGAGTTGATTTACTGAACCTCGAACTGTTTTCACTGAATGCAATCTATTTGTGACTAATAATCTGGAGTCCAGAAAATACAGCACTGTTCCGGATATAATTTGCTCCCGAAGCACGTTTGTTTAAATGACATCTGATCAAAGGCAGTATATAAACCGTGCGGCTTTAAAAGAACCGTTTTCAACCTTGACAATGCGATCACTTCCACAGGTGACCATCAGGCCTCTGGATGGGTCCATGTCCATGTGGGCAATGTTGTGTTTCCCCTCATGGAATGTGGCCAACGGTGTTCGACTGTAAAGCACACAAACACAACGCTCAGTTCATCAGCTTTGTCCCCAGTCCTCATAAACAACAAAAACTACAATATTAGGCGGAAAATACACAACACTGGACTCACTCTTCTTCTTTGATAGAGTCAAAACAGGTGTCACACACTCGCACTGGAAACTCAAAGCCCATCACTGGGAACGTGGAGCGTTTGGAACTACATCTACCACACACAGCTTTGCCACATTTCCTGCAATGGTGCTGAAAACACAGAAAACACACGTTCACATTCATACTAATGACAGCGAAACAATGCCAACAAAAAATACAGTATATGCGTCAAAGGCACCTTGCTGCCGGCACAACAATAATACCTGTCTGAGCCCCAGGGTTTTAGTGTCCCACATCTGCTTGACATTCCAAAAGAAAGGCTGCTCACACTTCTGGCAGGAGTCACTTTCCAACCACTGAGGTGCCTGAAGATAGAGAAGCCGTTTTTTTTTTTTTGAACAGATCAAAATAAGGTGTAAGAGAAAATGTTTCAGCTTTTATGTGCAAAATCTGATCTGATATGATGAGGTTCCCCTGGAAACCATCAGATGACTCTTCAATAAGGAGGCCCAAATGGATGTCATCCAAACAAAATTGAGCCACATCATTTTTTTCACTTTGATTCTGAGTAGGATTCTAAATCCTTATTGGGAAACGATTTGGCTGCATGTGAATCTGCTTTTTTTCCCATTCTCAACAAATGACACAAACTGCGAAATCAATTGGGATTTTAAATTACATTACATTTAGCCCTGAGATTGACTGGCAACCAGTCCGGGATATACACCGCCCAAGGCTCGAAATAATCAGGTTCGCAACACACTTTGCTAGTGTTTAAAAAAAAAAAAAATATATATATATATATATATATATATATATATATATATATATATATATATATATATATATATATATATATATATCACATTGTGTGCCTCAATTGGAAATCAAAATGGCGAGCACAGCACCCAACCATCCGTTATGATGTAAACTAGGGGAGGCTTCAACTACAGTTTAACATCCAGCAATCAGGTGCACCTCCACAATGAATACACTTCAGTCACACCTCATTAGTCATTCTCCACAGCTATTTTTTTTTTTTTGTCACAGATGTAATATTGATTCAAACCTCTTCTCTGGTTGTGTCCATGTTCCACACTGCTATGCCTCCATCAGCTGCGCACGACACCAACTGCCTGGTCATCTGGAGGTAGCGCAGTGCCTGGACACGCTCACTGGGAGAGATGACGGATATCCAGAGAGCAGTGTTGCGTCACACTTTTTTGTCACAACGTGACATTTCTCCATCGTAAGTTTGACATCAGTGAATTGGCACAGAGCACTTGTGTCAACTTTGCTGTGCTCATCATGGCTCAGAATTTCATACAAAACATGATGTTATAAGTCAGATGACTTGTGCTGGCTTTGGCATACATTGGCTTGGCTTTGTTATTAGCCGCTGGCATTTCTTTTTGCCGAACAAATGCATGTTTCCCCAAAGTCATGATCTCTGAGGATATACTGTCAAGTTTTGTGATGTGTTCACAGTAACTACGTGTTACTGTCACATTAAGACGGATGCCGGATATCGTTGAGACCTGCCTGTGAAATGTAGGCAGACTCATTGAAGACATTTCAAGCGCTTTGGTTAACCATTCAAAACATTTTAAGAACACAACCGCAAGGCTTTTAGACTTACTGGTGTCCCTGCAACAGTAAGGTTCGTCCTTTGCGCCCTCCTATGTCCCACATGATAACACTGTGATCAGAGGCACCCGAGAACAGCAGTCTCTGGACAGGGTCCCACCACAAGGCTGCTACGCTACCTGAAATGATCAACAGGGCTGACGTCACTTTGTACATAAGGCTCTATAAAACAAGAGTTGTCTTCCAGGAACCACTTAGTGTACTTCTTAATAGCCTTTATGCCAGTGATTCCCAACAAGAGCACCCAACAGTTCCATGAGAGATCATCAGGGGTGCCATTGGATATTATCCGATTTCATTTGACCCAAAATGATTATTATGAATATATATCTTCATTCATCTATGTCAGAACATCTTAAGAATTACCGTCGATGCAATTTGTGAGCACAGAGAAATTATACATTGACGTCAAACAACGTCAAACAAGTGGTTCGGTAAAGGTTGGGCAATAGTGCTCTTTGAGAACACGCACTTACACAGGTCTGATCACTCTTCTGCATTTGTCTTCCAAAGGGGGGAAAAAAACCCCCAAACAAACAAAATAATCTGCACTTAGGCTCAACACTGCCATCTGCTGGCATAAAATGTAACTACCGCTATTGTCGCAATAAAAACCTACAATTTTTAATGTACTATACATAAGCTATTTCTTCTTTTTCTTATCAACAGAACTAGTGTTAAACGTTTGAAAAATATTACAAAAAATAAAATATTGGGGGGCTGCCAGGGTATTTCTAGATTCTCACGTGAGAATAAAGGTATGTCATGAGAGTAAGTGAAGGAAGGACATCATTATGATTGAAACTTTTGTTTTATTTTTTAATATATTTTCAGCAAAAATATATGTTTTCATTTCCACAAGTGTGGTCCTAAGAGCAAAAGGAGTCCAGGTGACTATTTTTTTTTTCTCCAGATTGTAAATTGCGAAAGGCTGCGGTGTTTAAGCACAGCAGTCAATTAAACTTAATGGTGATCGCAAATACAACTAAACCTTTTCTACTGTAGTTTTAGGACTGGATGAATCATTCAACTCCTTATTTACTAATATGGAACTTGAGGTTGTACCCAGCGCGAACGGAGGAGCCCCACAAGCTGGACTTTAGGAGATATCAAAGAAAAGAAGGAATGCATTTGTAATGTGAGTCTTTTTAACTCCAATCGCTAAATAGGTGGCAATATCAATGTTTCTTAAGTAAGCTGCTAGTTCCTGTAGTTAAATATTTAAACTGTAAGCAACACAAGATGTGGTAAAAAATAATCATGTTGAGTTATGGAGATTCTCCTCTGGTTCAATATTCAATCGTTCTCTGCACTGTGCAAACTTCGGAAAAAAATGGCCAAATAAAAGCAAAGGGAGGAGTCGAGTCAGGTTATCAAGTCCACTAGCTTTTACCCAATTCCAAGTGCACACATATTTAAGGGCAGTGCTTTTTTTTAAATGAAATACCTTCATGGCCCTTCAGTGTGGTGATAATGGAGTATGTCTGCCTCTCCAGCTTCAGCAGTGTAATCTGCCCCGAGTAATCGCCAACGAAGGCGTGCTGAGTCTCATGATCATATCTGAGCAGGGAGTTAAGGTTTCAAACCACTCAAGTGAAATGGCTATGTCAAAACAAACAAACAAACAAACAAAAAAAGCGATAAATAAGGAATACTGTAGGCAGGAGGCCCATGAAGTGAAATGGTGTCTCCCCAGCATGCTTCCACTCTGGGTGCACATCCAGCTAACGCTCTTGTCATGGCCGGTGCTCACAACCCACTCGCTCTCCAGGGTAAACACCATATCTGAAACCCGGTTCTGGTGAGCTGCAAAACACACATACATATGTACACATCATGTCAAATGAAGTCTTGCGGGAGCAAACATTGGAAGCCACATGGTTGTTTGCCTATTTTTGCCCTGTGATTGGCTGGCGACCAGTTCAGGAAACACTAATACTGTAATGGCGGATGGACTGATAGTCCCAATATTGAAATCAATGTTGGTCTTGATTTTGATTGATACGAGGTCAAATGTACATTTTTCTTTAATCTCAAGAGGTTGTTTTTTATAAGAAAGAAAAGTGCGCGAAAGAGAGTTTTTTTGTTTTTATATTTGTTAGCGCCCTGAGTGTTGCCTCATAACCACAAAGCGACCCTACAATCACACTGGGTTCGCAGAACTGGAAAGCTGAAGCCCAGACTTCCTACTACCCAGCCTCTTTGTGCAGCCCTTCCAGACTCATCCCAAGGCCATTTGTTTCCGATCCAAATTTTTAGGTGCAGCTGAGGCTTTGAGGTGGTCCGGTTTGATGGCCTCACTATTACATTCCGGCTGTGGTTTCCTTGAGCAGGATACCAATACCCTGAAGTGCTCATCCGGGCGCATCCGGGTAAGCAGAGTCCTGCTCCAGAAGGTGCCACGAACAGTGTGTGTGGTCACTGTGATGGGTCCAATGCAAAGGTCAAATTTCATGTACACGTGAGTACATGACGAAAAGAAAGAAAGAAAAAAGATGATTGTTCACACACAGACACAAAGTGCTCCGTACGTCTCTCCCGTGACTACAGTGTCTGTCTCCTGGTAGATCAATTTTGGCCAGTGAGGAATTGGATCATTCTTTTCTACAGGCTCTGTTACAGCTCACCAATGCACCTTCCCCTCAAGAGGGACCTCTTGTCCCAGCTGAGGGGACGGCTAATAAGATAAGATAACCTTTATTTGTCCCACACTGGGGAAATTTGCAATGCACCCCTAGCCTGATCGCTGGGCCTGGGCACGACTACTACTACTAGTACTACATTCTTGGGAGTACGGCAAGGATATAGCGAATATGATTGCCAATGCTTATGGGCATTCCACACGCCGCTTTTGCACTACTAAGACAGAAGTAGTTTGATGCTCAATCACTTGACCTTCACCCACCAAGACTGATCATAGTTATTGGTAAAGTGGGAAAAGCATAACCACAGCTACTCAAGAGACACATTTTTGAAGTGATTGGACAATATAACTCGACTATTATTCGTGTTTTGTTTTTTGAAATCAAAGCGAAACTCAACATTTTCCCAAACCACCGCTACCCTGCCGCTGAAAGGCATGAGGCTTTGCTGGTGGGTTGTGGTATGAATGGAAAGTGAAAGTTGAATCAGACCAAAAAAGATCAAAGCCATCATGTAACATTTTTATCACATGCATTTCCTCATCGTTAAAAATATAAAAGCAAGACTTCACTTTATGATTTATTAGAATTGATTAATAGTGTAAAACAATCATATGAAGAAGCAGATACAGTCAAATTTAGACTGGACAAGATCGTAACATAGCATTTTATTCTATTATATATCTTGAGATGAAACCTGGTAAAGCAGGCTCAGGGTTGATTTTTTTTTTCTCTGCAAAGACGCCCCCGACCCCCCCAAAATATTTTCTTGCAGGCACCGAGTGAAACCCCCCCCACTTCTGAGACATTTTCAAAAACTATAGCGCATTTATTCTAAAGTATTTATTGCGAAAACTATTTAAGCAATGATTTTTGTTTTTGTTAAGTGTGTGGGCAACGGACCGTGCTTTTCTAGAGCCACCGCGAATAACCCATTCAACGTTAACAGATGAAAAACAAATGACGTGAACCGAGGGAAGAGCTTCTTTTGATGACTTTTTCCATCTGTGCAAATCGAGAGCAGATTCCAGTGGTGACATGTGCTACACGACAGACTGGCTATTTGCTGCAACAGCTTCCTTTTCCACTGAGTAGGCTGAATGATGATTGTGTCAGGAAAAAAAAAAAAAGATCTTCATTGCCATTTAAGAAAGTCATGTGGCATTATGTTGAAGAACAACAACTACTCTGTACTTGATGGGGAAAAAAAGGGTTGTTTGAGTCAAGGGTGGGGGCACGTATGAATGAACAGAACGGTCGGTACTGCCTCGTCTGCTTCAATTTGAGCCAAGAAACCCCCTTGGGATGGGATCGGAAATACAATAGTGCTGTTTTGAGGTTTTCGTGGAAATTTTCCTTGGGAGGGCTTTTTTCATTATTGCGCAGGTCAAACTCTAATGCTGGAGTGCATTGTGGGTAAAACAGCGCGAACAAAACTGTAATTAGCAACGTCAATTTACTCGACTCATGAACGAGAAGACAGAATTTCAGAAACATTGTCTGAAGGAAGGCAAACCCAGTGAGAAACGGTGATGCAAGAACATGCGATTGGTCATCGGACCGTAAAAGTTAGCTTTACTTTTGGCTACGCAAGGAAATTAGATCCAGCTCTCACGAGCCTTACTTCAATGAAACAGGCTGGCACGCTTTGTTAACCCTTTCAGGGACAGCGTTTACCACAGTGGACAGCTTATCATGTTATCGGGTTACGGGGAGCATGAAAGGGTTAAGGACTCAATGAACGCATGTTCTTTTTACCATTAAGAAAGCAAACATTCATTCATTCATCTTCCGAACCACTAGGGTCGCGAGGGGTGCTGGAGCCTATCCCAGCCGTCTCCGGGCAGTAGGCGGGGGACACCCTGAATCGGTTGCCAGCCAATCGCAGGGCACACAGAAACGAACAGCCATCCATGACCACATTCATACCTAGGGACAATTTTAGAGTGCTCAATCAGCCTGCCATGCATGTCTTTGGAATGTGGGAGGAAACCGGAGCACCCGGAGAAAACCCACGCAAGCCCAGGGAGAACATGCAAACTCCACACAGGGAGGCCGGAGCTGGAATCGAACCCGGTACCTCTGCACTGTGAAGTCGACGTGCCAACCACTGGACTACCGGGCCGCCAGAAAGCAAACAGTTTAGACAAATCAATTAAATTGGAATGTATAACCAAAATTTCATTATATATCAAACGAGATTCAAGAACTATGAACAACAGCAGACCTACCTCTACTCAGAATAAAATGTGCGCACGCACGCACACACACGCACGCACGCACGCACAAATGTCTTTGGCCAGCAATTGCAACCGGTCTCACCACCCGACTCTGATCACGCTGGAGTGTGTCATTATCGAAGCATCTCACCTGGATATGTTTTCACATGGTTCATCTTGTTGAAATCTTCAGAGATGAGAAACTCCTTCGGGGCAAGCAAACAAACGAAAAAAAAAAAATACAAGTTTCAAATCAAATAACGAACCCAACCTCAAAGGCGTTGGCAGGAGACCCATTTACATTAGCATCCTTTTATGACGAAAACAAGCTGAGAACAGCCAAAAGACTAAGACTGACGCTGAAGTGAGAACAAGGTCATTTGTTTTTCAGAATGTTCCACTCACCACAACCGCACCATTGTCCTGGCCGATGAAGATACGTCGACTGTCATGGTGATATGACATACATGAGCAGGGAGCTGAAACAGGGAAAGCCATGGAAATGATCACCATTAGCACCAGTCGTTTTGTACTCAGGTGTATCGATTGTAAAATGGATGGAAATTTCCTAAATCGCGCCGCATTTGTCGTTGATGTGATCCAGTCTTACTTACAGGAGACTGTGTGGTAGATGCTTGGCCAGTACTGACCACTATCTCTCTTTAGCCACACCCGGATGGTTCTGGAAATGAAATGCAGAATGCAATTATCAGAAAACTGAACCATAATGGCGCCCTCGGTTTTTGATCTCTGCTTTAAAAGCTGAACGTGGGGAAAAGGAAGCTCGCTTATTTGTTCTAAATCGCGTCAGGAAAAACATTTAGTTTGGAATCAGGGAAAGTAAATGCGTCATTAAAAGCTGCCCGTATTTTCAACCCAGTACTTTACTGTGTAAAACCGGGCCAGTTCTTTCCACCAAAGTAGTTGTGCTATGATACAGGATGCCAAAACGCATTTACGCACTACTGTATATTAACAAGGAATTCAGACAAAAAGTGGTTAAACACTAGTGCACATGCGTCAAAGTCAAGAGCTGAGGGCCAGATCCGGCCCACCACATCATTTTAGATATCGTTGAAGCAAATTATACATTTATATGATTTTATTATTGAAACATGAACTATACTTTGAGGAAAAAACAAACTCACGACTACAGTGTGGCCCGTGACAAAAAATGAGTTTGACGTCCCTACAATAGTGAAACAATAGCCACTAATATTTGGTTTAACGTTTCGCCTCAAACAAACTTGATGTAGTCATCAGCAAGCCTCTGAGATACTTGAAACTGGATATTTGACCACTCTTCTTTGCAGAAGTGGTAGGGCAGACCTGACTTTGATGCAGGCGCCACAAATCTTCCATAAGGTTGAGGTTGACATTTGCAAAAAAAATAATCTGTTCCAAGCCCACCCAAAATTCAGATATAAATGTTTTCAAAAGCATCAAAATAGGCAACAAACACATGTTACAATTAGATTATTGCGCAATAAATGAGAGTTGTGCATAATGTACAAAACAAAGAATAAAAATGATGGTCATTTAACTTTTAACTGCGTCCTCATCACAATGTCACATCACCGGTGAGGTATTTTAAGAACAGGCCTGCGCACTGCACTATACATGTGGCCTTGGGGGCTAACTGGTGCCAGTAGGCATCACGTTGGTGACCCTTGCCGGAGGGCATGCTATTACCACCACCATGCTTGACAACCAGTCCAATAATTTTAGTTTTAAAAGCCACACTTCCACTATGCCCAAAAATGCACTGATTGTCTTGTCTGACCATAAAATTTTAGTCCAGAAGGCATTTGGCTCGTCCGTGTTAGCAGCTGCAAATTTCAGTCAAGCTTGAAACTGTCAATTTAGAGGCAGGGCTTTTTTTCTTGGTTGGCACTCTGTTAAGCCATGGCGAAATCAAGGTTTCTTCACTGTGTTGCTTTTGTTCCAGATGTTTCCAGTTAATGGCAGGCTAAGTGTTGCCGCTTTGTGGGCTGTTCCTAAACATCATACCAATTTGCTTTCATCTTAAGGTGACGTTCCAGATATGGGCAAAGGGGTGATACATCTAAATAACTTGTCGTGTCCTTGTAAAGAATAGTTTGAACTGATCTTGGAATCTGCAGTCATTTAGAAATGGCTCTAAAACATAGCCCCAACTCATGGAACTCAACAGTTCTCCTTTCTTGTAATTTCCAAATTTTTTCCGAGTATTGGTCTATCCATTGAGCCTGTGAGAAAAATCCTTTATATGCCATGTGATCTACCAATACTGCAATACTTCATTGTCACAACTATGAAACAATACATCATTTTCAGTACCGGCACTTATGCACAGTTTGGCAGATAGCGAACAACAACAACAACTGCAGTAGGCTCTAGCGTACTTTAGACTGCAGCAACAAACAACAATAGTGCAATTTGCACGGAGGGGCGAGCACCTGAAGCAGCTGTGGAAGACAAAAGCCGATTCCACAATCCATTGTGTTACAGTCGATTACAAGAATATGACTTTGGAGGAATAAAGCCTTTTGCTTTGGTTTTGATGAAGACATAGCCCTAAGATACGAGACTTTTTAACCTAAGAATTTATGGTGGTACTTAGAGAGCTAAGAATCTTTTTTAGGTGGTACTCTGGTGTAAAAAAGTTGTTTTGATATTTTCAGAGGTTGAAGCGGACAGGAGTAGAGATGTGCATGAGAATTTTGAGAAAGACTGGTCACAGTTGTCTGACATGAACCAACCATAAGTGTTTTACATAAAAAGTCATTTTAGAAAATCCAAAACAAAATATTTTTATGTCAAAAGTAAAATAATTCAATAAATACATTTAACAAAGCACAAAAACATATTTTCTATTTTGCTAATATGACAAAGTAATCGTTTTCCTGAAGTGTGATCCTGACGAGTGTCAAACTCGGAAGTGTGACGCCACTTTAAGACAACAATAGCAGGCCTCACTAATGGAAATGTACAAAGCCAGTCAGAAATTGATTCGGAGAGTGACGTTTTACAGTTATCTGAGGGGATACAGGTGTTTGAAGGGTTGGAGGAAGAAGAGGCTGTGGAGGAAGAAGAGGCTGTTGGCAGGATGTATGTTGGGCATACATGTACCAGCCAGATGCTGAGGATGCGGAAAATGGTGTGCCTGAATGTTGGCCAATGGGAAAGGGACAATATGCCAATTGGTTGCGTGTCGCCATGAATCACTACTACCCGCTCATTTCAGTGGGAAAGGGGTATTAGAGAGGATTCCATGTACTCATATACCCCTGATGGGAAATTAATTGGCACGAAACTATATCGTGACAATTTTAGGGTCCATTTAGGTGCCCTATTCTTTTCTTTTGGCCTTTCAAACAACGGTTTGGCTGAATGTGAACAGTGCATAGCCACACGACGCCGAGATATTTCGCCAAATAACTAGATGGCAAAGACCAGTTAAAAGGACAATCAACAATGCATTACAATGGCTGACAGGCGACTCGGAATTCTGTAAATGACGTCACTCGCCGGAGATTGCCGAACAAGGGCATTTTAGATGTTAAGCGCGTTGCTATGGGTCCAACTATGAACCTGGGTATTAAAAAATATATATATCTTAAGTATGCATGAAATAGTTTTATCCTTTATTACTCTAAATATGGCTGGCCAGGTTTATTTCACACCTGACCTTTAAGTTTTAACCTGTTTTTCTGTCCCCGCCCAAATGGGATGTTGATGTTCACGGGACACAGCCTGTGGCTGTTCCTTTGATAGCAGCGACAAACAACTGAGCGGTCTCGATCATGCATACGCACAGATCGGAGACACACAAGCATCGATTTAAGGGATTAGACTGGAACACAAGAAAATAAACTCTTTTTTTTTTTTTTTACTGCTACAGTTAGCCGTTCAGTATCCCACAAACCTTCATTCAAAGACAAAACTAATGAAAGCCATCAAATATCCGTGACTAAAAGGGTTTTAGGAAGCGCACCAGCTTCAACCAACTAAACTTGATTGCATTTATTCCAATATTCGCACAGCTAACCTCTAAAGCAAAAACAAAACAAACAAAAAAACCGTCTAAACTAAAATCTGAGTATTCGCAGTTTCATAGGCGTGTTTCAGCTGCCTCTAACTTTTTTTTTTGCTTTTGTACAAACTACTTGTACACGATCGATATACCTCCAAAATATTGCAAATCCGCAGGCTATTCCAATAACGCTAACATGAGCATTAGCTAGGTTGGAAAACTCACCTGTCTTCGCTGACAGTGATCACTCCATCTTCCTTCGGGATTAAAACGGCAACTGTGACAGCGTCTGCGTGTCCCTCGATTTTGTTCAGAAGAACTGGCCTGGCGCTCTGAGGCCTCGAATGGATCTCCGCGGCCATGGTTTAACTAGCCAGCAACAATGTTTTCCTGCTGCTAATTCTCCTCGCCCAGTGCAGGAGGATCAGCTGACACACAGAGCCGCTGCTCCTATTACCGTAATGCCTGCGAGGTGCGCGCCCAGCAATCCGCGCAGCGTCACTGGCGCTGTCGTACTCACCACAAGTTAGCGATGATACAAGACAGAGTCAGTGTTCGACTTTGGGGGTCATTTCAGGTGACACAATGCGCTATATAACATTTACAGGTCACCATAATGCACAACTGTTCAATGCTTCAGTACTTTTTGTGTAACCTGTCGTTCTGCAAGAAACCGCAGTCCAGTAAATGTTCTGGTTCAGTAATAATTGATATGTCGCATTTGACACTTTCAGAACTCTTCCAGTGTTTCTTTCCAACTGCTGTCAAAATGCACGCGTCATGAAGACTTAAAATAATTTGAATTGACCTGAATATTTTTTTTTGGGGGGTCTGTTCATGGATCAAAACAACTGAAAGCCGAATATCCTTAACATTCTGCGAGTACAGTAGTGAAATGTGGAAAAAAAAGTCATGCAACTGAGAAATGCAAATATAAACCTGTAGCTTTTCTCATTCTGTTTTGTTGTTACAGCTGCCGCTGTTGTGAAAGCGCTATATAAATCAGCATGTATTGTATTGTATTGTACAGTATTAGTTGTATGGTTTTGATTCAAGGGAGCCATAAAATGCCGTAGTCTCATTGGGCACGTGCCTGATGGGAGCCATTCAGAATACTGTACAAGTGAGCCGCTGGTTTTAAGGCTGGAGACTAACTGGGGAAATGGTGTAAACATTTAAATCATACAACCATTTTTTTTGGACCATGTAATTTGCATATTTTAAGTGTGCTTTTCTAAGTGGTGCATTTACATTTGCGTAGTGCATGTTCGATTCAAACGTTCTTGTTTTGTCCGATAGTTGTGCCAAATGCTTAAAGTTTAATATTTTTACTCTAAACGGCACATTTTTACAGTCAGCAAGACGAGTGTTTCAAAACTGCCTGTCCACTGAATTACATGTTCCCAAATATATTCTTTGTTATTCAGTTCAAGAATGAATGACCCAGTTTTTGAGGCTACTTTGAAAAACCTCAAAGGCTGATTAAAATCCAATTTTGTATGGCGCTGCCACTAAAGAAAGACCTTGCTGTGCTTCGCATTTTCTCCCTGCGGATTTCTTTTGTTTGGGCAAATGACATCCTGAAACATTTGCTACACACGTTCATTTTACATTTGAGGCCTGGCATCCAGAATGGAATAAAATGCATCACCAGGGTGAAATAAGCTACTAAAACAAAATTTGACCCATAGTTTGGCAATTAGAATATTTACAATTATATTCATTAAGAAATTTAAACTGAACCGACTCATTTAAAAGTATTTATTACACTTTGTCAAAAGGGTAAAGTGTCAAACACAAGTCATACTTAAGAACCTTGTCAGATTCTCCAAGTTATTACAAGCCAATCTGTTTCAGCAGTTCATGAATGAGTATTTATTGCTCCAAAATGAAGTCTGAATTACAACAGAAACCTTTCTTAGTGGAGGAAAATCTTGAAACACTGCAGGCAACGCCTCAACATTAGACACGCATCGCCATAACTTGACTGGAGTGATATTTATTGAAATGGACAAAATAAAACAAATTGTAGTCAACATTTTATGCTACTCCAGAGTTAATAAAATACATAAAACAAATTCAGTATGTTAAAAAAATACATAAAGCTGAGGGAATTAAAAACAACAACAACAACAACTTAAGGCATGTCATGCATTTCTGGTAATGACTAACAAAAGGCAAGATGACAAATATCTACAGCTGAAGTGTGTTCATCTGTGGGCAGGCAAGCAAATTCCCGTCATTCTACAACACCACTAGGGGTGGGGGAGCTGCACAGCGGACACTGGCTTCAGGGCTGGTTGATTTGACCCATAAAGAGGAGTGTACCTGGGGGAAATAAACATAAGATGCAAGGCTTTCTTGTGGAAAAGTGAAAAGTGCAGGAATCTGCATGATTTTAATGCAATGTAACCACAGATATGAAGAGGGGGAAAAAATCTGTACCAGTTGGGTTATGGCGAATGAAGAAGAGGAAAGGTCTGTCCACTGAAACCCAAGGAGGAGAGGACCGAGCCATCAAAATTGCAGCTGAACACGAGGGGGAAAAAAAACATAAAAAATTCATATTCAATAGAGAATATCAATCAAAAAATGCACAGCAGTTTCACCAAAACACCGACCAGTGGCAGCTGATGCTTTTGTTCCATCTTCATTCACCACAATTTTGGTTTTCTGGAGGGCTTTGGAGATGTATACAGGCTCTGAACCTAAGGCAGAACACACATTAATTCCAGATGAAAGCAAATATACTCAAGAGCTAAATATTTATAGAGACTGTATTGTTATTTGCAAAATTTACTGTGTGCATTTTGAGTGAAGAGGACCACGAACGGACCAATTTATTGTGCAGGTTTAAAATGTAAAGAAAATGGAGCAGGAATCATGTCGTAATATTTTACACCACTGGGTGGCAACAGTGCGCTCAAGCGTCATCCATAAATGGAGAGGGGAAGTTTGTTTTTTAACTTTCACACTGAATATCGAAACCGATTACATTGGTCTGACAAGCTCTCAGCAGTAAACAGCCAACATTCCCTTCATATTTTCAAGCCTTGCTCATGTCTAACTAAATCCCCTGTACATAAAATTCATCGTGTAATATTTGGAATGGGATTGACGGTACTTTCACTCACTCAGGTGCCTGAAGTCTGCTTTGTCCAGACGGAACATGTCTGTAATACCCAGCACAGACAAGGGGGCCTTTAAATCCACCTCCAAATCCGCAGTAAACCTAGAGACATAAACAAACACCAGCACATTAGTTGCCATATTCAATTGAGCAAGCTGGAACTGTGGCTTGAGTGTCATCACGTGTTTTACCTGGGAAGGAGAAGGTGCACTTTCCGCATGTGCATCAGTTTTCCCCAACTCTGCACAGTGGCTGTGTTGATGTGTGGGATTATATGGGATAGAGGCGCATCCTCCTCAATGGGTAGAACAATCAGCATGCTGGTCTTGTTGCCATGATAGGGGAGCTCGATCACCTTATACGCCACCTGCTGGGGAGTGCTGGCTACGCCTGGTGAAGAATATTTCAGATTTGCGTACACATCAATGCATGAGGCAGGGGGTTGGGGGGGGGGTAGTGATTAAAGCTAAGATCGGTCCTAAAAAAAAAAAAAAAAAAACGAGCCCGACCCAGCCCGAGGGTATTTAAACCCGACCCGAGCCCGATCACTTAACGTGATATGCAGGCCCGAGCCCGAAGCAAACCCGACATTTCATATTTTATTTGGGAAGACTCGGGAGGACTCGGAGGGGTGATTTCTGATAACAAAGCCTGTCTTTTGTAATGAAATCTAAGTTAAACAAGACTGTATAAACATTCACATCTCTTATATTTCCGAGAGAGAAGCCCGACCCGGCCCGAACCCGAAGCAATGATTGAGCATTTTAGGCCCGACCCGAATTTCGGTCGGTCGGGCTTGGGTTCGGGCGGCCCGATCTTACCTCTAGTAGTGATAGACACATGCTGTATATAATGTTCATTATGCAGTGCATGAGACAAAATATACACTGCAGTATTTCAATACTGTACAACAGTATACTAATGTAATGTACCCATGTTATGAAAAGTAAGCCAATGTTGCCTCTGATACATTTAATAGACATGTTGAATGTCCATTAAATTGTATTTTTTCCAGGGTCGTTTTACATTTATAATAACTGCACTTTGTGGTTGCGCCTTCTCGGCAGCACACGCATACCAGCACTGATTTATACTGGGAGGAAGGTCGGCATTATTTGATTGTGTTTTGCGCCTGTAATGGGCAGCATTTTTCACAGCCCCACTTTGTTCAGCTGAAAGGTCGGTGATGTTGGACGGTCTGCGGCTGGATGGATGCATGCACGGCTTGAGGAGCCAACGATGAGAAGGAGCGTCAGCGCCAATGCGCATGTGGAACTGGGAGTCGCGGCTTGGAATTGAAGCGGATTTACAGGGGACAGGAGATGAGAGCCAATCTCTTTTTCGTTAATGGACGCTAGTGCTTCTTGTTGCTTGCAAACTTTGCTTGTAGCAGACGTGTGCACATTTTCAGCATGATGTCTTTGATCCACTGGTGAAAAGGACACTTTGATTCGCTTCTTTTTCATCTATAACTGCTTCAAATAACAAAATGTATGCAGGAAAAGTGGTTTATATTGCACAACTGTGTGTCTTGTGTTGTATTATTTTGTCATTTTATGTTAACTGAATGCCCATCTGACTTTTGAAGGGTAAAATGTGTTCAGATAAAATTAATTTGGGAATCAAAGTTATAAGGGCAGGCTGGGCGACTGGTCAGCATGTCCTCCTCACAGTGCACGGTTCATTTCCAGTTCTGGTCTTCCTGTGTGGAGTTTGCATGGCAGGTTAATGGAACACTCTAAATTGTCCTTAGGTGCGAATGCGAGCACGGACGGTTGTTCGTCAATGTGCGCTCTGCGATTGGCTAGCAACCAGTTCAGGGTGTACCCCGCCTACTGCCTGAAGATAGGCTCCAGCACGCCCGTGACCTTGTGATGATAAGCAGATTAAAATGGATGAATGGATAAAGTTATAAGCTTTCAATTTAGCAAGTGTGTAAATGAGGGTAGGACAGCATGAGCTGTGCAATGGTTCCGAAGCACAATAATAGGGCAGGCAAATCAGGCAGTTGCAACTCTGAATATATCCCTCTGTGGTGAGGTGGTAAATGATAAGAAATAAACCAAGTGACTATTACAATTGATACAAGAGAGCATTGACACATGACATGGGCACTTTGTCACAAGTAATGTGGCACTTTATATGATCAGCAACTGTGGAAAATTACTGTACTCCATTAGTGACTGAGTTAGTAATGCCGTTATTCCAAACTGTTTGTACACATCCGCACTAAATTCAATACGTCTCATGACCACAATCCTTGCAGTACCAGAAATGTGATTTAGTAACAAAAAAATAGCACAGATCACCATGACTTACCAATGTTGAAGACTGATAGCTGGGACATCATAGGAACTTTAAATACTTGGCCATCGCCCCCAGTGAAGGGCCTCAGCTTGGTGTTTTCAGGCTGGAAGCGATACTTCCACAAGCCTTTGAAGTAGATGGCATTAATAACGACCAAGCGAGACAGGGCAGAATCCAGCATAGAGGCTTTGATCAGGCTTGTAATGTGACCTGGATGAAGATTGAACAGGAGCATTATTAGAAATGACTGCGTGAAAAATGTGTTTGAAAATAAATCTATTCATTATAAAAGGGGGCACTTTATTTTAGGTGTTCCAATCAGTTTTATGCTGCCAATCCTCCAAGAGCGGAAACGACTGATCCCGACTCATATACCAATCACATGGACCCCTTTTATACTGAATGAAGTGCTGCCTCCAAAAGTCAATGGGCTCATTCTTTCACCTTCATGGGCTCTTGCTTTTTTTGCCCCCCGCCCCCTTCCCATACTCTGGGCCCTGCTGCAAGTAGAAGCCAGTCGAGTCCAACTCTCAGGTGTTACCCTTGGTCGCCAGGGAAACGAGCCAAATTTGGCCAGTATTATATGGGGAAGGATATAGAGTGGACCCCTGCTATTCACGTGGGAGAGAGACCAGGACAGCGCGCGAAGACCAGAAATCCGGGTACTGATGGCCATTGAAATAAATGCAATTGAGGGTGATTTTTTTTTTTTTTTTTTTAACCAAGAACACAAAATTCTGATGAACATTCAATGGATCATATGCACATAATGGTGTGATGCATTTTCCATAAAATGTCATCACCCACTAACGGCAGGCGCAGGATTCGAAGTGGTTTTCCTTCAGATAATTTCTATCAATGTTTTAGGGCACGTTTTCATGATGGCACGTGTGTATTTGTCAAGAGAGTACATCTTTGCCGAACAGCATAGTAGTAGTTTGTTACTTTATTAACATTCGGTTAGTTAATTAACAAACGGTAGTTTGTTAACATTCACAGTGATAACATTTGTAGAAACAGATCAAGGCTGTTCTGTGTACAGTGATCCCTCGCTATTTCGCGGTTCGTTTATCGCGGCTTCAGTGCATCGCGGATTTTTTCAAACATTCATTTTTTTTTTCATATACATGTAGTACAGTACTGTATATGTTGCTCTATGTGACTCGCTGTTTTGCTGACTTTTGCAGCTTCTCGCAGACCGTTTGCGGACGTAATTTTTTTTTTTTTATAATGTTTTCTGTATTTTGTTATTCATAAACTGACCTAACTTATACATGTTTAAATCTATTAGTATACAGCATTAAGTCATGTTAATTACTTCAAAATTGACTTCTACATGCATGTATACCATTAAATTTGGCCTTATAAATATTATGTACATGTACCTATATGGGGGTCGCTACTTCTCGGATTTTCGTTTATCGCGGGTGGTTTTGGTCCCCATTAACCGCGATAAACGAGGCATTACTGTATTTTCTTGCTGATGTAAGAATGTCGCATTCAACCCCAAAAAGGCGCCGTTTGTTAGTAGACATAACACAGAAGGCCTCGTTAAAGAAAAAAAAAAGTTGCGAGATCTGCTGCAGTTCATAACAAGACTTACCTCGAGTTTTGTTGCTGATCCAGGCATTGATCTTATCTGCTGCCTTTTGGGTGTCACTGAAATCGACGCTCCTGCTCTCAGCCTGGAAGTTAGCTTTGTTGATGTCAACAAAGCTCTTTTGCATGGGGAAGCCCTTTGGGCAGAACATGCCGTTGGCAATGAGAACGGCATCCTGGTTGGACTTGGCGGTCAAGGTCTTGTGCAGTTTCTTCAACATTCTGTAAGGTCCTGTGCAAATCAAAAAAATGTCCCTCAACATCATTTACAAGTCTCTCAACTTCACTCAGAAAATCTTGCAGACTTGAGTCACTCCAACCGTTTTTCTTGTATCGGAGAGCACTGAGCATTTGCCTGCGGGTTTCCCCATGACCTCCTGGTAGCAGCATGCCAAGGACTGAGGCCACTCCATGAGGTGAAAGGACCACGTTATCCAGAGGCTTGGAGCGGATGACTTGTTGAAACACTTTAATACCGAGATCGGATCCCCGTTCGCCATAAACAGCAACTTGGGACAGCGCTCTTGTATGGCAGAACAGGGTGACCAGTGCGTACAGAAGCAGCCAAGCCAGGTTCTTCATTTTGGACTTTAACACCTTGGCAGAAACACATACAGTAAGTCATATGGAGAAACTTTAAAAATACAGTTGGGAGATACAAAGTGAGCTCATGCTTTTTATATTTGATGCATAATCGTGAATTACAATAATTTCCTCCTTTGGTTATCAATGACAATTTATTTGTACTCCCAGGAACGCACTTCCCTTTACTCGTTCAATGTCTGTGTTATTTATCCTGGGTTTCTTGTTGGAGTTTGAAGGTCAGTTCCTAAATTTTGTTTTAATTCAATTTAGTGGTCATTTATTCAAACCAGGTCTTAATCCTTCTTAGGTCATAGGTGTCAAACTCTCCCTGTTGCAACACACCTGAATCAGGTGTGGGTTTTAATTTGATTTTATGGTTTTCTTTCAGTTCTTTCTTTGACCAGCAGTGCTTTTCACCTTCTAACTCTAGCATGTATGCCATTTTCACCGAGTCGCTTCCTCATTGTTATGTCATAAACACTGACCCTAACGACTTTGTCCTGGGTCCTCTGTTCTTGGCCAATTTCTGTAGGCCACTCCTAAGCAGGTTCTTTTACAATGCCATGCTTTCTCAATTTGTGGATAATGGCTTTCACCATGATATGCTGGAGTCCTAAAGCTTTGGGAATTACTTTGTAACCCTTTCCACACTAGTTGATGTCAATTATTTTATTCCCCAACTGTTTGATTTTTTTGGCGGGGGGGATCATGGCATTTTGTTTGAAGTTTTGAGATTTTTGGCTAACCGAACAAAGGAGCTGAGAACTATTTTTACACAGGGTCTGGTAGGTTTAAAAAAGTGTGTTTCCCCTGCCTTAAAAAAATCTCATCACTTTTAAAAACCATTTTTCTTACTTGAGTTATCTTTGAGCTTTACGACCATCAAGTTAACGTTCTGAGATTGATTGATGCATGTAGGACTGTTCTTTGAACGAAAATGTATTTCATTGGAACCTTTTTTTTTATTAAGAAGACTAATTATGTCAGACTTTATTGAACTTGAAAACACCAAGTGGTGCAACCAAATGTCATGTGATTAGATTTTTTCCTAAAAAAATAAAATAAATAAACCCAATACATCCTGATTTATATCGCGCTTTCACAACAACAGTAGCTGTCACAAAGCGCTTAATAAAACAGTTAACATAAAGTAAACTAATAAACACAACACAAAACACGGACAGCCGTGCAGTCCTAACCACTTTTCTCTCATACGCTTTGTTGTTTAAAGCAGTTTGCGATGAAAGAGGAGAGAATCATAGTGTCCTTTCACCAGTGGATCACAGACGTCATGCTCAAAATGTGCACACGTCTGCTACAAGCAAAGTTTCAAAGTCAACAAGAAGCTGTAGCATCTATTGACAAAAAAAAATAGATTGGTTCACTTCTCCTGTCCCATGTAAATCCATTTCAATTCCAAGCGGAGACTCTCAGTTCCAAATACGCATCTGCGCTCCGCGCCGACGCTCCTCTCTCCTTATCCTCAACTTCAGCAGCCATCCACCCAGGCGCACCAACTCAGGCTGTCCAACAGCGCCGTCATCTCTACTGAACAAAACGGGGCTGTGAAAAACACAAGCCCCCCGGGGGCTGTCCAGCACCGACAGTCCTCCCAATCAAATGCCATAATAGCATCAATTTTTGTGCCTACTTTCAATGGAGCTTTCTGAAATACCTTACTTTGGTTCATTTTGAGCATTTATTTCCATGTTGCCAACATTTCAGTAACAATTGATATTCATCGTTACACAAACTGCGGGTGGCCTGGTATCGAGTGGTTAGCAGATTGACTTCACAGTGCAGAGAAGTTCAATTCCGGGTTCAATTCCAGCTACGGCCTTCCTGTGTGGAGTTGGCATGTTCTCCCCGTGCTTGCGTGGGTTTTCTCCGGGTCCCCCGGTTTCCTCCCACATTCCAAAAACATGCATGGCAGGCTGATTGAACACTTAAAAGTGTTAGTTAAAAGTGGTGAAAAGGACACTTTGATTCGCTCTTCTTTCATCTATAACTGCTTCAGACAACAAACAGTATGCAGGAAAGTGGTTAAGATTGCACGATTGTGTCTCATGTGTTGTCTTGTATTATTTTGTCATTTTTCGTTAACTTTTCTTTTGATGGTGGCGCAGACACCCGCAGCGGCTCCTCTTGTTTTATGTTGAGAGGGAATAAATTTCATCTGTGCTGTATGTTACACATACGTACAGCACATTTGACAATAAAGTTGTATTCAATTCAATTAATTGATCAATGTAAAACACGTGTAATGTTCAGTTAACACTTATGAACATGTTAAAAAAAAGCTTGTTTTCAATACAATATGTGGGATTTTTTTTTTTTTTTACATTTATCAGTTTAATGGGATAACAGAAAAAGACAACTACAGACACTCTACATTTACAGAAAACGTAATCTCCTACCACTTGAAGTTATGTTTTTAGTTTGTTTGTTTTGGCATACTTAATATCAAAATTAATGTTGTCAAGTGTAGGTGCCACCAATTCAAACCACGTCATGGACTTTTACACTGAAAGTCGAACCAAATATGCAACGAATCTAATCGCTTCGATTAGACAGCTCTGCGTAGCGTTTTGAGTGTTATTTAAGGTGACAAATTTACCTAACGTCGCTAAAGGGTAATAAAAGCGAATGCTTCATAATGACTACGATTTAACGGAGTTTCGTCAAGTAACGTTGGACAAAATAACCAGTCTTCGAAAGTGACGTTACTTACTGTGACAAACAGACGCGTCCTACTCTTGCACCACAGGTGAAACTTTCTTCGCCAAAATCTCAAAGTCTCACGGTCGCCTAAACAATATATCACACACAGCTGACGAGTGCATCTATAATGATCATCACTATAATGATCATCACTCGCAACGCCGTTAAATACTACTTTGACGGACTCAACTCCACCTCCTGACTAAACATGCGAACGTTTAGGGTGGTACCTATACTCCACGTTACAGCAGCAATTTCCGTTAATCTTTCAAAATAAATCCCTACTATCGAAGAACAATTTTTTCTGCATTACCCCCCAAAATCATTGGTTTTGAAACGAGGTTTAAGTTGCCCAACACATTTAAAATGAACATTACAAAAATAAATAGTTTTGCTGGTGTCTACTTCGTTTTTCTACGACGAATGTGACGTGCGCGTGGGTGGGTGGGTGGGGGCATACTGCAAAACTCACTCTCTATACAGTATATATGTATGTATGTATGTATGTATGTATGTATGTATGTATGTATGTATGTATGTATGTATGTATGTGTGTGTGTGTGTGTGTATATATATATATATATATATATATATATATATATATATATATATATATATATATATATATATATATATATATATATATATATATATATATATATATATATATATATATATACTAAATTGTTTGAATGGATTACATTTGGGATCCCAGCTACACCATCTCATGTCACCTCACTGTGGTCAAATTCTCTTAATTATTATTTTTTTTAGGTAACATTAGTCATCATTCCCATGCAATTATGGTTACATTTGAATGTTTTTATAAATCACTGACAACAGGCTTCACTCAGCCATTACAGTACAGTACTATACTACAATTTACTCTACTCAGTGAAGTGGGATTGGGTGGTCTTTGAGGGTTTATGGTTATGCAATAAATATGGTTGCAACAGCTGGGATGCTAAGATGTGAGTTGTGAAAATAAACACTCATGGAGGAAGTGGTTAGGTTATTTTGTCAGCGAGTGTGTGTTTCAAGGGCTCATTGAGTGAACACAGCTGTGAACTTGAACGACAGACTTGCAGCATGCTCCCGACATCCCACGTTTCCGAAAAAAAAAGTTGTGTGACTGTGTACTTAAAAACATCCCATTGGAGATACCATCACAGCCCCCGTGTTTTCCAAAGAGAACATTTAGTTTCGTGAGCAACAAGATTGAACTTGTGCAACCAGATCTTCACAGGTAGCAGAAAGCCAAATATTTCAGCTTTGCCAAGAAATGTGGCATTTTCTTGCTCTCCCTGTGCTTTTATTTTTATTTTTTGGGGTCTTCCTGCTTTACCCAAAGTCCCCAAAATGTGCCACTTAAGTTAGATAAGATGTAAACTAAATATGAGTGTACCGAGTCAACCCCAACCAGCAGACATGACAATATACAACACGTACAAAGCGCATAAAAATATCTTTAATCATCAGCTCAATTTTGTCATACACTTCCAATAATTAAATACGTGTAACTTTGACCGTGAATCTTATATTTTCAAGCAGCAATTAAACAGTATGATCAGTGCATAGGCACAAGATTGAAAGCATTTATTGCTTCAACCATTGTTGCAGATGTAAGAAGATGTGATCCCTGGCAAGTGTTAGCTGGAGGGGATCCTTGGAGTTGGCGGGGTACATGTTGGCACAGTGTGCTGTTCCTGAATTACATAAACAAAAACAAAAAAACACCCACAATAAGAAACATGACAGCAGCAGTAAACATTAGTCAAGACAAAAATATCCAACCGAGGGAAAAAAAAACGTAGGTTTTATTTTAACATTTCATGTTACGATACTGCAAACAAATCATCAATTATGGTACCTACTATGACTCAATGAAATCAATAATAATTTAAAAAAAGACTGAACTCAACTGAATTTATAGAGCATTTTAAAACAACTACTGCTGTGTACAAAGTGCTGTTCATGGAGCAAAAATAATTCATACAACACCAAACAATAAAATGCTAAATTAACAACAAAGACAGCAGAAAGTACAAAAACAGTAAAACAAAAAATCAAGTCTCATGCTGAGTCGAGAGACAAAAGAATAAAAATGAGTTTTAAGACTAGTTTTAAAGATGGGGAGCGAGGGGGCTTGCCGAACGCTCAGTGGGAGGTCATTCCAAAGAGAGGGACCAGCAACGAAAGGATCGGTCCACTCTGGGCCTCCGCTCAGTTCACGGTACCTCTAATAGTGTCTGGTCCGCAGACCTGAGGCACAGGGCAGGTGCGTAGGGGCGGAGGAGCTCAGAGACGTAAGGTGGCGCAAGGCCATTTAAAGATTTGAAAACAAATAAGAGCATCTTATAAAGAACTCTTAAATATCTCGGGAACCAGTGAAGGATTGCTAGAGTTGGAGTTACGTGCTCTCTCTTACGAGCACCAGTTAAGAGGCGAGCAGCAGCATTCTAGACCAGCTGGAGATGCTAGACCTAATACTCATGGAAAGCATCTTTTTGACCTTTGACCTTTTTGACCTACTCACTAAGTTGAGATCAGAAGTTCTTTTGGATTCAGTTAAGCACCTACCCAAACCAAACCAAAGCACATCTTTACCATTTGGTAGGGTTTTCCATGGCCCCATGCTCTTACTCACCTTTGATGAAAACTGCCGGAAGGTCAGCCCCGATGTCTCGAGTGATGCCCAGTGCATGCCAGGGGTCAATGGACCCATTCGGGAAAACTATTCTATCCGAGTGGATATCGTAGCTGCCGTAATACTCATTGGTCTCAACCACAGACGCCGCAAGCTGCTCAGCGGTTATATTGTAGAAGTCTGCACACTGTTTCACATGATACCTTGATGGGAAGAGACTATTAGAATTAGAAAATGAATCATACGTAAAAAAAATAATAATAACAACCAAAAAAACAAAACAGAACGGGCTTTTAAATTTCGTGTTTACTCACTCCAGAGGGAAGCCAGCAAACGGCTGGTTCGGGGAATCGGTACTTTGATAAAATCCAAATTCAGTGCAGGTTTGGTAGACCCACTGTCTCCCTGGTGACACACAGTTTACTCACAGCGACCACACATTCACTTGATTGATGGGAACAAACGCACAGACACCGCAGCGGAGCAGCTCATACTAAACACAGCGAGTCAAAACAAATAGTTATTTCGACACAAGTAGTGACATCGAGGTTTTTAGATCTCAAGAGGAAACAAGTTGCAAGTAAATGAGGCTAGTACGAGTGCCTTATGCAGATATCACAACAGGAAGTGGTGATGATCCCAGCCCTCCCACTCATCAAAGTAGGCTTGGGAACCAGAACAACTGCCTGGTTGCAGTATTGCTGGTTCCAAAGTAGAAAGAAGAAAGGCTTTTTGATTTGCTGTGGTAAACACAAAACCGCCTCTCATTCCACTCTGGATTTGCTCATTTTCACTCTCTGTTTATGAGACAGATAAAAATCAAGCAACTGCACCTCAACAGTAAATGATGGCCATCATATTTAGCTGAGTGGGTCCAAATAAAAGCACACTGACAAGGTGAAAACATTTCACCGTTTCACCATGAGGGCACACTTCATCGTTCTAAACCAGCTCTAAACTTGTACTTTCTGGTCTCCCCAGGCTGGCATTCAGTCATCCTCTCTGCCTTTTGGGCTTTGGAACGTTTCAGCATGACATCATTTTGTCCGCGTAATGAGTCCTCTGCTGTCGACAAAAACATGCCAGCTCACCTAGTAGCCAAAGACCCAAAAATATCAAAGGTCAATAGAAATTGTTTAGACAGCAGTAGAAAAATTACAGGTCTCATTATGATCGTACCAAACCAAAAAGGAAAACCTGTATTTAGAGAGGTGAAAATACGTTTGTAAATGGGAAGAGGTGAAAATACTTTTTCCCATGGGACAAACAGACTCATTCTCACCTCCGCCTGCGGCCGGCCCATCCCAGGATGTATTAGTCATGTCTCTCAGATTATTGTTAAAGCTGACGTCCACACATTTCATTGAAAAGGTGTCCATCATGAGGCGGGCCACAGCAGCATATCGGGCATACGGGTCTCCAAGTGATGTATCTGCCATCACCCCACAGAGCACCTTGATTGTGATGTTGGTGCCCACTACGCCCTGTAGCAAACAAAAAAAAAACAGTCAAAGATGAATACATATTTTGGCAGTAGGCTTTTATTAATTAAAATATGAATATTCATGAGTGTCTACTCTATGTTGTATACTGTATCCACGTGCACTGTATCTCTCCTTTCAATGAGATCGCCACGGTCATTTTCCAAAGTTCGCTATCTATGTATACTGTAGTGACTAAATAGCATTAGCAAGTATGAGTAAACACTTGACGATGGTCTCAGCTGTTTTTGCACATGACAATGAGGATAAAATCCCCAATATGACATCCTCCTCTGCATCTCTCTTCCATTCTGGGTAAATGGATATATGTAGCACTTAATCCCGCAAGTCTCGAATTGCATCACTCCATATTTGAAAAATCACCCCACTCATTACTAGCAGTCAGGAAAGCAACTAATGTGACTCTGGTCTTGAGTTAAATCGCACTGCTGTTTGTATCTACAGTACATTCCTGTGGGTTGTCTGAAATGTGGTGGGTTGCTCGGGACCTTTTGTCACAGAGGCAGTTGCTGGCCACGTTTCTCTGCTAGTATTAAAGTCTTAGAGGCCAACTGATCCTTTCACTTCCTTGAAGGAGTCTCGTTAACTTTAAGAGACCGGAATCCAGACACTCAAGACTCTTTTTGTTACTTTTCACACAGTCATTTGAACAGAAATGGGAAAGGACTGAAAAAAAAGAAGGAGAGACCAGATGCGAACTGAAAAACATTATCAAGGAGAAGAAAAGGCCCCTGTTACCTTGCAGGAAATTTCTGTAGCAAACATCAAAAGTCTATTTTAACACTGTGAACAATAACCATTTTAACACTTTCTTAAATGATACATTAACCAGCAAACGCAGGAACATTTTGATTGGGCTGCCAATGAACCTTTCATGCATCCTGTAACCCGATATCATGACAAGCTGTCCGCTGTAGTAAACACTGTCCCTGAAAGGGTTAAATAAGAGTGAGCATTAAAATGAATTTGATGGATTTATTGATTTGATTCATGTTTGTAATCATAAATCATTGTCTGTTTAAAAAGAAAAACCATTTATGACATACAGTACAATGTGTCAACTTTATGACAAACACATAATATATTTTTATGGATTCCAGGGACAAATGAGTCATATTGGACCGATTCTCTGTAAGAAAGTTGCTTGTAAAAAATATCCAGGTTTTTTTTTCCTCTATTCAAAAACAAAAAATCTGAAAGACAAATTTTGGATACGTACTCCTTTTTTTTACTGTTGCTCCTTGGAAGTTCCCCTGAGTTTAAGAGAACAATATTTTTGATATAGACACTACGTTGGCCTTAAATACAATGGGCCTGATTGCCTACCTCAAACCCCCTGTTGTCTTCGTTATACTGGACCACATCCATGAAGTTGCCAGCAAGCGTTTCCAGGAAGTAGGCAGAATCTGTCTCTGTTTGTATTTCTAGTTTGGAACACAAGCTGTGTGGGGTGGGGAGTGGGGAGGAAGGGAGAGGAAGGAAAGTAAAAATCAGGACAGGGTTAGAATAACGACAAATATTTTGAGTCTCCCGCTCACTAATACAGCCAATTCGACAGAAAAGACAACACTCTTTGGCATGGCAACAACAACTTCAATCATACTGAACAATAGCTGCTCTCTGAAATGCTGTCTTTTGGAAGCTGGTAAGTGTACACGTAAGAACACGTCTGCTTTGACGGGCTCCCGAATCTGCAACAAGCGAGCACAACATTTACAATGCTCAATGTGGTCAAGAGAGCACTGAAACAACGACGGGGTTTCAGCATTACCCTCGTTTGACGTCAAATGCCATTAATGAGAATTGCCATTGCTGTCACTGCAATAACTTAACCAGATACATATACTGCACAAATACACAACCACAGACAGAGGGCAAGTAAGGCTTTTCAATTCTCACACAAAATACATTTACTGCTAGGAAGACAGAAGACTAGATTAATTGATGGGAAGAAATTTTGTCTTTGCGTGGAACTGGTCGGTGATTAATAAGAGTATGTCTTGGAGAAATTCGGCAAAAAGTTGCACTGCAGTCTTTGATTGCAACCAGATGAGACACAATTGATTTGAATCAAAGCTATGGTGAAATGGATGCTGTCATTTCAAATTGAGCAATACTGCTTTTGTAATACGGGTCTTGTATGCCGTTAGATTGTACAAGCGTACCCAATGTAAACCGCATGCTGGCATGCGATAACAATGTGCAGAAAAATATGTATGAAATAGACAAGATTTGTAGACTGAAATCGGTTTCTTTGAAAAGATAAATCTACTCATGTTTTAGGTAAACCGATGCACACCATTCAAGCTGCTTCATCTTAAAAATACTCTGAGATAACCAGAAAGAAAGTATTTCAAAGAGTGCATGAACTATACTTGAAGTCTTTGGTGATGTTGTCATAGTTTGCAGGGTCACTGAGTTGCTCTATGAGGATATCCGAAGCCTTTTTTACCAGTAGAGGACAGTCAGTGTTCTCTGAAGCCAGTGAGCGCCCCACAACCTCCAAGTACTCTGGTAAAAACATAGAGAGAAACAGAGGTGGAAAGTAAAAAAAACAGCAAAAACTGCAGTGGAATGCAAAGGTTCATTTGCTCAAGTCAAACAACAAAGGCAGCAATTAATCCACAAATCCACACATGACGTTTGATTTTGGTGCTTGAACATACCTCGAAGCTAAAAAAAAAAAAATCAGGTTGAAAATAAAATGAGGATGGGGTTTTTTCACCTCAGAGAGAGAAGAAAAGCTATTTTCGCACTGACAAAAACCTGCAACTCGAAAAGAACCCCTCAAATGATAGAAAATCCGGTAGCTTGTATCTGTGTCAATCATCCTGACTAGCTGCAGTGTTGTTTTTGCACCAAGAAAAAAAATGGTATTGTTGACATAGTTGGAAAAGCGATAAGACCCGTTTACAATGCAAGCTGCCGTTGTGTTTTGTCTCTGACATTTTCTTGGGATCACTGAGAAAGCGTCTTAAATGTGAGACACTCTTCAGTATTATATTAAGTTAAACATTTCAAAGCAGCCGGTACACACACGTTTGCAGCCTCATTGGCTGCAATTTTAGACATTTGAAAAAAAAACCCACTGTTCTATGTACAACTGAAAAGAAACTTTTTAATCGACGTACAAATGCATTTGTCCGGGCACGGGCCAACTTCAGAAAGCATCAATTTGTTGTTTAAGATGGTTGATATTTCTATTTGTTCTAATACAGTACTATGTTGCATTCTACCTGGAAAGTTGACTGTAGCGTGAATTGGTGCACTGGTGGCCACAGAGGCATGCACCAGATGAGGATACTTCAGCCTGAACCACGCTGCTAAAGACCCAGGGTACGACCCCCCGAATGCCACCCACTTCCGGTTGACCAGTCCTCGAGTCTCAGCCATCACAGTTCGAAAGTGGGCCAGGTCAGCCAAAGCCTGGCGGCTACTGAGGAAGCGCAGGTTCTCCGTGCTCAGGTCACTAAGCAGAAAGAACACAATCACTTTCAACATGCATCATCATGTAAGACGTAAGTGAACAAGTAAGGCAAGGGCTGTCCTAATTTGCGTCATGGGTGACATCTCGTGGCACGTTAGTTACACTTGCATCAGTATAGTAAACCTGCTTCCATCAGGGGATCCGGGTACGCAGTCCCGATATTTTGCAGATTCTTTTTGTAGTTTTTAACTCAAATTGTTCTGCTTCCCATTTATTTTGGGTGTAATTACACTATCAACAGCTTGATGGTGGCACAATAATTTGTTTAATGCTGTAAATTTGAAAGATGAAGAATGGAAACAGGAATTATTTCAGATCAGCCTGGTTTTTATTAAGACAATTATTTTTTTTTTAAAATCCTCTTCAATCCAGTTTTTATGCCTAGGGTCACAGGTGTGCTAGATCCCAGCTGTCTTCGGGCAGTCGGTGGGGTACACATACCTGAACTGGTTGCCAGCCAATTACAGGGCACACATAGACAAACAACCAATAACACCTCTCGCGAATTTAAAGTGATCCATTAAGCTGCCATGCATGTTTTTGTAATGTAGGAGGAAACTGGAGTACCCGGGGAGAAGATACAAACTTCACACAGGAGGGCCAGAATTAAAATCTGTACCTCTGCACTGTGAGGCGGACATGCTAACCCAGTCGAGCATATATATATATATATATATATATAGAGAGAGAGAGAGAGAGAGAGAGAGAGAGAGAGAGAGAGAGAGAGAGAAGGCTCCACATTTTATTTCCACTCATATTTTGAGACAATCGATGGTAACACGTACTCTGTTGGGTGACTTTTTCCATAGAAGCGATGTTCTAACATGAAGCAAATGGCTCCCAGTTTCTCTGCATATGTGAGCCAGGTACCATGTTGCATCCATGCTGGATTGGCTGGACCCTCTCCACCGATCATAAGAAAGACCGGACCACCCATCTTGTTGAAGGCATCATTCACAAAATACCTCTGAGAGAACAAAGCAAGATAGGACCATGAGAAATCGGTCTGTCTACTCAAAATAAAACTAGAGTTTCTACTTTGCATCTGAAGACTTCTCGATCAGTAATTCACAATCATTTCCTACAACTCTACAATCTACGAGTGAGTGTTAAATACAGTACAATAATCAGTAAGGAGTGGAACAGAATCCGAATACTGTATACCTGCTTCCACACTCTGCCGTCAGCTCCATTGAAGTGATCGAGTTTCTGTATGAACCATTGATCGTCGGACACAGGTCTCTGCCAATCATAAAATCTACCAAATCCATTGTGTCGTCCCTCTCCAACCACAAAGAGAGCAAACAGAAAAGCAAATTTACCAACATTAAATATACAGGTCCGCGAAACCATGTTGACATAAACAGGAACACTGTGCACGTGACTTACAATATGTGATCATATGACCTCTTTGACAACTCCAAGACGCTCGATGAACGTGGGAGGATACGAAACCGACTACAAAAAGACCAAAATAGAAATTCCATTATTTTAAAGGTGGCGCTATTAATCATCTATATCATAAGTCTTAACATCCGAGTGACCGCATAAAACCTGCATTTATTCACAAAATTAAATTGACGAATTTACGAACATTTTACTATAAACCATGCGAAGAAACCAAACTAACTTTACACGTAACGGTTAAACCAAATCTATGGACTATATGAGGAAAGATTTTTAAATATTACTGTAGTCTGCTGGGTAAATAGTTGTATTTTCATGAACGGAATACTTCCGCGATTTACCCTTCGCGTGGTGATAGTTTTTACTGTTGTATTTGAAATGTGCACGGCAAGCAGTAGTAAAATGCCAAACCAGTAGGGGCAGTAAAGAAACAACTTCCAGCATTTCTGTACGGCAAAGAAAAAGAAACACTTCCGCTCTCTGGTTGCTCTTTCTATCAGCAGAACGTTTTAGGAGCTTGCAAACATGGAGGACTCCAAAAACAAAGACAAGAAGCAGTCCGAAAAATCCGATGAGAATGAGAAGAACAAGGAAAAGGACTCGCAACCTTCAGGGAAGGACAAAGAGAAGAAAGAGGAGCAAGAATTGGTAAACGCTGCTTTGTGCTTGTTTCAAGCCACGGAGCCAAGCCGGCTTATTTTGCCTTGTCACTGCCACTTTGACAACATGGCTCAGCAGGCCTCAGTGACTGTCATTCTAAATACACGTGCATAAATAGCACATGTGTTGTTATTATTTGTCAGACTTTAAAATCTGATCGTAACGTTTATCTTAGGCCCTTTATTGTTGCGCAGACAAATCCGCGATTTATCTTCTGTCGCCGACATTAGCTAACTGATAAGCTAATTTTAGCATATCATGCTAACGGTAACCTTGCACAGTGATGCCATTTCACGATATTTGTACAATTTATGATTTAGAATACCAAAACATGTTTATTGACTTTTCATAAGTTCTGTCTTTGTCTTTTTTTTTAGTCTGAGGAAGATAAGCAGTTGCAAGAGGATTTGGAGATGATGGTGGAGCGACTGGGGGTGACTATTTAATCATTTGAATACTTGCATTTTAGCCAATACATTTGAGAATAAGACTTGACCCGAACCCAACCTGTACTCACTCCTTTGCAGGAGAAGAACACAGCGTTGCACCGTCCTGCATTGGAAGAGCTGCGGAGGCAGATTCGCTCTTCAACCACCTCCATGACATCAGTTCCCAAGCCTCTCAAATTTTTGCGCCCACATTACGGCAAGCTTAAAGAGATCTATGAAATCATGGCCCCTGGGGAAAACAAGGTATGACATTGATTCAGGTACATTGCATATGAGCAAAATACACAGTAAGATCTTGCAGATAAATGTACCTACAACTTTCTGCCAGCAAGGCTGTACCTACAAATTTCTGTTTGTAAGGCTGTCTGGTACACACATAAAGACAATAGATGTACATTTTATTAGTAGAGCACTTTTCCTATGGCAAGCTTAAACTTGGTGTGCTTCAGGATAAAAAAACACCGGGATGCATTTAAAATGCACCAGGCTATTTTTCCCCCTTCCTGACCAAGGACATCAAATGCAGGCTATCTTATGTCAAATAAGATTTGCATTTGGTGACGTGTGTTCAGAGTGGATTTGTCCCAATAATAGGGTCTGAAACAGGTCGGTGCAGACAATCCAAACAATGAAAGATGTTCAATATTTATGACCAAAAATCTTTGTATGGAAAACTGACTACTCGCGAGCCATTTGACTCAGTGACATAATGTAAAATAACATAGGCAATCTAAGATGCCTCCTCACTAACAAACAAGAAATCAGCTGTAAATGAAACCAAATAGGTCTTACTCAGTGTTGGATTCTTGTATTAACATGGCTTCTCCAGATGGCAGGAAGTCTTTTCTTGCTGACGTCACTGTTTTATTTCTTGGGGAGCAATCAGCGCACACCTAAAAGTGTAGACTTGTCTTTGTGAGATCATGTGTGATTAGAGGACTGGATCATAGACTGGTGACAGAACAGAATTTTAATATTTGTGGTCCTCTGTGTAGAGATTATCTGAGCAGACCACACAGAATATAACCAAAACTGTAAAATGCCCAATTTATGTTTTTTTTCTGTGTTCAGTCTGTCACAGATAAAAACAAAGAAATGAAATACATACCTACATGCATACATACTTCAAATGTTAAGATTTAAAAAACATTTATGTGTAGCATGCCTTAGCTTGACAACCAAACCACAAAATCTTGAGGAGTGGAAACTCTGATTTACGCTTAAATGGGCCAATGAAATTGATTTTAAATTGCTCATACTATTGTCTTTGCAGAGTTTTTGTGCAGATGTGGTATCAGTGCTGGCCATGACAATGAGTGGGGAGAGGGAGTGTCTGAAGTATCGCCTGTTGGGCTCCCAGGAAGAGCTGGCTTCCTGGGGACATGAATATGTTCGGTAATTGCTGTTGACTAAATATAGTCACCAAAAGAATTGTCCTTGCACTATATTAAAAAAAAAAAACTTTTAAAGTTGGCTTTCAGATGAAGATAACATGCTGAAAAAACCCCCAACCCTTGTCTTTCACAGGCACCTGGCTGGTGAGGTGGCTAAAGAGTGGCAGGAGGTGGAGGAGAATGATAAGACCCAGCAGGAGACGTTGCTGAAGCTGGTGAAGGAAATTGTACCTTACAACATGGCACACAATGCTGAGCATGAGGCTTGTGACCTGTTGATGGAAATTGAGAGGCTGGACATGCTGGAAGACTACATCGATGAGAACGCCTATGGCAAGGTTTGCCTCTACCTCACAAGGTATGTTCATTTTATAACCTGCTATAATCACTATGTTTGGTATGTTTACTGTAATTAGGTCCTCAAAAAGTATTTGACACTTTAACCACCACTGTTCCAGTTGTGTGAGCTATGTTCCGGAGCCTGAAAACTCTGCATTGCTACGGTGTGCCTTGAAGATCTTCAGAAAGTTCAATCGGTATCCAGAGGCTCTTCGATTGGCCCTGATGCTCAATGATGTGGAGCTCGTGGAAAACATCTTCACTTCTTGCAAAGACATGTGAGGACTTTATACCTTAAGATGAAGAGCAGAGCAGTGCAGCATTACATTTAGTAATTTTTGCTACAGATAGATGTATTATTTTCACTAACGCCATTGAATTTTTCTTGAAGAGTTATTCAGAAGCAGATGTCCTTCATGCTTGGTCGCCATGGCATGTTCTTGGAGCTTAATGAAGAGGTAGAAGATTACGAGGACCTGACAGAGATCATGTCCAATGTGCAGCTCAACAGCAATTTTTTGGCCTTGGCCAGGGAGGTAGGAAAATAAAGGGTGAAGGGGAGGAATGCAAAATGACATAATTTGCAAGGTTAATGTCAGGGTCAAACCTTCCCAACTCGTCCTCCAATCATGATGAGTTGTATTTGTTAATTTTTTGTATTCACTTATCTTATAATTTATTCATTCATTTATTTATTCTCTTCCGCTTATCTGAATTCAGATTGCAGGGGCAAGCTTAAGCAGGGCAGCCCAGACTTGCATTTTCCTCGCCATTTCATTCAGCTCCTCCTAGGGAATCCTAAGGTGTTCCCCAGCCAGCTGGGAGACAGTCTCCCCAATGTGCCCTGGGTCATCCTCGGGACCTCCTGCCCGTGGGACATGCCCGCAATGACTCATCAGAGAGGTGTCCAGGTGGCATTCTGATAAGATGCCTGAGCCACCTCATCTGGCTCCTCTCAATGCCGAGGAGCAGCGGCTTGACTCTGAGCCACTCTGTGATCACCAAGCGTCTTACGATATATATCGGGGGGGAGCATTGACACCCTGCAGAGGAAACTAATTTCAGCCACTTGTATCCGGGATCTTATTCTTTCCTTCACAACCTCCAGCTCATGACCATAGCTGAGGGTAGGAACAGATTGATCGGTAAATCGAGAGCTTCAAATTCCGGCTCAGCTCCCGCTTCACTACGAAAGACCGATATAGAGTCTGCATCACTGCAGATGCTGCACCATACCCCCTGTCGAGCTCCCGCTCCATTCTCCCCTCACTAGTAACAAGACCCCAAGATATTAGAACTCCTCCACTTGGGGCAGGATCTCATCCCAGACCTGGAGAAGGGCGCTCTACCCTTTTCCGACTGAGGACCAGATGTTGACTTTCAGCCCAACCGCTTCACATTTGGCTGGGAACCGCTCCAGTGAGCGTTGAAGATCATGGCCTGAAGAAGCCAACAGTACCATGTTATCTGCAAAAAGCAGAGACGTTATACTGAGACCACCAAAAAAGGCACATTAAAGACCTTGGCTACGCTTAGAAATTCCCTCCATAAAGTTTATGAACAGAATCGGTGACATAGGGCATCCTTAGCGGACAACCCTCACCGGAAATGACGACGACTTACTGCCGGCAATGTCAAACCTTAGCTACCGCGTTCACTGGGACACTGCAAATAATGTGACGAGTCGTGGAGGGTTTTAAATTTATTAAATATATATTTCTTTTTGTATCTTATTTTCAACAAAGCATTCATTGTGAACTGCATGTTCTGCATACATTATGGCCATAAGGTCTGTAAGCTCCAAGTATCATTCGGATAGTCTCTCTTCACTGGTTGCGGCAACATATTGAAGTATTAATCAAAATCTTGTCACACACTATTTCTGACCTCTGCAGTTGGACATCATGGAACCCAAAGTCCCAGATGACATCTACAAAACGCACCTGGAAAATAATCGTAAGTGTTTGAAATACACCTGCATGTGAAAAGGGAAGTCAGATATTGGATTTGTGATGATCGACTACTTTAATTGCACGTGTCCAGTCTAGTGCTTCAAATTGAACACAATTGTTTGATTTACATTTTACACAATGACGAATGAATTATTTTTCTTTTTATATGTTTTGTTATTTATGCACCTCAAATAAATTTCTTTTTCTGTGTTCAAGGGTTTGGAGGTAGCGGCTCCCAGGTGGACTCAGCCCGTATGAACCTGGCTTCTTCCTTTGTGAATGGCTTTGTCAATGCAGCATTTGGACAGGATAAACTATTAACAGATGATGGCAACAAATGGTTGTACAAGAACAAGGACCATGGTACTGAAAACTGAATATATACTAATAACAATGACCTTTTCTGCATCTCTGTATTTCTGATCATATCTGTGTGATTTGACATTTTCAAGGCATGTTGAGCGCTGCAGCGTCTCTTGGGATGATCTTGCTCTGGGATGTGGATGGCGGCCTGACCCAAATTGATAAATATCTTTACTCATCTGAGGACTACATTAAGGTAAATTAGACATCAAGTATTTTTATTTTGCTCAGTTCGAGATCAACTCCATGCCACTAACTCAAGGCTATAAATCAGTAGTGTAGAGAAATACAGACTATACGAGAGAATATAATAGTTACTATTTTTTGCCCTAGTAATTGCAGCACATGAGGTCATCTTGCTTAATTCTTCACCTTTTTTCATCTTCTTTTACAGTCTGGTGCTCTCCTTGCATGCGGCATTGTAAATTCAGGTGTAAGGAATGAATGTGACCCAGCCCTGGCCCTGCTGTCAGACTATGTCCTCCACAACAGTAATACGATGAGGATAGGTTCCATTTTTGGGTAAGGACAAGTAACAAAAAAAAAAAAAAAGTTAATAGTAGACAGCTTAGATGACCTTGCGTTGTTGTAAACGTTAAATCAGTCTTCTCAATACATGCTAAATGTTAATATCTTCCTTTACAGATTGGGTTTAGCTTATGCTGGCTCAAATAGAGAAGATGTCCTGTCCTTGCTTCTGCCTGTCATGGGAGACTCAAAATCCAGCATGGAGGTGTGTTTTGTTGCATGATTGGTTGATCTGATCTTTCTTCACATGCTCCAATGTGCCCCTGAAAAAAGTATATAATTTTGGGGTTTATTTTCCATCCAGGTGGTTGGTGTGACGGCATTGGCATGTGGTATGATTGCGGTGGGGTCGTGTAACGGTGACGTGACCTCCACCATTGTGCAGACCATCATGGAGAAGAACGAACAGGAGCTGAAAGACACATATGCTCGCTGGCTCCCTCTCGGTTTAGGACTCAACCATTTGGGTAATAATCAATCGCCACTATTTTTTAATATATTATTTGGGAAGGACATGAAAACCTTCAACTGCAGTGAGCTTGAAAAAAGTTGGAATCACAGAAATAACCACACTCCATTCAGAGTAATGATACCTATGTGATACAATTTCTACTACACATTCTTGATTGCTTCTTTTAAATGTTTTTGAATGACCCTCCCTCATTTCCATCAACAAGGATTACAGCTAGTTACTGTTTTAAAAGTATTCAAAATACTGGCAAATAAAAAAAATAGCAGTGTTAGTTAAACTTATAGTGATAATTATTGACTGTAGGCCCTATGACAGTACACACAAATAGATTCACACATCACTCATAAAGAAGGGAGTGCACTCCCAGTCTTGCTCTTTGATATGAACGCTTTGAGGTGGTCCACACTCTGTAATCAGCAACTTTATTAATGTCGTGCGCTGGAGTCCAGAGACCCAAAGGTGGCTATTAAGTTGATCTCATTTTTGAGAAAAATTGCAAAATCGTTGTCAATGGAGACTGCTCAGCTTTCTGAAATTGTGATGTGAATTTCTTTTTCTGTGCGCGCAATCTGGAACGCATGTTTATATATATTTGTTCTTCACAATATGGTCGATTGATAGAAAGATCGATAGACACTTTATTCATCCACAAGGGATTCAGTAATATACTGTACTATCTAATATTGCGGTTAGATTTTGGTTCTGTGTATGTAATTACACGGCATGAATGCGGCACTCACTGTTGCTCATTCCCACAATGAGCTCCACATTGATTGTCCAGCAGCCACTTTACTGCCACCTTCGACATATTTCGCTCTGCCAGTATTGCATTTTCAATAACTAATTTACAGTAATCCTTTGTTTTTCACGGTTAATGGGGACCAGAAACACCCCGCAGAGGATTTTTTGGACAATTAGTCACACTTAATGTCATAGTTTGGTTGGCCCTGCCACTCATGCTATACTACAATGCTTGATCTCAATGGTAAATTGTGATTGTGTTTTTTGTACAAGAGTAAATAAGTTACATGCACGTTTTAAACGTTGCCCATGAAACTACTCTGATTCTCCTTCTGGTGCAATCATTTGGTATTTTTCCATGAACTGTTTTTTAATTGTCTTGACAAATCTCATTGATTACTACAAATAGAACAATTTTGTTCTGGTCAATTAATTTTTCCCCCTTTCTTTCTCTTGTCTTATTTTCCCTTTCATCGTTCTATCATAGGTAAAGGAGAGGCCATTGAGACCACACTGGCAGCTCTCCAAGTTGTTCCTGAACCTTTCCGCAGTTTTGCCAACACGCTCGTCGATATATGTGCTTATGCAGGTTAGTTTTTATTTACTAATTTTTCTCTGTTTGCCCATGCAAATACCCCATCTGTTGTGAAAGGACAAAATAAATAGAGATGTATTTTGTTGAGAGAATCTTCTTATGTCATCACCCGTTCTAGGTTCTGGCAATGTGTTGAAGGTGCAGCAGCTTCTCCACATCTGCAGTGAGCACTATGAGGCCAAGGAGAAGGAAAAAGAGGAGGACAAGGACAAAAAAGATAAAAAAGACAAAGATAAGAAAGAAACAGCTGACATGGGCTCTCACCAGGTAAATGGTGAACATTTTAATTTTTTATTCCAAAGATTATTAGATGTAGTATCACTTTGTTTCATCCTAGGGAGTAGCTGTTCTCGGTATTGCACTCATTGCTATGGGGGAGGAGATTGGCTCTGAAATGGCATTGCGGACATTTGGACATCTGGTGAGTACTTTTCATTTTTGGTTTTTCACAGCTCTCTCTAACAAAGGAAAGGTTTTTTTTCGCATACCTAAAATTTGCCAGATTGGACACACAATTGCTTCCTGGGAAAAAAATGGATTGCATAATTTATTGAGCTACACAATTATGTCTGCAACCATTTGAATGGCACACTTTGGCCATTGGATTAGAGAGTAGAGGTGCCCAGGTGGCCTGGGGGAATCTGTGACGCATTGCGTTAAGGGAGCATTCCAAGCATGACACTGACAACAGGAACCTGTTGTGGTTATTGTTGTAGCCTCTGAGCCCACTGAGTAGACTGACCTTTGGACACACAATTGTAGTTTGGTGTTTAGTTTAAAAGGTTTTGGTGAGTGCGCAGTAATATGTTGTGTTAATCTGTAGGCAATGATGTGTAAAATTAAGTCTTTGCATTTGTTTGGTAAAAGGAAAAACTAAGTCGCTTCCAGGAGCAAATCTTAGTTTTGAAGAATGGAATTCGCATTTGCTTTTTCCATCAAGCTCGCATCTCACTGAGCCGCGAACGCTTGCGATTGTGGCGAATGTTGGGTTTTCATCTGGGTTTCGAAAAGGTTGTAACGATGTTTGAAATTGTTTACAACCTTTAGGAACCCTGACGAAAACCCAACATTTGAAAGCGAAGGGCATACCATCGATTGAAGTTAGATTTTTGGAAGAAAGAATAAAAAAATAAATGTGATTTTATTTTAAGGCCACAATGCCCAACCCTCATCATATTACAAAAAATCTTTAGGTGTATATGAAAATGACTCGGAATACATTTTCTGAGATTTGCAGGCTGCATATTCCTTTTTTTTTTTTTAACACGGTTTCCAAAGTTTTATTTATTTGCTGTTGTGGGGCTAGAATCACCTTTGTCACAATTAGCTAAATGTAATGTTTTCACAAATCTTGACTATAAGTCAGACCACACATGTGGGTGTTGCAAATTTTTGACCAGTGTAAAGTTTGGAAAATGTCTATTGTGCTATTTTTCTAAATCAGCTGCGTTATGGTGAGCCCACTCTGAGGCGAGCGGTGCCTCTTGCTCTGGCTCTCATCTCTGTGTCCAACCCCCGTTTGAACATCTTGGACACCCTCAGCAAGTTTTCCCACGATGCTGACCCTGAGGTCTCACACAACTCTATCTTCGCCATGGGCATGGTGGGCAGTGGTGAGTTTAGAGCTACTAAATATTTAAAGTTGTATGTCGGACCTGGGGCGATCAACCGGCCTTAAAAAGGCTTGATCGGTGCTTTTCCACAAAAATGTGCCGATACTGATGGGTGGCCAATCGATTGAAGCACCCCTAATCACAGCTTCCATCCCATTTCTAACGGACATATTTCCCCCCACCCCACTTTTCCAGGAACAAATAATGCCCGCTTGGCGGCAATGCTACGACAGCTGGCACAGTATCATGCCAAAGACCCAAACAACCTCTTCATGGTTCGGCTGGCCCAGGTGTGTGGTGGCGTCGCAAAGCAACACGTGTGTTTGTCTGTGACAAAAAATGGACTTTGTGCTGTTTGTGCATCTACAGGGTCTGACTCACCTGGGTAAAGGCACACTCACACTCTGTCCCTACCATAGCGACAGACAGCTCATGAGTCAGGTTGCTGTGGCTGGGCTGCTCACAGCGCTCGTCTCCTTCCTCGATGTCAAGAACAGTGAGTTCATATTGCCTTTGCTCTTTGCTTTCACACATACTTAACAATTCATCATCATTCTTCAGTGATTTCTTTGCATTAAAATTCCACCTGGGTCTGGCTGTGTGAATTGCAGTAATCCTGGGGAAATCTCATTACATTCTTTATGGCCTGGTAGCAGCCATGCAGCCGCGTATGCTCGTCACCTTTGACGAGGAACTCCGACCGCTGCCTGTTTCTGTCAGAGTTGGTCAGGTAAATTCTTGTACAGAGTATATGACAAATGTCATGAGCGAATGCTCTAGGTCTACTAGGAAGTCATCGTGATTTCCTAACATAAATTAAGATAACTTTTATTCGTCCCACAATGGGAACATTTGCAAGGAAAGAACAAAGCAGGGCATGATTGAAGTTTTTATGATGTCTCCCCAGGCCGTGGACGTTGTGGGCCAAGCAGGCAAACCCAAGGCCATCACAGGGTTCCAGACCCACACAACACCAGTTTTGCTGGCACATGGAGAGAGAGCGGAGTTGGCCACAGAGGAGTACTTACCTGTCACCCCCATCCTGGAGGGCTTTGTTATTCTTCGCAAGAACCCCAACTATGAAACCTAGACTGTCAACCCCCATCTCCTATCTTCAGCCTCCTTGTGTTTTCAAGGGTAACCCTCCATGGCTCTGTGCTATCTTTATAACTTGTTTTAATACATTGCTAGAAAGAGCAATGGTGCGATGCCAATGACCTTCCCCAACTGTCTGAAAAACTGGATCATTGGGAGTCTGGCTAATTGGACTGCCTTGACAAGGGAGAGGTTCACTTGGACCTTATCCACACAACACAGATTTGCCCCGGACCAGCGCTTGGCTTCCATTCAAACATCTTCAACATCCATCTCCAGCCCTCCTGTAAATCTTTCAGTTATCAGAACATTCACCAAGCCTTTTCAGTGCAACGGATGTTTTGTTCCCACTATTTGCATCCTCATTTGTAACAAAATCATTTAAGTGTTAGTTTTTGTTTGTTTGTTTTGTTACAGTACAGTATATGGTTTGTTCAAAAATAAAATGAGGATCCACGTTGTAAAATGAACATTGGTATTTTTTTTTCATCCACCCATTTTCCAATTACGCTTATCCTCATAAGGATCGCGGGCCTATCCCAGCTGTCTTTGGGCAGTAAGCAAGGTACACCCTGAACTGGTTGCCAGTCAATCGCAGGGCACACATAAACTAACAACCATTCACACTCACAATCACACCTAGGGACAATTTCAGTGTTCCATTAACCTGCCATGCATGTTTTTACACTGTGGGAGAAACCGAAGTATGCGGAGAAAATCTACGCAGCCATGGGGAGAACATGCAAACTCCACACAGGAAGCCGGAATCGAACCCTGGACCTCTGCACTATGAGGCTGGCGTGCTAACCAGTCGTCAACTGTGCTGCCCACATTTTTTTCACAATTTCTTTTTTTAATTGTTATTTTTGGTGAAGGGGCACATTTTAAAACAGCTACCAGGAATTGAATGTAGCCTGTTCACTCTTTCCTCCCACTCTCGCGTCTGACCACAACACACAAAAAACGTCATCGTGCACAACAATCGCATGTACAAATCCTAAAGTGCATCTCAAACTCCACTGCTAATAAAAAGCTTCTCCTAACAGAGGCAAGTTTAAGTGGTGGTGCGTGTTGGAATCTTAACGGTCGCTGGAGTCTGTTTGCTTAGGACAGTGATTCCCAATCTTTTTGGTCTTATTTTAAATCCAAAGCACTGATCTCCTTGTATTATTTTAATCATTTATTTTGAAGGTGGCCAACGCAACTGGTTGGCGGCGTGTTACCGTAATGCACACAATGGACAGTCTTAACAATAAGGCCTGACTTGGTCTTTAAAAACATGTGGAAACCGTCTTGACCGCTGTAAACTAAATATTAGCCTACGTCGCTACAATAAAACCTACTCTGTAATATCAGTTGAGTTCACGTAAGAACACATCTACAGCGAGTGAACGTTATAAACGTCATGGCTGAGATGTATGACTGATTTAATTGCATACATATTATTTTAATAAACAAGTCTATGCAACTTCTATTCACTATTTCTAGTAAAGCGACTGAGAAAAATGAGGTTGTTGCTACGTTCCTCTGAAGTTTATTGTCGGCTGTGGAAGTTTTGAGGGGCATGCGAGTTCCAATTGCCTTTGACGACCGAGAACTCCTTGCACGTGACGGGATTTGGCCGGAATTACGATGGTACCGGCTTCCGGGAGGACTTTCTGTCCGTCCGGCTTTGCGGACTCAAGGAGAGAAAGGTAATGAAACGCCTTTTACGTGGAATTCTTATTTATCATCTGCCAAACATGTATTCGGTGACTGTGATATATATATATATACACACACGGGAGATCATTCATAAAAATGTACATGGGTATACTCGTAATATTCCAAATCTTAGTGAGTATAAAATTGATTATTATGAGTAGTACTGCTGTTTTGAGGGATTAGCCTGTCTGCTAGCTCGTTCCCAATTAGCATCAGCATCCTCAAACGACGTGTGTGTTCTTGCCTGAATTTAAATTGGCCTCGAAATTAACACGCCAGTAAAAAAGAGAAAACACCTAAGTCCCAAATCAAGTGACATGATATAATGTTGCGTTTTAAAATAATCACATACGAATTTCTCATGTTCAAACAATCATTACGCACTACTTTATAGGATTGTTGTGTTCACCGGCTAATACGATGAATGACAATCACCGGTGTGTCCACGCCTTACTTTGCCTCTGGTGAAAGTTGTTGGTGTGCTTTTGAAAGCAGCTTCACAAACCATTCTCATTTTGCGTTGAGCCAAATACAACATGATTTCAATCTCCTTTGACAACTTTATTTAATGATGAGATGGATTTCCGCAATCCACACTTGCTCAAGACGTTCGGTTTCTGTTGGGAAGTCACATTTACTGTATTTCATTCCACGACATGTGGGTCCTTGCAGAGTGGGTTGACGCTGCAGCTACCGAAAGAAAGCGTGTTCTGTACACATCTGTCCCACACAACTACAGACTAAAGAGTCATCTTGGTGAAACAATATAAACATGGACTAACACGATGGTGGTGGTGGTGTTTTATTGCGTTTCTCCCAAGTTCGAGGCAACTACTTGATAAGACGATCATTTCATTCACCGGTACATGTATGTGTAAACTCAACGGTTCTCCGAGCCGGCATCGCTTGCTTATTGCTACTACTGTCCTACCTGTTAAAGTTGTGCCTTCGTTCGATATTGGATCGTGTTCGAAGCAGCGATACTAATGTTTCTATTTAGAATAGATTAATTCGTCATGAAGAGTGAAGTGATGATACAAAGTGGCGGACAGCAGGCGGGCACGTCGCACTGATAGCATGGAAAGCATGCGGTCAACACATCATGCCGCAGAGATGGCTCTCTGCCAGTGGTTCTTAACCTTTTTAGAGGTACCGAACCCAACCAGTTAATATGCACATTCACCGAACCCTTCATTAGTGAAAAAAATATATATTTTTTACAAATTCAAGATACTACTAAGCGAACTAAATTTCCCACAGCACTGATTGCACAAGCAATGTAAAGTGATCATCTGCAGCCAGTAATGGCCAAGCGGGTGTGTCATAACTAATTGACATGTTGAGTCGGGTGTGTCTCACTCTGCATGGCAGAGGCTCCGTTGAACCCCTGAGATGATTCACCGAACCCTTAGGGTTCGATCGAACCCAGGTTAAGAACCACTGCTCTATGCCTTATTGTGATATACAGTCGCTAGCACATCTTTGCGTAAATACACACCAGGTATTTATTAGATGCTGTATATGTCGACCATCATTTTGGTTTCAAACAGACACGCCCATGTTTTGCAGAAACACTGCCACCGTTTAAAATGCAAAATCCATCAGGATTATTTTGCATCTATTTCATTACAAAAAGAGAATTCCGTTTGTGTGTGCATGTGGATCACATTAGTGTGATGTAAGGCGATTTTTGACATCTTTTAAGAATTGCAAAACAACGTTAACCATTGTTCTTGTTTGATGTAAAAACTGGACTCACTCTCAATAATAATGAAAATGAGTCATGGATGTGGTCATGAGTCTTCAGAGGCACATTGCTGTTTGTGGTTGTTTGGAGGCAAGTTGCTTCACAAAAACACAAAACAACTCTCTCTTTGGTTAGTTCATGTAAAATGTGCTTACATTTCAGTAGCTATCGACAAGTCTTGGATGATGTCATTATTTATCAAATGATTTTATAATCATTGGCTACTGTATCTATTTTATTATGTTCAAAGAAAGGACTGATAAGTGAAATAATGGACATTGCTAACAACGCTGTTATCTATGTTTTTAGGAGAAATTCTTGAAATCACAACTCGTTACAGATTCATACCTGTAAGTATTCCGAGCCAGAGCAGGCAACATCAGTTACGCCAAACAACTCTCAGTTGAGAGACAAATGTTTTCACTCTTGAACATTGAATTCCTTGTTCTTTTCTTGAAGATCTGTACAGAGGTGCGCCTCTCCTTCCTGATGCAGAACCCCATGAAATGAATAAAGCACCACAGCCTATAACAGGACCCCCCTCCATTCCCCACCCTGCCCCGTCCCCTGGCCTTTCACAGGTAAGGGACTGTTGGTAAGTTAATAACTGTCATTATACTGGTAAAGGGCATTTGACTACAGAACAAATAAGTGATTCATCTTCATTCTAAAATAATCTTTCCTTTATTTAGATGACAAAATGTGTTTTTCGGAAAGCTCTTTCAACATTTTCACCATTTTCTCGATAATTTTACATTAAATGCCGTTTAAAAAAGGAAGGTAAAAAAAGCAAGGAAAAGGGAAATACATTTGAGACTGAGGCTCGCAAGTAAACCTCTTACCATTAAAGATATAAGGTACGCACAGTTTACTGGGTCTTGTGGAGGAAGATGAAAATGCCATCATGTTCATGAAGAGGAGAGCCGTTAAGCGGTTGAAAACAGTTGCTGAGATGCAGAGATACTGCTTTGAGACCCGTTTTGTTTCATTTTCTGCGAGCCTGTACGAGAGGCTTCCCCAAAAGTTCTCTTGTGCTGTGCTAATGAGTGGAGTCATGCTTCCCAAGAAATCTGGCAGTAAAGAGCCAACCTTAAAGTGCTCCTTCACTTGTGCTCTTCAACAAAGTGCAGGATTCGGGTTTGTAAAAATAAGCAAGCAAAAAGTGCCTGGAAACTGGTTGGAACCAACACAGTTTTGCAGGCATCCATGCTGTGTGCCCATTTGACATCAGAGCATTTTTGTTGCAGTGATGATGGAAACTTTTTTTCCAGAAACCTTCGTTTTTAATGAAAAAAATCTCAGGAGACATGAATGACGGTAAACTGCAGAAAAATATCTTCTGTTTTCAACAAATCAGAAAAATTGTGATAGAACTGATTCTTTCATACCCATTCATCCATCCATCCATTCGTTCGTTCGTTCATTAATTTTCTGGACCACTCATCCATAACTTCTTTTAATATAGATCATGATACGCAGTGATAGACATTTATAAGAGTAATATTAGAATGTTGTACTCCCATGCAGTCACGAGGTAGGGAGAAAGTTTGCTGTGGTTGATATGTTCTTCACACCCTTGCACATTGCTTCAGTTTATTCTGTGTGGGTTAACGTCTGATCATCTGAAGATACTCCCCTTTTCCACTCCCTAGTCCACCTGTCATGCGTTCCACTTTGCTCTTGTTGATATCGTCCACTGTCATTTATTTGCAGCTCCCTTTGTCCCCTGGGCAGCCCCCTTCTGTTGTGTTTGCCACCCAACCGCCTCAAATGAACCCAACACCACAGCCCAGACAGGTAGGATAACTCATGTTTTTATATCCCACAACACTAATAATTAATAGCAGTGCTGTCCTTATCGTTCAATAAAACACCAGCAAATTTTTCGACGTGTGGACATGTTGTAGAGCAGCGGTCACCAACGTGGTGTCCTCGGGCACCTGCTAACCGCCATGGACCACATGAGTAACTGCAGAGCAGTTCTAGAAGTATTTCCCCAGCAATGGGATATTGTGATTGTCTCGGAAAAGTGATCATTTGAAAATGTGAACACCGGAAGAAATGTATCACGATAGTTCTGCCATTGATAATTATTTTTTCTAATTATTGTCAGTTAGGGCTGGGCAGTATAACTGAAAAGTATATCAGGATATAAGTTTTTCATATTGGTCTAGTCGAGATATGGAGAATTTTTTTATTTTCTCTTTTTAGTATTGAAAATAAGGACCCTAAAAAAGGCTGAATGTAGGTAATTTATTCCAACAAGTCCACGCAACTATGAAAAAGCCAAATAAACTCGTCAAAATAAATATTGAATTAATGCCCATTTTAAACAAAATGTGCTTTATAGGACTGGGCAATATGGCCGAAAAATGTTTCACGATACAAAAAGTAAGTACCGTATTTTCTGCACGATAAGGCGCTTCATAGAATAAGGTGCACCTTAGTTGAATGGCCTATTTTAAAACTGTTTTTGTATATAGGGCGCACCGCATTATAAGGTGCATAGAGTAGAAGCTACAATAGTGGCTGCGGTTGCGTTATGCATCGCGTTATGCATCCACAAGATGGAGGTACTCTAAAGGGAATACAATACAATATAATGCAATGCAGCTTTATTCATAGAGAGCTTTCACAACTGCTGCAGCTGTAATAAAGCGCTTTAGAGAAACATTTAAAATGCAACACCCAATAAATCGGATACTGATGCATATAGATGTGTGTGTGTGTGTGTGTGTGTGTGTGTGTGTGTGTGTGTGTGTGTGTGTGTGTGTGTATATATATATGAGGTGCATCGGACTACAAGATGCATTGTCGGCTTTTGACAAAATTTAATGCTCTTAGGTTTGCCTTACAATGTGGAAAATACGGTATTTCATCAGTGAATGTTGATAATTATGAATTTTTTTAGAAACCTATTTTGCAAACCTGTTTTTATGTACGTACATTGTGATGTAATGTGAAAAGTTGCTCCTCCACTAGTACGTTGTAAATATTTATTTGCGTTGGACGCTAGACGATGTTTGATAGTTCCATTAATTTTCAGTCAATGTCCATACAGTGTCAGTGAAGTGAACCGATACTCTCTTGCTGTGCATGCATCAGTGTCGACCAACTGTCTTATGATGAGTTTAACTTTTTAGCGGGCTCATTATTGCCATATTTTACTTGACTCATTTTGACTTGTTTGTGATACAGAGGGTTTGACATGGCTCATGCTGGCGCTTGCAGTTCAAAGATGAGGGGTCTGCTTTACTGAGTGATGTAGTGCCGACATGTTGCTTATATAGAGCTGAGGCGGACATAACTATAGACAGCCTGTGGACGTTAAAGTGGGAAGGGTGGGCGTGAGAGAGGCCGCTTCATGCACGCCCCCAGTAGGTGTACATAGTACGTGCATTGTGCAACACAACATCCCGAAAATAGCGCCTACCAAGAGATGGTTACAAAGCACATTAATCGAGCAGCTGCGAGAGAATTTAAGATCAACTAATCTATGGTGCTTGGTGCTTTTGTTTTATGAAGCAGCGCCATCTATCCATCCGGTAAGAACGACCGTGGCGCAGTAACATCATTCCAAGGAAAAACTGGCCATCTTCCGCTCCTACTCCAGTAAAACATGTAATGTTCTTGTCACAAGTCACGACTAGGATGATAGTGGAGCATGTCTCTGGCTTCTTTGCTTTGCTTGACTGTGGTGGGCGTTTCTCTCAAACTGTCCCACCTTATTGCTTCCAGTTAATGCATCTCTGTCGTCTTTGTTTGTGCTGCTAAAGGGAAGCTTCAGATCTCTCCAGGTAACTATTTCTCCCTTACTGTTTGACGAAAGCAGTCATCTCCCGGATCAGCAGCAGAATATCTATTTCTATCTTCAGTGAGTCAACTATGCAGCTATCAGGCGGCTGGGGGAGTCGACTTCACCCGTCCTAGGGCTAATATCAGTTAAATCGTAGTCAATTGAATGTGACGTGATTTTATTTTCACTTCACAGAAAGGTCACCAGTTATAATGAATGTGTGGTTCTTTTGCCCCTGGTTTCCAAGCTCAAGTTTCACTTTGTTTCCCTACTTCGTGCAATATGGCTTTGTATTGACCCATTGGTCAGCGTGCTCACTTGGCTTTCTCTTCCTCTATCCTTCCTCTCTGGTACTATCTACGCTCTAGCCCTACTATGCCAACAGAACAAGTTTGCCTCCCAGCAGTGGGCCTCAAGGTGTTCCAACCAGTAGTGCCCCTCGGGGTGGAACTCCCACCCATGTCTACCAGCCAGCCCCTGGTTCCCAAATGATGATGATCCCAGGACAACCGTTGCCCTTCCCGAGTTCACCACAGGGGGCAGCCTATTTTATACAAGGACAGGTAGAGGAACAAATCCAGGGATTGAAGTGTGGGTTGGCGGGGGGGGTTGAAATAGTTTTTGCTTTGTGGTGATGTTTACAAAAATAATTTTACATTTTGACTATATAGGAGTTAAAATGTTTAGAACTTTAAAAGGAAACACATTATTGAGACGATTTGGCCATCTTAAGTCACAGTACCTGAAAGATTGATCAATTTCTTATCTCGGAGTTCCCTACCCACACGGCTGACATCACTCCTACACCACCTGTTTGGAAGGTATTTGTCCGGCTGGTCAAGTGGTATTGGAGCTGTGGTATTAGAGCATAATTATGAATGTAACAGAATTACAGTACCAGTGTTGATACGAGCACAGAGGTACAGTATCGGTGCTGTTAGCACGACTGGTATCGGTGCATATAATCATGACTCATGTTCCAATTACAATTTCTCTCCTGTTAACCTTGCTGATTTACTTCGTTTTTTTTCTCCTTTTTTTAATTTTTTTAGTACCGTTCACCAACCTACGTGGCCACACCCCAGCAATACCCTGTACAAGCTGGAGCTCCAGGTTTCTATCCAAGCACCAGCCCGTCCGAATATGGTAATTACGGTAAGTCCGAGCCACTGCTTAACATCTGGTTATGGTTCTGCATCAAACAGTACATATTGAAAGTTTGGGTGCACATTCTGGAGGTAGTCAAGGCTCAACGCACAGCAAATATTCAACTGACCGCTTCCCACCAGGCATCTGAGCAATGCTTTCAAGCTAAGCAATCTTGATGCTGCTCATCAGCAATTGGGAGCTTGAAATACAAGTTATAGTTATCTATATAGTATGGATATGTAAGTGTATTTTATAGGTCGATAATTTGCTTGTTGGATTAATCATTATTAGAGCCATTAGAATTTTTTTTCTCTATTTAAGCAAGTTCGTTATTTTCAAACACATTTCTCAATTTTTATTACTTGAATTTTTGATTGTTGTTTAGTGTTGTGTGCTTTATGAGTCAAAGCTAAACAAAGCTTTCATTTACTGCCTCTGGAAGTCATTTGGGACTCATAGAACCATAGCTACATACATGCCCATTGTTCTCCTTTCTGTTGACAATTGCCCAAGCAGGACTCACAGTTTTCTCTCCAGTGTGAACACTAGTTTTCTTCACTAAATAAAAATTAACATTCCTTCCTCACTCTCTCTCAGAAAGTTCCTTTCTGTCTGGCAACAGTAATTTTTTAAAAGTAATTTTCACTGCCGTTCTTTCTGCAATCCTCACCAACAATGCATACATCCTGATGTTACATTCACACTGCAGCTCAATTCAGAATTTATTTTTTTTTGCCCTGACGTAACACGCATGTGTGAACAATAAGTTTCATGTGTTGCTAGAAATTGGATGTGATGAGTCTACACTGAAATGCACATCATTAAAAACCCAATATTTCTTCCACGCGGGTGGGAAAGGGAGTGCTTGGCAGACTACTAATGTTGTCCGTGACTCTGCAGAGTTGTTTTGAGCAACCATTTTTATCTTAACATTTGACTTTGATTTAATCCCACTTGAAAAATGATGCATAAAGGGACATTTGTGGTGATAGTAATTCAGCCATGCAGACACTTCATTTATTCTTCAGTAGACGCGTCCATTAAATGAGGCGATGGAGGAGCGTCACATCATATCCCCAAATGATATGCACCGACTCCCGCATCGCTACTCTGGCGATATGAGATAATAAATTGAGCTTCCACACACGGAAACACATTTACTTCCCTGAACACGTTGCCATGTGTCGTTCTTTGTGCGCATCACTTTGCATTCACATTTGAATTGCATTTGTTTTGATCACATAACGAAAAGATTGGATTTTACCAAAAAAATCCTAATTGGACATCATGCACTGAAATGTGAACGTAGCCATAGTTTACAAACTGAAAATGGGTCTATAGTCAGGCCTTTAAAGTGAGACCTTGATTGGGCTAAACATTGGCACTTACGGTATATAATAGGTCTAAATGTAAACATTTTGTCAACACTTACATTCACACCCTGAAATTTTTCTTAAGGTTGTGTTATTTTGTGATTAATTTTAGCAACGTGTAATGCCCCCAAATCTGGAAAAGACTGTTTGATTGACATATCAGCAAACAGGAGGCAATCATAGTATTATTGTTTCCTGACTTGGTATGTCACAATCTGTGATACACACCTTTACTAAGCCCTTAGTTTCAAATAAAGACCGGAGAGAAAAGAAGACAACTTATTTAATGATCCCACAATGGGGAAATTCACTGCAGCAAACAATAATATACAATATTGTTCCAAATGTAAAATAATGACCTAGTCATTTTGTCAAATGCCAATTTATATTTATTAATAACTTATTTCGAGGGTAAAATTGAATGTTTAAGTAAGGCTGTAGTCGATTTTAGTGGAGGTAGCCAGCATCCTTTGTTTGTTTTGTCAAAATATGACTTAGGCCATTATTTTAAGAGGGTGACTAGAAGCATTAAAAAAATGGGAGAGAGGAAAATATCTATCTGTGTGTGTATATATATATATATATATATATATATATATATATATATATATATATATATATATATATATATATATATATATATATATATATATATATATATATATATATTAGAGCTGTCAGTTTAGCGCATTTTATTGGCATTAATTTAAATGAATTTTATCGGGATCAAAAATTTTCTCGAGATTAACGCCGCAGACGTCACAGCGGATGTTACGTTGCTCTATAAATAAACTAGAAACAAAACATCAATCGCTCTGCACAGGTCCACGCGCGTTTGTTTTGCCAGCCACGGCAGCGCGAGACACAGCGGATACTTAAATAGTTTATGAATGGAAAGTTTACTTTTAAAAAGTTGCCAGATTGTTCCAATGACAAGACCAAAGTTACCTGTATGTTTTGCAGTCGTAAACTGAGCTATCATCATAGCACGTCGAGTCTGAAATACCACTTAATGGCCAAGCACACAGCTGACGTGCTTAACTCCGCCCCCTCGTCTCAGACCGACAGCTATGGATCATTTCAAAGCAAACAGCGTGGGCTAAAATGTTGCTAGAACAGGGGTGTCTTTATTTAGCTCATTTTTGCATAGTTGTCATGTTTGTCCGTCTGCAATCTGACGTTTAAACGAAGTAAATTGCGTTTCAGCTGGGGTAAATTATGCCGGCGCTCCACTTCCGGGATTGAGTATTGGGACTTGTAGTTCTTTTGTTCGATTCGACTTTGTTTGTGTTGTATGGTTTCTTACGTTTAAAACAATGAATAATGATGACGATAATGATACATAGTGAAATCAGTATTGATTACATTATTTATTAAACGTATTGTTAAATAAAGGTATTAATTAATGTCAATTATATACATATTTACATTGTGATGCAGAAAGATAGATATATTAATTTTTTACTGCATTTATGTGTAGTTTGTTATTACCTGCTTCTGATACTTCTGTTACAACTACTACTACTACAACTTCTGCTGCAAAGTGCTCCAATAAATGATCAAAAAAGTACAGAACGAGAGATCCTTCCATGCTGACCGACAATCCCTATTCAGGGGGCCGTGAAAAATTATAGGCTGAGTACTAGTTTACCTTAGATGTGCACTTTATATTGCGCTGTTTTGATTCCATAAAAAGAGCTGTTCAAGCAGCTGTTGTGTGACAAAATATTTTTTTCACTGTTGTTGATGGACAGTAATATTGTGTGAGAGATAATGTGTGACTAACTGCGCCAAGTGAAAAATGTTCATGTAAAATTGAAAATCAAAATTATTTCAGTAAATATTTGCATTTTGCACACAGAAAACTGATTCATGATTCCATGTTGATGAGAGCATTAAAATGGGGGAAAATAGGACAAAAAATATAAAAGGGAATTCAGAAACGATAAAAAATGTGTGAGTAATCATGATTAATTTTTAGTTAATTTGAGTTAATTATGACAGTTGAGTTTTTAATTAGATTAAATATTTTAATCGTTTGACAGCTCTAATATATATATATATATATATATATATATATATATATATATATATATATATATATATATATATATATATATATATATGTATAGGCCCACACATCTTCCTTCTGTTACAAGGGAGGAGTAAAGCTGAGATCCGCTGGAAGAGGCAAAACTTAACAGTGAACGAAATCATTTTGGGTGGACACCTGTAGAGGGGGCAGGAAGGAGTTTTAAAAAAAGGGCATTCAAAAGACCCCTCCTCTCCATTTTGCAGTCGGGTAGACATAAAACATGGGGAGTCGCGGATCTCACCAAGTGGATGACTCTCAGGGTAGGTGTCGTCAAGATTTACGGTCTCTCTTCGCAGCCCACCTCCCACCCTTTAACTGCTCATGCGCCTGTGCTTAATGACTCATATCTCATGCCTCTTATTTACGGTATTGGGACACTGTCCAAAAAAAAGTGACATTCTTTCCTCTGGCTTTCTGGTTGCGAGCATGCTCTTTAGTCTCTCTTGGTCTGTCCTTCCTTTCCTCTTGCAACCTATCGTATGTGGCTTTTGACTATATTTAGGCTGTGTTGCTCATGGTCAACAATGCCGGCTCAGTAATGTGAGTTGGACTGTAATACTTTCACTAGTGGAGAGTCAAGCAAGCATGTGTAGTTACCGCTGAGCTGAAAGAGAGGCCGTTTCAGTCTGAACATTTTGTACGACATTACTTCCTTGCCTTGACTAAGAGCTGAACTGTTGAGGCCATTTACAAGGCCAGCTAATATCAATGAAGAACAGAATGTCTTGTTGACATTATTGACTGGGTGAACCAACAGAGGTACTTCGAACGCACACACACACACACACACACACACACACACACACACACACACACACACACACCATTACTAAACCCCCAGTTCCAGGTAAAGAACAGCCGCAAAGCATAAAGCTGCCTCCACCAACTTCAAGTCTAATCAGCTAATCAGAGGCACCTAAACTGTGGTAGATGTGTCCTGACACCCAGTTAACCTGAGCTTGAAAGTGACTAGTTCATTCTAAATCAAAGCCAGACCTCAAGCTCGGACAGGGAGTGCACAGCTGAGCAACCACAAAAACTCGGTTGTTTTTCCTTCCCTTCACAAAAAAATAAGTCCAATGATTTATCTTGGTCTCAATTTTTATATTGCAGAGCCTGGCATTTGAAAAGGGGTGTGTGGACTTTTTATATCCACTGTATGTGTCAATGTGTGTAACAGGCTGTTAAAAGTAAGAGCACAAATGGCAAATTGCTTTATTTTTCAAGACACATGGGCCTCGTTCACTTAACCTAAGTTTGCTGGCTTACAATTTTAGGGCCTAAGCACCAGGTAGTGCAAAGCCTCACTTTAGAATCAAAATCACAATACTCATTTTTTTAAACTGCGTTTCCTTGTAATTGGAGCCATTCCAGTCCTATGGCAAAACCCCCCCCCAAAACAATAACCCCCCTTCCCCACTGTAAATAAATATACATTATGACCTAAACACAACTGGTCAAACTACACAGTGTTATTAACCAATACAAAGTGTCCAGTAGTGCAGTGATAACGAGCACACTGATCATCTGTGTAACCAATTTGTCCTTTTCTGGGGCCTAAACATTCCCTAGCACTCACCAATTTTTGTACCTGTACATTTATCCTGGTGAAAATCTCTGCATTTTAGAAAAGGCTAAAATAGGCTAAAAATTCCCCCTACCCCCAAAAAATGTTTTTGCACCTCATATGAGTGATTGTGTATTTATAGATGGTGTTGCTGTGTACTGCTTTTATGTCTCTGTCGTGGGCCTGTGTTAGTGTCATTAATTGAATGACATGAATTAAGTCTTGGAGTTTTTATTCATCGTATTCTGTCTGATCCTCAGCCGCGGCCTACTATCCAGCCCAGCCTCAGTTTACTCCCCCAGTGCCAGCGCCACCCGTCGTCATGAACCCTGCCCCTAAACAGCAGCAACCACCACCACAGTCTCAGCAACACATCCACACCAAACGCGAACGTAAACAGGTCAGTGTTCTATTAATACAAAATATGTGGCAGAATCACTTTTGGAAGGTAACTGTCAAACTTCCATTTTCTTCCCACAAATGTATCAATGTATTTAATTATTTGTTTTAAATGGACCTCCACTGGGGGTATTCACTGTAACTCTCATCACAGTGCTAACAGGGCCGAAATATGGTATTTGGTGCTTTATTCAAGGGCACCTCATTGCTTCTTGGGAAGATTTCCGGTACTTTTGTGTGAGCACCAGGTAGCCCACAACTAATACACGAGTAGCCCGCAGGCCTGTTCTAAAATAAACTCACCAGTAATGGGACATGGCGATTTCTTCGGATTGTTACAATACAATACAATACAATACAATACAATACAATACAATACAATACAATACAATACAATACATTCTGTTGTTGAAGTTATCATTTAAAAATAGTGAGTATTGGCAAAGAATTACAGAAAAAGCATTGAGAACCGATATTCATCCGATTCATAGTTATCATGAGAAATCACAATAATGAATAGCATTAGCCTATAATAATGAAATAGCAATAAGTCACATTAAAGAAGGTTATTTTAACAAATTTATTTTAAAAATGTGAATAATACTGATCACCCATGGCATTACTCAGTGCCCAAGACTACGCTCTCAGCTGCAAAAAAAAAAGTTGGTTCGTGGTATGTATATATATTTGCAATGTTTGAATTCTGTTTACAGACTGGTAGACATACATTACCTCAATATCTGCGTTGAGCTTCGTTCTTTTGCCTTGAGACTTTGACTGGGACCCTTTTGACTGCTTATCAGTGACTGGTGTTGCCTGTGATTGGACTTTGACTTAGTTCAGGGACAGCCATGAGAAAGAGGCATTTAGTAAATAATGTTTCACATTGCTTGTGTTTGTGGTTGTACTTCAGCTTTAGATTGAGGTGCAATTTATGAACAACTAAAAATTTGTGTGAGTTTTTTTTTTCCCACGATTTCGGCTGGGATAAGCTTCAGCACGCCCCTGACCCACGTGAGGATAATCAGCTCAGATGATGGATGGATGGATGGATGGATGGATGGATGGATGGATGGATGGATGGATATTCTGCGCCACTGATTGAAAATCTAAAAATAAATCAGATTAAAAAAATTAATGTATGCACAAAGAATGACAAGACTATTTGAGAGTGGGTTATATTTTGGGTCGGTTAAATAATGTGTAGGTTTTACAGCGTGTTTTTCGATTGACAAGACACTGATGGCAGATAAAATCGTTAGCTTTTTAATTGTTTTCTTAACCCAGTGTTCATCTATCTTGCTCTCGCCATGTCAAAGTGGAAAAACTAGAGGGGGAGGGGCTGTGGGACGTGTCAGCACATTGCTCAGCTCCACGTGGCCAACTACTCCCCCCACCCCTGCTGATTTCTGTGGCACTCCCTCTTCCTCTTCTGCTAGTTTCCTTTGCTCTCGAGTAAGTTTGCAGCATGTCGGCTGTGAGGAAGAATGAGCAAAGAGGCTCATTTTGCAAGTCGCAGCTCATTTGATTATAACTTGCCCTCTCTTTGAAATGCCCCTATTCTTTTCGTTCTGCTCTTTCCTCTGCTTCCCTTGTGGGCCCCTTTAACTGTCTGTTAGTCTCTGTGGGCGGGAGTTGCACATTCCAATGCCATAGCTGTGGAAGGCCAGTGACCATCCTTTTTTCTCTCACTCCTCCCTGATCTGTTCATCAAATGAGAGAGAGTGAAGTTCCTAGCTAGTCTACTTGGAGCAAAGCACAGCCCAGCCCAGCCCAGTCCTCCTCAAGCTGGGACAGTTGAGATTTGCGAAAACGTTCCAGCACACGCCTGCTTTTACGGTGTTTAATGTCAATACTGGAACTGGCTAGAGCAGCCATTCCATTCCAGGGACCAGAATACTCGGCACGGAATAGCTACCAATGGACTGGGCCCGGCAAAGGTCAGTAATGGCAAACAACCATTTTGTTTTTGGGGAGACAAACTTTTAAAGGGGAGAGTATTTGTTTGTGCATATTTGCTCAAGGATAAATTTGACATTTTAGTCTCATGACTGTGCATGTCACTTTATTTAGGAGCATTCTGGCTCATACCAGTTTCATGGCTGCGCTGACTTGCCAGAATAAGCATGTAGCGAGTGAGTGAGAGAGAGGAGGAGGGAGTGTTTCAAAAATGTTTGTGTGGCACTTAATGTGAGAGTGATTACACTTTTCCCAAGCAGCAGAGCAGTGTGTGTGAATGCAAAACGATTGTCAAGTCAGATTGCGACCTGTTTTACCAAAACACGAACATTTTCCCAAGCATTGAAAACTGCAATGGGAGTTTTGTTTGGTATTTTAGTTACAAGTGGTGTAGAGAATTGTATTGGGGTTGGATTGGCGTGTTGCATGTTATAATGTGAGAAATGTAATGCTCATTGAGTCATAGGACAGGCAGGAAAAGCTGACGATTATAGGCATGCACGGTGAGTGATTCTTGTCTTAAGTGTCTACTGTGCTACCCCAGGAATATTGCTCATATGACTCTTTGTGCATCCCAACACAAGTGTGCAATCTATGTAAATGATGTGCTTATTTCCTTCTGTTGGCTTTGCATAACTAACTATTTGGCACCTAATTTGCGCTATTTTCCATAGATCCGAATAAGAGACCCAAAACAAGGAGGCCGGGACGTCACAGAGGAGATTATGTCAGGGGGCTGCAGTGGATCAAATCCAACTCCACCACAGGTAAGTTTTTGTCAACTTAATTTAACTTCACTGTTTTTTTCAAAGATTTCATTCATTAGCATGCTCCCCCCCCCACCCCTGCAGACCCTCCCAAAAAAATCAGTATATTGTTTTTCGTAACAGACATACCATAATCATTCCGTGAGAGAAATTGAAATACGGTTTGGATTACTATGGATTCTTCAATCTACGCACCAAAAATACAAATTCTCATGTTTGTACAGACTGCCATATCAGGATCAGACACAGGATTGGTCCAGGCCAACGGTGAGAACACCCCAGCTGCTGCTGGTCCAGCAGATGTTAGAGCAGGTGAGTTCCGTGTGCAGACACTCTGTTATACTCTAATCCATGGAGGATTTAAGTGCAAATAATATCCTCAGGCCGCACTGATCAAGCCCCTGTGCTGACATTCATATTTGCACTGTACAAAACTAAAAGACATATGAAGACTAAAGAAAACTAACTCATACCTGTAGAGACCTTCTGAGGAAAGTGACATGGAATGACACCAGACTCAGGTTAATCTGCAAATTTAGTTGTTTCTCGAGCAGGATTTTTAAAAGAATTTACTGAATCGTATCTGACAACAAAAGTCATAATCCACTCAGAGCATGTCAAATATGCCGTGATCCACTTTGAAGATCATTGCTACAAATGTTGATATGGCTACAATCCCTGAATACTTGAAGGAAAATTGGTCGTTGAGGGTACCAAAAGGTTTTCAGCGACGATAAAGGAGCTTCCTGGCAAGTACAAGTGGGTGCCCAAAACTAATTTTATATTGAGACAAAGTCCATTTATTTCAACCATTTGTGAAACGTGTGTGTTATATCAGTTCACCACACAGAAAGTGAAAATTTTCAGCCTTCATTTGTTTCATTTGTGATGAGTATGGCAGAAAGACACAAAAATAAACAAATAAAACTTGATTTCACAAAATTATAAGATGACAAAGTTCAAGGCTCCCTGTGTCCCAATCTGCTAATTAATGCAAAGCACCTTTCGAGGTTTTCCTCAGTCTGGCCAAGTGAGCTTCAAAATCATGGAGAAGACTCCGGACTTGACGGTTGTGCACAAAGCCATTCATTGACACTCTCCATAAGGCGAAAAGATCTAAAGAAATTGCGAAAGAAGCAGGATGCCCACAAACTGTGTTAAGAGGAAGGGGAAAATGTGGCCAGAAGAGGCACTCAAGTGACAGGGATGGCCGCAACCTTGAGGGGATTGTCAAGCATCGGCGATTCCAAAATCTGGGGAAGCCTCCTAAAGAGTGGTGTCAGTGCATCAAGAATCACCACATACAGACATCTGCATGACATGTGTTACAGCTGTAGAATTCCATGACTGAAGCCACTCCTGAACCTAAAACAACGTCAGAAACGTCTGTGCTGGGCTAAGGAGGAAAAAGTACAGGTCTGTTGCCCAGTGGTCCCAAGTCCACTTTTCAGATGAAAATATAATTTAATTTTCATTTGGAAGTCAACATCTCAGAGTCTGAAGAAACACTCGAGAAGCACAAAAGTAAAGCTGTCAAGTCCAGTGTGAAATTTCCCCGGTCAGTAAATGGTTTGGGGAACCATGTCATTTGCTGTGGTGGGTCCGTTGTCTTTTATCAAGTCCACCGTCACCGCAACTTTCTACCAGTAAATTTTAAAGCACTTCATGCCTCCTGCTGCTGATGAGCTTTTTGGAGGCTGTGATTTTATTTTCCAGCAGGATTTGGCACCTGCCTACAAACCCAAAACTATCAAGACCTGCTTTTATGGCCATGGAAGATCAGGTATTGATTGGCTCACAAACTCACCTGACTTGAACCCAACTGAAAATGGATCGGGTATTGTCAAGAAGAGGGTGAAGGGGCAGAAACATTGAAATGCAGACATTCTGAAGGCGTATATCAAAGCAACTTAGGCTACGATAGCATATGAACTGTGCCAAAGGCTGATCGCCTCCATGCCACGCTGTTTTAATGCAAAAGGAGGCCCACCAAAGTACTGTCGAATTGTACTGAAATACACTTTTTAAAGGGCCAACATATCAGTGTGGTATCCTTTTTTGTAGGTGACCTGAAATATAGAGATTTTGTGAATTCCTGAATTTTGAGTGTGTTTTTCTGCCATAATCTTCAAACCTGAAATAAATAAAGGCCTAATATACTTCACTTTGTGGTCAACTAATATGAGTGTCATTCAATAAATAAGGTGAATTTTTCAGTCCATATAAGGACTTCTCATGCAGTCGCTGACAACACTTTTGACTTTGTCACTTTCAAACCTCGTGCCAACTACTGTGAACTGCTGAGGCAGCTCAAGAAAGACATAAAGAACAAACGCAGGGGTCATCAGTCAGAACGAGTCATCCTACATCATGACAACGCAAGGCCTCACACAGCAGCCCAAACGGTGCAGACCATCAACAAGCTGGGGTGGGAACTGCTCCCTCATGTGTTGTGAGTGACTGGCTGAGACATCAGTCCAAAGATCTTTACACTGAGGGAATATGGAAGCTTGTGCACAGATGGGAAAAGTATTTGACAGTGCTGGGAGACTACAGTGAAATAAAAGTAAGCTTCTATCTGTATTAGAAGTCCTTATACTGAGAAATTCACCTTATTTATTGAATAACCCTCGTCTAAGATACAGATTTTGCTTTTTTTTTTTTAAATGATTGACATAAATGGACTCTCCCTTCATATTCAACTTTTTTGTCACCCATCTGTACTAACTGCTACATGCGACTACAGTGTCATATTCTGTAATGCTATCCTTTAATGGCTGGCCGTGATACAATGGCGAGAAAGTTGTTCTGAAATAAGACGTGCGCCAGGCAACATTGTGTACAAAAATGTCTTTTCTTAAATGACACAATTCTGACCATTTTTCAGCTGTTCGGTAACGGTAATCACTGAGTGGATCATGGTCACTTAAAATTACATACATATACAAATGCAAACAATAAATCATGTCAAATAATTAGATGCAAACGATAGCTCATCACTAAGTAAATGGTAAAATGGGCTGTCACTTGTACAGCGCTTTTCGACCTTTGGAACTCAAAGCGCTTCACACTATGACCTCATTTACCGACTGATGATGCAGCATCAGGAGCAACTGGGGGTTCTGTATCTTGCTCAACACGTCAACATGGCCGCAATGGCCGGGGATTGAACCCCCAACCTCTGAGTTGAGACAAATACTCTATCGCCATGCCTCCTAAAGGACTGGCTTAGGTACGAGAGGTCAATGTCGCTCTTCAGACAAAATGTAAAAATGGCAGCTAGTTATTTGCGAGACGTGAGTCTGCCCTCCTGACTAGTGCTGAGGTGTCCTTGAGCAAGGCGTAGCCAAAGCTCAAGAGGCACAGCGCTGCTTTCACTCCCACTTTCACACTGACATTTCTGCTTGTATGACTGCATGCATGTGATTTGGCATAATGTATGGTGTGTGCAACACGAAATAGACAATAGATAGTCATCGTTGAATTGCCCTTTGACTGATGACAATAAATTCAACTCAACTGTATTTATATCGCGCTTGCACAACAGCTGCAGCTGTAACGTGATTGCCGCTGCTGTTAGTGAGGAACATACACACATGCAGAAAGAATTGTTCAATTCTCCAATTGAAATTAGCTCCAATTGAACTGATTAAAAATTAAGTCATGCACGAAATATGTTGCTGCCCATTGTTGAAACGTTTAAGAAATTTAGACATGTATACATGCCTGATATGGGTAACTTCGAAATGCATGTAAATTAACCCCCCAATCCCCATGCCCCCCGCCTCCCCAAAAAAGATGACACAGGCACAAAATCTGCTTGGCAGCAAAGTTTTTGCTCTTAGATCCGCAGAGGAAATTTACAGAGAAGTCAGTAAAGATGTTTACCTTTCAGTTTGACGAGAACACAAGTCATACAACAAATGATCACGATAGAAGAAAATGTTAGGTTTGCAGCTTCAGCACCAAATTGGACCTATTGTATATAAAATGAAAAAACGTGTTTTGATATTGTTAGAACTTTTACAAATTCTTTTGATTTTTATGACCTTACAGATGACAGAGGAAAACCTTTGCTGCCTTCTTTGTCACAGCCTCCTGATATTGTTCAGGATGACCTCACCCCAGCAGAGGCTACCTTGTCTGACATGAACAATAAGCCAACTACACCATCCATAATATCAGAAACCCCTGTCAGCACTATTTGTATTTCCCCCCCTGCGCCCATTGTTGCCATTACAGACATAATGTTCACTGCCACATCTCCCAGAGAACTAACTCCAGAGCCTCAATCTGCACCTGAGGTGCCTGCCTACCCTGCACCCCTTCCTGATCCTATGCCCACCTCTGCAGTTCAGGAAAACCCAGAAAGGAGAGCCACAAATCTTGAGGAGGTAGATGTGATGATTAGAGAGGAGGAGGAGGTACATTCAGGGGATGCTTCATCTTTTATGGACAAGTCTCACAAACTCGCCTCCTCTGCAAATGGTGTGGCTGAAGATGTGCCAAAAAGCCCTTCGGTGATGCTGCCATCTAGTCACCAGGAGTCTTCTCTGGAGTCTCCCATTGCTCAGCCAGAGGAGCTCTGCCTTTCCAATGGTTTACCACTTCCACCCCCCCAAGACCCAGAGGCCCTTGCTGTTAGCGCAGAAGAGCATGATGACAGCCCCATTGCCGAGCCTGATGTTTGTCTGCAGCCTGTCATTAAAACCTCCAAAGCCACCATGAAGGCAGTGCCTACATCACTTGTTGAATCAACCACAGCGCCTGCTGCCGAGTCCATTTCTACCATCAGACCAGAGGTTCCTGCTGAAACAATTACCCAGGTAGCATCTTCCCAGCCCGAGGCTGAAGAAACAGTTCCGCCTGTTTCTCAAAACACCAGTGAGGATACCATAATGCCTCAATGTACTGCAGGAGCAATGTCATCTCCACTGGTGGCAGGCTCAAAAGATGACCGCGTCCGAGAAACAGTGACAAGTCCTCCCCAGACTGTCATTACCCTTGTAGAAACTACTATGCAAGGTATGTCATTTACCACTTATCGACAGTATGCATTACATTTCTAAATTATATCTCTGGATTTTTTTTTTTTTAACGTGATGACTTTGTCCATTTCTGTAGCTGTGCCAAAGAAAAAGAGAAAAATGAAGGATTTGAATAAAAAGGAGGCAGTGGGAGATCTATTGGATGCATTTAAAGAGGTGGGTGTGCATTCACCTGTTTCAACCACTTACATGTAATTAAAGTCCATGTGAATAAAATACAGTGAACTTACCGGTCGACTTTGAACCATTCACACATTTTCCCCATTGTTCCAGGAGAAAGTAGTTGTACCGCCAGAGCCCGAGGTTGTCCCAGAAACATCAGCTGAAAGCCAGCCTCCCGCTCCATCTCCAGCATTAGGAGACAATGACTTAACTTGGGAGGACAAGGAGGATAAGCTGGATGTTGAGAACATTCAGCCAAACCCTCCGAAGCAGACAGCAACTGACAAGGAATATCAGTATAAAGAGGGTAGGTACATTATCCCAGTTGCTGCCTTCTACTGGCAGTTCAGTATGAACATATAACTTATTTATCCCCCCTCATATACATGAGTGTTTTTCTTTTCCTGAAAAGAAGAGTTGTCATGTATAGTATATCTACCGATTGGTTGAAAGTAGTTTAGTGGCAAAGTGGTTACTGTATTTTAATAATCTACTATACAGTGTTGTCATATTTTACATTGCATACTGTGATGCACATTTACAATGGGAGACAGGTCTGGACTGCAGGCAGGCCATTCCAGTACCTGCACTCCTTTACTACAAAGCCTCACGCTGTTGTAACACTTGCAGAATGTGGGTCTGGCATTGTCTTGCTGAAATAAGCAAGGGCATCCATTAAAAAGACGTTACTTGCATGGCAGAAAATGTTTCTTCAAAACCTCTATGTACATTTCAGCATTAATGGTGCCCTCACAGATGTGTAAATTACCCATGCCATTGGCACTAAAACAGCCAATTACCATCGGAGATGCTGGCTTTTTAATCTTGCATCCATAGCAGTCCGGATGGTTCTCAACATCTTTGGCCCGAGGACATGACGTCGACAAATTCCAAAAGCAATTTGAAATATGGACTCAACAGACCAGAGAACACTTTTCCACTTTGCATCAGTCCATCTGAGATGAGCTCAGGCCCAGAGAAGCCAGCGACATTTCTGGGCGTTGTTGATAAATGGCATTTGCTTTGCATGGTAGAGTTTTGAGTTGCACTTACAGATGTAGCGCTGAACTGTATTTACTTGTATCAGTTTATTGAAGTGTTCCTGAGCCCATGTGGTTATATCCTTTGCATGCTGATGTTAGTTTTTGATGCAGTGCCTCCTGAGGGATAGAAGGCCACCAGCATTCAAAGCTGGTTTTCTGCATTGCCGCTTCCATGCAGTGATTTCTCCAGATTTTCTGAACCTTTTGATGATATTATGGAGTTTAGATGCCGAAATCCCAAAATTCCTTGCAAGTGTATGTGGAGGGACATTGTCCTTGAACTGTTAGATTATTTTCTGATGCAGAGATGAATCCTGCCCCATCTTTGTTTGTGAATGACTGAGCAATTCAGGGAAGCTCCTTTTATACCCAAACATGGCATCCACCTGTTCCCAGTTAGCCTGTTCACCTAATGGATGTTCCAAACAGGTGTTTGATCAGCATTCCTCAACGTTCTCATTTTTTATTTATTTTTTTGCCACCTGTTCGGCTTTTTGGAACGTAGTGGAGCCATAAAATTCCAAGTTAATGATTATTTGCTGTAAACATTGAAGTTTATCAGTTTGAAGATTATCTTGTCATTGGAGTGCATTCAATCAAATGTAGGTTGAATGTGATTTGCACATCATTGTATTCAGTTTTTTTTATATCTCCACAATGTTTTATTTCCAGAACAATGGAAGCCAATCAATCCAGAGGAGAAGAAAAAGTATGACCGCGCGTTCCTTCTGAGATTTCAATTCATCTCAGCCAGCATGAATAAGCCTGAGGGTCTTCCTGCCATAAATGATGTTGTCCTAGACAAGGTACAGCCACGTACACTAATAACATACAAAATAGCTTATAGTCCCTGTTTACTTTTAATGGGGTAAAGACAAGAATTTAAAAGGAAAAAAAACACCCCTTCATACAAATAGACAAGTCTGTCGGATTTCAGACTCGTATTTGCAAACAGAAAAACGTGGCAGTGAAAAATCTTTAATAAGGTTTACTTTTTATGATCAGCACATCTACCTTTCTATTAAGGCAAACAAGACTCCTCTGCGCCAAATTGACCCCAGTCGGCTGCCTGGGATGAACTATGGTCCTGATTTCACACCTTCGTTTGCTAACCTTGGCAGGCCAGGTTCAGGAGGAGGAAGTCGAGGACCAGTAAGTTACATTTGTTTGTCATGATCACAGACTAGCTATTTAGTAGTGTTGCGTCATTATTTTGTCCTCTCACTTTCCCTCTTTCCTATTTTCTTTTTTTTTTTTTAAGCCTCCCAGTATGGGTGTCGGTATAGGTGGTCCGCGTCGGTCTCAGCAGATGCAACGGAAAGAACCGAGGAAAATTATTACCAGCATGTCTCTTAATGAGGATGTCAAGCTGAACAAGGCTGAGAAGGCATGGAAGCCTTCCCTGAAAAAAGCAACGCGTGGTTGCGCTGGAGAAGAGACCGTGGCGAATGATCCGGATCAACTCAAGACACAGGAATTATTTAAAAAGGTCCGCAGTATCCTCAACAAGCTGACCCCGCAAAAGTTTCAACAGCTCATGAAACAAGTGTCAGAACTCACTATCGACACGGAGGAGAAGTTAAAAGGTGTCATAGACCTCACCTTTGAAAAGGCCATCTCTGAGCCAGACTTTTCAGTGGCCTATGCCAACATGTGCCGCTGCGTTATGGGGGTATGTATCAAAAACATACTAACAGTTACTCCCTATTTAGACAGCTTAAGGCTAAATGACTTCTAATAAATGGCAACGGCAATAAAAATTCTGAACTTTTTAGCTAAAAGTCCAAGCCACAGATAAGCCAGGGGACACTGTGAACTTCCGGAAGCTCCTCCTGAATCGATGCCAGAATGAGTTTGAGAAGGATAAATATGACAATGAGATATTCGAAAGGAAGCAACAGGAGCTGGAGGCTGCAGAAGGGGTATTGTACTGCAAAGTATTTTTAATTTTTTATTTTACTCTTCACGATAAACCATTTTTAAAATGACCATGTATTTGTCAACTGTACATCACACTTTTGCCCACAACAGGATGAGGAGAAGCAACGGTTAATTGATGATCTTCAAGAGTCTAAAAACAAGGCTAGGAGGCGCTCACTTGGTAATATTAAATTCATTGGTGAGCTATTCAAACTAAAGATGCTCACGGAAGTCATCATGCATGAGTGCATTGTAAAGCTACTGAAAAACCATGACGAGGAGTCTCTGGAGTGCCTGTGCAGACTGTTATCTACCATTGGAAAGGATCTAGACTTTGAAAAGGCCAAGGTACGGTGCACACTTGCAGTTCAATACATCAGCTTCCGCTTGCAGAGTTGGCAATGTACAAAACAAAACTACGGCACTGACCATTGTGTCGTAATGGTTTCTAGCCTCTTATGGACCAGTACTTCAAACAGATGGAGAAAGTAATAAAGGAAAAGAAGACCAGCGCCAGGATCCGCTTTATGTTGCAAGATGTGGTGGACCTTCGACGGGTAAACGCTCATCCCTCCACCTGATGTTTTAGCAACTTTATTATGCCCGCTCACAGCACACAGTGATGCTCACACCTCATCATCCGGCAGTGTTTAATGTCACTGGTGTAACTGGTTTTGATGATACTTCTTTCAGTTTTGGTGACCTAGCATTTATTCTGCTGAAATTCTCTCGCATCATCTCAGAGTAATTGGGTGCCCAGACGAGGCGACCAAGGCCCAAAGACTATTGACCAGATCCACAAAGAAGCTCAGCTGGAGGAGCACAGAGAGCAGATGAAAGTGCAACATGCCCTCATCGCTAAGAAAGAGTCTTTCGGCAGTCCAGGAAACAGGATGGGTGGAGGAGGATCAGGGAGTCGTGGAGGACCTCACACTCCTGGCCGCGGTGTTTCACCACAAGATGATGGCTGGAACACAGTTTCCAAGAACCGAACTTATGATGGGAAATTGAAATTCCCAAAGGTACTTGCAGTTCTTGTCTGTTATATGCATGTATTATTTGCTTTCCACCCTGCATCAAACACAACCGTGAAATAGAACAATCCAAACAGAATTACATGTAAAACAATTGTTTCGCTTTTGTTTTAAATAGAGCATGGCGATATCTCTTTCTAGTATCAAACTCAAGATATGAACATTCAAGATATTGAAATGAGGACAATATGAGGACGTGAACTTGCCACCCTTGTGTTGCATTTAAATCTCAGTTCAACCAACCCTTTTCCTGTCGATCAATGCCAAGTTTGGCGTTGATAGCAGATGACACTCGAAACCAGCAGATGACACTCGATCAGATGATCGAGGGTAAAAAAAAAAAATTATTGAATAAACCGGGATGAAATGCCAATATTACAGAAAATAGTGGTGGGCTTCCCCCTGCCCCCATAAAATGTAAGAAAGCAAGCGTCCCCTGTACTTTAAAATGACCAATATCACTAATAAAATTCGCATATTATAGAAACACACAAAAAATACCATTGAAAGGGTAGACTTTTGAAAATGAAAAACATTTCAGTTACATCGAGTCACGCCGTCTTATCAAACGTCAACTCTCAATGAAGCCATATGCTGAAGCAGCCTTGATTCAGCTCTCTCGTTTTCAGATGGAAGTTTGGCTTTAATCAACAAACCGTTCTTTTTATCAGGCATCTTTTGATATCCACGCTCAGTGTCTCGCTCCCGGAGGCAAAGGTGCTTTGAGCTGGGGTAGGGGCAGTAGCGGTGGTAGCACCAACAAGCTTATGGATTCCGGTAGGTCTCCCTGTTAGATATTTCTGCAGCTTTGAGTATGAACAAAACAATCTATTGAGTGTATTGTTCTTCCTTGCCCCAGAATTGGGCGGCCGTCCAGCTGCCAACAGGTTCTCAGCTCTGCAACAGTCCTCGTCGGGCACTTCAGAGTCAGACAAACGGGTTCCTCAGAGGTAAGAACAGTTGTAACTGTGTAAAACAAAGTTGTAATGTTGTCATTCCGACTTGCCAACCTTGTGGTTTTATTTTTTTCAAATACATCAATATTGACTTGTACGTCTAGGTAATTTTTGGCAATTTTTGAGATAACGTTTTAACAGTGTACAAAATGGTACTTTTGTCATTAAGCTCACAGATGCAGTGTGGCTACAAAGGTATTCATGAATATCCTGTATTGTTTGAAAAATCATGTTTACCAAACTCGGATGAACAGTAAATCAAATCTATTTTTATTTTTTTTGGGTTATTTGTCAAGAAAATCAATTGGTTTGCTTTAATTTCTCACAGCTATGAACACGTAATATTTTACCGCATTTGTTGGGTCTTCAACCTGATCGTAACTGATTTGCGTCTGGTTTTACATCCACCTTTTTTCATAAGTTGAATTAATCGTCAGCCAGCCCGAGCAAATATGAGTTATAAACCACCAGCAAAAGTAGGCAAATAAATTAATCCACAGTTATAATTACTGTTTGACATTACAAGGACTTGTTAGTTGTGAGTATTTTTGTGTGTTTGTCATTAAAATTTATTTTGCCATGTTTCCTTTTAATCTGCCCCCATACAGAAACAGCTCAAGTCGAGAGCGGGGCGAGCGTTCTGACCGTTCCGACCGGGCCGATCGTGGACTTGACAGACGTGATGATCGTGAGCGAAACAGGCCACAGGGTGCTGCTTCACGCAGCTTCAGTCGGGAAAATGAGGAACAGAGTCGGGAGAGAGAGCAGCGTGGTTCGGCAGATCCAGTCCGCAAAGTAGCAAATATGACAGATGACAGAGATCGCGGCAGCAAAGAGAGAACTCAGAGTCGAGAGAACGGTACCTGACTAGACTTTTACTGTCGTATTCATACTCCTGTGTGTCACCGTTCCCATTTTCGCCAGCATGATTTTAGTTCTGTACCTGGTCATGACATTTTGGTGTCGTTTTGATAACATAAACAGTGAGGAGGGAAACAGCTTGCACTCCTCCACCTCTCCAAACCACTACCAAGCCTGCTTTGACGGTGGAAGAGCTAACCAAAAAATCCAAAGCCATCATTGAAGAGTACCTCCATATCCTTGATATCAAGGTAAGACCAAACACTTTTGTAATTTTTTTTCAAAAATGTGTACATGTCACTTCATTGTGCCTCTCCAAAAAGCAGCTTGGATGGGTTGCCAAAGCGTATGCTGTATCTACAATACATATGAAAGAAGTGTTTTGTTTTTGTAAACGGGATTTATTTCCCTGTAAAATAATTCATTGTACTCGAAACTGAAACATACGTCTAATGCTTATTGCTTATGCATTGACAATTGGCTTACTCTATGAGTCCGGACAGTTCTCACAGCTCTTCTTCACTTTTTCTTCATTTCACTGTTATAGCCTGATCCCAAAATGGGAATTCCCCCGCTCTCCTTTAAACTCGACACAAAACACACAGTATAATGCCAACGTAAAAAATATTTGCCTTTGGGAATAATTTTTTAATATGATGCCACAAGTTTGGCACACGTGTCTTTAGGTACTATCACCTATTCCTCTTTGCAGCACCTTTTAAGCGCCAGCTGATTTAGTATTTTTGTAGGCATTACATAATCAGGATTTTGGAGGTGATCACCGATCAGTGAGTTTTAAAAATCAATAACCGCATCAGAAGATGGACCAATCTTTCGAATCTATTGAACCAGCTTGTTTATTTGCCACACAGTCGATCCCCTGCTATTTATTTGCAGAAGTTTGGGACCTGCCTGGACCACGAATAGCCAAAATGTCTTTATAATTGACTCCACTGAAATTTTGGGAAAAAACTAATCACATAATTATTAAATCCTAAAATTCTCCCAAAGTATTATTTCAGTACACTGAAAATGCATGTACTATATACACCTATAAACACTCACTGGGGGCGTGCCTTTAGCGTCCTCTTTCACACCCCACCCCACCCACGTTAACATCTGCATGTTGTCCTCTATATAACAAGCGTTTCGGCACGTCATTCAGTCAAGCGCACCTCTCATCGAAGTCACACAACAGCATTCACAGATTTGGGAACTTGGTAAACACGAGACACCCCGCATTATAAGGCGAACCATCTATTTTGGAGAACATGTCAAACTTTGAAGTGCGCCTTATGCTCGTGAAAACACAATAAATATAAATGTCTCGGCACGCATTGATAGCCAATGATGTTTTTCTCTGTCCCCACAGGAGGCCCTGCAATGTGTGAACGAGATAAACTGCCCTCAGCTATTGTTTGTGTTTGTACAATTCGGTCTGGAGTCAACATTGGAGCGGAACGCCATTACAAGAGAGAATCTGGGTCGGCTGCTGCACCAGCTCATTAAGACAGGCACCCTGCTGACAGAACAGTACTTTAAAGGGTCAGTAGGAAGTCTCAAAAGTCCTGATCATGCATGATTAACTAACATGTTGTCTTGTCAGAATACACATTTAGTTTCAAGCATTTGATAAGAAACTCTTGTTGCTATCATGTCATTCATGTTTATCATTGTGTGTTGTCGTCTTCTGTCACATGTTCATATTTCCAGTTATAGAGTCACAATACTTTTGTATTGGTCCCTTCCTTTAGTGTGCTTTTAAGAGGCAATTTTGCAGTGTGAAATTTTTAGCAAGCTATAACGTAGCCCTACTTCACTAATCCTCACTTTTTTCACCGATCATTTTATTCAGGTACTACTGTCGCATCATACTGACTGTTTGAGCAAATAATGTATGACAAAAGTATTTTTTTTTTTTCAATTGCAAACCCAATCCCATTTAAGTCAGAGCATCGACTTTGTTTTATGTAGGCTTCGTGAAATCCTGGTGGTAGCTGACGAAATGGCGATCGACATCCCGCACATCTGGCTCTACCTGTCAGAACTGATCACTCCCATGCTCCATGAGGGAGGGATCCCAATGGGACACCTTTTTAAGTTAGTCTCTGTACCTCCTCGAATGTTCAAAGACAAAAACGGAAAATATTTGCAAATGATGTGAACGCTATCTCTTGGACTTTACAGGGAGATTTCAAAGCCTTTGATCCCTCTGGGCAAAGCTGGAGACCTGCTTGTCGGTATCCTCACTTTACTCTGCAAAGAGATGGTGAGCTCATCGGTTTGACTTCACAAATCAAGTACAGTGTGAGATTAAAAATTCAGTGTCAATTGTATCAATTTGAACGATACATTTTTTTTCATCTGAATTTTTTACCTCATCAATTCAGTGTCATTCAATAGTTTCATTTATTGTGACCTTAGTATTGGCACCTGGATTTACATCCTAATACATTGGAGGATGGCCAGTAGAATAAACTGTGGTCGTCTGGGACCATGCATTTCTTAGCTAAATGGGGCGGCGTCGTAAGAATCACAGTGGATGTTTGGAACCAGCATAAAAAATAAATAAATCATCTGAATGGGTAATGTATTTGTTGCTGATTCTTGTAAATGTGGATATCCCACAACCAGAGCCATAACAAGGTGGGCACAATGTGGCGGGAGGCAGGACTCCAATGGAAAGACTTCCTCCCTGAGGATGTAGATGTCAACAAGTTTGTGACCGAAAAGGTAAGTGGCGATGATCGCTAACTTCTGTCTCCTCCTCTACCTACCGCGTTATGCCTTTTCGACTGATCTATTGCTATGGGTCGTAGTTCAAACCACTTAGTTCGAGTCATACCGAGGTACCAATTGTGGGTTTATTTTTTGAAGAATGTGATGTTCACACTGGCTGAAGCATCTGAAAAGAGTAAAACCAAGAAGATGAGTTCTGCAGAACTGAGCAGACAGCTTGAAAGACTGATCCAAGACAAGGCTGACAGCAAAAGAATCATCGACTGGATTGAGGTGCATGTTCCTTTTTTATTGGGCTTTTAATAACATTTGACTTCCACTTACTGTTATTCCATTCATGAAATGGCAGCCTTTGAATTGTCTTCTTATTGCCGCGTGTTTCATAATAATACATGTGAAAGATATGCCATGTTTTTACGAATACATTAAATGACAAACTATCCGTATTACATTAGTGTTCAGATCTGTTTTCGTCCTTTTGTTGTCTCCTTTATCGCAATTTAAAAAATGATTATTAACGATGTTAGTAAGATGAAGTGGTTCAGAGAATGGATGGATGTTAGCTTGTACTTCAGTGTGATTTTTTAATGACTCCCAAATGTTACATATTTGGTACATGCTATGTCTTCTGTGTTGTACCTATGTTTAAAAATAGATTCCTCTTCCACATTAGACAAAGGTGGATAGTACCCAGGATTGTTATTTTAACAATTTTATGCTCACTTAAGAGCATTTTTGCTTTCCAAGAAATGTTGTCCAGTGGCCATACTCAACTTTCAATATACTGATGAATAATAGCCCTGTTGTTGTTTTCATTGAGCGGTTTATTTGTGAGTGATGCTGCCAAAATGTTTAGCAAATAATCACAGCAATGTTCATTGTCTTGTAGGCCAACCTGGATGAGCAGCAGGCCTCCTCCAACATGTTTGTCAGAGTACTCATGACCTGTATCTGCCAGTCGGCAATCATCTGTGAGTTGCTTTCTCTACATTCTCCGTTCAAGACTAGAAATAATCATTAAACATTGAATCATGGCCAGGAGGCAGACTACTACTGATTGGTAATGCGAGGAGGAAAAAAAAAAGTGACGTACTCTCTACGAACAAACACTTGGTACACTTTGGTCGTGACAATTTATGAACCTATCAAACGGGTTTCTGTTGTACAGCCAAAACAAATGTCCACACTTTTTGGGCAAGACTTTGGTGAGTCGATGGGATTTTTTGCCCATTTATCCACCAAAATGTTTTGGGAGCTTATGAAAAGAGGGTCTAGCTCACGATCGTCATTCTAGTTCATCTGTAAAATGTTCCATAGGGTTGATGTCAAGACATTGTGCAAGTCAGTGATGTTTTGCCACACACAAGTAATCATACGTTTATGGACGTTTTTTGGATTGTGGCAGTCATACTGGACACAAAATGCTCCCACAAAATTGAATGCATCGAATGTTTCCCAAAGGTAATCAGGACAAGATTTAAAAAAAAAAAAAAAGGTGGGTAGGGGGGATTCGTCCCACATTCCAAAAATCCTGCATGTTCGCTAAATATATTGTCTGTAGGTTGTGGATTGTATGTCTATATGTGCCCTGTGATTGCTTGGCTCCTGCTCACCCCCGACACGAATGAGGACATGCAGTACAGAATGGTTGGATGGATGATGAACTGATTTAGGTGCATTTTTGTCCAGCGTACATGTCATAAAACATTCAGTTCAACTAATGTATGCTATCAGCGCTATATGCGAGCTGTAATGAATGTCTTGTTGACTTTGCTTTTTTTTTTTTTTTGATGACATGCAGGTGAGAATCCCTACAAGGTGAATGACGAGATAATCAATCAGAGGGCCGAGTTGCTGCAGAAATTCCTGAAGGATGAGCAGAAGGAGTTGCAAGCTCTCTATGCCTTACAGGCTCTAATGGTGCACATGGAGCAACCAGCCAGTGAGTGACTGTATACCAACAAATAGAACCTAAACTTATTACTCATAACACTTAAGTAATTTTCTGCACTATAAGGCGCTTCGGATTATAAGGCGCATCATCAATGAATGTCCTATTTGAAAATGGTTTTCATATAGAGGCCGCACAAATGTTGTGAACACAATTGATTCAACAAAATGGCACAACCTCGTGGGCTCAATTCCACAAGGGGCTAAATATCCTTAGAAGTCTTGCTTCTCTCAAGTCAAGTCATAATGGCTATGCAGAGCTCACAAATGTTAATTAGTGTTGGGCAGAAACCTTTTACATTGAAATTGGTGGCTGCTAATAATCACCACTAGATGGCATCGGAACACTAACAGGGAAACAACCCAATGGGGAATATAAAGAGACTGTAACACCGTATATATGGTGCAACGGATTATCAGGCGCGCTGTCAGCTTTTGGGAAAATGGAATGCTTTTAGATGCATACGCCTTATACTGCGGAAAATACGGTATTTGTTCGCTTCTTTCAACTGCCAAGAATATCTGTGTTGAGCTCAAATGATGTCTCTTGTCCCACCATCAGATCTGCTGCGAATGTTCTTTGACACACTTTATGATGAGGAAGTAATCAAAGACGATGCCTTCTACAAGTGGGAGTCGTGCAAGGACCCCGCCGAGCAGCAGGGCAAGGGCGTGGCCCTCAAGTCCGTCACCGGCTTCTTCACATGGTTACGCCAGGCGGACGAATCGGACAACAGTTAGAATCTCTGGAGCGTGACATTTGGACTGGGAGGATTTCAATTGGGATCCTTTGGGACAGCACTTGAGGAGGATTCAGACAAGCTGACGAAGTCCTTCGTCAGAAACGGGAGGGAAAAAAAGCAATAAAAAAAAATCTTCAGCTGGAAGAGATTGTATTATCGATTGAGCATTCAATCATGTCATTTCTTTTATTTTTGTGCAATTGAATGTCCTTTTTTCCAATGAATCCACGTGACAAGAATCTAGAGTAGATAATGAGAATGCTGATAAGTGGAGGCTAATAGCATTTACGTCAATGTTTTATTTTTGACTGCTTGCTTTGAAGTTTGACTCCAATTTTGAAATGGCTTTCCCTCATCTCAGCAACACTATGCTGACAAATACATCAATATCTAAAAGGCTCTATATTTTTTTTTGATGATGTCATCCATTTGTCATGGCAACTCTGCAACAGTGACACTTGGTGTTTGTTCTAACATGCCCATGAAGATGCTTTTTTTTTCAACATTTTTTTCTGTATTGAATGATTGGCCCGTGTTTTTTAGTAAATGGGGGGAAAAAATTTGAAGAAAGGTGGACATTTGGAGACAGGAATCATAAGACTTGTAGACTTCTGAAGACTAAACGCAGATTTCACAAGGCCAGCGTCATTGAGGAGAGTCATCATGAACATTGACCAGTTTTGCTGCTGGGGACGATGACCAGTCGACCCCCCGCCCACTCACCCCCCCAACCACACACACACACACTTAGCGCAACTTACCCTCCGCTGTATCTGTGTTACTGTTTCCTTGTCTGTACTTCACGACAGAACTTGAAGCCAGCAAGACGCTTGTTGGATTTTAATAAGATACTGTCATTGAAACTTGAAAAGTTGCATAGTTGAGACTCCACTAATATGAAAGTAACTTTAAAAAAATGTTCAACAGGACAAATCCGAAGGCCTTTTTGCTTCCATGAGTGGAAACAGATTTTAGGAGAGTTCTGTACATATATATACCGATATTTTTTATCCCCCAAAAAGAAAATACTAATGTAGTTTTGCTTTCTTGTAAAACAAAAGTGGAAGTTTAACCCGTATTTATTTCTCTCCTAAGCTGGCCAAAAGTGCTTGTAATTGTAAAATCAGAGTACAGTAATTGCAGTTCAATCAAAATGTGTAAATAGTTCTTTTGCTTTACTTTATTAAAAATATATTTAAAGAAAAGTATGGCTCTTTTCACTTCCAAAACTGGAAGAAATAATAAAAATAGCTGCAAATAAAATGTATCCTTTTTGTCACATTTCATTGAGTGGATATCTCGCATCAGGTAGGCTGACAGGTTTTACGTTCAATCATTTTTGCATTTTAGAAGACTGTGCAATCGGTTCTGTGATGAGTGTGAAGGGAAATTTGAACAGCAACTCAATCTCAGAGAGCTTTCCAAAATTACTTTTGAGGGAGGCATCTTAGATCACTTTGATGCTACTGCCGCATTATTGGTGGTGTTTTTTTATTTTGTTTTTCCAGTTGGCCCACTTGACACATCAGGTTAATACAGCAAAGGAAGTCTTGATTCCACTCATTGAAATCTAAAAAAACCCCGAAAAATGTATGTTTTGAACACCGTTTTTTTTCAACCAGTAGCTCACTGCATTGGTTCAGACTTTTATGATATCTATACAATGCGTGGTCTGACTAACAAGAAACCAAACCACAAGTCATTCTGGGAGCTGCACGATCGCCGTTTTAGTTTGGAATGGATCTGCCATACCGCACTTCACTCGCTAGAGAGCGCTGTCGCGCGTTAAATTTCCAACCAATGCACTATAACGGGGCAGTCCTGGGCCATGTCATTCATGGTGTGACATGGTTGAATAATGACACGTTTAGTTGATTTCAATATATGTGTGTGCGTGACTTTAAACTTTGTGCATTCACCAGAGAGACGAAACGGTGGGAATATTAGCGACCAAGAGAAAATACTGTCAATTAGTATAGCAGAATGGTTTAGTCATTAAAGCATTCATCCATCCATCCATTCATGATCTGATCCGCTTAGCCTCACAAGGGTCGCGGGGCGTGCTGGAGCCTATCCCAGCCGTCTTTGTGCAGTAGGTGGGGGACACCCTGAACCGGTTGCCAGCCAATCGAAGGGCACACACAGACGGACAACCATCCACGCTCACACTCACACCCAGGGACAATTTAGAGTGTTCAATTAGCCTGCCATGCAAGCTGCTGACATTTGTCCTGAGGTCTGAATATGAACGCATATGGATGTTCGTCTCGTTTGCCCTGCAATTGATCGGCAACCAGTCCAGGGTGTCCCCCCGCCTACAGCCCGTAGTCGGCTGCGATAGGCTCCAACATGCCCGCGACACTTGTGAGGATAAGAAAATTTAGAAAATGGATGGATGGATGTAGTTCGCAGCATTCTACAGCCCATCCATTTCCAATCCGCTTTATCCTCACAATGGACGTGGGGGGGGGGGGGTGCTGAAGCTAACCACTGGCCCACCGGGCCGCCCTGCATTCTGTAGCAATATTGCATATTGAGAGCTGATCTAATATTGTGTATCATAAGGCAGGGGTGTTCTGCACGACTGAAAATTCCATATAATGAACATTAGCATGATTTTCAAAATTTAGTTTAGGGCGGATAAGTGATTCAGGCAGTGCTTGCTTTTCCCCTTATCACTTTTTTTTATGCTGCTCTTGTATTAGATCTCATTATGCTGTCGTGTGCGGGTATGTGTAGTTTGTAAGAGCAAATGGACTTTCTGTCACTTACGTAATCATAGGCTGTGTTATCAGTCAATACTTATCTGATAGCAGTGCAGATGCATGTCACACACACACACACACACACACACACACACACACACACACACACACAAACATTTGCGCACACTGATTTTTATAAAAGAAAAATATTGCCATTGTTAATAGTTTAACTTTTGTCGATAAGTTAATAAAAAGTCAGCTTGCTATGAAAAGTTAATCACTTGTTGTCCACTCCCAAGACAACACAACAACTGCCCTCTTGTGTCATAAATGAATGAGAGGCCCAAGGGTCATTTATGACATGCTGTTAAAAATGACATCACAAGTGATGGGACACCATAAGCGATAGTTGTACCCAGAGGGCATCTTGGAGAAGCTTAGACGATCAATCCTTCAGCCACAGCAAAGCCATGGAACCTTCAAAAGTGTCCATGTTGGCTCTTTTCCTGCTTGTAGTCTTTGGAACAACTGCAGCCAAAGGTAAGACTTTGAAAACTTTCTTCCCTTAAAAGTCACTCAAGATAAAATCTTCAAGCTTTCAATCTATCCAAAAGAGAAATCATCATACAGGCAGCAAATGTTTTAGTTATCTTATGGGCTCAAAACATTCACTCTTTGCAAATGATTTCCGACTTCAGCATTGTTTTTGGGTTTTTTTTCAACTGCTTTAGTTCATGCACATGCAGAGCAAGTCATACAAAGTGACAGTGGCAGCGAAGGTCAATTCAAAGTGGATTTAGATATTTGTTTCTAAATATATTATTACATGTTTGAAGATAACTGCTGAAAATATGGGAAAAGACCGAGAACCATGTCAGGGACTGAATTGACTGTCAGTGTGTGAAATGAGGTGTTACACTGTCGAGGCAGCTTTCAAGCACCTTGTTGCAAGGTTATTATCGTTTTAAACAAAAACTAATGGAATAAATAAAACAAAAACAATGTCAATGACCAAATAAATAACGAAAAAAAGCAAGTGCAACGACATCTCACAGTTATAAAACTCCCATTATCGTGAATGTCCTTCATTTTTGTCTTTTTTAATGAATATTTCACATGCGCGCGTTCAGGGTTCATTCTGAATGTATTTCTTTCAGTATTGTTTTATGCCTGTACAGAAGAAGGAAATTCAGAGTTGTAGTTCACATAAATTTATTACGCAATACTTGCTCACTTTTTCAAAAAAATATTTTTATTAAATAAAACTAATACTAAAACTAATAACAACTAAACTATAAACAAAGCATTTTTTTTGAAAAAATAAAAACGAATACAAACGAACAAAACCGCTCTAAAAACTAATTCAAATGAACCGAATTAAAAAACAAAACAAAAAAAAATCAAACTAAAATCAAAACTAACGCTATATATAATTAAAAAAAATCCAAAACGACGATAACTCTGCCTGGTTATCAATCATGAGCATGGGAGGAATTAAAAAAAGAAAATTCTTGACAATTAGTGCGTGGACTGGGACATCGGGAAGGCGTGGGCGCTTTAAAGCGCTTCGTTGTCACAGCATTGAAAAGTCCTCGCAATGAGCCGCGGTGACATAAATTGCAGCCACAGAAGACATGAAGTGGATATTTTCACAGCTTAAATATGGAGCCATTTGGAAGCAGGCCCCATTTTTCCATGTTCTCGCCGAGGTATTTGACAGACAGTTGACAACTAATTTGTTTGAGCGCATTGAGCAGATATGCCCACAGCATTCGAGAGTGGAGAGAATGCTTAGATTTTTTTGCAATGATATTGGAAAGCTCATTTCATATGCATGCTGAGTTTTTTTTTTAATCATTCAAATTTGGCAGCATTATTAACAACAGTCTTATCCCTGTCAGATTTAGAACATGTTTTTTTTTCACTTTACAAGGACTTGCATGCCATGGTAAATACATTTTCTGAAAACAAGCTTTGTATTGTCATCTTTCATGACAGCTTGATATCTTTCGCTCCGAGCAAGATTTCTCTTCCCGTATTTATCCTTTGCAGAAGCCTGAACACGTTCAGTCTGTTTCAAAGCATTTTATATTGGTGACTCAGATCTGACTTCTGGCCGGTTTGGTCCTCACAGTGCAGAGGTGCAGGGAGTTCTCCCCGTCTGTGCCTGCGTGGGTTTTCTCCGGGTACTCCGGTTTCCTCCCACATTCCAAAAACATGCATGGCAGGCTGATTGAACACTCTAAATTGTCCCTAGGAGTGATTGTGAGCGCGGATGGTCGTTCGTCTCTGTGTGCCCTGCGATTGGCTGGCAACCAATTCACCCGAATTGTACATCCACGTCAGCAAGGCCTAGACAAGGAGCAATCCACTCGGTTTATTTGTTGATCTTTGTCTCGTCTGAGCCTTTATTCTGAGATTCATCCGCTGTGGCATTCTCCTCAAAGCACCATGGCTCTCAGACTGTATTTTTCATGAAAGAGATATGATTTGCGACGGAAACTAATCTGATTCACTCGTCTCACCACACAGTTGAAGAGGAGAACCCGGAGTTCTGGAGATCACAGGCAAAGAAGACGTTGCAAACAGCTTTGAACAGGAAGCACAACACCAACGTGGCCAAAAACATTCTGTTTTTCCTCGGAGATGGTAGGTGGCCGTGCGCAAATTGGACAAAAGTCCCAAAACGATGTGAACCATGACAGCTACGTTGTGCACACTGTTTTCGCAAGGCATCTGGTTCATTGAACTTCATCCACTGAGACGATGTCTCCGAAATTGTCAGACGTAAATTGAAAAAAAAAAAACTCAAATCACATAAAATTCAATGATAAAAATGAAATGGATTATTATTATTGTCTTCCTTTTTTTTCTTTTTGTCGGTGTTGTAGTCCAAATACGTTTCCATTCCAAAACGACCTCACGAGAAAGTCTGCATGTATGCGTGTTCACATTAGGTATGGGAATCACAACCTACACAGCAGCTCGTATCCTCAAGGGACAACTGCAGAACCACACAGGAGAGGAGACTGTGATGACCATGGACACCTTTCCCTACGTGGGCTTGGCTAAGGTAACACACACACACACACACACACACACACACACACACACACACACACACACACACACACACACACACACACACACACAGATACCAAGTTAATTCTATTCATATGATGTACCGTATACTGTACTCCGATCTTGCATTTGTCTCTAAGGATTGTACTCCATCCTGAACAGCATATGGCTTCCTTAAGCCTCCAAACCTCAGTTGATTATGAATGTGATAAACGTCAAGGCCATAAATCTGCTGTTTGAGAGCAAATGTAATTAAAAAAAATATATATATATATTCAGGCGGCCCGGTAGGCCAGTGGTTAGCACGTCGGCTTTGCAGTGCAGAGGTACCGGGTTCGATTCCAGCTCCGGCCTCCCTGTGTGGAGTTTGCATGTTCTCCCCGTGCTTACGTGGGTTTTCTCCGGGTCCTCTGGTTTCCTCCCACATTCCACAAACATGCATGTCAGGCTGATTGAACACTCAAAATGGTCCATAGGTGTGAGTGTGAGCGCGGATGGTTGTTCGTCTCTGTGTGCCCTGCGATTGGCTGGCAATCGGTTCAGGGTGTCCCCTGCCTCCTGCCCAGAGACAGTTGGGATAGGCTCCAGCACCCCCCGCGACCCTAGTGAGGATCAAGCGGTTCGGAAGATGAATGAATGAATGAATATATATATTCACTGGCCACAAAATGAAATGCATAAAGACAAACAAAAGAGTCATGCTTCGTTTTGCTTTTCAAAAAAAAATACTTGAACCCTTTAATGCACCCTGTAACCTGATAGCATGGTAAGCTGATCACTGTGGTCACCGCTGTTCCTGAAAGCGTTAAAAACCACCAACACCAAAGCATATTTGACTCACCTTTCACTATTTTAAATGCATTCTGAACTGTTGCTAGTTCAGTTAATTGGGCCAAGATGTAACTTTCAAAGATGGAATGATTTTCATGAAATATTCAGCACTTACATAATATTTATGAATTCTAGAAGCATGAAAGAAAAAAAAATTCGAACCATTTTAACACCACATCAAAAACATTTGCATGACTATAAATCATTGCTTTTTTATATTTCAAAGGATGGAAATGTTGCTGAAAAGATGAAATATTCCCATTGTGGATTTTTTGGTCTTGATCTTGTGATAGTGCAACAATAAACTCTTATTTGAGATATACAATGTATCACCGGTCTTATTTTTGAATAATGAATGTTAAATCGATCATGTTATTGTTAAGTTCCAACCGAACCGAACAATGTTTCAGATTCTGAAGATGCAAACAAAGTGCAATGACAAAAACTATTTATTACAGAAAATTGCACCAACAAAGTATGAACTGAAATGGCTGGTCACAAAGTGCCAGGAAAAAAACAGTTCATGAAAGCAAAAAGCGCTTGCAAAGATAAGGTTCAAAAGAAGACGGGGAATACTCAAACGAAATATCAAAAAGTGCAATTACACGAAAACAAAGAGCAATACTGGAAGAACAGAAATACAAACAAAGATCTATGAGGAAAATGAAAGCGACTGAGTGGTATCGAGTGGTCTAGAAAATCACAAGTGGGGCACAACAGCAAGCAAGGTCAAGAATCCAACAAGGGGTTGCACAGGTCAGAGTCCTTAAACACACAGCCAAGCTTGATGGGGAAATGAGTCATAGGTGCACCTGCTGGGGGCGGCCCGGTGGGCCAGTGGTTAGCGCGTCAACCTCATAGTGCAGAGGTTCAATTCCAGCTCCGGCCTCCCTGTGTGGAGTTTGCATGTTCTCCCCCGGGCCTGCGTGGGTTTTCTCCGGGTACTCCGGTTTCCTCCCTCATTCTAAAAAACAAGCATGGCAGGCCAATTGAACACTCTAAATTGTCCCTAGATGTGAGTGTGAGCACGGATGGTTGTTTGTCTCTGTGTGCCCTGCGATTGGCTGGAAACCAGTTCAGGTTGTCCCCCCGCCTACTGCCCGAAGACAGTTGGGATAGGCTCCAACACCCCCCCGTGACCCTTGTGAGGGTAAGCGGATCGGAAAAAGGATGGATGGATGCACTTGCTCAGGTGAAGAGAAAACGCCCTGCGTGGGTTTTCTCCGGGTACGCCCTTCACCCGAGCTGGAGCTAAAACCCGATCAAGACAAAACATGACACTGATCAGAAATTGTCATTTCGGTATCGGTACCCTAGCCGGTAATAAAGTAAAAATCATCAATCCTTTCTTTAGACCATGTTAAGCCAACCAGTGACATTTATAACCGATTTGCCATGAAATTAGATGATGTCAATTTGTTCCATAAGGACTCAAAGTGCTCCTTGTCCTTTGTGCAGACCTACAGTGTGGACTTCCAGATTCCAGATAGTGCTGCCACGGCCACTGCTTATCTGTGTGGGGTGAAAACCAACCTGAACACCATCGGCGTCAGTGCAGCAGCTCGAAATGGCGTTTGTAAGAGTCAGAAGGGCAATGAAGTCACCTCCATTTTGAAGTGGGCCAAAGATGCGGGTGAGGAGTCCAAGAAAATGACATTTACCGTATAAGCTCTGTAAATGTATGCTTAAGTTAAAAAACGTTGGGCTTGCGGGTGGCGGCCCGGTAGTCCAGTGGTTAGCACGTCGACTTCACAGTGCAGAGGTACCAGGTTCGATTCCAGCTCTGGCCTCTCTGTGTGGACTTTGCATGTTCTCCCTGGGCTTGGGTGGGTTTTCTCCGGGTGCTCCGGTTTCCTCCCACATTCCAAAGACATGCATGGTAGGCTGATTGAGCACTCTAAATTGGCCCTAGGTATGAGTGTGGGCATGGATGGTTGTTTGTCTCTGTGTGCCCTGCGATTGGCTGGCAACCGATTCAGGGTGTCCCCCGCCTACTGCCCGGAGACAGCTGGGATAGGCTCCAGCACCCCCCGCGACCCAAGTGAGGATCAAGCGGTTCGGAAGATGAATGAATGAAGGAATGGGCTTGCGGGTTATGAGAATGCGCTACATAGAAAAACACCTTCATTATCATCATGTTTCTCTGCTGTCGGCAGCCGTACTTATCTTATGACACACACGTACACAGATGGACACACACACTAGCACAGCACCAGTGTAATATATTACTCATATTAATGTTTGTTGTTATATTTAGCAGAGGAGAATCCCAGGTCCTGCATAAAGGCACACTCACTGGCCGCAACATTGTGTTCAATCTGATTCCGGGTTCAAGAAAAGGCAATCTCGAACAGTAATATGTGCCTTTTACTTCTCCGTAGACAAAACCGCATTAACTGTAAAAATTTGGACTGTAAATTGTGGCTATTTAGCCCGCCTTAAGTGGTGCTGCTCATTTGGGGATTTTCCCATGAGTTTCATATTTTCATCTCTTCTTAGCTTCTCATGTATACTGTTTGCATTTTTATTTTATTTTTTTGATGAGCTCCACCTTGAAGCGCTCACCGCTGTTTGTAAATCAAATCTGCGCAAGCTTGGCCGTTTTTGTTTTCTCTGGTATGTATTCCGCGTGCTGTGTTTAAATCGGCAGGCAGATAATAGTTCTGCAATTTGGATCATGCTCTTCATCTGTTTATTCAGTGATTTGAAAAAAAATCCCCTGTCTTCATGCTAACATATAACGGGAACCGCCATAATTGGGCTAACATAAATTCAGCAATACTTAGCACTAGTAGACAATCAACTATCCCGACTATTTTTAGGCAAGTCTGTCGGCATTGTGACAACCACACGGGTCCAGCATGCCACGCCAGCCACCAGCTACGCCCACAGTGCCAGCAGGAAGTGGTACAGCGACGCCGACATGCCTGCCGGTGCCAAGAGGGACGGATGCACTGACATTGCATCTCAACTGCTCAATAACACAGATATAGATGTGAGACGGAGATTCCAAACATTTGATTCGGTGACATGCTAACCTGCTTAACGGCGTGGACATGCTTGCAGGTGATCATTGGTGGTGGGAGAAAGTACATGACCCCCAGGGGTACCAAGGACCCAGAGTACCCCAAGGACTACGCATCCAGAGGTAAAAGACAAGACAAACGCAACCTCATCAGTGAATGGCTGAACCAGAAGACGGGCAAGGTAATTCATCACCTACTCGTGTGTGGACTGATACTAAAATATCGATACTGCATGTCTTGAATTTACTTGAAAACATCATATTTTTATTTTTCACTAATGAAGGGTTCGGCGAATGTGCATATGAACTGGTTGGGTTCGGTACCTCTAAGAAGGTTAAGAACCACTGATCTAAAGTAACAATGTTAGCTGTAGCTGGAAAAAAAATGCATTTTATGTATGACGTATATCTACTATTATTGACAATCAATCTAATTTGTTTTAACTGTTGAATGAATGTTTGAAAATGAAAGTATTATTTTTTGGCAATTTTCAATTTGAGTCACTTTCACTTTAACCCTTTCATACACCAAAAATGACAACGTGTAACCTGATAACATGATAGTCCACTGTAGTGACCGCTGTCCCTGAAAGGGTTAATACAATGTGCATTATGTTTTAAACAACTGTGTGTGTGTGTGTGTGTGTGTGTGTGTGTGTGTGTGTGTGTGTGTGTGTGTGTGTGTGTGTTTGTTTTTGTGCATGTGTGTGCGTGTGTATTGTTTGAATACCATAGGTAGCCCATTACGTATGGAATAAAACTGATTTTGATGCTGTTGACCCAGAAACCACAGATTACCTCATGGGTGAGTTTTTTATGTGTGCAATATTTTATTTGATAGTCCCCTTGCCTTATTTATTTATTTATTTATTTATTTATTTATTTATGTATTTATGTATTTATTTATTTATTTATTTATTTATTTATTTATTTATTTATTTATTTATTTATTTATTTATCCGGCTATTTATTTATTTATTTATTTATTTATTTATTTATTCGGCTATTTATTTATTTATTTTTAAATAGAAAGACAACATTTTCAAATCCTTTCAACTTCAGTAAAAGCACAGAACTCCTAATTTGAAGCAGACACATAACATATCCACAAAGGAGTATTAAGAATGAAAGAAAGTTTAAGAATAATAATAAGAAAAATCTAATGAAGGGGAAGGAAAGCCCATATTTTACTGCATTGATTGTTTTTTTGTGTGGTTTTTTTGGTTTTCTTTGTTAAGACTTCTAGACTTTACAAGAGTAAAGTTGCCAAGTCACTGATGGCATGTGGGAACATACGCCTGGCTTTGGTGCAGCCAGCACGGATTCGGGTGACACTCAACGAGTGACAGAGTGAATGGTTCCTCGTGTCAATGTGTGTGCCCTGTGACTGACTGATGACCAGTTCCGGGTGTAGTCCGCCTGTCACCTCAAATCAGCTTTGATGCAGTCCAGCACATACCCACAACACTAAACGGGATAAGTGGCACTGAAAATGGATGGATAGACTGTTAATAGTTCATAAAACAATCTTGCCAAATTAATCTTTGATGTGAGTTTCACAACTTCCAGTCCGAGGGAATGGATTAACCGGTGAAGAGGAAAGAAAGACAAAGCGAGACAAAGGGTCGAGAGATGCAAGGACTTCTGTCGGTTAATCCACCATCACTTGAGAGAAATATTTGCCTCTCACAGCTTGTTATAGACAATGTTGGAAGATTGGTGACAGCTCCATACAATCTAAAGAGCCAAGGCAGGTCACACAGATGTATGATCCCAAGATAGCTCCATTTAGACTTGCTGTTATTCAGTTACATCCTGAAAAGTTAGAAAGTGTGAAGGGGGGTGAATTGAGCCATGCTGGCTGGTCTGTCGTTTGTCCTCCTGTGGTGACAGAGAAGGAGCGAATGATTTTTAGCTGCACTTCAATTACAGCCACCATTGACCGCATTGTCCCGCTGCTCTGCTTCTTTTCTCACTCAGCTCTGTTTGAACCTGGTGATCTGCGATACGAAGCTCAGAGGGACCCCAGCATGGACCCATCCATCATCGAGACCACTGAAAAAGCAGTCCGCATCCTTAGGAAAAACCCGCAAGGCTTCTTTCTTTTAGTGGAAGGTGAGGACAGGCAGTCCCCCCCTTGATTCATCCCACCGCTTCATCAGGCAGGCAAAGTTTGACTAATGTCATCCCCAAGGAGGCGCTTTGCTAAAAATAGGAAGTAGCGTGTGTTTGCACCTGCTGGATCAATCCATCTATTGATCTTATAATGGTCACTAAGGGCCTCGCTGTAATGTATGTTTTCTAAAACATCAATATGGCTTTGCATTTATATATGAACAACACATTCACTCATTTAAGAATTGAAGGTCTTTGTTTTTTGTGCACAACCTCCTTGAATCCACAGTATAACCGTATACCTGGGGTGATTCCAGTGACTTGCAAATATACACTTGCGTTCAACTCAATTACCGTATTTCGCATACTATAAGGTGCACCTAGAAGCATTCAATTCTTTCAAAATCTTACAATCCGATGCGCCTTATAGAGGGATCAATATTCTGATTTCTTGGACGTACTATTTTAAATAAAGCGCTTTGTTACGGCTGCAGCAGTTGTCAAAATTCCATATAAATAAAAATGTATTATATTGTATTCCCTTTAGCATAGCTCCATCTAGTGGATGGATAATGCAACCACAGCCACTACGGTAGCTTCTATCCTATGCGCCTTATATGCTGCACCCTATATATAAAAACAGTTTTAAAATTGGCCATTCAATGAAGGTGCGCCTTATACACCGAGGCGCCTTATGGTGCAGAACATACGGTAATTTGTTGGGACGTGTGACAGTCTGTGTGCATTGTATGTGTGTGTGTGTGTGTGTGTGTGTGTGTGTGTGTGTGTGTGTGTGTGTGTGTGTGTGTGTGTGTGTGTGTGTGTGTGCGCACGCTGACTGACTGTGTGCCCTCCCAACTCTCCTTTTAATCTGATGCGGGCGCCTGGGGGACTTCATGGTGCTACTCAGTCTTCTCACTTTCTTTAAAATAACACAACCATGTATAAATAGTAGCAGCCATACAGTTCAGCCGTTGCTCTCCTCCACCTAATGAGAAGTGGAGAAAAGAGAGTGAAATGGTCAATTCTGAAAAGACACAGGTGAACATAAAAATATATATTTTTTTCAAATCACCTTCAATTTCCTTGGTAACATACATATTCATTCATTTTTCTTTTACTATTGGCCTGTCCAGATAGGGGTCAAAAGGAGAAGATGTGCATCCGTATTTTAGCAAGGTGGATTTTCATTTGTGTCTTTTTGAAATACAAATACACGTAATGCACAAAAGTATGTGACTGTTGTATGGCCGCCATAATTGGAGCTCATTATGGGGTGTTCTGAGGTCAGGAAATGCACTGCACCATAGTGGGAAAAAAATCGTTTTATAATGACTCTTCTCATCGACATAGATCATTTTATTCCTTGAACAACAATAATTGCCTTATTTAGTATTTTTCTCACTGTTGACACTTAAGGTTTTTTTTTTTGTGTGTGTGTGTGTGTGTGTGTGTGTGTGATATTTGACCATTCAGCGAGCACACTGCTTGAAGCGTCAAGTTGACCTTTAACTCTGCCCGCTCTCAGGGGGGCGCATTGACCAGGCCCACCACGACGGCCGAGCGTACATGGCGCTTCACGAGACGGTCGCGTTCGACAACGCCATTGCCAAGGGCCTGGAACTCACCAACGAGGAGGAAACGCTCACGATAGTGATGGCCGACCATTCACATCCAGTTACCTTCAATGGATACCCATTTCGAGGGCAAAGTATTCTGGGTAATTTTTTTGCCTTGGCAAGTAAATGAGAAGAAATGAGAAGGGGTCCTGAAGATGAATTATGTTGTCTGTGTGGGAAGTAGGGACAACCCCCAAGCACTTTTTACTGACAATAACCTAAGGTGACATTTGGTAATTGTGTGTGTGTGTGTGTGTGTGTGTGTGTGTGTGTGTGTGTGTGTGTGTGTGTGTGTGTGTGTGTGTGTGAGATGGCACTCATTGTCTGCCAGTGACTCTCTGCCACCAGTTGCTTGACATTTCCTCTAGTTTGTACAAGCTTCAATTACAGCACGCAGCCAGCGGCCTTTCGATTTTAGCTTTGCAATTTGTCTTTGTCTCTCTCCTCCATTTTTCTGTGGCCATCATTGTTGACGGCTGTCTTTCTTGAACATGATGTTCTCTCAGCTCAACTCACCCCATCAGCCCTCCTCACTTGTTTTATCTCCTCTCGGAGCTTCTGCGCTATCGACCTCCCGCTATGCTGTCAAAGCTCTCGTCTCTCTTGTTTACCTCGGGGGTTGAAAATCCGTCATGGAAGCGACGCATTTTCCGAGAGAAGGAATTGTATTTTTTTAAATCTTACATCTTGACATCTAAAGGTGAATGATAGCGCTTTACTTTTAATCTTTTTTCCTTTGCTGTGCAAGTAAGGCTTCAAACAATCATGTCATCAACCCCTTCTTGCGTAAAGTGGATTGATTGTTTCCCGTGGGTCAAAAGTTAGTGAATGCTAATTCTTTCGATGGCGGCGCGGGCACCCGCAGCGGCTCCTCTCTCTCCTGTGGTTGAGAGGAAAGAAATAAAACTGACTTGAACTTGTGTCTTATGTGTAAAGAATTGCGTTGAGTTGCTGTGTTACAACAAAATAGGAAGCTTCATTTTTCGTGCTGTCACTATTTCCTCTACTTCCCACGTTACAATCCTATGAAGTCATACATCATCATCATCATCAGCCCTCTGAAGCTGATTTTGCTTGTTGTTTGCGTCGCGCTCTTTGTACTTGCGCTTTCCTGCCCTGTTTCTATTTCACCCACCCCCCTCTTCTTCCTCCTAATCCTCCACCCCCTCCTCTTCCTCCCGGTGGTGTAGCAATGATTAATGCGCTTGTGAAATTCTGAGCTCTTCATCAACAAGGAGACTCGTCGGCCTAATGGCTCGGTCTGGAGAAAATAATTGTTTAACCCGGCAAGGTTTAGACCTCCGGCAGGACACGAGGGAATCAAAGACCTCACCTGTGGGTGTCGGTGGCGCCTCCAAATTTATTTATTTATTTTTATAGGGGTGGCTAGATGGAGGGGCACTTCGAATCTTGGCTGGTGGCACACCAAAACTGAAAGCCATGATTTCTGGATATCATTATACTATTGCAGTAAACCAGCCAGTAGGAAACTATCAAAAAGACTTAACGGGGAAGTCACCCCGCAAATGTTCTTCAAAACAATATGTTCTATGCAGCCCCACTCATCTAAACACAAAATTGCCGCCCACTGAGATGGATTAAAAGGGGTGGATTTTGCTGCTTAATTCATATTCCACAAAGGCAACATAAATCAGAACGCGATGTTGGACTAGTGAAGGCCCATTAAACATTTCATTGTGAAGAACATTTTCGTCTTGACGTCCCCTTTAAGGAAATTCCCACTTTTGTTCCTTGTGTTATATTAAATGTTACTCATGATCTAATTTGCAGCCACTAATAACAGTACAGTCAACATTTTGCGTTCCACAACCAGTATGTGTTATTGTGTAATGAATATAAAGAGGCATAAAGTAAACATTTATTGTAAACAAAACAATTTTTGGGAAAATCAGGTACTCGCATATACAAAAAACTCCCATTAAAAAAAAAACAACATTTTAAACAATTCTTCCCATGTGCTAAACTCCCAATTCGAGCTCCTAAACTCGGGAAAGAGGTGCAGGACTCTTCTCTGCAAATTGAACCGATATAAAAACTCATTCGTTACCGCAGGCAATCATCTTAATCAATAAACAATTTGAGGGAGGCAGACAGACAAGCGGTAGGACATGAGGGCGGTGGGGGTGAGGGGGAGGGGGGTGCATATGACTGTAATGTAGTGTCCAATGTGTGTAGAGTACATACTGTCTGGTCTTGTACGTAATTGTCCTAATTACGTTGTGTTGTGTATGTGGATGTTTTTTGCTCAATGTATGTAGCAGCACAGAGGGCCTGTCCTCCAAGACAAGTTTCTCCTCCGGGAGACCTAATAAAAAGTCAAATCAAAAGCAAGCACAGAAACATTACCTTGACGTAACAATGATTTCCCAACAGGGATCAATAGTCTCATTCTGATTAGCAGGCTAAATGTGTAACAGACACTCATATCTTTGCTTCATGTCATACAAAAATAATTATTATTGTTACAAAAAGAATTTCCCAACAGGGATCAATAGACTGTGATTCTGATGACCAGGCAAGACAGTATCCTTCAGAACAGTTGCTGTCGGGGCGCACAACAGCGGCCGGAGGGAAGGGGGGTGGGGGGTGGGGTGGAGGTTGATTTGAGTTGGGTGTTGGGGGGTAGTTCCTGTGAGTTGAGGGAAGATAACGGGCGGCCGGCTTGCCTGGCTGGCTGTGCATTTGAAATGAAAAGCATAACTGACGCGACTACAGTTGATACTGGGTTGGCCAATAAATTTAAAGGTGGGGCCGGGGCCATTTTGAGGAGAGTGACACAAATATAAGAAAAGCTGAATAACGGTTCATGAGACGACGTCATTTTGTATTTTCCAGGGAAGTCTCCATTGTGGGCCAAAGATATGTTGCCGTACACCACACTCATTTATGGAAATGGACCTGGACACAAAATCATCAATGGCACACGGCCCGACATTCGCAATGTCGACACAAGTAAGATCACACACGCACACACATGCAAACACACACACACACACACACACACACACACACGCACACCACAATGACAGTTACAATCACATGAACTGTGTTTCATTTTCTACAGCTTTGCCTTTTATTTGAATACCCTGGTGCTCTTTCAATCTCAAATAAGATAAATGGTGGTGACTTCAGCTTTAATTTAAGAGGACTTTTTTTGGAATCATTTATCTTATTAACCCTTGCATGCACCCTGTAACCTGATAACACGATAAGCTGTCCACTGTAGCAGCCGCTGTCCCTGAAAGGGTTCAATAACATTAGGCACTTTTTTCTCTTAGCATCTCTGGAGCATCTTTGCTTATGGTGCACAGTTGTATCGTCACACCTTTCTTTCCACAGAAACAGAAGAATACGTCCAGCTGTCAGCAGTGCCAACAGACTCAGCCACTCACAGTGGAGAGGACGTGGCCGTGCTGGCCCGTGGACCCATGGCTCACCTCTTCCATGGCGTCCAAGAGCAAAATTACATCGCTCACGCCATGGCCTACGCCGCCTGTGTGGGGGAAGACCTGAGGCACTGTCGAGGGCAAACCACTCCAGCTTTGGTTCACACCACCTTCGATAATGGTAATAACAGTGCTGGTGAAGCACGAAGCTCAGCCGCATTGATCAGTTGCCTCCTGAGTGGAGCACTGCTGGCCCTTAATGTGCTGATGTAACAAAGATGTCGCTCCGAGTACCACATTTAATGGTCATGGAGGTGGAGTGGGCATTGAACTAAAGAACACTTGTTATGTGTCCTGGACTGACTTTGCCATACCGAATATAATCAGAATCAGAATCAGAATCAGAATCAGAATCATCTTTATTGGCCAAGTATGTAGAACACACAAGGAATTTGTCTCCGGTATAACACGCTGCATTATATATATAATATATAGAACATACTGCCAATAATGTATTTGTTGAAAAAATGTTGACCATTACCACTTTTTAAAATATGGAATACGCACTCCTCTGTAAGGAGACGCACTTTCTTTAATATCAATCAAGTCAAAGGGAGGGTTCTTTGTTTTTCAATGACAATTAAAATGTGCAGTAGGCTTTGATTTAAAAAAAAGGCATGTTAATAATAAAATGGAGGACCAAGAAGGTAATCCAGCATATGAAGGGCTATTGAGGCTGCTGCTGTTTGGATGACATTGCCGCGGACAGACCGTTAATACTGCAAAATATTTAAAGACCACCTATTTTTATCTTTGGAAGACAGATGATAGTAATTATTGTGGACATCTGCTGGGGTTAAGAGTTTATTAAGCATGATTTTGATTTGCCTTGCTCTCATTTAGAGGGGAGCCACAGGCCATCGTTTTGCTCCGTATAATGGGTTCCGCTCTCATCTTTGGCTCATAATCAAGACTCACAGGTCTTTCAGCAGACCAAAAATACACAAGAATAGGCTGAAAAATAGTCAAATTTTGCCCCGACTTACCTATTTTTAGCCAGGTTTGTCATGAACAAGACCAAATTGCTCTATTACCTCATATACAATATGCAATGTAAATATGTCAGAGGCATGCAGTTTTTTAATTTGTAAAAATAACACACATACATACACATATGGATTGACTAATAGTATAGAATTGTGGAAACAAATATGAAATGTATTCAATTGTGACACAAGCGGTTTTAGCCCAATGCCAGTGGCCTGAAAAAGTATCTGAACCTTTTGGAATTTCTCACATTTCTGCTCAGAATCACCATCAAATGTGATCTGATCTTTTTCAAAATCACGCAGATGAAAAAACAGTGTCTGCTGATACAAAAAAAAACAACCAAACAGGTTTTCATATTTTTAATGAAGATAACATGCAAACAATGAAAGAAGGCGTAGGAAGAAGTAACTAAACCTTTTGTCTTGGGAGACTTTGAGAGCAATTACTGGCATTTTTTCCCCAAAAATTTCAGTCAGGGGTCAGTCCAATCATGGACGAGAGGCTTAAAGCTCCGTTGCCCGTAATGAAACACACCCCAGCGAAGAATTGTACCTTGATGAGAAAGAAGCATTGCCTGTTGTGTACTGCACCTCGCTCAAAAGAGGTTTCTGAAGACCCTGTCATCAAGAATTGATGATTTGTATAAAGCTGAATAAGGTTGCAGACCCATCTAGAAGAGTCTGGGTGTTCACATCCAGACTCTTCTAGTGGATCTGAATAGTGTGGAACTGTGGATCAGTCCACAGTTAGAGAGATTGACAACAAATGGAGGAGTTTCACACTTTTGCATCTCCCCAAGGAATGGCCGGCCACCAAAAATGAAGCCAACAGTTTAGCACAGAATCCCAAGAGGGGTAAAAAAAATGAACCACAACAACCAAAACAGTGGTCACGAATTGTGTCCATGGGAGGACTCCACGGAGGAAGCCGTTGCTGTAAAAAAAAAAAAAAAAAACATTGCTCCACGTTTAATGTTGGCAAAAAGGATCATAAACCCTCCACAGAACGACTGTCAAAATATTTTATGGACTGATGAAACTTAAATTGTTTGAGAGGTATTTGTGTAGAGGAAAAATGGAACAACTCACCAAGAACAACTCACCAAGATCTGGAAAAACTATTAATGGAATAATGAATTCAAAAATTGATCAGAATGTTTTGCAGGAAAACTTGAGGTGATCTACCTGACAGTTAGAGCTAAAAAGTGGATGGATGCATGCCAATGAGCCAAAGCACAGAAGTACATGAATTTCAGGATGGTTTCAGAAGAACAAAATTCTGGAAGGACCAAGTCAAAGTCTTCAGATGAATGACATTGAAATGGCGTGGCATGACCTCAAGACAACGATTCATGCCATACATCCCATTAATCTGGCTAAACTGCAGTAGTTCTGTAAAGAGGAGTGGTCAAAGATTGTTCCTGATCTCCAGCTACAAGAAGCATTTGGTTGAAGTAATTGCTGCCAAAGAGGGGGAGCAGCCGCTTATGAAATGCAGTGGTTCAGTATCTTATTCCTCCCTGTTCTGTCATTGTTTAAATGCAAACATTAAAAATATAAAAACATAAATGTCTGGGTGTTTTTAGTCAGAGCGGACACTATTTTTTCATTTTTTAGTATTCTTAATGTTCTTAATACAGTACCCTTAGATCAGGGGTGTCAAACATATGACCCGCGGGCCGAAACCGGCCCGCACGGAGGTTTGATCAGGCCCGCAGGATAATTTAAAAGTAAAGGTTTTTCGGCTAAAAACCCTGACTATACATGGTCGTTTTTTACGGTTAAAAACTCCTTGCTATACTTGGTCTTTTTTTTCTGCGAAAAACGCCTTACTATATATACATGGTCGTTTTTTTCTGCGAAAAACGTCTTACTATACATGGTCTTTTGTTTCGGCTAAAAACGGCTTACTATACATGGTCGTTTTTTTCGTCTAAAAATGCCTTTCTGTACATGGTTGTTTTTTTCGGCAAAAAACGCCTGACTATACATGGTTGTTTTTTTTGGCTAAAAACGCCTTACTATACATGGTCGTTTTTTTTGGGTTAAAATGCCTTACTATACATGGTCGTTTTTTTCGTCAAAAAACGCCTTACTATACATGGTCATTTTTTTCGGCTAAAAACGCCTTACTATACATGGTCGTTTTTTTCATCAAAAAACGCCTTACTATACATGGTCGTTTTTTTGTCAAAAAACGCCTTACTATACATGGTCGTTTTTAGTCAAAAACGCCTTACTATACCTGGTCGTTTTTAGTCTAAAACGCCTTACTATACATGGTGTTTTTTCGACTAAAACGCCTTACTATACATGGTGGTTTTTTCGTCTAAAAACGCCTTACTATACATGGTCGTTTTTAGTCAAAAGCGCCTTACTATACATGGTCGTTTTTAGTCAAAAACGCCTTACTATACATGGTCGTTTTTAGTCAAAAAAGCGCCTTACTATACATGGTCGTTTTTAGTCAAAAACGCCTTACTATACATGGTCGTTCTTTTATCAAAAACGCCTTACTATACATGGTCATTTTTTAGTCAATAACCCCTTACTATACATGGTCGTCTTTTAGTCAAAAACGCCTTACTATACATGGTCGTTTTTAGTCAAAAACTCCTTACTATACATGGTCGTTTTTAGTCAAAAACTCCTTACTATACATGGTCGTTTTTAGTCAAAAAATGCCTTACTATACATGGTCGTTTTTAGTCAAAAACGCCTTACTATACATGGTCGTTTTTAGTCAAAAGCGCCTAACTATACATGGTCGTTTTTAGTCAAAAACGCCTTACTATACATGGTCGTTTTTATTAAAACGCCTTACTATACATGGTGTTTTTCGACTAAAACGCCTTACTATACATGGTCGTTTTTTTCAAAAACGCCTTACTATACATGGTCGTTTTTGTCAAAAAAGCGCCTTACTATACATGGTCGTTTTTAGTCAAAAACGCCTTACTATACATGGTCGGTTTTTATTAAAAACGCCTTACTATACATGGTCGTTTTTCATCAAAAGCGCCTTACTATACATGGTCGTTTTTAGTCAAAAAACGCCTTACTATACATGGTCGTTTTTAGTCAAAAAACGCCTTACTATACATGGTCGTTTTTTCCCACTAAAACGCCTTACTATACATGGTGGTTTTTTCGTCTAAAAGCGCCTTACTATACATGGTCGTTTTTTGTCAAAAACGCCTTACTATACATGGTCGTTTTTAGTCAAAAACGCCTTACTATACATGGTCGTTTTTTTGGCTAAAACGCCTTACTATACATGGTCGTTTTTAGTCAAAAGCGCCTTACTATACATGGTCGTTTTTAGTCAAAAACGCCTTACTATACATGGTCGTTTTTAGTCAAAAACGCCTTACTATACATGGTCGTTTTTAGTCAAAAACGCCTTACTATACATGGTCGTTTTTAGTCAAAAACGCCTTACTATACATGGTCGTTTTTAGTCAAAAAAGCCTTACTATACATGGTCGTTTTTAGTCAAAAACGCCTTACTATACATGGTCGTTTTTAGTCAAAAAAGCCTTACTATACATGGTCGTTTTTAGTCAAAAACGCCTTACTATACATGGTCGTTTTTAGTCAAAAACGCCTTACTTAAAAATGCCTTACTATACATGGTCGTTTTTAGTCAAAAAAGCGCCTTACTATACATGGTCGTTTTTAGTCTAAAAACGCCTTACTATACATGGTCGTTTTTAGTCAAAAAACGCCTTACTATACATGGTCGTTTTTAGTCAAAAAACCTTACTATACATGGTCGTTTTTAGTCAAAAACGCCTTACTATACATGGTCGTTTTTAGTCAAAAACGCCTTACTATACATGGTCGTTTTTAGTCAAAAACGCCTTACTATACATGGTCGTTTTTAGTCAAAAACACGAGTTACTATACATGGTCGTTTTTAGTCAAATTTGACATGCACTCTGTATGGTCGTTTGCAGTCAAAAAGCCTAACTGTACATGGTGCTGTTTTTTCTCACATCACTGAGCAGGGCTTGAACCAAGGTTGCCTGGACGGAAAGCCAGTGTGTATACCTCTACACCAGCAGTGACTGTGACTTAACTCTGCTCAATAGGCGTATTTGACATTATTCTGGAGGGTTTGCAGGAAAAGTAACTGTTTGGTGTTGCATTTTCTCTCACCACTGAGCGGGGCTTGAACCGAGGTTGCCTGGACGGAAAGCCAGCGTGTATACCTCCACACCACCAGGACGGAAAGCCAGCATGTATACCTCCACATCAACAGTGACTGTGACTTACTCTGCACAATAGGCGTATTTGACATGTACTCTGGAGGGTTTGCAGGAAAAAGTAACTGTGGTGCTATATTTTCGCTCATGGTTTTTTTGGGGTAAAAACGCCTTACTATACATGGTCGTTTTTTTCGTCAAAAAACGCCTTACTATACATGGTCGTTTTTAGTCAAAAACGCCTTACTATACATGGTCGTTTTTAGTCAAAAACGCCTTACTATACATGGTCGTTTTTAGTCAAAAACGCCTTACTATACATGGTCGTTTTTAGTCAAAAAGCGCCTTACTATACATGGTCGTTTTTAGTCAAAAACGCCTTACTATACATGGTCGTTTTTAGTCAAAAACGCCTTACTATACATGGTCGTTTTTAGTCAAAAACGCCTTACTATACATGGTCGTTTTTTCATCAAAAACGCCTTACTATACATGGTCGTTTTTTCATCAAAAACGCCTTACTATACATGGTCGTTTTTAGTCAAAAACGCCTTACTATACATGGTCGTTTTTAGTCTAAAAACGCCTTACTATACATGGTCGTTTTTATGTCAAAAACGCCTTACTATACATGGTCGTTTTTTCATCAAAAACGCCTTACTATACATGGTCGTTTTTAGTCAAAAACGCCTTACTATACATGGTCGTTTTTAGTCAAAAACGCCTTACTATACATGGTCGTTTTTTTTGTCAAAAACGCCTTACTATACATGGTCGTTTTTTCTTTAAAACGCCTTACTATACATCGTCGTTTTTAGTCAAAAACGCCTTACTATACATGGTCGTTTTTAGTCTAAAACGCCTTACTATACATGGTCGTTTTTAGTCAAAAACGCCTTACTATACATGGTCGTTTTTCGGCTAAAACGCCTTACTATACATGGTCGTTTTTAGTCAAAAACGCCTTACTATACATGGTCGTTTTTAGTCAAAACGCCTTACTATACATGGTCGTTTTTTGTCAAAAACGCCTTACTATACATGGTCATTTTTAGTCAAAAACGCCTTACTATACATGGTCGTTTTTAGTCAAAAACGCCTTACTATACATGGTCGTTTTTAGTCAAAAACGCCTTACTATACATGGTCGTTTTTAGTCAAAAACGCCTTACTATACATGGTCGTTTTTAGTCTAAAACGCCTTACTATACATGGTCGTTTTTAGTCAAAAACGCCTTACTATACATGGTCGTTTTTAGTCAAAAAACGCCTTACTATACATGGTCGTTTTTATGTCAAAAACGCCTTACTATACATGGTCGTTTTTTCAAAAAAACGCCTTACTATACATGGTCGTTTTTTGTCAAAAACGCCTTACTATACATGGTCGTTTTTTAGTCAAAAACGCCTTACTATACATGGTCGTTTTTATCAAAAACGCCTTACTATACATGGTCGTTTTTTCGCAAAAAAACGCCTTACTATACATGGTCGTTTTTAGTCAAAAACGCCTTACTATACATGGTCGTTTTTTCATCAAAAACGCCTTACTATACATGGTCGTTTTTTCGATAAAAACGCCTTACTATACATGGTCGTTTTTAGTCAAAAACGCCTTACTATACATGGTCGTTTTTGTCAAAAACGCCTTACTATACATGGTCGTTTTTTCGTCAAAAACGCCTTACTATACATGGTCGTTTTTTCGTCAAAAACGCCTTACTATACATGGTCGTTTTTTTGTAAAAACGCCTTACTATACATGGTCGTTTTTATGTCAAAAAACGCCTTACTATACATGGTCGTTTTTCATCAAAAACGCCTTACTATACATGGTCGTTTTTAGTCTAAAAACGCCTTACTATACATGGTCGTTTTTTCATCAAAAACGCCTTACTATACATGGTCGTTTTTAGTCTAAAACGCCTTACTATACATGGTCGTTTTTAGTCAAAAAACGCCTTACTATACATGGTCGTTTTTTCATCAAAAACGCCTTACTATACATGGTCGTTTTTTCATCAAAAACGCCTTACTATACATGGTCGTTTTTTTCAAAAACGCCTTACTATACATGGTCGTTTTTAGTCAAAAACGCCTTACTATACATGGTCGTTTTTTCGCAAAAACGCCTTACTATACATGGTCGTTTTTAGTCAAAAACGCCTTACTATACATGGTCGTTTTTTCATCAAAAACGCCTTACTATACATGGTCGTTTTTAGTCAAAAACGCCTTACTATACATGGTCGTTTTTTGTCAAAAACGCCTTACTATACATGGTCGTTTTTTCATTAAAAACGCCTTACTATACATGGTCGTTTTTTCATCAAAAACGCCTTACTATACATGGTCGTTTTTTCGCTAAAAACGCCTTACTATACATGGTCGTTTTTTCATCAAAAACGCCTTACTATACATGGTCGTTTTTTCGGCAAAAAACGCCTTACTATACATGGTCGTTTTTTCAGCAAAAACGCCTTACTATACATGGTCGTTTTTTCGCAAAAACGCCTTACTATACATGGTCGTTTTTTCATCAAAAACGCCTTACTATACATGGTCGTTTTTTCGTCAAAAACGCCTTACTATACATGGTCGTTTTTTCATCAAAACGCCTTACTATACATGGTCGTTTTTTTCGTCAAAAACACCTTACTATACATGGTCGGTTTTTATGTCCAAAAACGCCTTACTATACATGGTCGTTTTTTCGGCTAAAAACGCCTTACTATACATGGTCATTTTTTCGTCAAAAAACGCCTTACTATACATGGTCGTTGTTTTCGTCAAAAAACGCCTTACTATACATGGTCGTCTTTTTCGTCAAAAAACGCGTTACTATACATGGTCGTTTTTTTCATCAAAAAACGCCTTACTATACATGGTCGTTTTTTTCATCAAAAAACGCCTTACTATACATGGTCGTTTTTTTCGACAAAAAACGCCTTCCGATACATGGTCGTGTTTTGCGGCAAAAAACACCTTACTTAAAAATGTCTTACTATACATGGTCGTTTTTTCTGGTTAGAACGCCTTTCTATACATGGTCAATTTTTTTCGGCTAAAAACGCTTTACTATACATGTTCGTTTTTTTCGGGTAAAAACACTATACGTGGTCATTTTTTTCGGCAAAAAAGCCTTACTATACATGGTCGTTTTTTTCAGCAAAAAACACCTTACTATAAATGGTCGTTTTCTTCGGCAAAAAAGCCTTACTATACATGGTTGTTTTTAGTCAAAAACGCCTTACTATACCACCGTCGTATACCTCGCACAAAAGTGACTGACTTGCTATACATGGTCGTTTATTTGACATGCACTCTGTAGGGTTTGCAGGAAAAAGTAACTGTTTGGTGCTGTTTTTCTCACATCACTGAGCAGGGCTTGAACCAAAAACGCCTTACTATACATGGTCGTTTTTACCTCTACACCAGCAGTGACTGTGACTTAACTCTGCTCAATAGGCGTATTTGACATTATTCTGGAGGTTTGCAGGAAAAGTAACTGTTTGGTGTTGCATTTTCTCTCACCACTGAGCGGGGCTATACATGGTCGGAAAGCCAGCGTGTATACCTCCACACTATACATGGACGTTTTTTCTGTGACTTACTCTGCAAAATAGGCGTTTTGACTATACATGGTCGTTTTTAGGAAAAAAACTGCCTTACTATACATGGTCGTTTTTTTAGTCAAAAACGCCTTACTATACATGGTCGTTTTTAGTCAAAAACGCCTTACTATACATGGTCGTTTTTAGTCAAAAAACGCCTTACTATACATGGTCGTTTTTAGTCAAAAACGCCTTACTATACATGGTCGTTTTTAGTCAAAAACGCCTTACTATACATGGTCGTTTTTTCGCAAAAACGCCTTACTATACATGGTCGTTTTTTCGCTAAAAACGCCTTACTATACATGGTCGTTTTTAGTCAAAAAACGCCTTACTATACATGGTCGTTTTTAGTCAAAAAACGCCTTACTATACATGGTCGTTTTTAGTCAAAAACGCCTTACTATACATGGTCGTTTTTAGTCAAAAACGCCTTACTATACATGGTCGTTTTTATGTCAAAAACGCCTTACTATACATGGTCGTTTTTTTCATCAAAAACGCCTTACTATACATGGTCGTTTTTAGTCAAAAACGCCTTACTATACATGGTCGTTTTTAGTCAAAAACGCCTTACTATACATGGTCGTTTTTAGTCAAAAAACGCCTTACTATACATGGTCGTTTTTTCGTCAAAAACGCCTTACTATACATGGTCGTTTTTCTGTCAAAAACGCCTTACTATACATGGTCGTTTTTTTCAAAAACGCCTTACTATACATGGTCGTTTTTAGTCAAAAACGCCTTACTATACATGGTCGTTTTTTCAAAAACGCCTTACTATACATGGTCGTTTTTAGTCAAAAACGCCTTACTATACATGGTCGTTTTTAGTCAAAAACGCCTTACTATACATGGTCGTTTTTAGTCAAAAACGCCTTACTATACATGGTCGTTTTTAGTCAAAAACGCCTTACTATACATGGTCGTTTTTATCGTCAAAAAACGCCTTACTATACATGGTCGTTTTATTCGGTTAAAAACGCCTTACTATACATGGTCGTTTTTTCGTCAAAAAAAAGCCTTACTATACATGGTCGTTTTATTCAGTTAAAAACGCCTTACTATACATGGTGGTTTTTTAGTCAAAAACAGCCTTACTATACATGGTCGTTTTTAGTCAAAAACGCCTTACTATACATGGTCGTTTTTTCCTCTACACGCCTTACTATACATGGTCGTTTTTAATAAAAACGCCTTACTATACATGGTCGTTTTTCGTCAAAAAACGCCTTACTATACATGGTCGTTTTTTTCGTCAAAAAACGCCTTACTATACATGGTCGTTTTTTCGTCAAAAACGCCTTACTATACATGGTCGTTTTTAGTCAAAAACGCCTTACTATACATGGTCGTTTTTTTGGTCAAAAACGCCTTACTATACATGGTCGTTTTTTTGCAGTCAAAAACGCCTTACTATACATGGTCGTTTTTGAACCGAGGTTGCTAAAAGCGCCTTACTATACATGGTCGTTTTTTACTCTCAAAAACGCCTTACTATACATGGTCGTTTTTAGTCAAAAAGTAACTTACTATACATGGTCGTTTTTAGTCAAAAACGCCTTACTATACATGGTCGTTTTTAGTCAAAAACGCCTTACCATTACTTATACATGGTCGTTTTTTCAAAAAACGCCTTACTATACATGGTCGTTTTTAGTCAAAAACGCCTTACTATACATGGTCGTTTTTTTTCAAAAACGCCTTACTATACATGGTCGTTTTTAGTCAAAAAACGCCTTACTATACATGGTCGTTTTTAGTCAAAAACGCCTTACTATACATGGTCGTTTTTAGTCAAAAACGCCTTACTATACATGGTCGTTTTTAGTCAAAAACGCCTTACTATACATGGTCGTTTTTAGTCAAAAACGCCTTACTATACATGGTCGTTTTTAGTCAAAAACGCCTTACTATACATGGTCGTTTTTTTTGTCAAAAACGCCTTACTATACATGGTCGTTTTTAGTCAAAAACGCCTTACTATACATGGTCGTTTTTAGTCAAAAACGCCTTACTATACATGGTCGTTTTTAGTCAAAAAACGCCTTACTATACATGGTCGTTTTTAGTCAAAAACGCCTTACTATACATGGTCGTTTTTAGTCAAAAACGCCTTACTATACATGGTCGTTTTTAGTCAAAACGCCTTACTATACATGGTCGTTTTTAGTCAAAAACGCCTTACTATACATGGTCGTTTTTTCGTCAAAAACGCCTTACTATACATGGTCGTTTTTAGTCAAAAACGCCTTACTATACATGGTCGTTTTTAGTCAAAAACGCCTTACTATACATGGTCGTTTTTAGTCAAAAACGCCTTACTATACATGGTCGTTTTTAGTCAAAAACGCCTTACTATACATGGTCGTTTTTTCGTCAAAAACGCCTTACTATACATGGTCGTTTTTTAGTCAAAAACGCCTTACTATACATGGTCGTTTTTAGTCAAAAACGCCTTACTATACATGGTCGTTTTTAGTCAAAAACGCCTTACTATACATGGTCGTTTTTAGTCAAAAACGCCTTACTATACATGGTCGTTTTTTTTGTCAAAAACGCCTTACTATACATGGTCGTTTTTAGTCAAAAACGCCTTACTATACATGGTCGTTTTTTAGTCAAAAACGCCTTACTATACATGGTCGTTTTTAGTCAAAAACGCCTTACTATACATGGTCGTTTTTAGTCAAAAACGCCTTACTATACATGGTCGTTTTTTAGTCAAAAACGCCTTACTATACATGGTCGTTTTTAGTCAAAAACGCCTTACTATACATGGTCGTTTTTTTCGTCAAAAACGCCTTACTATACATGGTCGTTTTTAGTCAAAAACGCCTTACTATACATGGTCGTTTTTTAGTCAAAAACGCCTTACTATACATGGTCGTTTTTAGTCAAAAACGCCTTACTATACATGGTCGTTTTTTCGTCAAAAACGCCTTACTATACATGGTCGTTTTTAGTCAAAAACGCCTTACTATACATGGTCGTTTTTTCGTCAAAACGCCTTACTATACATGGTCGTTTTTAGTCAAAAACGCCTTACTATACATGGTCGTTTTTAGTCAAAAACGCCTTACTATACATGGTCGTTTTTAGTCAAAAACGCCTTACTATACATGGTCGTTTTTAGTCAAAAACGCCTTACTATACATGGTCGTTTTTAGTCAAAAACGCCTTACTATACATGGTCGTTTTTAGTCAAAAACGCCTTACTATACATGGTCGTTTTTAGTCAAAAACGCCTTACTATACATGGTCGTTTTTTCGTCAAAAACGCCTTACTATACATGGTCGTTTTTAGTCAAAAACGCCTTACTATACATGGTCGTTTTTAGTCAAAAACGCCTTACTATACATGGTCGTTTTTAGTCAAAAACGCCTTACTATACATGGTCGTTTTTAGTCAAAAACGCCTTACTATACATGGTCGTTTTTAGTCAAAAACGCCTTACTATACATGGTCGTTTTTAGTCAAAAACGCCTTACTATACATGGTCGTTTTTTCGTCAAAAACGCCTTACTATACATGGTCGTTTTTAGTCAAAAACGCCTTACTATACATGGTCGTTTTTTCGTCTAAAACGCCTTACTATACATGGTCGTTTTTTCTGCAAAAACGCCTTACTATACATGGTCGTTTTTCGTCAAAAACGCCTTACTATACATGGTCGTTTTTTCTGTCAAAAACGCCTTACTATACATGGTCGTTTTTTTATCTATAATGGTCGTTTTTTCGATAAAACGCGTCGCCTTACTATACATGGTCGTTTTTTAGTCTAAAAACGCCTTACTATACATGGTCGTTTTTAGTCAAAAACGCCTTACTATACATGGTCGTTTTTTCAGTCAAAAACGCCTTACTATACATGGTCGTTTTTAGTCAAAAACGCCTTACTATACATGGTCGTTTTTAAAAGTCAAAAACGCCTTACTATACATGGTCGTTTTTTTTCAAAAACGCCTTACTATACATGGTCGTTTTTAGTCAAAACGCCTTACTATACCTGTATACTATACATGACTCGTTAACTTTAGTCGTATTTGACATTACTCTGGACTATACATGGTCGTTTTTAGTCAAAAACGCCTTACTATACATGGTCGTTTTTGAACTAAAAACGCCTTACTATACATGGTCGTTTTTAGTCAAAAACGCCTTACTATACATGGTCGTTTTTAGTCAAAAACGCCTTACTATACATGGTCGTTTTTAGTCAAAAACGCCTTACTATACATGGTCGTTTTTACTCTGTCAAAAAAGGCCTTACTATACATGGTCGTTTTTTCGTCAAAAAACGCCTTACTATACATGGTCGTTTTTAGTCAAAAACGCCTTACTATACATGGTCGTTTTTTTCGTCAAAAACGCCTTACTATACATGGTCGTTTTTAGTCAAAAACGCCTTACTATACATGGTCGTTTTTAGTCAAAAACGCCTTACTATACATGGTCGTTTTTAGTCAAAAACGCCTTACTATACATGGTCGTTTTTAGTCAAAAACGCCTTACTATACATGGTCGTTTTTAGTCAAAAACGCCTTACTATACATGGTCGTTTTTTTCAAAAACGCCTTACTATACATAAAAAACGCCTTACTATACATGGTCGTTTTTTCAGCTAAAAACGCCTTACTATACATGGTCGTTTTTTCGTCAAAAACGCCTTACTATACATGGTCGTTTTTTTTCGGTAAAAAACGCCTTACTATACATGGTCGTTTTTAGTCAAAAACGCCTTACTATACATGGTCGTTTTTATGTCAAAAACGCCTTACTATACATGGTCGTTTTTCATCAAAAACGCCTTACTATACATGGTCGTTTTTAGTCAAAAAACGCCTTACTATACATGGTCGTTTTTTGTTCTAAAAACGCCTTACTATACATGGTCGTTTTTTCGTCAAAAAACGCCTTACTATACATGGTCGTTTTTTCGCTAAAACGCCTTACTATACATGGTCGTTTTTTTCTCAAAAACGCCTTACTATACATGGTCGTTTTTTCATCAAAAACGCCTTACTATACATGGTCGTTTTTAGTCAAAAACGCCTTACTATACATGGTCGTTTTTTCAAAAACGCCTTACTATACATGGTCGTTTTTTCGTCAAAAACGCCTTACTATACATGGTCGTTTTTTTCAAAAAACGCCTTACTATACATGGTCGTTTTTAGCAAAAACGCCTTACTATACATGGTCGTTTTTAGTCAAAAACGCCTTACTATACATGGTCGTTTTTTCGTCAAAAACGCCTTACTATACATGGTCGTTTTTAGTCAAAAACGCCTTACTATACATGGTCGTTTTTAGTCAAAAACGCCTTACTATACATGGTCGTTTTTCGTCAAAAACGCCTTACTATACATGGTCGTTTTTCGTCAAAAACGCCTTACTATACATGGTCGTTTTTCGGATAAAACGCCTTACTATACATGGTCGTTTTTTCGTCAAAAACGCCTTACTATACATGGTCGTTTTTGGGCTAAAACGCCTTACTATACATGGTCGTTTTTCGTCAAAAACGCCTTACTATACATGGTCGTTTTTATGTCAAAAACGCCTTACTATACATGGTCGTTTTTAGTCTAAAACGCCTTACTATACATGGTCGTTTTTCGCTAAAAACGCCTTACTATACATGGTCGTTTTTTCGCTAAAAACGCCTTACTATACATGGTCGTTTTTAGTCAAAAACGCCTTACTATACATGGTCGTTTTTCTCGGCTAAAAACGCCTTACTATACATGGTCGTTTTTCGTCAAAAACGCCTTACTATACATGGTCGTTTTTTCGGCTAAAAACGCCTTACTATACATGGTCGTTTTTTTCGTCAAAAACGCCTTACTATACATGGTCGTTTTTTTCGTCAAAAACGCCTTACTATACATGGTCGTTTTTTCGTCAAAAACGCCTTACTATACATGGTCGTTTTTTTAATCAAAAACGCCTTACTATACATGGTCGTTTTTTCGTCAAAAAACGCCTTACTATACATGGTCGTTTTTTTGCCAAAAAACGCCTTACTATACATGGTCGTTTTTTCGTCAAAAACGCCTTACTATACATGGTCGTTTTTTGTCTAAAACGCCTTACTATACATGGTCGTTTTTTAAAAACGCCTTACGGTCAAAACGCCTTACTATACATGGTCGTTTTTTCGGCTAAAAACGCCTTACTATACATGGTCGTTTTTTCGTCAAAAACGCCTTACTATACATGGTCGTTTTTTTAGTCAAAAACGCCTTACTATACATGGTCGTTTTTTCGTCAAAAACGCCTTACTATACATGGTCGTTTTTTCGTCAAAAACGCCTTACTATACATGGTCGTTTTTTTCATCAAAAACGCCTTACTATACATGGTCGTTTTTTTTCATCAAAAACGCCTTACTATACATGGTCGTTTTTTTCGCCAAAAACGCCTTACTATACATGGTCGTTTTTTCGTCAAAAACGCCTTACTATACATGGTCGTTTTATTCGTCAAAAACGCCTTACTATACATGGTCGTTTTTTTCGTCAAAAACGCCTTACTATACATGGTCGTTTTTCGTCAAAAACGCCTTACTATACATGGTCGTTTTTCGCTAAAAACGCCTTACTATACATGGTCGTTTTTTCGTCAAAAACGCCTTACTATACATGGTCGTTTTTTCGCAAAAACGCCTTACTATACATGGTCGTTTTTAGTCAAAAACGCCTTACTATACATGGTCGTTTTTTCGTCAAAAACGCCTTACTATACATGGTCGTTTTTTCGCAAAAACGCCTTACTATACATGGTCGTTTTTTCGTCTAAAAACGCCTTACTATACATGGTCGTTTTTTCATCAAAAACGCCTTACTATACATGGTCGTTTTTTCGTCAAAAACGCCTTACTATACATGGTCGTTTTTAGTCAAAAACGCCTTACTATACATGGTCGTTTTTTCGTCAAAACGCCTTACTATACATGGTCGTTTTTTCGCTCAAAAACGCCTTACTATACATGGTCGTTTTTAGTTATACATGGTCGTTTTTTCAAAAAACGCCTTACTATACATGGTCGTTTTTTCATCAAAAACGCCTTACTATACATGGTCGTTTTTCGTCTAAAAACGCCTTACTATACATGGTCGTTTTTTCATCAAAAACGCCTTACTATACATGGTCGTTTTTCGTCAAAAACGCCTTACTATACATGGTCGTTTTTTCGTCAAAAACGCCTTACTATACATGGTCGTTTTTTCGTCAAAAACGCCTTACTATACATGGTCGTTTTTTCGTCAAAAACGCCTTACTATACATGGTCGTTTTTTGGACGTCAAAAACGCCTTACTATACATGGTCTTTTTTCGCTAAAAAAAACGCCTTACTATACATGGTCGTTTTTTTCGCTAAAAACGCCTTACTATACATGGTCGTTTTTCGTCAAAAACGCCTTACTATACATGGTCGTTTTTTCGTCAAAAACGCCTTACTATAAATGGTGGTTTTTTCGCTAAAACGCCTTACTATACATGGTCTTTTTTCGTCAAAAACGCCTTACTATACATGGTCGTTTTTCGTCAAAAACGCCTTACTATACATGGTCGTTTTTTCGTCAAAAACGCCTTACTATACATGGTCGTTTTTCATCAAAAACGCCTTACTATACATGGTCGTTTTTCGCTAAAAACGCCTTACTATACATGGTCGTTTTTAGTCAAAAACGCCTTACTATACATGGTCGTTTTTTCGCTAAAAACGCCTTACTATACATGGTCGTTTTTTCAAAAAAACGCCTTACTATACATGGTCGTTTTGTCGTCAAAAACGCCTTACTATACATGGTCGTTTTTTCATCAAAAACGCCTTACTATACATGGTCGTTTTTAGTCAAAAACGCCTTACTATACATGGTCATTTTTTCATCAAAAACGCCTTACTATACATGGTCGTTTTTCGGATAAAAGGCCTTACTATACATGGTCATTTTTTCGTCAAAAACGCCTTACTATACATGGTCGTTTTTGTCGGCTAAAAACGCCTTACTATACATGGTCGTTTTTCGTCAAAAAACGCCTTACTATACATGGTCGTTTTTATGTCCAAAACGCCTTACTATACATGGTCGTTTTTTCGCTAAAAACGCCTTACTATACATGGTCGTTTTTCGTCAAAAACGCCTTACTATACATGGTCGTTTTTTCGCTAAAAACGCCTTACTATACATGGTCGTTTTTTCGCTAAAAACGCCTTACTATACATGGTCGTTTTTCGCTAAAACGCCTTACTATACATGGTCGTTTTTTCGTCAAAAACGCCTTACTATACATGGTCGTTTTTTTCGTCAAAAAACGCCTTACTATACATGGTCGTTTTTTCGTCAAAAACGCCTTACTATACATGGTCGTTTTTAGTCAAAACGCTTTACTATACATGGTCGTTTTTAGTCAAAAACGCCTTACTATATATGGTCGTTTTTTTCGTCAAAAAACGCGTTACTATACATGGTCGTTTTTTTCATCAAAAAAACCCTTACTATACATGGTCGTTTTTTTCGTCAAAAAACGCCTTACTATACATGGTCGTTTTTTTCGACAAAAAACGCCTTACGATACATGGTCGTGTTTTGCGGCAAAAAACGCCTTACTTAAAAATGCCTTACTATACATGGTCATTTTTTTCTGGTTAGAACGCCTCTCTATACATGGTCAATTATTTCGGCTAAAAACGCCTTACTATACATGGTCGTTTTTTTCGGGTAAAAACACTATACGTGGTCGTTTTTTTCGGCAAAAAAGCCTTACTATATATGGTCGTTTTTTTCGGCTAAAAACGCCTTATCGTTTTTTTCGTCCAAAAACGCCTTACTATACATGGTCGTTTTTTTCGTCAAAAAACGCCTTACCGTAAGCCACCGTGTATACCTCTACGCCACGAGTGACTGACTTGCTCTGCACGATAGTTGTATTTGACATGCACTCTGTAGGGTTTGCAGGAAAAAGTAACTGTTTGGTGTTGTTTTTTCTCACATCACTCAGCAGGGCTTGAACCGAGGTTGCCTGGACTGAAAGCCAGCGTGTATACCTCTACACCAGCAGTGACTGTGACTTAACTCTGCTCAATAGGCGTATTTGACATTACTCTGGAGGGTTTGCAGGAAAAAGTAACTGTTTGGTGTTGCATTTTCTCTCACCACTGAGCGGGGCTTGAACCGAGGTTGCCTGGACTGAAAGCCAGCGTGTATACCTCCACACCACCAGGACGGAAAGCCAGCGTGTATACCTCCACACCACCAGTGACTGTGACTTACTCTGCACAATAGGCGTATTTGACATGCACTCTGGAGGGTTTGCAGGAAAAAGTAACTGTGGTGCTATATTTTCGCTCATGGTTTTTTGGGCTAAAAACGCCTTACTATACATGGTCGTTTTTTTCGTCAAAAAACGCCTTACTATACATGGTCGTTTTTTCGTCAAAAAACGCCTTACTATACATGGTCGTTTTTTTCGCTAAAAACGCCTTACTATACATGGTCGTTTTTTTCGTCAAAAAACGCCTTACTATACATGGTCGGTTTTTTTCGTCAAAAACGCCTTACTATACATGGTCGTTTTTTCGTCAAAACGCCTTACTATACATGGTCGTTTTTAGTCAAAAACGCCTTACTATACATGGTCGTTTTTTCGCTAAAAACGCCTTACTATACATGGTCGTTTTTAGTCAAAAACGCATTACTATACATGGTCGTTTTTTCGTCAAAAACGCCTTACTATACATGGTCGTTTTTCCGTCAAAAACGCCTTACTATACATGGTCGTTTTTTTCGTCAAAAACGCCTTACTATACATGGTCGTTTTTTTCGTCAAAAAACGCCTTACCGTAAGCCACCGTGTATACCTCTACGCCACGAGTGACTGACTTGCTCTGCACGATAGTTGTATTTGACATGCACTCTGTAGGGTTTGCAGGAAAAAGTAAATGTTTGGTGTTATTTTTTCTCACATTACTGAGCAGGGCTTGAACCGAGGTTGCCTGGACGGAAAGCCAGCGCGTATACCTCTACACCAGCAGTGACTGTGACTTAACTCTGCTCAATAGGCGTATTTGACATTACTTACTATACATGTTTTTTTTTTGTTTTTTTTCCGCTAAAAACGCCTTACTATACATGGTCGTTTTTTTCGTCAAAAAACGCATTACTATACATGGTCGTTTTTTTAGTCAAAAACGCCTTACTATACATGGTCGTTTTTTCCGTCAAAAAACGCCTTACTATACATGGTCGTTTTTTTCGTCCAAAAACGCCTTACTATACATGGTCGTTTTTTTCGTCAAAAAACGCCTTAACGTAAGCCACCGTGTATACCTCTACGCCACGAGTGACTGACTTGCTCTGCACGATAGTTGTATTTGACATGCACTCTGTAGGGTTTGCAGGAAAAAGTAACTGTTTGGTGTTGTTTTATCTCACATCACTAAGCAGGGCTTGAACCGAGGTTGCCTGGACGGAAAGCCAGCGTGTATACCTCTACACCAGCAGTGACTGTGACTTAACTCTGCTCTATAGGCGTATTTGACATTACTCCTTACTATAAATGGTGGTTTTCTTCGGCAAAAAATCCTTACTATACATGGTCGTTTTTTTTTCAGCAAAAAACGCCTTAATACACATGGTCGTTTTTTTGGGCGAAAAACGCCTTACTATACATGGTCGTTTTTTTGGGCTAAAAATGCCTTACTATATACTGTATACATGGTCGTTTTTTTCGGCTAAAAACGCCTTACTATATACTATATACATGGCCGTTTTTTTGGGCTAAAAACGCCTTACTATACATGGTTGGTTTTTTTTCTGCAAAAAAACGCCTCACAATACATGGTCGTTTTTTTTTCGGCAAAAAGCGCCTTACCATACATGGTCGTTTATTTCGTCTAAAAACTCTTTACTATACATGGTCGTTTTTTTCGGCTAAAAACGCCTTATTATACATGGTCATTTTTTTCGAGTTAAAACGCCTTCCTATACATGGTCGGTTTTTTTTTGGGCTAAAAAAGCCCTACTATACATGGTTGTTTTTTTCGGCTAAAAACCCCCTTACTATACATCAGGGGTGTATAACATACGGCCGGAACCGGCCCGCAAGGAGGTTTGATCAGGCTCGCAGCATAAGAGAAAAAATGCACAAAAGACACGGAATTAATATTTTTAATAAAGTGTAATTTGTGGAATATCCACTACTCTTCTGATCAGAGGAAAAGACAACATTGTTTTGATCAGAGAAGACGACAACAGCAGCCTCAACAATATCAACAACAGCAGCAGACGCTATCAAGGACATGTGAATACTTTATTCTTTACACATATTATAGTGCTCTCCTTCGTTTGTAAGGTGTAGGCAGGGATTACATTTAGATTTTATATGCCTGTGTAAATGGTTTAAAAATTCCTTTCTTCATAAATCTCGTTTAATCTTAAAAGTGCATTACTATACTTTTCAAGACCAATTACTTGTTAAGGTTTTGTGCCTTTGTACAGTCAGTGGGATCAGTTGCAATGCATATATGTGAATGATAAAAGTACATTGCACATTTGTCTAAGGAAATCTTAGGTGCTTCATGAAATGTTTTGTAAAAGATATGTTCATTAAATTTCAATATTTTCCTAGTGTTCTTCTGCATCTTTAAACCAAAACAAAGGAAAGACATATTATTTTGGTTATTTATTGCAGAGTATGGTATAATTTTTAATGGTCCGGCCCACTTGACATCTACCGAGGCCGTTTGTGGCCCACAATGTGAAATGAGTTTGACACCCCTGCCTTAGATACTCATCACCTATTGGATGGCGGTGTGGATTTAAGGTTGCAGCTGATTGGTCAAAGTCAGATAAAAGTACACAATTCCATATGCAACTTGTTGCACGTCTTTGCGATACACATATTGCACAGGCCATCATCATGATGAAAAGCTGTTTTCAATAAAACAGTATAACATAGCTAATCTATCAAATGCACAGAAGTGAACAGTATTCGATAACTTTATGTCAAACTGGACACCACATATTTAAGACTAAGGCCAAAGAACCCATTATTATTATTATTTTTTATCCCTAGCCAATTGTTCAAGTAAGTGTAGGTAGTAAAGAAATATTCATTCATTAATTTTCTAATCCGCTTATCCTCACAAGGGTCGCGGGGGGGGGTTTGGAGCCTATCCCAGCTGTCTTCGGGCAGTAGGCGGGGGACACCCTGAACCGGTTGCCAGCCAATCGCAGGGCACACAGAGACAAACAACCATCCGCGCTCACACTCTCACCTACGGACAATGTTGAGTGTTCAATCAGCCTGCCATGCATGTTTTTGGAATGTGGGAGGAAACCGGAGTACCCGGAGAAAACCCACGCAAGCCCGGTGAGAACATGCAACACAGGGAGCCCCGAGCTGGAATTGAACCCGTACCTCTGCACTGTGAGGTTGACACGCTAACTACTGGTCCACCTGGCCGCCCAGTAAAGAAATAATTCCACTTAATTTAATCAATAAGTCCTAATATGTCGTTTTCAATAATAAAAAGTAATGAAAGAAAATATACTCTACTTATACGATTTGTTTTTCTGTCTTCAATGCCCTTGTCAAGCGGAATGATGAGAGCCATCAATGCTCTTCCGTTGGCATCCTGATTGTTCTCCTCCAGGGTCTGTTGGCTTACATACAGGAAGCGCACATCTCCTCATGCCCCACGAGGCTCTCCCACTGGTTCCCTGAAGTCTGTCAAAACATCCCCTGCTTTGTTCTGTTCTGCAGATGTTTCTCCGCTTAGCAGGCTGCCTTTTATACAACGGACTCGCATCCAAGGAACGACAGATTTTGCAAAGCTTGAACAAAGATCTTTAATTCTGCTGCCTGAACACGAGAAAGCGCCAAGAAATATCCGTACAGTCTACCATTTCTCTACAAATTGATATCAAGATTTGCTAGATGCTTTCAATAATGAATGTGCACAACAATATGACATTATAATCCTGTGATTATGATAAAACCATGCAAAGCACATGGATCGAGATCCAATGCAGTGGCAGGGTTTTCTAACTCATCCTATTCCTCTCACTTTCTTTACTGCAAGCCACCATTCGGTGGCACCACAGCCCCAGACACTGAGTGGCTGCAGTTTTAAAACATGATGAAATATTGAAGATGCACTGCGGGAGAACTTAGTAGAGCCAATTGCAATCTCTTGCAGAGGACTTATACACTCATTAATACTCATTTACTTCTCCCATGACTTTTGTTACAATGCACTTCAAAGTGCTCTCAAAGTAGGGGAAAAATTGAACAAAAATATAAAGGAGAATAATAATAATAATTTGACGTGGCCCAGTGGTGCAGTGGTTAGCGTGTCGACCTCAATGTGCGGAGGCCTTGGGTTCAATCCCCGCTCCGGCCTCCCTCTGTGGCGTTTGCATGTTCTCCCCGGGCCTGCCTGGGTTTTCTCTGGGTACTTCCACATTCCAAAAACATGCATGGCATGCTGATTGAACACTCAACATTGTCCGTAGGTGAGAGTGTGAACGCGGATGGTTGTTCGTCTCTGTGTGCCCTGTGATTGGCTGGCAACCGGTTCAGGGTGTCCCCCGCTTACTGCTCGAAGACAGTTGGGATAGGCTTCAGCACCCCCTGCGACCCTTGGGAGGTTAAGCGGATCGGAAAATGGATGGATGGTTCTTTATGCAGGGGCTGAACCAAAGAAAATTCAGTGGGGTGGCCAGGGTCACCACAGAGGTCATTTCGGGGCAGCACAGACACTTAACTTGTATATAATAGGAAGCTAAAAAATAGAAATGAAAAAAAAAAGAAGGCACCTAAATATTTTAACACTACATTGTTTCCAGGCAGTTGTGGAATATTGTTTCAGTTTCTAGAACTTAAAGTAACAAGTTGACAAAGTGTTGTACAAGATCCCCAAACGTTCTGTATTCTGATGGCACACATTACCTCGGTGACACTTTTGAGTTCATATAAGATTGTTCTCTCTGGAATTATCAGGGGTCACAGCCTTTTCATCATTAGTGGCTCATTACAAAAAATAATTGACATGTAATAAAATTGCGATATATTGAACCCCTGCAAACATACCGTGCGGTGAGGCACCAGCCATAAATTGACATAAGAATCAGAATTACAAATTCATAGTACAGTATATACAAACCAGATCAGAGTACCGTATTTTCACGACCATTCGGCGCACTGTGTTGTTGGGCACGCCCACCCTTCACTCATTGGCAGACTTCCGCATGCCTGACGTCACTTACGCCCGCCTTTTCTCTACATAAACAGCGTGTCGGCCAGAAGCGCGCTCAGTCAGGCTTTGCAACTCGGCTCATACGCTAGACTTTTAATGGCGCCTTATGGTCGTGAAAATACGGTAATAGCCATAGAAGGTACCATGCTATCAAAATCCATTTCTTTCTACTCTTTTTATGCATGGGAAGTCAAAATGAGTCTGTGACATGGTTGAACTTTGACCTTTATGTGGTTTGTCTTTTGCAAGCAATACCCTTTGAAAGGCAAAGTTTTCCTAAACGAGCAGATCTGAATTTGAGATTGTAGTTTAGAAATTCCCAATTCAACTTCCCACCCACTAAAAATAAATGTATACAACACCTTGGAAGAACCTTCCTCTCTGCAACTGCTGTGCCACGACGTGACGCTGGTGCTGAGGACGCTCTCCTGCACTGCACTTCTTTCCAAGATCCACAAGACATGGCTACCCAGACCGACACGTCGCAGCTTCGGGAGGAAGTAAAGACATTGGCGAGCCTTCTTCGAGCAATCGGGAAGAATTCCTATGCCAGGTGAGGTCCTCTGAAAAGAGGACTTCAAGGTATTGTAACTGGAGCCCACTTCCACTGCCAGTCAGTCCTTCCTGAAGTCCAACACTGTGCGTGCTGTGTACTCTGAACATTGATGCAATCACAAATCCATCCATTTTCAACACCGTTTATCCTGAAGAGGGTGGCAGGGAGTCGCTGGAGTCTATCTTTGGGCGGAAGGCAGACTACACCCTGAATTGGTCGCCAGCTAGTCGCAGGGGACAAACAACCATTCACACCCACATCCACAACGTCACTGAGTGGGAACCAATCCCACGCTGCCCGAAGGTCAGGCGACACACACACACACACACACATACACACCATCAGCGACTCGGTCACAAACTCAGTCACAAACACTACAATGCAAATCATCCTCCACTCTTGTATCGGTCACTTACTTGTAGTTTGTAATCTACTTATTCGCCTCTGGCCGTTGTGAATTTCACCCACAGAATCTTTCTTGTCATCTTCTCACGATCGAGCCATTCTGGAGTAATGCCTGTGGAACAAAGGAACATGAAAATGTACACTCTGTGTATGCATATGAAAGGCTTCCCTGGTATCTTGCAGCTGTTGACAAATGGAGCGCCTCTCGTAAGGCACAATTCTGGAGAAGCAAAATGAGACGAAAAAAACATATCCGATGGATGTGGCCGATGGAGTGACCAGGTTTCAGTCGAGGGTGCCACCCCTCAGGCCTGCCTCGCTCTATACGTGCAATTTTGCATGATGAAGCTCTCTTGATGGCTAAAGTGTTCACATTCGCCTACACCTTTTCCCTTAGGTGGCTTGAAGGCATTTTTCTCTTGCCCATTATAAAGACGCTGAAGTTAATGTCTGCTGAAAAAAAAATGCAACTGGATCCAATTGCCACCATGAACTCCTGGATAACATTTTAAAAGAACACTACGGTGTATCAAAAAGCATCTGTTGAGACCGCACAATGCTTTAATGAGAAATGCCAGGTTAATATCAGTGGAATAGGATGCAGAACATCGTTCCAAGTGCCCGATGGGTGAATAGGCGCACCATAAAAGGCCCTGATTTTATATTTCGGAGCATCATAATTATTCTCTTTGGGGATGGATGTAAAAGAAACCTCAAAGGAGCTCCTTGATTGGCTCTTTGGTACCAGATAATGGGCACCGTGGAGGAGCAGCACTGCACAGCTATCTTTAGAGTCGTGGTGGGCGTCAAGCGAGCAAGAGAGAGACGCAGGAAGAATGAAGATGCTTCTGAGTGGCCTACAATGGACCTCACAATAGGCCCTTTTGCTCACTGTCATTCAGCAACTATTCACATATAACAATAAGTTGAGTGCGCTGAAAATGCATGACGCTTATTTTAGAAGCACCGGCTGAGACAGTGGCGCCTTGTCTTACGAGTTCCCCAACTTACGTGTATTTCACGTTATAACCTGCCGCTTTATCGATTTTTGTCTTGTGCTAAAATTTAAATTACAGTGAGCTGCGGGGAGGCCAGCGCTTGAGTGTTGGTTTTGGGCCTGATGATATTATGGACCATAGAATATGAAATCCCCAAATCTCTTGTGACTATATTTTGACAAATGTTGTTCAAACTATTGGACTATTTGCTCATGCAGTTGTTCACAAAGAGATGAACATCACCCGTTCCTTGCTTTTGTGCAACTGAGCATATCGGGGATGTTTCTTTTTTCAAACCACCCACCTGTGGAATGTTCCAAATAGGTATTTTCAGAGGGTTCTTCACTTTTTCTACTCTCTTTAATGGCCCTGTCTCAGATTTTTGGGAACGTGTTGTAGGCATCAAACGCCCCCAAAAAAAGCAAATATCATGAATCAGTGGTTAGCACGTCGGCTTCACAGTGCAGAGGTACAGGGTTCGATTCCAGCTCTGGCCTCCCTGTGTGGAGTTTGCATGTTCTCCCCGGGCTTGCGTGGGTTTTCTCCGGGTGCTCCGGTTTCCTCCCACATTCCAAAAACATGCATGGCAGGCTGATTGATCACTCTAAATTGTCCTTAGGAGTGAATGTGAGCGTGGTTGTTTGTTCGTCTCTGTGTGCCCTGCGATTGGCTGGCAACCGATTCAGGGTGTCCCCCGCCTACTGCCCGGAGACAGCTGGGATGGGCTCCAGCACCTCCCGCGACCCTAGTGAGGATCAAGCGGTTCGGAAGATGAATGAATGAGTTTAGAGATTAAATAGCTCACCGTTGCAGCGTATTCTATTGAATATAGGCTACAAAGGATACATGCAAATCATTGACCTCTGTTTTGATGTGCGTGAAAACACTGTTTGTGCAAGTAAATTGAGTCACGAGCTCGGTCACGGATTGATTTCATGAACTCGTAGATCATGCCAACGCTATTTGCCCTCCTTGAAGATGGAATCGTCGCAGATGTCGTCCCTTCATTGCGGCAGGTGCAAGTGAATGTTCCCAATTATGACACTGCGCAATTTCAAAACGCTCTGTGCTGGAGACGAGGAGGAAATACAATGCCACTAGTTGACAATTACGCTCCTCTTACTGTATCTCCTCCCCTCCCCACGAGGGCCGGCTGACATGTAAGGTGACACCAGCCAATCACATCGCATTGCGCTTCTTACCGTGAGAGCAAAACAGTGCAAGGAGGCGGACGCTATCTGACAGCTAAGCGTGTATATAAACAACCCGCGTGTGAGCTCGGCTTTGGCTATCCATGTGTCGTAACTCTTGAGCGCAGATGTCTACCGGTGTGGACTAGACAGCCCGAGATCTCCCTTCAGCGGGGGAGATCCACGCCGTCACTCCCCTGAGGCGCTGATAAGCAACTCTCAACCGCAACCTACCCCCCACCCTCGATGTCATCCCGGCAGCCTGACTACGCCACCACCACCACCACCACCACCGCCGCAACCTCAGCGCAGCTTCCTCGGATGAGAGGAGCGAGCGTGCGTGGCTCTCCTTCTATGAGGTACGCTTCCTTTGAGGGAAAGTCAATAGGCATCGTCTCAGTGTGCAAGCGGGTCTACATGCAGCTGCAAAAATGGGCTGCATCAGCTCTAAAACGCCAGTGGGTAAGAGTTGTTTTCAATTTGTTCCGTCTAACACGCACGGAAGGCTGGAGGAAGGCTGCCACGTAATTTTTGCTGCAACATTTTGTGTTAGGTGCAGTGAACCGGGGGAGCTTGTGCAGCATGCTTTTAACCCAAACTGGGACACCCTCACATGCTTATTTCAACTCTCATTTTGCAGCATTTTCATTCTGATACACTGCACAGTATTTCGTATTTATTTCTTTTTTTTTTTTCATGCGAAGGCGGGTATCGGGGGATGTGTTAAGGAGGGGCTAGTGTCTGCCCCCTTCAGCATCGCGATGTTTGGGAGAGTTGTAAGAAGCTTTTTTGTGCGCACGCCTGTGAGAGGCGGAGAAGCCTGAGGTGTTTTCTGACATCACTGAAGGATGCTCCCTGAAAGACTTTTTATGGTGGTGACGCCAAGACGCGATGGTGCCGTCCACGCTGACCCACTTTAGTTGGAAGGTAGGACCACTTTTGGATCATTTGTCGCCAACAAACAGGCTTCCGGTTGCTTCTCGGTTGTTGACGCGTTTGTTTTCCGCGGCTTTCATTAACTCCGCGTGAACTCTCTCCCCTCATTTCTTCCACATTCATCCACCGCCCTGGCGTCTCAATATGCTCCCTCCTTGATTGCTTCTGATGTAACTGAAATGTGCGACCTGCCCACGTCGGGGTCCCCCCCTCCCACCCCCTCCCCGCCTCCGTGTATGCATAATGATTGCGTAATATATCACTTGATGATTATGACACCTTGTAGGTGAACAGTCTCCACCCGTTTCACTTAAGGCGAAACAGTACTTCAGTATTGACTTAATGGTTTGATGACGACGACGACGATGATGATGTGCGTTTGTGCGAGTGCGTGACTGCTCGTGCATGTGCGAGGCAGAGTGAGATGGTGAAGCAGCGAGGTCTCTGTCTCCAGTTTCCACGACAACGGTATGTACAGAGAGGAAACGTGCGTGCGTGTGTGTGTGCGTGTTTGTGTGTGCGTGCGTGTGTGACGGAAAAAAATCATTTACTACTGAATCGACCCAGCCAGAAAACATGAGACAACAATAACAAATAATACTAAAAAAATAAATAATAATAATTGAAATTCAGAAATGTTGTGATTGCTGAGAAATGTGATGTTAAAAGGCCAGTAGATCAGACATGAAGTGAGACCGTTTGTCTTTTCATTTTTCACAACAAACTGCAGGTGACTGTATCATAGTAAGCCCGTTTACTGACTTACTAACAACACATTTACACAACCACACGTTCCAAAACACGGATTTTAATGTATTGTAATCAATCACGGCTTCATGATTCCTCGATCGGAAATATGTTCAAGGCTTCTTAATAGCGTCGAAATAAAGTTTGAAAATACGTGTCAAGCCGTAAGCCCGAAGTCTGAGCGGCAAGTCAAGATTGGGTTTGTTTCGAGCTTTAAAATCGCAAGTTTAGGTAAGAATAATGTATTCGTTTAAAGGTCAGCGCTGCGATTCACACTTATTGTTTTGACAAGTGTGAAACATGAATGATTGCATCCTCACATATGACACGTCGCGTAACAGAATGCGCATAACTTTTGATCTGAAATTTTTTTGAAAAAAAAACACCAAAAAAACAATTTATTAGATATAAACACATAACACAGGGTAGGACTAGATAAGTTCTTTACTTCTTCCTATTCTCTTGAACATAATAACTGTGTTGAATGATGACTGATTTCTCTTACTTACCTTAATATTACTGTATATGTTTTATGTTATGTTCAATAAATAAACCAAACCAAAACCAAACCAATCTGAAAGGGCTGTGGGTCTGACAATAATAATAACAACAATAATAACAATAACAATAACAACAATAATAATAATAATATAATAATACTGTAATAATAATAACAACAACAATAATAATAATAATAATAACAATAATAATAATAATACTGTAATAATAACAATAATAATAATAATAATAATACTGTAATAATAATAATGATAACAATGACTGAATCTCTTCACATTAGCTCTTAAAGTTTATGTTACCTATTAATTTGTGATAAATGGTCTACATTAGCCACACTACTTTCCCCTGATTTTATAATGCTTGTTTGGAAAAAACCCGCGCAACGTATTTAGCCTCTTGCGGGCTGCCGGTTTGCTCAACATTTGTTCAGCGTGTCAGTCTGTCTCATCTGCGCGGTTGATTGGCTATGCGCTGACTGGTCACGCTGTGGTCGTGATTCGTTCAAAGACCGCTTGACGGGTACGGACGGACAAAGAGGATGGATTTGGAAAGCTGGGGGTCTGAAAGCCCCACGCCCTGCCCCCTTGGCTGCCGGTTACTGATTCCGTCAATTATTGCAAAAGCATTACAGGGGTGCCGGGCACAAACCTTTACTTGTATGTTCACGGCACATCAGAAAAAGAGCTCGCTGTCATCAATGTAGACCAAATTAATGTTAACGACCGGACTTGCATCGTATTAGGTAAAGAGACAATTCCAGCAAGTGCGTTTTGCTTTCGTTTTGTTTGGATCTTAACAATAAATGTCAATACATTTGGGGCGCATCAGCTCTGACTGGATTGAATTTTGAAAGTGCATCCCTGGCTCAAATGTCTTCCATAAATCAAACCCGGAAAGGTACACACTTGTCACCTCCTCTGAAAAAAGAGAAGGTGCCTGAGATTAAAAGATACAATACACCCCACCGCCTGATCTCATCACACCCAATTAAATGGCACATATTGAATTCTGCTAGGGGGGGGGCAACTTGAGCTCAGGTCTATGACCCAGGGTGTGTGATGGGTCGAGATATTGGACTCAACATATGAGATGGGAGCTGGAGACTAATGGAGCAAGTTGTTTTCGAAACAAGAAATGGTGGGGGGGGTAGGGACTTGGGAAAAGGAGCCAGGCTCTGACATTTTGAGGCCCACCTCCTAATCTTGTTTTATAAATCTAATTTGAAACGCTGCGAGCGCGCTCTGTAAGATGTGGCGTGGCATGTGGGAGGGGGGGCAGAAAGGCACTGTCGGTATTTTTCTGGATGGGCGTTTGCAGATGCTGTGCCCCACACACACACACACACACACACACACACACACACACACACACACACACACACACACACAGGCAGGATTGTGCCTTCAAGTCACCTCGTCTGTCAAACTGTGACGTGAACTGGGCTAAATTCGTGAACAGATGACGTTTGCATCCGGGGGTGGTGGTGGTGAGGGGTACACTTGCAATCTGTTGTTGTGACGCCCTCCGTCTTTGTGTTGCGTTCACGACGTGCCTGGCAATTCTGTATTCAAAGACCGGGTAGAATTGCATAATTCCTCCATAGCACACGTCTCTTTTTTTTTTTTCTGTGGTTCTTCCAGTTTGTGCCTTCTCCACGCGTGCTGCCTGCCGCCATGAGTCAATCTCATGAAATATCAAACAGACTTTGGGCTGCCGCCAGGGCGTCACCTGCATGACTTGGCATGGTTGTTTTGTGCATGGAGGAAGTCTTGCAGCCTCCTCCCAGGTCCATGTTATCTCAATGCAAATCAATCCAAAAACCTGTTTCAACAGCATGAACACAAAATGCTCAGAGAAAATATGGCCGCTCACTGGATTGAGATACAGGATGCTCACATTGCGAAAGGCATGGCCTGGTGAGCGTTGGATCATAAAATATTAAAACATTAAACACATGTACATGGAGGTGCATTGCATTCATTTGCTACGGTGATGTGCAAAAGTCTTAGCGATTTAAATGAGCTTTTTCACTGATGTCATTTTGGAAACATGAGAAATTATAAAATATATATATTAAAAAAAAAAATATATATATATATATATATATATATATATATATATATATATATATATATATATATATATATATATATATATATATATATATAAAACCGATGTTGAAAATACCTTTTAGGAGGATTCACGTTTAAATTATTATTATTTTTTTAATGGTGGTTAGGTAAGGTCGGTTTATGTTTCCCGAATCTTGTATAATAATTTTGACAAAAGACAAAAAGCATTCAGAAAAGACACAAATTTTGAGAATAAGATAACATATACAAAAATTAAGAAGGCAAAATATTATATGCATGATGTGCAATAAATCGTGCAATACTAGTTTTAAACTTAAATGCAGACAAGGGTGAGGAGATATTCCTCAAACTTTGAACAGTCCGCACCCTGAATCATAAAGGTGTTTTAAAGCCCTCCGCGAACTGGGAAATAATCTACTTGCTAATGAACAAACGTAAATTTAGCGCTTCATCATTTTGCTTTTTCTTTTGTCAACAATTTGGCCGCGTATTTCAATCGTCTATTGAATGATTTCTAAACTTCATAACATGAAATGGTGGCCTAAGACTTCTGCACAGTTGTATGTAGAAGCAGCTGAAAATGAATTTCATTTCTACAATGACCGCCGTGGTCACTTCAAAACAATATCTTGTTGCCCTACTGTGAGTTTTAATGTCTTTGGACTCTTTTCCTTCTGACAGTGGCGGTTGATGGTACCTTACGCGTGGACTGGAGCCCGTCGAGCTCCCTGTCTGACCTTGCGCTATTGGGGAGCACGCAAACCCGCCTGGTGCGCAGACTGATTTTGACAGCACCTTTGGGTGCACTGGACTTCAGCCAGGTGCCCCAAACTCTCCTTTCTTACACTATGTCACATGGGTCTGTTTTAAAGCAGTCTAGTCAAGTAAGTTAAAACACACACACACACAATTGTCTGCAAACAACAAGAGCAATTATTTTATCATTTAGAAGCCCACGTTCCATCCATCCATCCAATTTTTAGAACACTCGTTCTCATTAGTGGCACAGAAAATGTGGACGAGAGGCAGGGCACACCCTGGACTGGTTGCAAAGTAGAAGTAAACTAGACAAAATGAAGTCAACACTACATTACATTGCAATACAATACCAGACGCTGCATGAACTAAAAAAACACACTTTAAAAAACAACTGCAAAAAAAAACACCATACTTGTCAATGTTGAGGCATTTATTGTCCCTAAATTTAGTATCGTATTTTCCAGATTATAAATTGCTTCGGACTAGAAATCACATCAGCCATAAAATGCATAATAAAGAAGAAAAAAAACCCATATATAAGTCACACTGGAGTACAAGTCGCATTATTTAGGGACATTTTTGGGGATAATAATAATAATAATAATACATTTTATTGATAAGAAAATCCAACACCAACAACAGACATGTCATCTTGAAAGGCAATTAAAAACAAAGATAAAAATAGAGAACAACGGGCTGAATAAGTGGACGATATGCCAACGTTGCATGACACATAAACCACGAACGGAGAACGTGCCTGGTATGTTCATGTTAAGAGTTATTCAGATAACTAGAGCATAAAGAACATGCTAACAAGTTGACCAAACCATCAGTGTCACTCCAAATCACTAAATTCAGTTTAATGTGAAAATAATGTGAAATTACATCATAATGTGTCAGTAATTTCACACATAAGTCAAATTCACCCCTGGCCAAACTATGAAAAAAAACCTGCGATTTATAGTCTGGAAACTATGGTAACCTCAATTTAGTTGATGAATGAGGTGTGAGTTCACAAAACCACATGAATCTTCCAAAATCAGCTTGATGAAAAAAAAATAAAAATCAACATTGTGTTATCTAAGAGGCATGCCCTTTCCCTTTACACTGCAAAAACGACAATTACCACTCAACCCCATGATGCCATCTGTGCCACTTATCGACATAACAGTGCTCAACTGGTCAAAACATTTGATGACATGGTCATCGGCTGCCAGGATTGGTCAAAACAAAAGTCTTGGTAGGCGTGCACTTTCCGATTCATCCAATCAGCTCAAATTATTGTACAGAATGTCCCTCCTATGCCTAGCAGATCACATTGGAGCAGTTCCAGATTGCTACTATAGGAGACCTAATTTGAGGGATTCACGTATCAATCTGGGTCTTGCCAGATTCGGATTGTTTTTAACCTCTTCACAAAAGAATGCCATAGTTGACAAATATGTTCCCATATCATTTATTGGGCAAAGCTCCTTCAATGCAAGACAGTGCATATATACAGAAAAAATGTCAAATACTCTATTTACAAAAATATATATACTGTATATTGACCAAAAAAAATGAATAGAGTTCAACAATAACGTCCATGTTCAGTCAATTGCAAATGTGCAAACGATTGTCTATGTAGTATCTTTCACTTCAGCACACTCCACACACTATCTTGAACCTTGAAAAAAAAAAGACGGAGAGAAGAGACATCACTGGGTTCCGAATGAATATAGCACACTTGAAATGAACTCTAGGAGCTTATTTCGGTTGACTCTCACTTGTGTGCTCAGCGTTAAAAGGGGCATCACTTGACTTTCGTGCCAGCGTAAGTCTCGTCTACAGTATTCGGGGCCGTGTTACGCCTCTCTCTGGGGTTGCCTCGCCCTGACTCATCCGCATCGTCATTTTTGGGCTTGTTCGGTGCTGGCCAATCTGCAAATTTGGTCGAACTCTGTGTGCAGGTGGCGTGATGCGATTTTGGTCCATTGGATTAAGCATCCAATGGACCAAAATGGTCAATGCGCTTTTCTACCTCGGGTATTCAAAAGGCTTCACACTGTTTCCTCATTTACCTACTGGTGACGCAGCATCAGGAGCAACTAGGGGCGGGGGATGTCAGTATCTTGCTCAAGGACAAAAGCAATTTCAACTAATATACTAAGCCACAAGATTTGCTTCATCAAAGCCAAGAGACACCGTCATTTGCCTTGTGAAGCAGAGATGATTTTTCTCACACAATCCTTACCAGATAATTACATAATAAATCAAACCATCCAACTATTCAAATATTCATCATATAACGCAACCATGTGCTCACTTACTCCGTTAGTCTAAAAATGTTAACCCGTGGATTGACTCAGCAGCCGTTCAGCGTAATTAGGAATTATTTTGTGTGTGTGTGTGTGTGTGTGTGTAGGACTCAGAATGGAATCTCACTCAGACTCGTTTTAGTTCAAATTGTCTTTGAACTATTGCCGAATATTGTTTTGTAAGAAGAGCATGTAAACAGCTGGATGAATGCTTGTTCCTCATGCAGTTGTGGCCCAGTGTGCATCAAAACAAGAAAGAAAAAAAAAAGACAGGACAATGACTCATTCTACATTTCACTGAACAAGAAGACCTTGTGTAGCCTTGACTTTGTCTTGTCATCTTTACTATGCTTGTTGGCAGGGTTTTGAAGTTCCCTTTTAACAATCTAGGATATGCAGCAAGGAAAGTAAAGATGACACCATGAGAATATGGCTCGTTTTTTTTGGTGTGTTTTGTTTTGTTTTAATTGCCTTTTTATCCATTAATGTGTCACAGTCAGGCCAGTCAGGTTGTATGAGCAAGTAGAAGAAGTTAAATCTGTGACTAAAAGCGTGATTTGTTTGTGTGTGTGTGTATGGGGGGTCACAAGACTTGTATTGTATGTAGTATTTGACAACCGCTGAAATTATTACAAGAATCGCCGCAATATTTTGATGGAGAGTAAGCGTTTTTGTAAGTAAGCTATAGTGAGCTCCCACGGCGAGGAAGACGCTACGATCATGAAATTGATAATATTGCTGAGTGGGCCGTACCAGTTGACATAAGTCGAGATGTTCACATCAACTTTGAAGATGAATTGCGGTTTTATGACATCGAGCGACATGAAGCTTGTTGACACAAAGCGTCCTGGTCATGTGGTGACTATGCAGCGAGAAGTTGAAGGTTTGGCGGGGTCCTATGTCTGTTTAATGCAAAATAGTGATGTGTCCAACCTCTTTGAACAAAACGCGGCCAACTTTCGAACTGTGAAGGTACTGAGAAGCCTCAGAGTTTTTCAGATTGCTCATTGCTTCACTATCTGAAGTGACAGAGTTCAAAGATGGATAGGTGTGTGTGCGTGTGTGTGTGTGTGTGTGTGTGTGTGTGTGTGTGTGTGTGTGTGTGTACCGTATTGGCCCGAATATAAGACGCTGTTTTTTGCATTGAAATAAGATGGGGGTCGTCTTATATTCGGGGTCTAGACATTATACCCATTCACGACGCTAGATGGCGCCACATATCATTGACGCGAATGCTGAACTTGACTCCCAGGCCAAAGTGAACCCCTGTCACGAAGAATAAAAATAAAAACAGCGGTAGCACGAAGAAGAAAAATAAAAAAAATCGCAGTAAGAAAGAAAAGAGAAGAAAATAATAGAAGAGATAACAGAAAATGGAGAAACGTAGCGACAATCTGGAGAAAAGTGAGTCAAAGATCGGCCAGGTTAACCGACAGCTGAGGAGAAGTGATGATGTAATTTACATTTAAAAAACCAGAAGCCATTCATTTACGAATGTGATTGCACTTTAGTTTGCACATTTTTATTTGATATTAAGATTTGAATGAGGCAAAATAACATGCTTTTTCTCTCAAATATATTGTTATAATCATTTGTTTCAGATGTACTGCAATTATTTTCTGTATGAAAATGAATTTGGTGTTCAAAAAATCTTTTTTTCAAACTTGAGTCTTGAAAAAGAGGGGGTCGTCTTATAATCAGGGCCGTCTTATATTCGGGCCAATACGGTATGTTGTGTGTGTGTGTGTGTGGCTGGGACAGAATTAAAACTATGGTATTTTCATATTCATTCATAGAGGAAAAAGATTCCTGAACTGTAAGTTCCTCAGCATGCGGCTGCCCATGTTTGAGGAAAATTTGATGCAGCTCAAAATCATACTCTCTACATTGGAAATTGGCAGAAACGTAAACAAACAGGTGAATCAGACTGGAGTCATCCCTCAATGCTAATGCTGAAATGTGTTCATTTTTTGTTTTTTTTTCACCATCACTGTTTCTTTCTGGACAACAATCTGATTATCTGCGGATAGATCACGGAAAGCCAGAGTTTGTTTTGCTAATCAAAAAGCAGCACAACATCTCCTCGGGGTGTATGACACATCTCCTTTAGATGATCCTCTGTCTGATCTGCGAGTTCCACTGTGGCACAAGAGGCTTATCAAACCTCCAGGCTGCCGTCTCAACCTTGGGATCCCCCCCCTGCTTCTTCCTCTTACAGGACCCGACTGACAGACACATTTGCTCTCGTTTGTTTGTCTGCCTTGTTGCCCGACATGTTGTTGCAATTAGTGGAACCGTCATGTCAATGCTTATGGAAGACACGTCCATGTGTGAAGGGTCTTCTTATTCTTTGCATATCTTATCTTCTCCACACCGAGTAATGGCAACGCATTTTGCGGCCACTGATAAAAGTGTAAGTACTGTTCCAACGTGAGTGAGGTTCAGTGGAACGTGTGCTCGCGGCGCGCGATCACCAGCTTCTGTCTGGACTCCATCGCCTGGGAGATTCTATTGAGCGCCAGTCATCAGAGTAGAGCAAGGACAAAACGGTATGCTAGTTGTGTCATGCTATCTGGGTCCATGCAGTTATTTCAGGTCCACCAATATACCATATATTGTACATATCGAGAATATATTTCAAGTATATTTTAGTATAAAGTTGGTCGATCATTTGAGCATTTCACAAGTAATTTACATGCTGAAAATATGTGGGTACCCCTGGTCTAGAGTGACACAACGGTAGAAACACTCACCAATTTCAGTGGAGTTGGTCTCCCTTTTTTGTCAGTGCGTCAAAGTCTGGTGTTAGTTTTGTGGTGGAAATTCTCAAGATCAGAGCTGAAGAGTTGCTCCGTTAACTTGGATCTGTGACGGGCTTTGTTGATATTCGTGACGCTGAACGTCTGCTCACACAACGTCGGTCGAGCCAAACACTCTGCGCTCACTGTCCACTTTCCTTTTCTTCGGTCCGCTCATTTTTACAGTAGGGCTTAAAAGCCCAGGCACATAAACGTAAAACGTTTGTGGGCCTGGAGAGATTGCACAAGGCTCATTCCCTTTTTTTATCCATGCCAAAATACAAGTAACAATATCCAGAAGAGAGGGTTTAAAGGGACTCTTGGGGCAACAAAGCAGATGTTGATCAGGGCAAATCAGTTGCACCAACAGCCAAAAGAACAAGACTCAAAATTAGATCGGAACAGTGAAGAAGATATTTGTGTCTTATATCAATAAATGATGAGCAACAGCCTGACGCGGAGGAAAGCGATGCACTTTTGCAGCATATTAACTATCGTAGCTCGCACGTAAATTTTTAAAGTGCTTCCCTCGGCCCTCTAGATTCCTGTTCTTCGCCCGAGCCCTCGGTGAATTGTACACGAAACAAACTCTGAATGAGAAGAATGATAACGATAAAAGACATGCTGACATCTGATCACAAGCTGCAATTGTAGACCGCTGAGCGCTAACAACTTCTGGTGACGCAGGTCATGCGCCACCGCAGGTTAAAGATTTACCGTAATTTCCGCACTATAGAGCGCACCTGATTATAAGCCGCACCCACCACTGATCACTTTGGCTCTGCTTGAAACTATGGTTCACTTACATTATGAAATGTCCTTCCATACCCATCTGTCATTTGTCATGTTCTTGTTTATGATGATACTAATCAGCGTGTATACCGGAGACAAATTCCTTGTGTGTTCTACATACTTGGCCAATAAAGATGATTCTGATTCTGATTTTCAGAGGAAAACCAATTTTGTACATACACAAGCCGCACCTGTATATAAGCCGCATGTGCCCACATTAAAACATGTAAACATATTTACAGAGAAAGACGGTCTTAATTTTACCTCTTCTACTCGAGCGCCCCCTGGCGGCCGTTAGAAAAATTACACATATTGGCCGCATCACTGAATAAGCCGCAGGGTTGAAAGTTTGGGGAAAAAAGTAGCGGCTTATAGTCCGGAATTTACGGTACCTGCTTTATTTTATTTTATTTTTGTAATACTTTTTGTAAAAAATGAGACTGATAGGATGATTAGGGTGCAGTGTACATTAACACCCAAAAATATATTACTAACATGCACAAAGACACACAAATGGTTGTTTGTATTTTTTTTCTCCTCTACACCCCTCGCGATCGACTTGGGGCCAGTCCGCGATCTACCGGTCGATCGCGATCGACGTAATGGGCACCTCTGTAATCTAGATCATAAAATGTTCAGTTGGCAAACGTCTTTGCATGCGTTTGCGACCTTGAACAAACGCTGATGAAAAATCGACACCCGCTACCCTCGTAAAAAGCCGCAAACCTTCGCAGTTCAGTGGGATCCCAACTGTCTATTCGTGTGTCCTGACCCAATCTGCACCTGTTGAGATGAACATACCCAGCTCAAACCATTCGATCAGCCAAGTGTTGTGACCCATATTGGGTATCAGTACAGTCAGTCAGCTGCGCGTGTGGTCTTTCGTGTTGATGTGCCTGGTCCTCACGTGAATGCCGGTTGAATGAGTGACAGTTGAATGATCTTGTCACCACCCGATACTCTCTTTGTGGACTTTAAGAGTCCATCTTTTTTCTGCTGGCTCATTCTGGGCTCAAACAAATCTCTCGGGCTGTCAACAAAACAAAGTGGTTTTTTTTTTTTTAAGTATTTTTTTTACGGTAAGTTCATCTCATTGGAAAAATTATGGCCCACTCACATCTTTATTTGCATCGATTATTATATGTGACCTTTATATTTGATGAACATGTACCATCTATCTCTTTACCAATAAAGATATAGATACAGATACATTAAAAAAAAAATCACTTAGTCTCTTCAACTTCTGAGTCAAGTCACTTAGTCAACTTCAGAGCAACCATACAATGCAGACATCTGAATAAAAAGAAACCCCCCACTGAAAATGTTTTCGTTTTATAACTTTTTAAAAATCTTTTATCGTATTTGGCATGTAAGTTGGTCATCAAGAGGTACCAAAAGTAAAAAATAAGACATTTTTAGGGGGTGATCAAGCGCTATTTTGCAATCAGTTTTTTCGACAGCAACAGTCACATTTTGTCTCATGACAATTAGAATTTGCACAAGTACATGTTGCTTGATTTTGGTCATGGATTATTTGAAATTTCACAAGCATGACAGAAAATGTTTTCCAGTTTTGGAATGATCCTTATGTCCGGAAACCTCGGTGTGATCGCTTGCCTTCAAATGGAAGAGACAAAGAGTGCAACTGTGTTTCCTTCCAAGTCATCACAGGGAGCAGTCAACTGTGGAACATTCACACTGAGTTGAATGACTGACTCTTCTACTCCCCTTTGGAGTCACGCTGTTTTCTCATCCTTCCAGGTGAATGTTGATGACACCACTGAAATGTTACCCAAATCAAGGCGAGCTTTGACCATTCAAGAGATTGCAGCGTTGGCACGATCCTCCCTGCACGGTGAGTTCAGTGGACACAAACAGACACGCAGGCGGAACATAAAAGGCCCAACATCATCATTTTGTTCATTATGCTGATGTCTGTCTTGACCTCTCACACAAAGGTTTTGACCCACAACTTCTTTCTTTGACCACCCAAATTTGGGAGGATCGACAAATTGTATAACCTTTAAAACCATTTTAATTCAGAGGTTCTAGCGTATTGGCCCGAATATAAGACGGCCCTGATTATAAGACGACACCCTCTTTTTCATGACTCAAGTTTGAAAAAATACTTTTTGAACACCAAATTAATTTTTATACAGAAAATAATTACAGTACATCTGAAACAAATGATTATAACAATATATTTGAGAGAAAAAGCATGTTATTTTTCCTCATTCAAATCTAAAGTGCAGTCACATTCGTAAATGAATGGCTTCTGGTTTTTGAAAAGTAAATTACATCATAACTTCTCCTCAGCTGCCGGTTAACCTGGCCGATCTTTGACCCACTTTTCTCCAGATTGTCACTAGGTTTCTCCATTTTCTGTTATCTCTTCTATCATTTTCTTCTCTTTTCCTTCTTATCGCTATTTTTTATATTTCTACTTCGTGCTACTGCTATTTTTATTTGTATTCTTCGTGGCAGGGGTTCACTTTGGCCTGGGGAGTCAAGTTCAGCATTCGCTTCATTGATATCTGGCGCCATCTAGTGTCAAGAATGGGTATAATGTCTAGACGCCGAATATAAGACGATCCCCACTTTTTCAGTCTTATTTCAATGCAAAAAAAATCACCGTCTTATATTCGGGCCAATACGGTACTTCATCTTGACGCGTTTGTGTTCTGATGCTAACCCTTTCATGCACCCTGTAACCTGATAACATGAAAAACTGTCCGCTGTAGTAGCCGCTGACCCCGAAAGGGTTAAAGAAGTCGTAATGCAGTAACATAAGCTTTAAAATTTGCCTCACAGGTATTTCCCAGGTAGTGAAGGACCATGTGACAAAGCCCACCGCCATGGCACAGGGCAGAGTAGCCCATCTCATCGAGTGGAAGGGATGGTGTAAGCCACTGGAAACGCCCACGGCCCTGGAATCAGACTTTAATTCTTATTCCGATCTCACTGAGGGAGAGCAGGAGGCCCGTTTTGCTGCAGGTAAGATCTTGTTTGAGGTTGCGCACATTGCTATGTCTCCATCCCCCTTTTTAAATATGAATACAGCATGACTGGGGTTTTCAAAAGGATCTCAATGGCATGCAATGGCATATTGGCCGTGAGAACAGGTACTACATTAGTATCCTAAGGGACAGTATGTTTGAGTTCACCAGTAAGATTGTAATGGAATCTGTCTCCAAAGGCTGTGCTAAGAACATAATTACCATTCCTGGTTTTAAATCCCAACGGGAACCAACACATTCCATGTCTGAGATTTCAAACTGAACCATAGCAGGATTATAGATCCTGCCCGACTCTCTCGTATACTGTAACTCCATGAGCCCTAATCCATCATGCAACCCTTTCCATGAACAGCATCTGCTTGGCTGTAAGCGGTTAGCAGTGCGCAAGCTTGTGCTGTCCAAAGTTGCAGAGTCATTTCATCATCAAAAATTTAAAAAAAAAACACAAACTATCAGGCTGTGTGAGTTCGATATTGTCATCCAAGCCCAACAAGTCGAGACAAGATAACAACAATACCTATTATTCCTGTGCGTAATGTCAGACGTTATCAGTAAAACTCATTGACATTCATTTCCGTGACGGTACTTATTTTCTTTCTTTTATTTTCCCTTGGTTTACTTTGAGCTGAATTCATTATCGCCAATCCTTCTTTCCACACACTGACATCTCTTGCAGCCCCCCTATTTATTTATCTCATCCTAACATCCGTTTTTCACCTCGTCTCCGCTCGCTTTCTCCCAGCAATGCAGACTCTCAAGGTTAATTTGCTCGGTAAGATTTTGCTTGTATCGCGTGCCACCATGACGGAGCGCTTTCTACATGTCTTTTTGTTCCCTTTTTTCCCCTCTCTTCTTCAGTCTTAAAATTCCCAATTTTTTAACTGTTTCTTTCCAAATAGTTGGGCCTTTGGAGTTTCTGCCCATCCGGAAAGTATAAAATGACACATTTTCTCAGGGTATCCTGGTTTCCTTCCACATTACGAAATCAAGCTTTTTAAGTTCATTGAAAAAGGGCGGCCCCGGTGGTCGACTGGTTAGCACGTCGGCGTAACAGTGTGGAGATGCAGGGTTACATTCCAGCTCGGGCCCTAATGTGTGGAGTTTGCATGTGCCACGCATGTCCAAAAACATGCGTGGCAGGTTAATGGAACACTCCAAATTGTGGGGTGTGTATGAGCGCGGATGGCTGTTCATTTATGTGTGCCCTGCGATTGGCTGACAACCAATTCAGGGTGTTCCCCGCCTATTGCCCAAAGACAGCTGGCATAGGCTGCAGCATGCCCCGCGACCCTTGTGAGGACAAGCGGATTAGAAAATGGATGGATGGATGGATGGATGGATGGATGGATGGAAAACTCTAATGTGATTGGCTAGTGAGCAGTCCAGAGGGTACCCTGCCTAAAGTCTACTGGGCAAGGCTCCAGCACACCTGTAAACCCCTTCTGAGGATAAGCTGTACAGTGGTACCTCTGCTTACGAACGTCTCTTTATACGAAATTTTCAAGTTGCGAAAGAGGAAAATATTGCCTCTTGTTACGAAAGAAATGTAAAGATACCAATGGTAAAAATACAGTATGGGCTGCTGCGCTCCAACATATTTTGATGCATTTTCATGCTTTATAAAACATTTATGTCTGAATTTTGGGGAGCTTGGAACGAATTAGGGCATTTACATGGAAAATGCGCCTCTACTTACAACATTTTCTAGTTTAGAAATTTCTTCCAGAACCAATTAATTTCGTAAGTAGAAGTACCACTGTATAGATGATGGATGTATGGACTGGTGGCTCGGCATTGCAGAGACCTAACCATTTGTATGCAGTTGTGAACAAGTCTGAATTTTTTGGGGTCTTAATATTAACCCTTTCACGCGCCTTGTAACCTGATAACATGATAAGCTGTCCTCTGTAGTAACTGCTGTCCCTGAAAGGGTTAATAGTGTTTTGTTTTGTTTTTTTCTGAAACTTGTAAGGCAGTTAAGAATCTCAAAATTTGACTTTAAAATGCCTGTACAGCAAACACAGATTTTGTCATGGGTTTGTGGAATACATTGATTGAACGCCAAAAATCAAGCATTACAATTTCATGTTTGACGTAACTGTACGTTAGCAAACATGACCCCCCAATGAGGCGATTATGCAGTAGAAAACAAAAACGTAATGTTTTGTAATGGTGGTTTATTGGCCTCAAACGACTCTTTGGGGAGTGCGTTCAACAATTGTTTGAACGCTGTTAAAAATCAAGTCATGCAGATGACCATAAAACCGGAGCTGCCGAGTCCTGTTATCTTGTCAACAGTCCACTTGTAGCCTGGTGATGGTGTCGCCGTGGGTGGCAGGACACACTGTGCAAATGTCAGTGAGCATGTTTGTGTGAAATGGAAAACACGATTGAAGCAGTGTTTGCTGTAGGCGGACTAAGAACTGAGAGTTTCTTGGACACACATACGCATACAGTACACACACATACAGACTTTTTGCAGTTAATCCTCTTCACATTGCATGTTTATGTAACAGTGTGTACGGTATGTGGCAACGACTGTATGACCGAGTGTGTTTGTGTGTGTTTTTCTGCCTCAACGGCCGTGACACAAGAAGGAGAGCGAGAGAGCGAGCTAATCTGTGAAAGTACAAATGTGTGCTGCGTCTGCAGATTGGCGTGGCACCTCTCTCCTCTTTGATTAAACCATGCATATATGTGTGTGTGTGTGTGTGTGTGTGTGTGTGTGTGTGTGTGTGTGTGTGTGTGTCCATTTAACCCACTCGTATGATTCAGTTTTTACGGAAAGCGCCATAATAACTGGCCATAATAACTGGTAATAATAACTGGATTCACCAAATCATGTTGTACCCCCGTATGGCGAAGAAAAGCCGCCGAGATACTTTTAAAATTTGCTCCAACTCCCTTTGCAATTTAGAAGAGAAAGAAATGGAACAGGCTTTTTTTTTTTTTTTTTTTTTTTGTAAAAACGATATCAAACGTGCCAAGATGAAGCCATGCATTTCTGAATTTGTCTCTATAAAGGCCCCTCTAATCTCCCGTTCAGCCAAAGATGTCTGAGGCAGATGGTTTTGTCAAAGAACCTGGCATCTGTTTGAGATTTTTTTTCCCCCAGGTGCTTGCCCATGTGGGGTTCACCTGTTTTATGTACCGGTAGATTGTGTAAAGTGCCTTGAGATAACTGTAGTTGTGAAACGTTTTCATTTTGTCAACTGATAGAATATTTATATTTATGTTTTGAATTTCCATCCATCCATCCATTTTCTGATCCGCTTTATCCTCACAAGGGTCACAGGGGAGCCTAACACGGCTGTCTTCGGGCTGTAGGCGGGGGGGGGGGGCACCCTACCCGCCAATCACAGGGCACACAGAGACGAACAACCATCCACGCTCACATTCACACCTAGGGACAATTTAGAGTGATCAATCAGCCTGCCAGGCATGTCGTTTTTGGAATGTGGGAGGAAACCGGAGTACCCGGAGAAAACCCACGCAGGGGAGGAACATGCAAACTCCACACAGGAAGGCTGGAGTCGGGATCGAACCCGCGACCTCCGCACTGTGAGGTTGACGCACTGGCCTAGCGGGCTGCCTGTTTTGAATTTGAAAAAGGATTTGGTGAATTCACGTTTAAAACTTGTGGGGTTCAAAACCTCCCAAAAAGTTATACCACTGTCCTATAGGTACAGTTGTTGGAATTAAAAAAAAAAATCTATGTATAAAACTATATTCTCCCAAAATATTGACTTTTTCCCCCTCCTCGTAAATTTGTTATTTTATTGTTATAATATTGTTATTATAAAATGACAACTTTCTTCAAGGAATGTTTTGAATTTTGTCATATTATTGTAACTATTGTAACTATCTTTGTGCGCCGCTCTTCTAATCCTTCACAAGGCAGCGGTGACAGAGCTCGTTGGCTGCCACCCTCGACAATCCTATTCACACCCACGACTGTGGTGCTTTTGAATCCCCAAAAGTCATTTCCTGCTCTGGTGTATGCAGAAAGAGAAAAAGGGAAAGAAGGAAACAAAAAAAAAAAAAAAAGCACCATCTGCCGGACCTGATGGTCTGAGTACCACCCCCTCCCCCCCAGCCCACATCCTAATAATAACACCCCTGACACAGACGGTGTATGCGGCTAAAACTGTCTCATAAGGTTATTTGCATTTTTCTACAAAAAGGGAGAATTCTAAAGACGCGGAGACAGAGCAGAGGATCAAGACACCGGACATGAATCAAAATTGGAGACAAACTCAAAGGCAGCCCTTTGACACAGATATAATCAAAAACTTTGGGGAGACGTCGTCTCTGTGTGGATGCAAGAGGAATGAGGAGAAAGGTGGAAAAAAAAAAAATCAGAAGCTTTTTGGAAGAATGCAGAAATAATTGCGAACCGAGGCAGCAGGCTGGTGCGTTTTGACGCGGCAGTACAAACGAAATGAGGTGCAGATCGTGCTGATTTATTGACAGATCGGGTGATGCGTGGATGCGAGTAGAATCTCAGCAGACATGGCGGAGTGATGGGACGTGCAATGGCAATAAATGCAGTTAACGAGGAAGGAACGGAGCAGAGCACGATGGTACAGAGAAACCAGGATATTTAAACCTGTGATAAAGAGACAAAGACAGTCGGGGAGATGCCAAGCACAAAGCAATGAGACAAAAGCCAACACAAGACTCATTCTAGGCTGAGAGACAACTAGAAAAGGCACACCGTGAAGGGGATTGTTGCAGCTGACAGAAGAGTAAAATTGCATGAGGGAGGAAGATTTGCTCCTGAACACGTCTACTCGAACACACCAACAACAGCCTAATCAATTTCGAAACACAGCGCTTGAAACAGTGCCGGTTTGCAACAGTACCCGCACTTTTAGCCTCTAGCGAGAGACTTTACATGCACCCTCAGTGACCCTCTCTTGTTCTATTTCTCTCTTGCACTTGGTGAAACTTATATGACTCCTTCAGTAATTCGGGTACCGCCCCAAAAATTTTTTTTCTGCCTCCAGTGACATCTTTTAGACATGTCAATGAAGCTGCAAAGATACTCATAATGTAACATCCACATCCACACACACACGCACGTATCTATCTATCTATCTATGTATCTCCATCCATCCTAGCTGTCTTCGGGCAACAGGCGGGGGACACCCTGAACCAGTTGCCAGCCAATCGCAGGGCACACCTAGAGGAACAACCATCCGCGCTCACACTCACACCTAGGGACAAATTTGAGTGTTCAATCAGCCTGACATGCATGTTTTTGGAATGTGGGAGGAAACCGGAGAACCCGGAGAAAACCCACGCAGGCCCGGGGAACATGCAAACTCCACACAGGGAGGCCGGAGCCGGGATTGAACCCACGACCTGAGGTCGATGCGCTAACCACTGGCCCGCCGGGCCGCCCCCGCCCCTCTCTCATATATATATATAAATAATTTAGGATGCTAAATAACTGCTACTTAAATATACCATCATTGTATGATACGGAACAAGTCTTCACCGTTTTCAACCAGCAGCTAGCCATTAGCTGCTAGCAAAGAGTGCCCAGCTGGCATTTTATCTTTGCTGGGCTGTAGCTTGGGTGCCTTTGTGTATAATTTCTGAGGTACCACCCACAAATCCTCAGCAATAGAAACACCTGCTCAACGACCGCGGGAGACCATCGTCTGCGATGGGAACATTGCCAAAACCCGTTCGATTTACAATCACTGCACTTTGCTCCAGCTAGTCAAAAAGAGCTGGGTGACATGAGACACGGGTGTTTCCATGGCGACTATGTGTTTACTTGTGTGTGGAGGTGATTTAGGTGCGGTTGTGTGTTTGCAGGTGTCGCAGAACAGTTCGCAATTGCCGAGGCTAAACTGAGGGCCTGGTCGTCGATCGATGGTGACGATTCGAACGATGACTCGTACGACGAAGATTTTCTGCCCGCCAATGAGCCTGCAACACAGAGCACAGGTATACACACACACACACACACACACACACACACACACACACACACACACACACACACACACACACACACACACACACACACACACACGTGCACTCACACATTTGGTTCCGACTGTCCTCATCGATGTCCATCCTGCTCTCTTTGTGAAGCGTCCTGTGTCCCACTGCCCCACTTTTCATCTGCCTACAACATTATTTTGCTCCTTTGCGTAATTGGATATCCTCTTGCATTTTTAATACGATTTCCCTGCCTGCAGAGGCAGTGTGTACCACACGATGGACATGCATATCCGAATGTGTGTGCGCGTGTGTGTGTGTATATATTTTGGCAAAACTTTCATTTTGATTACATTTAGCCACAAACTGTGTTGCCCATGCCTCTTCCTCAAGAAATTTGTGGCTTTTTCGCCTTTGGACATAAACTAATTTCTTGTTTTCATTGATCAAGTCTGCATGAAATCAAGTCACTGGCATAGCTGATTTGAAAAGAAAGTCAGAAGGATTACTAGGTCGCACCTAACAGTTATACGACAACATTTTGGAAAAGCATATTTCTCATTATACATGCAAATCCATCCATCCATCTTCTGATCCGCTTATCCTCACAAGGCTGGAGCCCATCCCAGCCGTCTTCGGGCAGAAGGCGGGGGGACACCCTGAACTGGTTGCCGGCCAATCGCGGGCACACAGAGCCGAGCGACCATCCATGCTCACACTCACACCTAGAGACATTTTTTTTGAGTGTTCAATCAGCCTGTCATGCATGTTTATGGAATGCGGGAGGAAACCGGAATACCCAGAGAAAACCCATCCAGGCACGGGGAGAACATACAAACTCCACACAGGAAGCTTGCACCTCTGCACTGGGAGGCCGACGCGCTAACCAGTCGACCACCGGGCCGGTATTCATGCTAATGCCAAAGAAATTTAAGCTCCAGGGACGAGAACATCAAAAGTCCTCTACTTCTATTCATCAAATTATCCATCCCTCCATTCATCCATTTCTGTATCAGAGAGACATACCCACACCCACACCCACACTGTATATGCTCTTATATATGCTGATATATGCTTTAATTTTTTTCTCCAGCACCTCAAGCTTTTACAATCACCAACATCATAGCAATAATATGTAACATAGTACCGCCGGTACTATATTATTGCTATGATGCAATATACCAGTACTGTACCGGTATATTGAGTTTGACACGTGGAAAAAAGAAAAAAGAAAAAAAAGAGCAATGAGGAATCAGCGCAAAAAAAAAATCATGAAGAAACGTTGACTTGCAGCTCTGAAAAATGTAAAAAAAATGTTGACTGGTGTTATTGAATTAATTGTTAGTTCTGTACCTTCTGTTTACGAAAGCAATTTTTGCTGCGTTCTCTGTTGAACCCCCAAGTGTGTCTTGGAGAGTCCCCCCCCCCCCATTATTGATAATGCTTGCCCTGTGTCTGTTTCCTTCCAGATGTGCAATCATATCCTCCATACTTAAAGGACTTGATTCACAGCCAGCTCTGTCAACACCTGGGCCTTCGCGGGCCATGCTGCGAGGGAGGGGGCAGCGGCGAGCCGTCTCCCCCCCTGGCCGGCTCGCCGGACACGCTTCGCTCCAGCCCTTGCAGCATCGACGAACACCACCCGCTTCTGCGCGACCTGAGCGGCCACTGCGCAGCCCACGGCAGCGCCGCCGAGCTGGCCGCTAAAATCCTTTCGGCTCTGCAGGGAGGGGAGGAGCTTCTGCTGGCCCGGCTTCAGAGGGTGGGGCGGACCGGGCCCGGTGGGAGGGACTGCGCTTTCCACAGCCTCGGAGGGAGCGGGCACGGCATCGGGCCTTGCGGCGGTCAGGAGTCTCCTGCCTATTCTGTGTCTTACTCGGAGACATATCTGTCCCCAGGGGAAGATGGCGACACCCCCTGCAAGGACTACGAGGCCACCTTGTGCCAGGCGGAGGCCGACGGGAAAGAGTTTCCGCCGGGCTACGAGCCCCGCAGAAGGATGTCAGACGTGGCCTCCTCGGGGGTGGTTTCGCTTGACGAGGACGAGGATGAGGAAACACTTCAGGGCGAGTCAAACCACCAGTGACTCCTCTCCTGGCAGTGCTAAGCCGCCGCCTCCACTTTGCTCGTTGAGGTTCTTCGATCATGACATCAACGTTTGATCCAGAAATTATTTTTTTCATCCGTCTTTGCCTTACTCGCGCCGTCACAATATTTCAGCTCCATTTCCTAATTCGTACCAAAGTCATTCAACGTATGAGTTCTCTTCTTTCCCAAGCGTCCAAACAATCTTTTTTCTGTGCTTGAGAACTCGAGTTGTGGACTTGCTAGAGTAGCCATCGCTCAATGGAAGTTGCGGGTTTGATACGGCTGGATCCTTGCCTATGTCGAAAACTCAAAAAAAAAAAAAAGATCAACAAAATGAATGAGTCCACAAGTCGGAATTTTTCTTTGCATGTCTTTGGCAAGCGCCGACATTGGTGGTTTGTAATCTCAGCCGCTATTTATGACCCATCCGAACCCACCGGCCTGACCACGCCCACAGGAGAACCTGACCCGTCCTGCCCCCCCCTCTAACCCCCCCCCCTTTGCAAGAGACAAACAAGAGCATCCTTTTGGCATGGCTTGCTGAGTATGCCAAATGACTTCTTCCTGTCGCTACCATTTATGAGCAAATGCTGGAATGTTTTTTACAGCGACAGGACATCTTATGGATTGAAAAAAGGAAAAAAAAACGGATATGACAGAAACAAAATGTTTTTATTGTACTCGTTTTCTATCACTCATCAGTTGTTCATATTATATCAAATGTTGTTTTGAATGATGGGCTGGAATTCTGCGGATTCCTGCATGGGAGACGCAAGAAGAACTTTTTGGACGTCTTCAAATAACACATGCACGCACGCACGTACGCACACACGCACGCACGCGCTGAGCAACAGTGGCAACAACAAATACAAAGAGAATGTTTCTGAAGTGACCCGCTGGCTGGCGCGGACTGCGGAGCGAAGTGCGCCGAAAAAGACTTGCGTTTGGAGATTTCTTATATTTTTGTATCCGTTGTCTCGCTTTTTGATCTCTATGCCTATCGCGGCGTGCCAGTGGGTTCTATGGTTTCTTGCACGACGCTCTAATGTGGCTGTACGTTCCTCCTTTTTTGTTTTTTGTTTTCACTGTGTGATATCGTCGACTGGTTCGGGCAAAAAATGTGAACGCGTTTCCTTGATTTTTGCTTTTCAAGGCCACGCCGAGTCTTTTACAGTTAGCGCCGACTGTCACGACCTAACTTTCAAAACGATGCCGACTTTAGATCTATTCTTTCAACTCTTGGCTGTAACGTTTGCAGAAAGGGCATTTTTTGCGGGATTACGGCGGGAGATCTGTTCAAGTTCCCCCACAGGGACTCTCATTCATGCAGCTCAGGATGTCCCATCAGACCACAGCGTCGGCGCATCGCAGCAGCATTAGCATGCATTAACACCATTCTCACATCCCTCCCTCGGCTTGTGTGTGTATGAGTGTGTGTGTGTGTGTGTGTGTGCGAGTGTGTTTGCATGTGGCAAGGCCTTGTGTGCCTCGTTTCCCATGTCATGATAAGTATTTCAAAATAATTGAAGCACAGATTCGGCTCCCTTCGCCCCTTTTCAGTTGTTTAGCAAACACCTTAATGTGTGAGTACACTAATTGTGCGTGTGTGTGTGTGTGTGTGTGTGTGTGTAAGTATTCTAAGATGTCAGCAAGCTCCTTAACCTTGCATTGTTATGTCCAACGATTCCCTTTAAATAATGTCTGGTGCTGGAGATGCTAAATAAAATAAAAGTAAACATGAAGTATTTTATGTATAATGACCGAACGGTATATACTGAGGTTCATGTTGCCACATCTGCTGGACTGACAGCAAGAGACGGCGACAGCTCAGGGTTAAACACTGAAGCGGTGCCTTTCACTCCTCACCTTTGACCTCCCAAGTTGCACCTTCCTCATCATCGCCCCAGAGAGCTCCCGAAACCCCACTTTGCTCTTTCATTTCGATAGGCCAAAGTAGAATGAAACGAGGTCGGCTGCCTCGCTTGTTCAAATATCCTGTTGCCACTCGTGCAGCTGTAGGACAGCAAAACTAGCGTTTGGACGTCATCGCCCTTTCCCGTGACATTAAAAGTCGGCGGCGGATGCGGGCTTGTGTTTTTGTCCGGACGTGCTGACGCCACCCACCATCGTGCTAGCTGTATTTATTAACTGTCCATCACACCCTTGTCCAAGGCTGTGTGTGTGTGTGTGTGTGTGTGTGTGTGTGTGTGTGTGTGTGTGTGTGTGTGTGTGTGTGTGGAGGAAACGGAGCATCTGAGCATACTGCATTTTCTGGCTCATTTGTCTCATTCATTATACATTCACACACTGACTGATGCGTCTATGTTTGACAACTATTTGTCCTTCCAATGATAAAATCAGGGGAACTTTCCCACACACACACACACACACACACACACACACACGCCCCCGCGCGCACACACACACACAGCCGGCCTGAAGCCTCCTCTGCTGTCTCTCTCCCGTCATTTCCTTCAGCCTCCTCATCTCCTTTCCTCCCACCGTCTTTCTCTGCATCCTTTCATCCGCCTCCTCATCACCACCACCCTCCTCCTCCTCTTCCATCTCGCCTCACAAGGGGCTCCATGTGTAACTCGGAGGACTTTTAAATGCTACCTTTGCTGACAGGCAATTAGCCCGCCATGAGAAAACCACCCGATGAGAACTCAATGTGGATCCTATCGTTGTACGTCTGTCTTGCCGCCATCTCTCTCCCCCCCGCTCCCGGACAAGCAGTTTGTGGGAAGCGATGTCGTAGGAAGGGGCATTTATGTGACAGCAGCAGTCCGACACAGTACTTTCTTCGATTGCGGCGGCCGTTCAACCCTGAAAGCCCAGTCCAATCTAGAAACTGAATGTACAAATTGAATAGAGAGGTCCTGATCCTTGCATGTCGTGAAGCCATGTGCAAGAAACAAAGGACAGAGAAACAGGGTATTAGCGAGAACCGAAGTCCAGTCGAATGTACCGTGACATTTCACGCCTCCCGCACCTTACATCACACTTTCAGCTCCCTCTGAAATCTCAGCCTGCCTTTTTTTTCTTCTTTTTTTTTTTTTAACCCTCTTGAATGATTTGCTTCCTATGTTGGCTGAATGTACTGAATTGATTATTGCCACCTTGGATTTGATATGAATAATCTTGTTTGCTGCATCTGACATAAGTTAATAAAATGTATTGATATTATTTGGAAAAAAACTAAACCTTTGCATGGCGTGATCATTATTTTAGTGATGCAGTGGTTCACTCAATCGGCCGCAAAAGACTTCAGCCCTCAACAGAAGAAGCAGCAGATGATGGATGAACGCCTATGGAATGTCGCTTATAGGTCAGCATTTTATGAGAGTGGGAAGTGCGGAAAGCTCCATCAAGTGCTTTAGGCTCATGATTTGATGATGAATGGACAATATTCACACTGCCACTGAGTGGGAACGGAACTCATGCAGCCCGCAGTCAGACAAGGGAGCCATTAAACTGTCGTTTCTGGTATTTCTCGTCTCTCTCATAAATCAACAGTTGATTCACAAGACAACCTTTTTGAAATTGAGACCTGCAGTGGGACCTCTACGTACTTAAATTAATTGCTTCTGGAAGAAATTTCTCGAACATTTGTAAGTAGAGACGCATTTTCCCATGTAAATGCCCTAATTCGTTCCTAGACACCCCCCACCCCCCACCCAAAAAAGACAAATGATTTATAAAGCATAAAAATGCATCAAAATATGTAACAAATACAGTACATGTTACAATTAAATTATTGGACAATAAATGAGAGTTCTGCAAAACGTAAAAAACAAAGAATAGAGTAAAGAATACAAATGATGGTATTTTAACTTTTTACTGCATCCCGTTTTTTTGCGATCTTTAGTCCACGTTCTCTCTCAGGAAGTGGTTTTTGCCTCTCATTTTGTAAAGAACTGATCCAAGGACGTTTGCTTTTCTCGACTTTTAACAATCCTTTGAAAATGATCCTATGCAAACACCAGCATAGTGAGCGTTGCCCGACTGGTGAACACTTTTTCTGGATGATTCACGTTTACGGAAAACTATCGGAACGCTTCATGGACCGAGGGGCGAATGACAAGGACGCTGCAGAGACACAATTCGATCTATTCTACACACGTCGACACAGACGGTAGAATTCACTCTTAGCCAATGGGATGCCAAGATGATGCCCGGTAATAGCCAATGGCACAGCAGCTACGAGTATGTTGCGTTCAGGAAACTCGGAGCTGTGCGGAGCAGCCCATACTGTATTTTTTTTTACCTTTCGTATCTTGAAATTTCTTTCGTCACAAGAGGCGATATTTTCCTGTTGAGGCGTTTCGTAACTTGAAAATTCCGTATGAAGAGACGTTCGTAAATAGAGGAACCACTGTACTTATTGGGAAGTGATTCATTGAGAGCGTTACATAAAAACATCTGACAATAACATATTTTTGTCTCATTTCTGAAAATGTTAATATTAATTAATGACATTTATGAGAAGACACTCATCGTGTTAATGGATTTTTCCAACCTCTCAATAATTAGGAAACAGTCAAATATCAATTGACAACAATGGACTTTTATAAATCTCTGCCATGGTTCCCATTTTCAAATGATCAAAAATTCCTAGAAAATCCCAATGTGCCGTCACTGGTGAGCGAACAAGCAAGCTATGAAGACAAACCAGAATGAACTTCATGACGAAACACGAATCCTGATGGAATATCCTCAAACACCCAACAAGGTGGAAGATGTCCTCAAGTCACAAAGGCCGATTATGCAGAAGCAGAGAGCCAAAGTGCTAGAATGACAAAACTCTTACACCCTATCTACTATTGCATATACAGGAGATATTCTTCATACAAATATATTCTAAGGGTGAGTAAAACCTTTCTCAAAAGTGTGCTGTTTCAATCCCACTGACTCATGGATAGACGCCATACGTGTAGTCTTATGCCGTAAAATCCGCGGCGGTTAGCTAACTCACATGTCGACATTATTGTTGTTCATGTATCACATGAGTCAGGGTCAGCCATCAGCGAGCAAGTTTCGTGTCACAAGGTGGACGGAGTAACATAGCCGGGAGGATATTTCATTGTTCCGCGACATCCTGGGAGTGAGCTCACCCATCCATTTGTCTGATTGCGAGGGAGAGCCGCATGGTCATATCACGGGAGAAGATCATTTCAAAGCACAACACGCACAAATGTGGTTTGCTGAAGTAGGAAGTGACACGATGTCAAACTTAAAACAAACTCAAAATGTCTCCTCATATGAAACCTGCTTGTGGCATTCGCTCCATTCGCGTCAACTACAAAACAAAATAAAGAAATAATAACAATCATATTAATTGTCATTATCCTTGCAATCCTTATTGGAAAAAAAATTTTGTTGACCCACAGTGCTCAATTTCTGCTGTTGCGATTGACTTATTGATGGGCCCTATTGTAGATCAATGTGTGCAAAAAAATGATTATTTTCAAAACCGTTTTGTCCCACCGGTCTTTCCCCCAGCTGCTCATTCCATCTGTTGTTTATCCTTAAAGGAGGTTTTGCCTTTCTTGCCTGAGGCTCCCTTTGCCAACTCGCTGGAGGCCAAGGAGGGACGCAAAACAAGGAAAACTTTGCAAACGTTTGACAAAAATGAGATTGGCTCATTTTTATTGTCGGGAGGATTTGGTGGACATCCGGATTACTGAGGAAAAATCTGAGTAAGAGGCTCTCTTTTGATCTATTTTGCACTTGATATTTTTTCAATGCTGTGCTTATCTTAGTTTCTTCACATGAGTTTCCAATTCTAGTTTTCTGTTTTTTCTCGGACTTATTTTTAGCTTTGTCACCCCTGACCCACTTGGTCACAATTTGACAAATTTCTTTTTAATACCTCTCTGAAATTGTCATTTAAAATGTAGTATGATGACTAAAAATGCATGTTTTTAGAATGTCGGGGCAAGCCATAACCCCTACGGAAAACTAATGTATGCAAGGGGAGAGTATAAAATATGAATGTAACATTATTTGATAGTATTGTTTAAAAAAAAAAAGTCAACATATGTACAATAAAAAAATCCAGCACATTACTGCTATTGGTACGTCTGCACTAATAAAGTCTCCAGACACTGTATGAGGAAATCCAAATTTTTCAACTAAAACAAATAATAAGTCTAATAAATTCCAGAAAATCATCTATCCACTTTTGTTTTTTTAATTCTCAACTCAACGCAACTCAACTGAGCACTTTAAAACAACCATCGCTGTGTACAAAGTGCTGTACACGGAGCAAATATCATATATACAACAATAAATTAATAACGAAGACAGTAGAAAACACAAAACCTTGTCCTTAAATGGGGCCGAGGGTTACTGGGGCCGATTCCAGCTGACTTTGTGCGAAAGGAAGACAACACCCTGGATTGATCGCTCATCAATCACACGGCACAAACAGAGACAGAAAAGCATTGACACTCAAATTTCCATCCTCGACGTCCGAACCTAATCGAGTCTCATCACATCTCACCTCATCGACCCATCACAGAATGAAGTGTGAAGAGTATAATGACCTTTTTCAAATGATGTCACATCAAATGCACTTTACAGTGCCAAACCTAACACGTGTTATACCAACCTTAACATCAGAAAATAAGGCACATATTTATATTTGCTGATCAAGGGTCAATGATGTCCTTCGCTTTTTCTTTATCCGGTAATCACCTCGATTTCCTCCGGAGGAACTCCCTTCTTTTATTCTGTGCCATTCCATTAGCTTGTAAGTTCAGCTCCAACGTTTTTGCATTATTGATAGAGACTTAGGCTGAGGTCAGTCTAACGGATGATCTGACCCTTCCTTCCAGCGTGCTATTTCTGACCACATGCCAGAGGTATCATCTCGAGCCCGCCCAAACCATATCTCAGCTCTGCGGGGGGCTTCAATGGAAGGAGGTCCGGGCTCCTTATCAGTTTGTCCGTTACATTCTTGACTCAAGTGGTCAGTCCGGTACCCATCTATGGGTAAAGGAAGAAGGCAAGAGAACCGGTGGTGGCCCACGATGCATCGGGGCCTTATAAATAAGCCGCCCCAGTGAGGGATCTTGTTTTTGGAGGGAGAGTGTTTTGTTGAAAAGAATCTGTGTTTGCCGCTATGGAATCACTGACTTCGTCTAGTCGGCGATCCTCTTCGTCCTATCGCTCCTCAGCCCGCTACAGCTCCTCCAGTAGTTTTCGGTCAGAGAGCTCACGGGCCGGATCTGGGGACTCCCTGGATGCTCTTTTAGAGCCTTTTCTTGACTCGGCGAATTCATCCGACCTGTTTTGCGAAGAGGACCAGGGGGGGCTCACTTGCCAGGCTCCGTTTGGCAGGCAAGACAGATCCTCCTATGTCCACAGTGGTAAGTCAGCTGAAGCTCACTCGTAGAACAGGTTGAAAACTCTCATTTCCAATGCACTAGACCGTAGACCTTCGCCAGCCACTAAACAATAAGTGACAAATGATGCACAACCCCGAAGTTAGTGTCATCGTGACAATGGGGTCATGACTATTAGAAAGCTGTACTTCTAGACAGCACAGTGCAAAAGCATGTACAGGAGGTAGGCCTACTTGGGGCTTTAGAACCAGAATGTTCAGTTATTTCCGTTTTTCACAGCCCTCCGAATAGGGATCGTCACTCAGCATGGAAAGATCACTCGCTTGGTACTCTTTGATTATTTATTGAGGCACCCAGCAGGTAATAACCTAAAAATAAGCATTAATAGAACAATCAATGTACCTATCTTCATACATCACAATGTAAATAATGTAAATAATGGACATGAATTCATTAACTTAATACCTTCATTTCAACAGTAATTTTATCAACCATAATATTATAAATCATGACTTCATCACAACCAATTGATTATTTCTCGTAATGGGTTAAATGTAATTACTGTACGTGTTATCAAGATTAATCGTCGAAACATCATAAGAAAGCATACAAGTGGAACCGAACAAAAGGACTACAAATCCCAGTGGTCAACCCCGGAAGTAAAGCGCCGGCACGAATAACTCTTAGCCTGAACGCAAAACCATCATTCAAACTTTCCAATGCAGCCGGACAAACACGACGTGGCAATACTCCAACAAAAACATAAGTAAACACGGACACCACTGCAATTGCAAGTCTTCACTTTTATAACTTTTGCCCACGTTGTTTAAACGCTAGTCCAGCCAGCAAGTAACGTTAAGCGATGCAGCAAAGAGATAAAGCGCCACGGACACAAAGCAAAAAGCAGACAAACAAAGCAAGCGAGCATGATTGAATCGAAAAGAGAATTCTACAGATCTGACAAAGAAAAACCGACATAACAAACGTATCTTACCATTGGGGTTATGCTGCCAATGAAGTGAGCCATTTCCTACTGAACCAAACCGCGACATTTATTTATGTATTTATTTTGTGTGAAGTGAATGTTCACCTGTCAATGGCAGTCCGCACCATTGTAAATCCCCAGGTAAATGCAGCACTCCCACTTGGCACCGATGTCTCTCCTTGGAATTCCTGTCCGCCTGCGAGCGGGTTCTCACCGCAGGCCAGATTGAGTGGAATTTCCCCTTGAGGGATTATATGGAAGAATTTGATTCCAACAACACTCCCAATTACAGGGGGAGGCCTATTAAAAAGTATTCAAAACCAATCCATAAACGTCAAGTTTTTTATTTGCTATTATTTCATCATCATGGGCGGTGCATAAAAACGGCAAATAAAAGCTGAATTTTTCATTGGAAGACAGCAGAGTTTTAGTAGCACGGAGAGAAGAAGTAATGTCGCAGAATGATGATTGTGAGCAAAAGGCTGCAGACCTCATCAACTGGGCCTCGTAAAGAAGAAATTGTGAGGGGGAAGACAAAGGAAGGGGGAAACAAAGAATGCAAAGCCCAGATTGAAACTCTTGCCGCATGATGTGGATGGTTCATTTTTGAAATGGCACACACTGGCTTTATTGATACAAATTGAATTGTCAATATTTTTACGAAAGAAATCGGCCAGTCTCAATTCAAGTTTCTAAGGTACCTCTTTTTATCCTATAAACGCAGTCTTGAAATTGTGAAAAAAAAATGTTTAAACTGTAAAATGTTTGATTAAGCCAACAATTGCAAATTCTACAATGACAGTTGGTTCAAATAAGTGAGGCTTTGCTGCAGTTACTTTGGTAAAGTGTGCTATCGTGGGAAGCATATTGGGAAATCCACGTTCAGAAAAAACGTCTCCTTTTGAAATAAAGGCTATCTACAGTTCGTGGGACTTGTTTGTGAGCTAAGAAAAGTTTCATAATAGTTGAGCATACTTTCAAAAATATAATAATGACAAAAGAAACTTCTCAGACAGTATATATTAAAAAAAAGTGTAAACACACCCCTTTTTAAATACCAAGTTTGTGTGATTTACAAAAACAAAACCAAGATCATCCTATCAAAACTCTTTTCCGCCTCTACGCTAACCACTGGACCACCGGGCAACCCGCCTCAAATGTAGCTAAAGCAACGTCAGATGTTCTAGTAGGCTTTTCCGGACTTTTTTTCTCTGGCAGAAGCCTGTGCGTTTTGAGCTCGAATTGACTGGTACTGTATTTGGAACTGTTCACAATTTCAGTTCAAATACTTTTACAATTTTTGTAAAATTGTATGTTGCGTCATATAAAATTATTTACATCGACTGCAGCACAAGGTACCGCCTGTTGTGTCAAATGATGATTTCAGTTAATGCTGCAGCCGGCTTATAAAAACAGACGGCCGAGTTACAAATGGGCTGCGGGCAGCATTTTGAACACTGCTGGTCTGTGTGTATGGATGCTTTTGTGTACCTGCTATTTTCTTAACGTGTTGCAGCTCCAGCGGGTGGAGGTGTGCAACGTGTAGGAGATAGCTACTACGTGTCCGCCGATGTCAGCCAGTTTGAGCCGCATGACGTTGTGGTGATGGCTTATAACCATCATGTCGTCATTCACGCTCAGAAGGTGTGTGTGTGTGTGTGTTCTAAAACAATCATTTTGCATTAAAAAAAAAAATCTGATTGTTATTAGTATTCAATCTTTTCCAATTTCTGCAACTGTCCAACATTAGCAATAATCCAGAACCAAGAAAGACACTGGTCAATGGCAAATTTTAAAGTCTATGTAAGTCTAAAGTATTTATGATAATCATTAAAAAAAATGTAGTCTTCTTCAAGCACGTCAGGTTTTAAAAATATTTTCAATTGTTTTTAACTTGGACTTATAAAAAAATAAAAAATGTTGCTTGCAACTTGGATAAAAAACATTATAAAAAAATTATTTGACCGATGTAATCAATACCTTGACTGAAAATACTGTACATGCCACGATGCAATGACAAATGGTAGCACGGCTAAATAGAGATATTTTGATAGACAGATGGAGTAAAAAATAAATAGACCACTTCTTAATCATGGTCTATCTTTAAAAAAAGCTATCACGTTTTATTGTATTTTGTTTGCATATTCATTTTAGTTTCATCCCTACACACTCATGTAGATGAATATTTCCTATATTACAAATACTAAATGACCAAGGCCAGTTTGTAACCTTTTACAACGGACCCCTGCAATGTGCTTCCTGCAGGTCATGGATGACGGGAGCGTCAGTGACACATTCACCCATAAGTCTCAGTTCCCAAAGGACATGAATCCTCTTTCCGTCTGCGGGACCTTTCACCACGACGGTGTTTTGACTGTGAGTGTCCGCCAGACCAACTCGACAGATGGCCGGGATCTTCTGGCAAACCCTACATATCGCAGCGAAGCTCACCTATGACCACGGACTCAAAAAGTTTGGCTTCGATCTCGGCTTCTGTTGTGTTGGGAGGCATGTCGCAATCTTGTTACCGGTAATTCTTCTTAATTTTTGCTTTTGATCCACTATATACACTTAGCACATGAAAAACAGAAACAAAATGCAAATGAATTGATTTTGCATTTTTATTCATCAAACACTTTCGTATTTTATTCCCTTGATTAAACAAACGTGCTAAGCCATGCTTTGGTCACTGTTTCTTGAGTCGTACGGATAATGACAACACTGATAAAACTTTGTAAAAGGGGCTAGAGGACCAAGAAAAATCCGTTATCCAGTATATATTATTATATATGAGAATACAGATTAATATGCGGATTTTAATCTGTTTGTATTTGGAGCGGTGATGCTCCAAATTCAACAAAAAGAAGCTGCGGTAAAAACACTCAAAAGGTGTGCCTTATTAATACTTGGCTAGAATGGATTAAAAAAAAGATTATGACAAAAAATTGCATGTTAAAATCTCTTTTATTCATCCCTGATATACAAAACAGTTATGCATTTTTCATTGTGAAAAATATCTCTTGACATTGTTCCGCTCTCTCTGCTTTGGCCCCCCGACAGTGTGTTCCCGCCAAAGAGCCCTTTAAAAAAGTGGATTCAATATAGCCCTCCCAAAAAACTGATGTACGGTTTTCAATCAAGGTCCACCCGATTTAAGAACGAACTCGACTACAGCACGATTAAAAAAAAAAAAAAAAAAAAAAACTGCGTCATTGCACGAGAGTGTCAACTCGCATCCATGCAGCGTGAATAACCAGAAGATCTCGGGGAAGGTTTCCCAAATGCCAAGCAAACAAAGTGTTCTGAAACAACATGGACACAATTCTCGGGACGGATGTCTCAAATTAAAAATCTGTATTTTTTCCTTGACAATTCAACAGGCGGTAAAGTTGAGTTATAGTGTGTGTTACTGCTGCTATTTCAGATTTGGGAGGAAACCCTCCCTTCTCCAGCAGTCACACGATGTGCGTCATCGTGTGACCACTCGTGCGGCTCACTGACAAATATACATTCATTTTCTGCACTTTTACAGTTTTCTTTACAAAAATAAGCTTATCTTTTGCATTCGTGTCATCAAATCAAACCGGGTTAGGTGAGATGAACAACTGTTATTGCACAATTTGATTATCTACATGTAGATCATCCATACGAAAAGGAACCAAAAACACACAAAACGACCCCGAAGGACGATGATTACACCAGACTAATAAATACGCATCGAGCGCCGTCGTCTTCTGCGCGGTCACCGACCAAATTAATAGTTGTGAAATGTTTATGAGGGCAAGGATGACAAAGCAGCGTATCTACGATGCATCGACACAGGAAGAAATAAAAGAAAGCCCGCGAGTAGATCCCGTTTAGTCCCCTGTGGTAAGTTGGTGAGACATTGGTTGCTATGGCGATTTGCGCAAGCCTTGGACCAGTCTCCCCATCTGTCAAGTACCTCATCTATATACCGGTAACGTGTATAACTCCTCGACCACATCCAGAGCCAATTGCTATCTGTGGTGTGAAGAAGACACACATGCACACACCCACACACCGTGCTGGTCCCTTTAACATGAGCTTCTCTTGGCATCAAGAATATTGATAAGATCGTGTGTGGGGCTGCCATCTGATTGGCTCCATTTCATCGACGACAACGGGTATTTTTGTGTTTCAGACAGTACATCAAAATGTTGTGGAATAGTAAAGAATTATCCAGATTTTAATCCATTTAAAAAGATTTTATATTCCTGTCAGTCCTGACGTGAATCAAAGTGTTATGAGCACAATCGCCCGCCTCCTTTAAAAAACATCTCAAAGTAAAGCTCATCGGACGGTTGGAGCGCGGCAATCAAAAACGCACGAAAATACGCACATGAAATATGAAATACACATGACTGACTGTGCGTCATGTCAGACTCATTGCGGACTCTGAAAGCAGGCCGCCATGAAAAAATGCTGGCTCAAATTTCACCCTGTCAACTTTGCTGCTGATAACCGGAGCAATAATTTAGTGGCATTGAAAGATGAAATCGCCACCCTTCAAGTGATTACTTCTTGATTTCATTTCGTGCTTCCAGCTTGATTGCATTCATTGATCTGATCCTGCTCTTATTGTGTCCTCGGGTAATGCGCCGGCCTCAAGATTCTTGTATTGTATAGCTGCGGGGCTTCCGATAATGTAATGTGATGTAATGGACGGCAGCTAATACGGTGATCAAAGACGGATCGGGGAGGAGGCCGAGAGCAGCTGGTTGGATAATGAGAACTTGCATCTCAGCGCCACTCGTTCTCTCCCTCCCTTGCTTCCTTCCTTCCTTCCATTACCGTCCTCTCAACCTTCTCTGATTGGTAAGGGCTATATTTAGATTAGCAAGAAACACCGAGAGCGTTGCCACAGCCATGTTTGTGTCTGTGGTTACTCATAGAGGAGGAGTGTACGTCATGAAGTGGCTACAGGCCATTGGGCACGGCTGCTTGCGTCGTGCATAATCTTGAAGTGGCGAGAACGCTCGAGAGTCACCTTTCCAGTGCGAAGAATAGTGCCGTTACAAAAAAAAAAAACTGCCTGGTAAAACCACGTCCACGAGACAATTGCAAAAATAAAAAGCAGAGCGCATACGGTATCAGTTATCGCCATTCTTACAGTACACACAGTGGAAAAACGAACGGAAGACTGGTTGACTATTGTCTGGACAATACAAGCAACGCGAACTACGCAATGTCTGCATAAGAACATCCCTTTTAAAAAGACTTCACTACGTGCGGAGCGGGACTTATAAAGTGTTCCGCTCTCGTGTGGAGGGTCCGCGATGGAGATTGCAAGTTTTCTTCGAGCAAACTTGCAAGTGGAGTTGACGGCAACAGTGAAGGACAACGAGAGAAGAAGAGACCGGCGGAGCAGTAGAACTCTTTCCACTTTTAAATATTGATCCAAGCCCTGAGGAATTTGGCGATTACGGACCCTCAGTGCGTCCGCTTTTGATGCTTCTTCTACCTATTTCGGGCATCACTGGGACTTTTCGTCAGACTCCAATGGTGTGTGTTCGCCGGGCAGCGAAATTCTCTTTTCGCGATCCCACAGATTGTGGAGCTCAGTGGCCTCGTTTTCACTGCTGCTGGTGCCGCTGTCCCGGAAGCTGGCCAGGGGTGGGCGCACCTTCACGCCCTTCACCGTCACGGAGCCCTCGATTGCTTTGCGAAGCTGGACGGAGAGAAAACAGACGCAAGTCAAGTCAAGTTGAATGTTATTTTCAGGGACATCCCTGCTTATTTCACCAAGACAATGCCAAGCCACATTCTGCACGTTACAACATCCTGGCTTCACAGTAAATGAGTGCAGGTACTCTACTAGACTGGCCTGCCAGCAGTCCAGACCGGTCTCCCATTGAAACTGTGCGGCGGATTATGAAGTACAAAATATAACAACAGAGACTGTTGAGCAACTAAGTCATACATTAAATTCACTCCCAAAGACGTTTTTTTTGTCTTCACAGGCTTCACAAATTCAACCCGAGGTACTTAACTGTATATTTATTTCAAGGGGTAGGGTCAAAAGAGTCTGCAAATGGCTGACACTGAAGGAGTTATACAAGAATGGGAAATAATTCCACCGATCAAGCTTCAACAGTTGCTGTCCTCAGTTCCCAAACACTTTTAGGCTGGTGTTAAAAGGGACTTTGGGAATCATGCAGTCGTTCCAGTTTTTGGGGAATGTGCCGCCGGCATTACATTCAAAAGGAGTAAATATTCGAGAAAAAATGTTTTAATTGAAAATACCATTCATCTGTTCGAATATCTTGTCTTTGTTGCGTAGTCATTTGAATATAGGTTGAAAATCACTGGATTCTGTGTTTATTTACGTTTTACACAACATCTACACAAACTTCAATGGAATTGTGTTTGTTTGAAAACGATGAAAAATGTGCTTAATTCCTCGTTATTTAACGCGTTGAATCAATTGGCAAAGAGCTGCTAACATAAAACAACAAAAAAGCTCATTAACTCATTCAGTACCAGCCAGTTCTGGACCAAGTCTGAAAAGACGTTTAAAAACGTCTTTGGGAGTGAATGAGTTAAAAGAGCTGAAGTAGGAAATGACAAATCAAACGAAAATTCACACCTGTCTCTACGTTTGAATTGAGACAGCTAAAATGGTTCAGGAAAGGATGCGAGGTGGATACAAAAGGCTGGCGTTGAGCCCGAATGGTTTTAACCAGCTTTTATTTTCTTATTATGCTGCATTGCATCTATTTTCGGTCTCAGGATCATACTCGATGCTAATCTACACTCTGATTAAAGTCCACAAGCCATTTCCTATATTACACCAGAATGTTTCCTCCAAGAGGTGATACGGGGGGAGATCAGGATCAGAGTGCAGCATGTGCTACAAAGTAAGGAAAATAAGGTCAGAACCATCCCTGGACTTTTGATGCTGTCTGCTGAAGATATTTGACAGAAATAACGGAGAAGGTGAAAGTCGAAGACGAAACATATGCATTGCCAATGATTAGCGAATAAAAGATAAACCTGAGGGCAAGAACTCATTTTATCATTTCGACCATCAACATCACATTTCTACCATCTACATTTTGTTTGACAAAAATCAACTCACTCAAAATGTTAAAGTGGATGCACTTTGTTTGCATCTCATTTGCATCACATTTCCAACGCGCCAAAACTTATTAGGCCTACCCACTTGCAAGCATTGCAAAAAACATGTCTGCTATCGACTTGTGATATTTTCCAATTTAACTAAAACAGTTGACCACGGAGAGACTGAACAAAACGCAAGGAAAGCAAAAGCAAAAAATAAAAATAAAAATCTTAAAACATGTTGATAAACATACAATATGGGGTTTCCACATGTAAAACGTACAACTGCTAATCTGCGAAACACTTGGAATTGTTAATGCTTGGCGAAAAAATAATCCACTTCCTGTAAATTATGGATCCCCAATCCAATATCAACTAGCCTGTTCCAATTTGCCGAGTGCGGTAATGAATACGTGAACAAAAGCATCTCTCCGCTTCCATATCGACGGAGCAGCATGTCTGTGTGACTGTCTGTCAGAACTATCTGCTTTGGATGGGCTATTGTCTGCCTGTGCAACGCTGAACAAAAACACCTACAGTAAATGTCAGGGACGAAGAGCGCTGCACTTAGCACGCAATCCTTTCTCCACTTCCTGGCCAATTCACAAAGGGTAGGAGGGTGGATGGAGGGTGAGGGAACTTTGTTAATGAGGCAGATGGAGTGGGAGGGTGTGTAGGCTGACAGAAAACAGACTTTTAAAAGAGATGGCAGAATCAAAGGAGCCTTTTGTTTGTCACTTTCCATAAGTCGAGGGAGGCGTCCGTCATTTTGGCTGAAGTGCGCGCGTGCTTGTTATGTTGCAATTAACATTATGAAATGCGTACAAGTGCCGAAAAGTGATGGCAGTCTACACTTTGAGCACAAACGAAAATGTGGTTTGACTGGGGGGGGGGGAGGATAGGAACAAGAGCCTGTATTAAGCAACAATGTTCTTACCTCTTTAAGGGAAACGACCCCAATGAGACGTCCAATGCTGGTGACGTAGGCGTGGTCAAGGCCCAGCAGGGAGAAGATGGTGTGCGTCTGGGAGGAAGACAGCAGCAGAGTTGAGAACGCTCTAAATAGGCACAGCAGTTTCTTTGCAAAAAAAAGTACTCCATACAGAGTACAGCATTGTCTCAAATGATCCTTGTTGACAGGGGGCTACAGAAGAAACTGAAAACACTTTCAGGAAGCATGCAGGACGAGGCACCTTATTGTTGTCAGGGTCCTATACAAAATTATTTTTAATACTGTACTCCCGACTCCTTTAGCCAAAATGACACAGTGATTTTCGTCTTTGGTAAAAAAAAAAAAATATTGAAATAAAAAAACAAACAAACTATAAATCACTTGTAAAACAACCCCAGCACCCCCCCACCCCCTTCAAATTCTCATATGTAATAAATAAGCGAGATATTGGAAGCATTTTCTTGTGACCAAACCCCTCCTGACACCTCCTGACACTAAACAATAGCATGAACTGATCCTCACTGAAGTGATCCATCAGGAGGGGTTTGGTCACAAGAAAATGCTTCCAATATCTCGCTTATGTATTACATATGAGAATTTGAAATTGTGGTCCAGATTTTAGCAATCATCCTAGAAGTTGACATGTTTGATTTGCTTTCGCGGGCCACATAAAATGATGCGGCGGGCCAGATCTGGCCCCCGGGCCTTGAGTTTGACACCTGTGATTTAGAGCAACCATGAATCAGGAAAGGTTATCGGTAAAAGATCAAATAATGCCTTCAAAGCAAAAAATATTCACCCTTTCACGCACCCTGTAGCCTGACAACATGGAAAGCTGTCCACTGTAGCAACCGCTGTCCCTCAAAGGCTTAATAACGGAATTCGGTATGCCAACAGTCTGTTAAAATGTTTGTCTGAATTAGCATTAACTGAAGTGATCTTAAAGGGGAGACTTCTGCGGATGCTTAAACATCTCGGCAACATAAACAGTCAATTCTCCCTCGCCGTGATGCCACTTAACAAACATCTGCTATACAGCAAACATCTGGTTAGAGGCAAAGCGGCAGCTGTTTTCAACGTTTGTAACATCCTCAAACGGTACAACCGGAACACTTCTAAAATGATGCGAGCCAAAATGTAGGACCTCCGAAATAACACTTTCAGATTCTTAGTAATAAAATAACAATGTTATTTATTTATTTTAACTTGTTTACACGCCTCTGTTTTTTTCCACTCCCAAACTCTGACTTGCACTGCATTTGCTGAAGCAAATATATTTTTTTTTCACCCACGAGGATCGTTAAAGTTGCATTTAATCTTCCCCTCACTGCAGGTTCCTGCATGCATCCTGCTGAAAGCAATAGAGGGAGCACCAAGTCAAAAACTTTACTGGCCGCTCAGCTGGTTGCTGGTCCGATAGTGCTTAATTGCACTCCTCTGTTGAACCAGAGGAGGCATGTGGGGATACTTGTGTTTGATCCCACTGTGTTGTTAAGTAAATGGTGGCTGTGGCTTTCAAGCATACGTGACTGGTTTCCTATAAGAGAATATGCTGTAGTATATTCTCAATGAAAAAAATCACACGCGTTTTGGATTACGGAGGCGGCAGGAGCTCAGTCTGCACTTATTCCGCACTGAATGGTCAAAGGTTAAATAAAGCATTTGTGTTGGTCAACATTATGAAGGTGACAACAAACCGGCTTGTGTGCTTTTACTGCCCTGCTACGGCAACCTTCAGAGATGTGTTCACTTAGCAAAGATACAATTTTTCCAGGCGTCGGTGAAGCAAACAAACAAAAGCAGTCAATCGTTTGGACAAACTTGTTCATGATATTTGTTCAATGAGAAGATAAATCCAAACATATGACCTTCATGTTATGGTCTCAAGTTATAAACAGCGCACGTGAAAACTTGTTTGCCTACAATTCTAACTTTAGCAGCGGACTGCCTGAAAATAATTTTTGGGGCTGTGGAAGTATCCAGATTCAACTGTATTATTACAGCAGTAACTTTGACTTTTATCGTTTTCATGGAAGGGAGCCAATTTTGTAATCTGCTAAGCATCGGCTCTTTGCCAGCAAATGAGCTCCATTCATTACACGTATCCTCATCACCAAATGAGGTTGGAAAGAAAGTGACAAACTGAGGAGGCAGAAGGAAGGAAAAGTAAAAGAAGACTCGCAACTGCTAGGCTAATTAATCATCGTAATAATTAATAAACAAATAAAAGAGTTGACATTTTGGGAGTCGTTTAATGAATAGTTAAAATCAGCAGCTGAATAAGTGTGGGGTTCTTGCTCTAGAAATCAGACCAAATCCATCAGGGAGTATGGAAAAAAATGAAGCGTTGTGACTTGCAAAGCTCATCCCTTAAGAATTGTTCTCCCAACACACACTTGGCTGCATGTATTGATTAGGATGCGAGAATTATCATCTTTTTTCAATTCTCAAACTCCACTGGTTCAATTCCTGGATTTGACAAAAGATCCCTCCAGGCAACCCTGATTGCACGGCAGACTCTGTAGATTAATTGTGGCAAAAGAAATTCTTTCAATTTCTTGTGCGGATACTGCATAAGAGAGAAAAAAGTTGGCATGCTGCATGCTACATGTACAATATCTACAGTGCATATATTGACAGCCTGTTGCACTGGGCAGTATTTATTATGCAGAGTGTGAGTGTGCGTGTGTGTGTGTGTGTGTGTGTGCACGCGCATGGTGTCGGCTTTTGATAATGTGCAGTAGAGGGAGGAGATGGATAGTACACAGGCTCTCTCTCTCTCTCTCTCACTTAAATGTTTAAAATGTATCAACCCAGCACCCACACAACAAAGGACAGAGAGAAGGTAGTATTCTGAATGGAGGACATTAGATACTGCCACAGGTGCAACTCACAAAGAATTAGCAGGTGACATGTTTGGAAACACGACAGGATCATGTGTCTGTGTGTGTGTGTGTGTGTGTGTGTGTGTGTGTGTGTGTGTGTGTGTGTGTGTAGGCCCACTACTTTCTATGGCATGTTGCAAAGAAAACACAATCAACACAAGCACATGTAAGTCAAGCTGAAGGAAAAGGATTTGAAAGTTACTGAGCCAATCTATGTTCCGTATTTACAAAATAAATAATGTCCGTAATATCCTGAAAAAAACAAAAAACAAAAGTTTAGACGCGTGCTGCACACAACTTTTGAATAATATCAAAAGTAACAATAAACCGACGGGGTGGCCGGGCTAATCGCAACTAAACTTAAAGGATGGTACTGAAGGGTTGCCATGGTAACGAAGACACCATTCTTATTCTTGAGTACCGTATTTTCTGCTGTAAAAGGCGCAGCTAAAAGCATTCATTTTTCTCAAAAGCCGACAGTGCGCCCAATAACCCGATGCACCTAAAAAAGAGACTGCAGCACTCTATTCCCGATTTGAGTTGTTTCCCTGTTTGTGTTCCTATGCCATCTAGTGGTGATTATGAGCAGGAACCAATTGTAACATAAAAGGGTTCTGCCCCACACTATTTGCATTCGCCAACATACACTTCAACAGAGAACTACTTTATGAGCTCAGCGCAGCCATTATGAAATGAAGATAATACCAAAAGCATAGTTAACTGCTGACTAAACGAAGGAAGAAGGAGACAAGCAAGACTTCGAAGGATATTTAGCCCCTTGTGAATGTGAGCCCACGAGGTTTGTGTGCCTTTTTGTTGAATCAATTGTCTTCATAACTTTTGTCTTTCCTTTATTGTTTTTTAATGCCATTTATATTATAAGTTTAATGTCCATGTTTGTGACCAGTTCTAATGCCTTTGTTGTTTGTGAAGGCTCTGTATAAATGAAGCTGCAGTGTAGCACCATCTAGTGGATGCATAACGCAACCGCAGCCACTTTTGTAACTTCTATTCTATGCGCCTTATAATGCGGTGCACCCTATATACAAAAACACTTAAAATAGACCATTCATTGACGGTGCGCCTTATCGTCCGAAGTGCCCTATAGTGCAGAAAATACGGTATGTTGCTGTTGTGATTTCAGTTATCGCTACCTAAAAGTTGCTAGAAAACCTCAAAAGCTGTCTTGACAATCTGACCTTATGCAGTGATGTGCGTTCCACGAGCTGGAAGGGGGCAGGGTCTATCTTGCAGTTGTTAAAGTTGACCTGCTCATCAAGCTGCATCTCTTCCCACTCTGTAATCTACAAAACACACACACACATGAGAGGATCGTTCGCGTTAATTAAATAAGAAGAAAGAACAGGACAAATGAGTTAAAACATTGATGTGGAATGTAAGATTTTAAACCGCCCTAAAACTATAGAAACCAATGATAAGAATTTATATATTTTGGGTTTTATAAGGCATAGCGAAGAAGAATATAAAGCACAAGAGTTTTATTTGCCTTCAACTCCTTTGAGGCAGTATATCAAATGAGAAGCAGCAATTTTCTAATTTACTTTAAGACGAGAAGACACCTTTATGCAGTCAGTGGAGTAGCCCCTGCTGACCCTTAAACAGGTGACACATAAAGGCACGTTTTGATTCAAAGCTACAAACCGGGAGCAAAAGCACTCTTGAAAAAATGCTCAGAGGAGCTCATGCGCTTATGTGCGTCGTCAGTCACCACACGGAAGGCTTAGAAATTATTCGATGGCGGCGTTGAAATAATCTGCTCCATCTGATAGCCAATCAGTGGACTGGGAACCCCACTAAAGTGGTTTCTAAATCATATGTGCTGCGAGGGAGGGTGAGTGGTGAACCAAGAGGGAGGAGGTAAGCTGATGAATCAGCAGATGTGAGCAATGTGGAGGATCAATTCCAAATGGGTGATGGAAATTTTTTTGGATTTTGATGGTAGAAATGACAATATCTTGCAATATTTGAATAATGAATGGTGCAAGGTTCAGAACCGGCAGCGGCAGAATGTTAAAGGTGGACATATTCTGGTGAACGACACTTTTCATTGCTGGAGTTGGGTCTCTGGAGTGCCTGCACACCACTCAAAAGAATGAGATGAACCTGCAAAGTAAATATTTTGTTTTCCGCCTATTTCTGAAAACCTAATGTGTGAGCGAGCCGTTTCGGCTCTTTGGCCCAAATGTTACGTAACAGTACCCAGAGCAACGCCAACCAGCCAGTAGCGGCTTTGCGCAAGAGCCACCCATTTGCAATCTGGAGGGCTGAAACACCACATCGAGCCAAATGGTGAGCAGCGTGACGTTGAGTTTTGTTTTTTTGTTGCCTGCACTGTTTTGTGCAAATGTTGCCTCTGTCTTGCCGAGGCTTTCGACTCAGAGCAGTAAATGCACCAGTGGACTTACCTCTCTGATGGTCATATCATCCTCCACATCGTCGTCGTCCTGCGGATGTAAAATGCACACACAAAAAATAAATAAGTCAGTTCTGTGAGACTACAGATGATCACAGATTCAATTACAATTTCAAGGAAGCATATTGTCAGTATGATATGATGTATGAAATCTTGCTGGCTAATATTTGTGCTTTTAAACTGCAGCGTTTCTATCATTGCAGCAAGTGGAATGACACGTTAAGAGACGCATGGGCACCCATGCATCACATCATGAGCGTTGCAATGGAATGAGTGACTAAAGGAGCGACTACAGCGCATTTTAGGAGCGAGGGGAGTATGATGTGTGCGATTTCGCACCAGATGATCATTATAATGATGGATTGTCACCACCCTCAGAGCCTCCGGCTGATAAATTCCGATTCGACATTGCCATTGTTGACAAGCTGGCAAAGCAACCCCTCTTCCTTTGAAGAAAAATACAGCGTGTGTTCAGTTATGTGCTGCCAAGCAGGCGTTTATTTGCTCGGAATTTCATGTGTGTGTTAAGGAAAAATGGGAGGGAAAAGTAAGCATAACCCTGGGGCTGATGGGAGCCTGAGCTCATTTATCCTCATCGCTGCAGTGGACGACCTGTCGGTAACCTTAGCAACTGCAGCCGCGGGGTAGAAAGAGGTGCTCCATGCAAGCACAGGGCAGTTGTGTCTGGAGTCGATGAGACCAGAGCGCAGACACGTTTCAGAGGAGCGGAAGCTGTTACAGCTCCAGATGGATTTCAAATTGGAAGTCATAAAGGATGTTGTAGGAGTCATACTTGGGAGCTGTAAACGATGGTAACAAAAGCTGTCTATAAATGCCCACAGAGCTACGAGCAAAGCGGTACAGTGAAGTGTGTGAGGTTTCCTCGCTTTTTAAGTCAGGTTTTTCACTTCAGTCACTCTGGCGGTAGACGTTAAAAATACAAGGATCAATGAGTTAATACCATAAGTCAAAGAGTGATCATCAACGGCATTCACAGGAAACAAAAAAATCAAATCAAATCAAATCATCATATCCTGTACTGGGAATGAAACTGTCACCGAAAAAAGTAATTTCACCGTGTAAAATTATGTCATGCGTATCACTCGCCAAATTTGCATTTAAGTAACGACAAACAACACAAGGGCGCATACTGTATATTATTGTATTCACACTTTTCAAGGTTTTTCCACTTTGTCGGCGAGACTTACACCAACCGTTCCCTTTTGGGACATGTTTGAAAAGATGCTTCAGATTTTTTGGCCCTGTTGCTTTGACAAGAATGTGACACTTCAGTTTAAACCACCTGTGTCAAACTCAAGGCCCGGGGGCCAAATCTGGCCCGCCCCATCATTTTATGTGGCCCGCGAAAGCTGCTCAAACATGTCAACTTCCATGATACTTTCTAAAATGTCTACCAAAATTTTCAATTATCATATGTAATAAATAAGACATATATCCGATGATAGTAACTTAAACAAGAGTTGAATCAACAGTTATTCTTGACTTCTTTATATGGTTTCAGTCATATCGGCCCTCCAAGTGAAACGGTAACTAAAATTTGGCCCGCGCCATAAATGAGTTTGACACCCCTGGTTTAAACGAATCAACAAGATTCTTGATCAGTCTGACAAATCAAGATCAGAATAAATCAAAATTCGGATTTTCACTCCAATTCATTATTTTCATCAGATGTAAGGGGGAACCTCCCCAAAACGTATGTTACGTAAGCATTGAGTGTCCTCCTATTTGGTTGCCTGAATAACAGTTTAAATTGTCAAAGTAATAAAAAAAAGACATTCCAAAGTTTCTCCCTGATGCTCATGTTTCTAGTAATGATGTTTCTCTCAGCGACTGCCAGACAGTAAACGGCGCAAGAGGGGAACATTACAACAGTAATCACATGCAGGCAATTAACGGCTGATTTTCCTGCTACTAATGATAACTTCTTTGCTCATCGTTTACAAATTCTATTACCGGTACTGTCTTACCACCACATCTGATTAGGAGGCAGGCTTTTACACCATTGTTAATGGCTTTGTCGTTAATACAATGCTGTGGGGAAGGAGAATGTTCGGCTCGGCTGCTTTTCTTTTTTACGTTATCCATTGTTCTTCATTCTTGAAAATCGAATTACAAACTGCTACCGCCAGGTAGCTCATGGTTTTTCTTTCTTTTATTGAACTTCGGAAATGATAACAAAACTGTTTTGTGCCTTTTTCAAATGCTACAATCATGCTGTTCTATTGCTTCCCCCTCGCCCTCCCTCCAAATTATAGGTAGGTGTGCATTCAGCTGATGACGAGGAAGCTCAACCATGGATACAAATGAATGCATAATGTATTCGTAATTTTCCTAAAATGGCATTTAAAACGTCTGCTTGGGCTTCAAGATCTCTATTTGGCCTCAACAGTTGGAGGCTCCAGATGTTTCAACCACTTAGCTCATGTTCTCCCACTCTCACTTGAGCGAGTTATCCTCCAGCTACTTTTTTGATGCAATGGAATGATTGATCGAGGGGTCAGTTCATCTGTGAAAATGGACAGCATTTGACCACAGGAAATAATCTTTACATGCACCGGAGGTGGGCAAACTTTGATGCTCAACGGCCACATTTGATTTTTGAAAAGACTGCTGGGTCAGGTCATTAAGAGGCGAGGTATTTAAAAAAAAAAACAATGAAAAAAAAAGAGTCAAATGTATAAAATAGTCCCTTTTTTAAAATTTGCTTCATTTTGAAAGATTCAATTCTAATTAAGTATCCACCTTTTAAATTGGAACGACATTTACATGTACATGTGTTTCTATTAGTCCTCCCTCAAAATATATATTTTAAACAAATGATTGAGAAGTATGACGTTCAAATGAATAGATACAAATTATTAAACCAATTTCAGGAGAAAAAAAAGTATAGATAAATGCAACAAATATCGCATTGTAGATTAAAGAACGGAGCATGCCTTACGTGCCCCCGGACCATACTTTGCACACCCTTGATTTATCACCCACTGAACACAGTGTTCTTTCAGTGTTCAGTGCAAAAGTTTCAACATTTTTTGTCTCTGGGTGATCGCGAATGCAGCGATGTTTGAAACACACTCAGAAGTCATTTGAAACTGGAAAGCAATTGACAAGTGGTTAGTCTATCGCCCGCTTTGTTCGCCCAGTGGGGAAAAGGACACAGATCAACTCAGCATGTCGTTTTCTGCAAGCGTCAATTCAACGTATTAAAGATTAGTAATAAAAAAAAGATGCATATTGCCTTGAGAATTCCCCCCAAAGATGGCATAAGAAATGAAAAAAAAAAAAGGAAACAACAGCAACCAAACAAACAGACAAGAAAAGAAAACCCTCGAGCCCACAAGTCATCATAAATAAAGCATGACAGCATTATGAAAACTAAAGAAGGGGGGGAAAAAATAATGAGAAAACCGAGACTGAGAGGCTGGGCGTCATCATTTCTCTGAAACAGACTACTGATGTCATTTACTCTGCATCAATATTTCACGAGCGAGATAGAGGGAGTGGAAGAGGCGGGGCTCGAGGTGTGAAGGCTTTTGAAAAGTCATAAAGATGGACGAAGAGTGTGATGCGGGGACACATCCGCATTCCCAAACAAACAACAGGCGAATAGAGGAACCGTGAGGGGCTAACTCGATCCCTCCTCCGTCACGGGCAAAACCAGAAGGTTTGAAAAATATGTTTGAGTGAAGTCATCCATAGTCTTGACCATGCCCACATAACATTAGAAAAATGTAGAGTAACGGCTGTTCTCAACATCACCGTTTGACAAAAGAAGACCAGCTTATCGCGGGAGAAAAAGGCCACAGCCCAATGAAATGCACCCACACTCTGGCGCCACAAGGCTTTGTTACGTATGACTTTGCTGTCGGGCTGCAATGACTAACGGGCTAAAAAGTGATTCTGAAAGCCCACTTAACACATCCAAAAATGAACTAATAATGTGTTTTCTCCGCACAGATCACACAGCGAGCTTATAATTGGTACTCGTTTGAAACATTGTTGGTCTCCTGGTAGGTCTTACTATTAACCATCAATGGCGGATAATTGCCTCGCCCGGCCAACAATTAAATCCAAAATATGTATTCATTTTATTTTGAAATAGCAGCAACATAACCACAGAGATGTATTGTGTTATTGTTGAGAAAGCAGCTTGGGAGAGAAAGGATGTGCAAAATTTGTTAACGAACCGAACAAAGAGCGGCTGTTTAGAGGAGGCAAGCTGGTGGTAACAAATTTACAAGAGCACCACCCATCACAAATTCAAGGTAACGATAATAAATTCATGCCACGCTGTTCTGAACGTTTGCGACAAATAAATGTCGCTACTCATTTTCAGAGAAACAAATACTATACCGTTGCACAGTTTAGGTCGCCCTAATGCCTCAAACTGCGTTCCGTATCCAGGGCGGTAGCAGCCTTCACAACATTTTAAATGTTCTGTAAAGTGCTTTGTTAGAGCTTGCGAAAGCTCTATATAAATAGCTGTATTGTATTGTATTGTATTGTATTGTATTGTATTGTATTTCCTTTAGCATAGCTCCATCTGCTGGATGCATAACTCAACTGCAGCCACTATTGTAGCTTCTATTCCATGTGCCTTATAAAGTGGTGCGCCCTATATATGAAAACAGTTTTAAATAATTGAAAGTGCGTCTTATACTCCCAAGTGCCTTAAAGTGCGGAAAAACAGTAGCTTGCTTCCACCGGAAGGACAATATCAGCTGACTATCCACGCAAGCACTGGAAGAACATGCAAACTCTGCACAGGAAGGCTGGACCTGACATTCTGAACTCAAAAACAGTGACTCAAACAGAACCACTCGTTCACCGTGCAGTCCGACAAATTGATATGCATCGCCGTAGGGAGTACAGATTTGAAAGTGCTGAAAAACGTCTTTCTCATTATATGTTCACATTCAAAGGTTTAGAATGAACGGGAATAATATTTGTCTCACCCCAAAGAAACCCCTTAGGCTGGGTGGTGGCTCCTGGTGAAGGGAATGGCATTACATACAGAATGATGAGAACATCCATTTACTTTGCTGACATGATCATGTGACAGGTCATGAAGAATTGTTTGATTTATCACATACCATCAAAGCAAAGCAGATGTTTATGGGATTTGTATTTTTTTTCAATTTCCAATCAGATGCTTAAATCAACGATTGCCTTCCAATAATGCAAATATAGCAATTGGTAATTTGCCAGCAGGTAACGTCACAGTCAAAGAATGACAATTTGTCGATGCACTTCTCATGCTGTATCCTTTTTCGCTCTCATACAAGGTGAGCTGTTGCTCAAACATGCCTTCTTATGAAAATATATGATTCTCCAATTGTGATTCACCGAGCATCGCAGACTTCCAAACACACAATCTGACTTTGGGCCACTCCAGAAAGGCGATGCCAACTCTGGGAGGTTGTCACTGATTGGACACCTCGGGTGACACAGAAGGATGGAAAGAACAGCATGCCAGGTTTGAACAGCCTCAAACTTGTCGAACATCTGACCACTTGTTTTCCAAATGAAGTAAGATGAAAAGTTATATGTAGATGTTTCGGAAGACTTCTGGAGCCACAAAGTGTTCAATTTAAATTAGAAATAGGGTTTCAGAAAGGAGAGCGGCCAGCTCAAAAGCAGGAAAAAAAATGATTGCTGGAGTGTTAAGAGCTCCAACACAATAGTGTGGAATGAATAGATTTTTATGAATTGCTCTGATTAAGTATTTCTTTTTAAAATTACCACTTTGCAGGCCATTATCCCATCTTGAAATCGGATATTGGTCCAGTATTTGTTCAGTCAGCACGTCAACTAATGCAAAACTGGCACTTTCTACCATGCCCACAAAAACATTCTTGTTTCACACCAATTGGGTCCCTATTTTTTATATTTCTGTATACATGTTGCGTCATTAACAACAAAAAAGCGGTGAGCTTGCTTGAGTTGCCTTTATTAATTACTTAGAGTGTTCCGCTGTGCACTGAAAATTCTGCTCATGCAGAATGGCAAGAATGTTTTTTCCCCACCGCTGTCAGGTAGCAATAAACAAGTGTGGCCATTGCAGTGGTCAAATGTTCTCCATAACCTCTCATGACCTTTGGACCAATAAAACAGATTCAGCAAAATGGAGCTAAGTTTTGAAAATCATGGAAGCAAGCGACGACCGGCAATGAGAGGTCAGCAGGCAGTTTACAGGTTTAACAAGAAGAGGCTGTTCAAAAGTTGTTGGCGCAATGGCACAGATGGGCTTGGGGGTCAGCATTTCCCAGATCACAGGCCATTGGCATGAGCAATTAGCCCTGGAATGGAATGGTAGCGTGATACATTTTGATTGGCTGATGAACCTATTACCCGGCGGAATCCTGGCATTTGGGTTGCCTTCAAATGATCTTACCACAACAGATATCCGGACTCGTTTTGACTGCCTCCTGCTGTCAGGAGACACGGGGCTCTCGACATTGTTGTTTTTCTTCCGCCAACCAAGGACAAGCAGACGACATTAAAAACACCCTTCACAGCTGAAGAAATGTAATAAAACAAACAAAAACAAACTTTCCCGCGAGGCCTAAAAATGTATCTTGCGAATAGACTGCAACGCGGAGGCAAGTTAGTTGCAATACTAGAAAAAAAATAATAATACCTTCGATTCACTCTCTCGGTTACAATACTCAAGACAAAATGGAAAATAAGTGTCTTGTGCTGGCGTTGGCTGAGATATCAGTGTTGTTCATTGGATTGATCTGCTTGTGTGGGAGGTTCTGTACTGTCGAGTGTGAAGCATGTATGTGAGAGTGTGAAGCATGTGCGAACAGCAAGTCGTGGGCCACTGTGTGTGTGTGTGTGTGTGTGTGTGTGTGTGTGTGTGTGTGTGTGTGTGGTGTATGTCTGCTGCTGTTGGGTGCGTTCAAGGATAGGGTTCTCTCACCTCCATGAGCTCCGCATCTGGACTGGCACAAAACAAGTTCTTTAGACTGGAGTTGCTTGAATGATCCTGTGAGCCTACGAGACAAAAAAATGGCCGACGCTGTCACACAATGAACAGGAGCTGAGGTCAAAAGCTCCCCAAATTTCGAGATTTGGACTTTTACGAGTAATTCTTTCCAAAAATATGGCTAAAAAAGCTGCTCTTAAAGCTGTGACCTGTCATCATGCATGACATCATGCAGGATGTCAGCAAATCTCTTGAGACTTCAGTTCAGCAAACATCTATGAATGCGTTTTGCTTTTGCAGTCTTTTTATGACACTTATGGAACTCCTGTACTGGAAAATGAGTTGTGTGAGTCAACAAGGTTAAAAAACAAAAAAACAAAAAACAAAACTGTGCTATATGAGACAGAGGTTTTATTGTTATTCCAGTTTGCAAATGCAAGTCATGATCTGAAAAATGAGAATTAGTTGACCTGTGTATCAACAATTCTCCGGAGTTAAAATGATGAATATTTACACTGACACTGCCGAAGTTCCCGATTTTCCATTTGTCAAGATGAACGAATCAATCTCTCATTGAGAAATAAATTGAGAAATAAAGTAACAGTATGACACACCGATGGGGATATCAATGGGCCGCTCCACCACGGACGGTCTCTTCAGAGCAGGTTTCAAGGGCTTCTGAGGAACTGGACGAGTAGGACTGAATGACGATTCTTCAGTCGAGATCTGCAAACGCACATACAAAAAAACATACAGTAAGTTAAATACTTTTGACAACTACTGCAGGATAACCATCCCTCCATCCATCCAAACTTCTGCTTATCTGCAGTCAGGTCGTGTGTGCAGCAGCCTTGAGAGGCAAGCCCAGACTTCACGCTCCCCAGCCACTTCATCCAGCTCTTTCATGGGGATCTTGTGGCATTAAAGACAGTCTCTCCAACATTAATTGGGTTTTTCCAAGAGCCTCCTCCCTGGGGATAGTGATTGCAACACGACACTGGGGAGACGTCCAGGAGGCCTCCACACTAGAAGCAGGAACCACCTAATCTGGCTCCTCTTGAGCTATTCAACCTCTCAAAGGGAGAGCCTGGACACTCTGCAGAAGAACCTCATTTCATGTGCTTGTATCTGTGATCTTGTGCTTACGGTCAAAGCCATACAACTCGTGACCATACAGGTAGGTGAAGGTGGAAGTGTAGATTGACCAGTGAATTGAGGTCCTTCTGGATCAGCTTCCTCTTCACCACGAAAAACCAAGGCAGATTTTGTATCAATTCAGTTCCTGTAACAATCCTGTAACAATGCCAACAAGATGGAACCACTAAATCCAGAGCCTTTAGGAGCTCCGGGTGGATCTCACTCATCCCACGGCCAAAGAGGAGCTTCAAGTTCTAAAGCATCCTTGAATTGAATTTGCAAGTCGAATATAGCACAACATGTTTGTGAGTAGTGGATACAAACAATATCACTTATTCAAAATAGTCCCGGGGCGGCCCGGTGGTCCGGTGGTTAGCGCGTCAACCTCACAGTGGGTTTGATCCCAGGTCCGGCCTTCCTGTGTGAAGTTTGTACTCCCCGTGACTGCATGGGTTTTCTCTGGGTACTCCGGCTTCCTCCACCATTCCAAAAACATGCATGGCAGGCTGTTTGAACACTCTAAATTGTCCCGAGGTGCGAGTGTGAGCGTGGATGGTTGTTCGTCTCTGTGTGCCCTGCGATTGGCTGGCAACCGGTTCAGGGTGTCCCCTGCCTACTGCCCAAAGACAGCTGGGATAGGATCCAGCACCCCCCGCGACCCTTGTGAAGATAAAGCGGATCGGAAAATGGATAGATGGATGGAAAAGAGGCCCTTCACTACTAGACAGCAAGGAAATAACCCACTAAAAAGTAATGGTACAATGTTTATGCCGCAACATGTTCAACACTGAAGACCCTAGCATACTGTCAGAAAAGTCACAAAATCTGAATCTTGTATTTGGAAAGTGGATGAAATTGAACTCTGTTTCACGTGTGTAATAATTTCTTTTTCATTTAAAATCTGGTTAATTTTTGTCCAGGGAAATGTGTAAATGCGCCCGTACGCAGCAAGGGAACAAAGAAATGAGTTGAAAGTTCCCCGTGACATCTGACCTGGAAGCGGACCTCCTGACTTGCTCTCCGGTGGTCATCTTCGCCGTCAGAGTTAGTGACAACAGACAGGCGCTTCTTCTCTGCTGTTGCCCGCTCTCTGATGAAGTCCAGCCGGCGAGGGCGTCCAAGCTGCAGGGACAGCAGCGACTGGAGCTGAGCACGCTCGATAGAGCCCAAGAGAATCATGGATGCTGAGGGAAAAGCACAGAGGGGAAAACGTGATGACAGGGCAGTAATATCGAGAAGTTGGAGGCGTTGTGAGAATGGTAATGAGTCTAAAGTCTAAAGAAGAGGTGGGCAACTTAAATGCTGGAGGCCGTCACAATTTTTCCATCAGTGCTACTGGGGAGTACCCAGAGAGGACCATGCACTTCCTAACCAAATGTCCAAAATGCCATTGTAGATATGGACAAAATACATGCATACATGCATAAAATACATTTCATTTTGATAATACTGTACATCTTTCAATGCCTGTATGAAAAATCCACGATCGTAAACCAACAGCAAAGGGTTTGTTTGACACAATATATGACCAGAGAGTGTTGCGACCAGATAGAACGTTCCTCGTGTCATGATTCGTGTTTATTATTTTGTTTAGAAAATACCACAATTTTCATGCAGGTCATATCATATTATTTTGTTGTATTTATCCGGCCTTAATATGAAAATATTGTTGACATTAAACCTGTCCGTGGGCCAAAAAAGGTTTGGGACCGCTGCGATAGGACACATGCAAAACCAACTCAACAGATTTCAAAATCTGTTTCACCCTTGGTGTTCATGTGTGCTTGCGCGTGAGTACAAGCTGACTGACAGACGAGGTGATGAAGCAGCACGAGTGAACGTTGATGGCTGATGTGAACAAACACGCATGTAAATGACCATTTATCGAGTGTGGAAAAAAATATCTTCTCCATTTTTGCTCATCGAGCGCCAAGTCGATAAAGTAATTACTGCGAGAGGCCTAGCCACATGCCACCTGGGAGACACAAAAAGCATGTGGAAGAAGATGCTATGGTCACATTAGACCAGGACCGCTTGGGCTAAATGCAAAATGTTGTTTGGCGAAAAAGTAACAATGCACATCACCATGAAAACACCTTCACCATGGTCAAACATGGAGGTGGCAGCATCATGGTCTGGGGCTACTTTTCTTCAGCAGGGACAAAGAAGATAGTGACAGTTGATGCGAAGATAGATGGAACCATTTTGGAAGAAAACCTGTTGGAGTCTGCAAAAGAACTGAGACTGCGATAGAGGTTTACCTTCCAGCAAGACAATGAACCTAAACACAAACTGGTGTTCACAATTGCTCTCCATCTAACATTACGAAGCTGGAGCTGTTTTGCAGGAGTGGGCAAAGATTGCAGTCCCTAGGTGTGCAAAGCTGCCGTAGGCTTCAGTTTTTCATTTGTCAAAAAAAAAAAGTTTAAAATATCATCTAAAGTTTACTTCACAATTGTGTCCCACTTGTTAATTCTTTGCCCCCCTAAAAATAATAACCATCCAATTTTACATCTTTAAGTTTGAAGCTTGAAATGTAGCAAGAGGTCAAAAAGGTCAAGGGGGACGAATACTTTTGCCAAGCACCGTGTATATGTGTCTGCCAGTTTACCGTAAATTCCGGACTATAAGCCGCTACTTTTTCCCAAACTTTCAACCCTGCGGCTTATACAGTGATGCGGCCAATTTGTGTCATTTTTCTAATGGCCGCCAGGGGCGCTCAAGTAGAAAAGGTAAGATTAAGACCGGTGGAATATATGCGTCGAGGAAGACTGCAACTTCTTGTCTTGTGCATAAATTAAATTAGCGTGAACATACCCTCATCATGGAAAACACAAAAAGAAAAGCATATGACGCAGCTTTCAAACTAAAAGCAATCGAGCTGTCCGATAAAGAAGGAAACAGAGCTGCTGCACGTAAACTTGGCATAAAGGACGGCTCACAGTGATTTTTACAAGTACCAGTATGTTCTTTTACCAGACCTGTTATACTGTGTTGCTATTCTGTTGCTAGCGTGTTGTTACCATGTTGCTACCGTTTTACTGCCGCGTCACAGGCACCGTTTGGGAAGAAAGTTATATTATTATTATTATTATTGTTAAGTTATATTATTAAAACTTTGAAAACTCTCTCTGTGTACCGTCTTTCTTTGTAAATATGTTTACATGTTTTAATGTGGGCACATGCGGCTTATATACAGGTGCGGCTTGTGTATGTACAACATTGGTTTTCCTCTAAAAATGTTGTGGGTGCGGCTTATAATCAGGTGCGCTCTATAGTACGGAAATTACGGTACTTGCTTTAACTCAGTGGTGTTCCTTTTTTGGGGAATCAGTCATTATTAAATACATGAACATTCATAACCAATACGGGAACTAATGCATGTATAAAATAAGGAATCACAATGTCAAGCAGGTTTCCGATGGATAGCACTAATACAACAATTCACCTGTAATGGGACGTCAAAATTAACAACCGTCTTTGACTGAGAGCCACTTATAAATAAATAAAATAAAATAAATTCTGGCTGTGACAAGACCGTTTGTCCTCATGCGCTTACAAGGCAAGCGATGTCTGGCCATGTTTGAAATAGGTGAGCTTAGATAGGGAGACTTTATTAACCACATGTGGGAAATTAAATTGAAATTGGCCCATTCGAAACACAGTCACTGACTAAAATAAGGCAAAGAACACATTTAATTTACCCATGTCCGGTGTACACAAGTATGACGACCTGTGCAAGAGAACCTGTATAACTCATCGTGACATTTAAACATGAGTGACTTCACTAATGTTACCCAAAAAAAAACAAAAAACGCTTGTTTCCCAATAACACCATCTGTATTGTCACCCGCACAATGCCGCATGAGATATTACCCCACACCCGCAAGCAAACATATACATCATTGTAACCCCTTTTAAAGTTCATGCGCTAATAAGGCTCTGTTTGTACATCCTACTTCTAATGTTTTAGCCTTAGCTTTGGAAGTTGACACGGTTGCTAAAAAATCATTCATGTTACTTTCTTCACGCCCTGCTTTAAATAATTGCAACAGTAAGCACTGTTACTGAAACTTCTAGTTTTCCTTTTTTTGGGGCGGGGGGGGATTGAATGCAGCAGGTAATTTGTTCCAGAACATCTGCATGCATGCGACCATCACAGACTGTCGCATTCGCGCCGTGGTGCTCCAGTGAAGGCGGTAATATCCGCAAGCTGTGGCAAGTTAAGGTTGTCAATCAATTTCCCAATGAGCGTGGCACCAGGCTGGCTTTTTTCTTTTGGCCACTGAAGAATGATCAGTAGGGCTACGCATATCAAAAAGGAAACCGGAGTTGTTGACGAGCTGCTTTTTCTCGCTGTTCAAGCGGTTTATATTATAGCTCAGTGTTGTTTTAATGTGGACAAATGCAAATGGGGAGTGTACACTCCAAATCTTGCAACATAACTGCAAATAAATAACACCAATTCGATAAATATTCACTTCCTGTCCGAGTCAACGGTTCAGACACACACGGTTCATGCTTTTGAATGAGAAGGTTGGTGTGCGTCTGTCTCACCAGCTGATTCCACCAGCGCCAGAGTTTTGAGGTGACCCGTCAGCAGCACATTGTGAAGGTCTCTGTAGCAGCAATTGAGTGTGATGTAGCGCACATCCCTCACCATGATGTCCTCGACCCGAATATTGTACTTCCTAAGAAGAGAATTATGAGGAAAATTAGTTCCCTGTGAAATAAACACAATGACAAGAAAAATATTGTAAAAAGGGCCAAGTCGATTGTAATTTTTGTCATTTCATAGTCATTCAGTGACACAGGCACCACGGGACATTTTTACATATATGCATCCGGTGTGTGATCAATACTGGTTTTGATCACCGAGTCCGACAGCTTCAGCTTCCGTCAGCTAACTAGTCAAATCACACGTTCAAGCGTTGACACGTCATTCTGGATGTTCGCGGCAGTGACGGCACGGCCATGCGGACGCTTGCATCAGCAAAATTGTACACCGGTCGTAAACACTCGGCTCTCTTCCTGTCTGAGCTTGCCAAAACTTGCACACGAGGCAGCAGTCGCTTGACGTCTTTGCTGCCAAGCCTGCTCATTGTGCCAGCAAACGGGATCCGGCCAACTCTCCTTGCAGTTACAACTCAATACATTGACCTCTCTTTAATACAAAGTCAAAATAATGACGATACAAGCCTATCGCTTGAGAATAAAAGACCAGAAGGTTGAACTACGCCGGTAGTCAACTTGACAAACCGAGCTTGAAGATGCTCGGTCCTTTTGAAAAGCAGGCTACTGCATCTCGGGTTTTTTTTCTTAATGTATAAATCACTTAGAACCGCCTTCGTGCTCTGTGGTGAATGAGAGAGAATAATGCAATCAATTGGCTACAACTTGGCTATAGCTACATCCAAGCGCTATTCGCCTGAGAATACAAGTGCAGCTGATGAAATCTGATTGGGTTTCTTTTAATTGAAGCCTCAACCCCATGCCATGGGGAACTTTTTCTCTGAACCGTTTCCGCGTAAGCTTCACCTTATGAATCTGAGCAGCCAATAACAGATTTATAAAGACAGAAATCCAGAGCCATCCGTATTTTCAAGGGCAGAGAGAAGTGACGTGTGTGCATGTGTGGATAGAAAAGGAATGTGAAATGATCCAAAGCGCATGTGATACGTAGCGAAAACCGGGGCCAATTCACAACTTGAAATTGCCCAATAAAAACCAAGGAAACACAGCGACAGAAAACACACTCACGCCCACAGAGATGCAAACACATGCATGCAGATTGTCATTATGCAACTGTTAGTTCCCACGCTTGACTAAAATGTCCCTCTAACACTGGAAGGGAGAACTCGCTGTTTGGATAATGTAATAAGGACTGTGGTAAAATATATATGCACCAAAAACAAAAAGCGCCCCCCCCCCCGGTGCCCCCTCCAAAATAAAAGAAATAATCAGCGTGCCTGCCGTTACACAAGTGTTCCTGTGTGCGTGGGCGGGTAGTTCCGTGGGGGCGAGGTGGATATGTTCCAGTTTGAGTAAAAAATACATTAGGTTTAGAGGAGGCCGCATGCCCGACAGTATTTCCCTTTCTCTGCTATCCCACAACCACATACTCAGGGTAGCATTTTTATATCGTGCACAATCTCTCTCTCTCTCTCTCTCTCTCTCTCTCTCTCTCTCTCTCTCTCTCTCTCTTTTTAAATTTAAAGGACAAGAAATTATGTGCATGGTTTACGATTTTCTTATTAGAATGGCTCTAGTTTTAACTGGAATCGAGCTCCTCTCTCTCTCTCTCTCTCTCTCTCTCTCTCTCTCTCTCTCTCTCTCTCTCTCTCTCTCTCTCTCTCTCTCTCTCTCTCTCTCTCTCTCTCTCTCTCTCTCTCTCTCTCTCTCTCTCTCTCTCTCTCTCTCTCTCTCTCTCTCTCTCTCTCTCTCTCTCTCTTTAGTTAATTAAGTAATGAGAGAAAAAAAGATTGTCCTCAAAGTGGGCACATGGGTAAAGTAAGAGCCCATTGGATTTTTGCAAAACTATCGATAGCACGATATGGCTTTCAGGTTTAGTTTTTGTGCATGGATTATTATCAATAGAGCTGTGATACTCTGCGGGTATTCCACAGTATTCAGCCCAGAAATCGGGAAAACCATTCGGCTATTGTACATGAGTTGGTCACTTCATGTAAAGTCGCTGTTCACTAATACCTTCACTTGTCTATGAAGAACATTTGCTATTTTGCAGCGACAAACTAGTATGACCATGCAAGGTGAAAGGGAGTTGACAATTTGTTTCATTAATGTGGATATCTGTACACGCGGGCGAGTGTGTGCGGGCGCATGTACTCACATTCATTCCTTGTGTTGCTTCATTGGAAAAAAACAAACAAACTAATGAACACAGTGGACCTAAAACTAGCCCATGAGCTTCCAACATAGAGTAAGGAGAGATGAAGAAGAAGAAAGCTGAGGGTTCCAGAGGAAAAGCATGATGAAGAGATAGGTGATGGAGTTCAAGTGAGGTGCAGATGAAGAAATCGAGGTCGCAAACCGAGTAGGAGGCCAGAAGGAGTCGCCTCAGGGGAAGGCCACACACAATGATGAACAGATGGGGGATTGAATAATAATAATTAAAAAGAAAAAAAAATCTCATTACTTTCAATTTGTAAATGATGCATCCAAACTATCAATGTTTCCTAATGATTTGGCAACATCCATAACAATAAAAGGTTCTGGACAATTAAGAGAAAGTGAATTCTGTGCTGTCTGGCTGAGCTCAGAGAACCAGCAGCAGCTGGCACTTCTATTCAGTATTGTTTGGTTGCTATAAATTATTAATGGGAGCGAAGGCAATTAAAAGCAATGCAATGCTGAGCTATTGAGGCAAGCACTTCCAATCAAACTGTGCCCTCTCGTAAAGCATATTTCATTCAGAATTCCACTAGACAAAAACTGTGAGAAGACAGAAGTCAGTTTAAAACATTGATTGGCAGTTAATATGGGCACGTCGCCACAAATCACGTCATCCTTCACCCATCCGTTTTGAAGACATGATGAAAGCCAGAACCTATCCCAGATAACTTAGTGCTGCTTTTCCATTAGCCCCAAACAGGATTGTTGCAAGATGTGGCGGCGTGTCGCAAAGTACAGGCCATTCAACGCGCAGACGGGGGGAGGGGGGTGTAAAAATTGCACAGCGATTTTTCAGACAGATATTGCCATTTCGATTCCATTTGTAATATTTTCAAAATCTAGCTTCGCATTGTAAAGTTACATTTACAAATGGGACAGAAAATGACAATATACCATCAAACACATTAAAATCATTACGGTACTCAAATAATGCAAGGACACGAAAGAGGCGTTGTGAGGGAAGTATTCCTTTTTGAAGGTTTTTTAAAATTGTTCAAGTGAGGCAAGACCGATTGTACTAATTGCAGTCAGTATGAATTATGTGTAGTTAACCTTTTCAGGGACAGCGGTCACAACAGTGGACAACTAATCATGTTATCGGGTTACGGGTTATTAATTATTGTTGCCTGAAAGGGTTAAGAATATAATTTTTTTTTTCCAAAAATGTTTAACACTTTGTACTAATGTGCATGGTCTTTATACATAAATGTAAGATTACAGTTTATTATTATTGGTTCCCATATTTTTGACTTAACTGATTTAGAGACAAAGGGCTTACCAATATGGCCTGAAATTCATACTGAATTAATCTTTCGGTCCAAACAGTAATGATGATTGTAAAAGTGTAAAAATCACAATGAGAGTATTTCTGATTGAATTATTCACACGTGAAAAGGTAAATATTTCTGGTTGAAAACAAGTGTCATCAAGTGTGTCATTCGTCTCATTCAAATTGAGCATTTTCATGTCAAGGCCTGCTTTTCTTTCATTTAATAAAATCAGTTTAATAAGTAACAAAAAAGTCTCTTAGCAAAGCTAAACTGATGCAAAAAAATAATCGGGAGACCTATTATTGTGTCGACCTCAAAACTACATGGACTACTCTATGGGGCAAAATAGTGCAACTAGAAGCAAATAGCATCTCTGATACTATAAATATACTTTTGAAATCAAGCTCTTCATCATGGCTGATGTCAGCCGTTAGCATGTTCCAGTGTTTGAGCGTGTGCTACATTGCCAAGGTAGCCGCAGTTTTATTGTATGTATATGTAGCTTTTGATTGGAATATACATTTTCTGTTTACAGCTGTTGGATCTCCGCCTTAACGCGGTTCTAGCCAGACTAAAAAATCTAATGTACACCTAATCACTTAATTTTAAGTTTTTCCTGACCCTACAATGCTTCGTGACGCCTCGTCCCCTTCAAGTGCTACTTGTAGTTTATTTGTCACCACGGAGGAGAGGATCCGCATCATGCCGCTCCTTGCTGCTGATGGTTCTGAAAAGCGGTTCCATTGGAATTTTGCTCCAACAATGTCCACTTTACTTACTCGTGGTGTCCCCATCCCAGCTCTGGGAGATAGGGCAGCTTCTTGATCCGGATGATGGAATCGTAGAGGGAGGGCTGCAGGGATTGTGCCACCGCGTTGGCGAGGATCACGGCTATCATCACAGGCAGGATGTGAGAGATCTGCCCAGTCAGCTCGAACACAATCACCGCAGTGGAAACTGTATGGGTGACCGCTCCTGACAACGCTGCTGCACCTGTACATGAGCAACAGGACGGTGAGCTGAGCAAAAACAACGAGCATCAGTTGATATGAAAATACTGCACGGCAATGACACTCTAGGCCAGGGGTCACCAATGTGGTGCCCATTGGAAGCAGGTAGATCCCAAGGACCACATGAGTAGGCGTTGATTGTTTCAGAAGCATGTATCACGCCGGCGGATCTTCGCATTAATTTGTCCCCAAGAGGGAGCTCTCACTTTCAGAAAGTTTGTGACCCCTGCTCTAGTCCAGATCGGTGGTGACGTCACCGCCTGGCTCAGATGGCACATTTCTACATCTCTGAGAAGTACCCAACGTTGTGGTAATTTGGAATGACTGCTCACTGTCGAAGTTTACTCTTTATCAGAGAGTCGAGGTACCCATAATATTAAACATATTTTCCTGACGATAAGTCGCACCAGTCATAAAATGCATCAGGAAGAAAAAAAAGATACAAGTCACCAGTGACTCCAAGTTACATTTTTAATGGGTAATTTATTTGATCAAAACTGAGACAAAGAACATTAGCGTTCGGACTTGCATCCAAAATCCCCATTCCCTAATTGTGGGTGCGTGCCAAAATACTCTCTGAGCCAGGACTGCTTCACTCCAACCGTTCGGAAACAAGCACATGAGGTTTTTGACCTATTGTTATTTTGTTTGTTTTTTAAGTTTGACCTATAAAAAGCGTGCACAATATGAATTTTACCATGCATCATTCACAGCTATGATGTTTCAGAATAAAATCCAACTGTTGCTGAACCGAAGTCTTATATGAAATATAATATTATAATACATATGATATGATTGTACTTATATTATTATTAGCCCCGCCTGCTGCCTAATAACAACAGAGATAGGCCCGAGCCTGCCTTCAACTCTCGTGCGGATAGGCGGTTTGGATAACCGATGGTTGGATATTATGATTATTAGTATGGAAACCTGATGTGCCAGAGAAAAAAAATGAGGGCAGATTCAGAATCAGGGCAAAAAAATTAATCTAGAAAAGTTTCCTTGCAACTCTGATTTTAAAAATGACCATATTTTCCACACTATAAGGCGCTTCAGACTATAAGGCGCACCGTCAATGAATGGCCTCTTTTAAAACTGTTTTCACATATAGGCTGCACCGAATTATATGACGCATTAAATAGAAGTTACAAAAGTGACTGCGCTTACATTAGGCATCCACTAGATGACACTACGCTAAAACAAATACAATACAATACAGCTTTATTTACTGTATATAGAGCTTTCACAACCGCTGCAGCTGTAACAAAGCGCTTTACAGAATATTTAAAATGATACATCCGAGAAATCAGAATATTGATCCATACATAAGGTGCATCGGATTATAAGGCGCAAGGTCAGCTTTTGACAACATGGAATGCTTTTAGGTGCGCCTTATTGTGCGGAAAACACGGTCGTAAAACTGTGTTGAACATCGCAATGATTTACAGTTGTGTTTGTAACTCAATAGTAACCATTTTAACTCAAGAACATTGTAACAGAAGAGACTTCAGTTCAGTTCAGGTGAGAGCATTATTGTCCGAACGGGGAAATGCTGGTGTCACAGCACATATTTATGATACAGTATATCAAAAGTTGCGGTGTACAATTTTTGTCAGCCCATGGGATGGAATTCTGCATTACAACAACAGAGACTTTGACTACGTTTACATGTAGTTACTAACACTTCAGGTGCCGTCAACTGCTGGGGGTGTGAGTCTTTGCGTTTCTGGTTCTTGAAAATGGTTTTAAAGATGTGAAACCACCATTCTGAACGAAGATAGACTTCCATCGCCGTGACGTTGTGCATGTAGGATACGTCACAGCAAATAAACACATTTGATTGGATGCCTTGTTTTGAACTGGGGCTCAGCCGCAGTGGATGGCAGGCTTTACTGGCCCACTTTTCCTCGGCAATTATCTAAAGTGCGTGCCACATTGCACAAGACAAACTGAAGGACAAAAAATAATTCCAAAATCAATTCATTTGCGGAAACACAGTACACTCCTGATGGCAAAGGTACTTGGAAATGTTGCCCTGCAGCGTCATCCCTCACATGTTATCTCATAAAGTTCTTAGTTCCTTCATATGACATTTCCAAAAAACAGTTTCGTCATTGAGGAAGGTTTTACCCTGACAACCGCTGAGAGTAATGTATAGAAGCAGCACTATTGATCAGTTGCTCAAACTGGCACTGCAGTCTCTTTTCCTCAAACCCAATTACCATTTCTCTCCGCGTTTCAGCTCATTCAATTCAAAGAGAAGTTCACTATTTCCATACCGTTTTTGACCAATAAAGTATTGTGGATAACAATACAAAAGCTGCAATGGAGCGACACGAGAGAACAAAGTGAAGAGAGCCTTCACCGCTCAACCGGCAAAACGGATCAGACCCGTTAAAAGACTGAGATAAATACTCGGGGATGGTGGGAAGGTGTGGATAGTGGAGGAATAAAGCATTCAAATAAAGTGAAAAGGGTTACAAAGCCAAGCCAAATAAATGGCATTCCAGAGTTGGAGGTTTCATTGTTCCCTCACATAATTTAATTAAAGTTGGCTGCGTGCCGTCCAATTTCCTCCCTCTGATGGATGCTACGCCCCATCTTCGTATTTAGCATGCACCACAAGCTCCTCGGTGGATCTAAAGAGGCCCATCAGAATGTCAAGGCCTGAGTCATTAGTTGTAGTGCACCACAACATCAGAATAATCATAACAGACAATAAACACAATCTGCAGCCTCTAATGGTACAATCAAATTAACTGCATATGGGGTGGCGGGGAGCTCATCTGAAAGGGCTCAGGCTTTGAAGCCGGAGGGCAACTTTTCGAGTGCCGCTGCAGACAAACATAACAATGGCAACGAGTTGTTGGAAAGATGTTCATCTGCTTGTGTATCAGAGGAGTGAGACAGACTGGTCTTCGACGATTGATTGAACTGTCACGTCTGTGTTACACTAGGAGTAGAGAAGAGAGAGAATTGAGCCCTTTCAGGGACAGCGGTCACCAGCGTGGACAGCCTATCATGTTATCAGGTTACAGCGTGCATGAAAGGGTTAAAGATGTTTGCGTTTGAATTAGAATGGTGGAAATGGGACATCGCACAGTGAATGAAAACATATTTTGGAATTGAGGCGCATTCGCCTGGGTACAAAACACCCATCTGGTCATGTGATACAATGTAGAAATATAAGCCCGCAAGCTCGTAAAAATCTACAAAAAATATATACAGAATATGATCATTTTTGCGGATGGGGGAACAGGTAAAGTGTTGACACAAAAGATAAGCCAACAACCTTCAGGAAGAAGCACCAAGCCCCTCACACTATCCAACTGCCCTGTGTCAACCGTCGAGACCTTCAAGTTCCTGGGAATCACAGTCTCCCAGGACATGAAGTGGGAAGTCAACACCATCTCCATCCTGAAAAGGGCCCAGCAGAGGATGTACTTCCTGAGGCTGCTGAGGAAGCATGGCCTGCCACAGGAGGTTCTACGTCAGTTCTACACGGCAGTCATCGAATCAATCCTGTGTTCTTCCATCACGGTTTGGTTTGGGGTCGCCACAAAGAAGGACAAAATCCGACTTCAACGGTCAATTAGGATGGCGGAAAAAATCATTGGCACCGCCCTACCCACTCTGGAGGACTTGCACACTGCAAGAATCAAGACAAGGGCACGGAAAATCCTCCTGGATCCCCTGCATCCTGCCCACCACCTTTTCCAGCTACTCCCCTCAGGCAGGCGCTACAGATCCATGCGCACCAAATCCAGCAGACACTTAAACAGCTTCTTCCCTCTAGCCATTAACTCCCTAAACAGTCACTGACGTAGTCACTCTTCTTGTACAACAAATATTGTATCTCTCTAAAAGGGTTCAATGATTTTCTGCTCCAACTGTACAAACTGTAATATTATTGTAATCTACCACTGATCACTTTAGCTCTGCTTGAAACTACGGTTCACTTACATTATGAAATGTCCTTCCATACCTATTTTTCATGTTCTTGTTTATGATGATACTAATGTAGCGTGTTATACCGGAGACAAATTCCTTGTGTGTTCTACATACTTGGCCAATAAAGATTATTCTGATTCTGATTCTGATATATGGCAACAAGCTCACAAATGACGAAATGAAGCCTTCAAACAGTATACTATACTTTCATTTCCAAACTTATTTCTTTGTGAAGCATGACTTTCTGCGATGACAGTGAGCAAAACAACTTTAGGGAGAAGACCCTACTGAATGAAGTATTGCACTTCCGGTATCCCGGCCATAACCCCGAGACAGGACAACAAATAAGGAAAGGTCTCCCATTAATTCCAAAAGCTACAATAAGCACAATAGTGAGTAGCATTTGTAATCATTTATTTTTATTCATTTTAATTGGCAGTCATAAAAAAAATGCTTCATGAGTAGCTGGTCCTCGGTGCAATAAAGGTTGGGGACTAATGGTTGAGACAATCAGTATTGCTGGGACTCCTGTCATCATGTTTTAAATGACTGATATATTTTATTTATATATCTGATGACTGATATATTTATATATTTTTTTCCACACACACACACACACACACACACACACACACACACACACACACACACACACACACACACACACACACACACACACACTAACACACAATATTTTATACCGTCCTCAAGGAGTGTAGGATAATTTAAAAACAGGTGTAGCAGTACTTGACACAAGAAAGTTAGCATATTTTTGCTTACCAACAACAGCATAACCTCCTGGTACGATGGGGTAGATGGTACCATCTGTGTTGATGCCATCTGGGAACCAGGCCGCCATGCTTTCTCCCACCAGACGACCAAATGCCGCCCCTAAATGATTGCATTTTAATGAAGCAATTAATTAAACCACTGGAATGTCGTTTTGCTTTAACTACACTCTCTCGCGCTCTTGAAAAAGTATAAACTCACGATGAGTTGATTCTCGACCAGAACAGATGGGATTACATTGGTACTGTTTCGGCTTCTCCTCAGTTGAACAATCTAATGTCACAACCGAACGACTATTCCTTTTTAGGATCGTCCGCAGGACTAGAAACAAAATGTACTGCATGTGGTAGGTAAATTATGAACATGTCTTTTCTCTCGAGTACTTTACTGAATGAGTCAACTGAGTTTTGCTTTGCTAATCAATGATCACAAGTGTAATTTTATTTCATTTTAATTTCTAATGGTGAACACACAAACAGACATATGGGTTGACGTGCCTTACCGATAACAAATACTGGCATGAAGGCCCCACAGGGTACTGGAATAGTTGTGGCCAGTGCAGACATCCAGAACTTCGAAGAAAAATGATAAGAGTTTAGAAATGACAATGAAAACAAATGGAGAGTATTCATTTAGCTTCTGCCCGCCACCTCAATGACAGTGACTAGAATCCTCCCTAGCAAGGAAGAGGCGGCAGTACTGTACTGAGCTTACTGCTGAAGTTAGATTAAGTTGTCACATTCCCTCTTAATTTGACAGACCTTCAAATGAGCTCTGAATAATGTGCAAGCTCGAATAATTGAACAACACTGCGTAAAGTGATTGGAAGAGTAATGAGATAAGAAGTCAAAAGAAATACATGTAAATACTGTCATTTGGTATGTACTGTAAATACATACATGCACATTACCGTAAATTCCGGACTATAAGCCGCTACTTTTTTCCCAAACTTTCAACCCTGCGGCTTATACAGTGATGCGGCTTATTTGTGTAATTTTTCTAACGGCCGCCAGAGGCGCTCGAGTAGAAAAGGTAAGATTAAGACCGGTCTATATGACACTGTTTAATTCCGACACTGAGGACGGTGACTTCGATGGCTTCAGTTCACAGGAGGAAGATGAAGACGGCTCACCGTGATTTTTACAAGTACCGGTATGTTCTTTTACCAGACCTGTTATACTGTGTTGCTATTCTGTTGCTAGCGTGTTGTTACCATGTTGCTATCGTTTTACTGCCGCGTCACAGGCACCGTTTGGGAAGAAAGTTATATGATTAAAACTTTGAAAACTCTCTCTGTGTACCGTCTTTCTTTGTAAATATGTTGACATGTTTTAATGTGGGCACATGCGACTTATATACAGGTGTGGCTTGTGTATGTACAAAATTGGTTTTCCTCTAAAAATGTAGTGGGAGCGACTTATAATCAGTTGCGCTCTATAGTGCGGAAATTATATATTTGTGTTTGTGTGTGAGTTAGTTCACAATCCACAACCCTAATTATCCTATCAGTTTTACTTTCATAAAGACGTATTATAAAAAAAAAATAATAAAATAAAATAAAAAATCAGGTCACCTTAAATCTGTTGTTAGCTGTCAGACTGCTGACAGGCTAGCTAACAACTCCGTGTTGCAGCTTGCTATCAGAGCTGTTGCAATACATCTTGTTCAATTATTATTATTATTCTCATTCAAAGTTTGTTACATGTACAATTCACAGATGGCACTGCCAAAGAATGTTAATCTCAGTGCCAGGAGAAGCATTTTAAAGGGTACACGTGAGGTATGATATTGATGTTCATGCATTTAACAAGCTACAAAAGTGCGCCCCATGCCTACAAAGGTAGGCAGTGATCTACTAATTTTTTCTGATTCGTTCATGTTAGGGGCCGTTACGGCTGTTGCCCATCACGGCGTTTCCCTGTCAGACATCAAATCAACAACAGACTGTGGTGATGATCTTAACTGCTGTAAAGTCGTACAGATTGTATTTCCATCAGCTTCCAGATGCCAATGCAGGTAAGCAGTGAATTCCTTTTGAGAATAAACGCCATACCTATTTGCATGCATAACTGAAGATTTCCAAATTAGCTTACAAGTAAGCCATTACACAGACCTCAACAATGTAATAATCTCAAGATTTCAAATAGACTTCTTAATTACAGTTGCTGTCTCCACATCCCTGCACGCTTCTCATCCTCTCCCTCTTCCGCTCCCTGCACTCCATCCATAGCGAGATGTAATTAAGACTGCCGTCGCAAAGCATCCGATCTTCTCCCGTAACACCGCAGTGCTCTCTTTTTCACACCCCGCATCATGCACACCTACACGCACCCACAATCTAAAACTATTGTCGTGCACCGGGGAGTTTGAGAAATGAATTAACAAAATAGGTCAGACAAGGAACAAAGCGGACTATTTGACTGTCCTCCACGGTCTCGTCATCTTCCCTTTAACGTCATCTTCCAACCACTAAAATCTTTATACCGGCAAAGAATAGCATCTGGGAACTCATAACTCATTTTACCTTTATTGAAGTGTTTATGAACTAGTTTGAGATATTTACCATGCATGTACATGTAGGTGTAGACTATTCAAAAAGTAGAGCATTTCAAGTTACATTTTTATGAGACAGATTGTAGTGTGGATAATTGTGACATTATCAGACACCAACGGCACTTTTGGATGAATGATTTCGATACATTGTGTATTTTATAAGCTTAAACTGGCCGTTCGTCAACCTATTCACCTTATTCCAACTCCCCATGAGCCTTTGCATAAATTATGTGCGTGACTTCCGGTCGTTTTTTTTTTTGACATGGCAACCGTTTCCACAAGCCCACTTTCTATATCGGTGACAGACATAAACAATGTGAAAACACAAGTTGTTGCATTTTAGAAGAGAAAATATTTGATTCCCGCCTGCTAATGTAGCTGGGTAGGAGCATGACATAACATGACAAAAAAAAAAAAAAAGTCCGGTGACAACGTAGTCACATTTCATGCATAAATAATGATAAGATACATCACAAAGTGTTTTTATTAGTCTTTAGGCATGAAAAAAAAAAATAATGCCAGTGAATGGCAACACATAAGTGTCCATCGTGGCGGCTGATGTACAACTGTCAGATTAAGATTCATTAATATAAGAGAAAACAACATTTGAATAACTGTCCACTCAAGTAACCGTATCATGAGCAATCTCAAAAGCTCTGAGACGTATTACACAGTAATCAAGTTGGTCCCATTTTGACACAGTCTTATGTGGCCTGAAGTAGACAGAGGACCCAACCAAACCACCTACTTCCAACAGCATCGTAACCATACGACTGAAACAAGCTACATGTCGCTCAGTGTCATAAAAACTGCGATCAATCTTCGATGTTCACAGAAAGAACATCTCTACTGACGTCAACTTCAACCGCCCACTGCAAATATGAGAACAATCACACCAGTCTTTTGAATTAACATATTAAACATCTTCATCTCCATAGGCGCTCACGGCAGCTTATTGAAAAACGCTGACTGTCCATAAAAGTCAAAGTACTGCAACAGAGCTTCCCTCGACCTCCTGACTACCCGCGGTAGTTGATGTGTGCCCAGCGAGGCTTTGTGGGACTGTCTCGGTGGTTATTTTTCTGCTGATACTGAGTTTCAGTTTTGCTATTTCAATATTTATTATCCATCCATCCATTTTCTGAACTGCTTTATCCTCACATGGGTTTGCGGGGCATGCGGGAGCCTTTCCCAGCTGTCTTCGGGCAGTAGGCGGGGACACCCTGACGTGGTAGGCCAGCCCATTGCAGGGCACAAGGAGACGAACAACCGTCCGCGCTCACACTCACAACTAGGGACAATTTGGAGTGTTCACTCAGCCTGCCATGCATGTTTTTAGAATGTGGGAGGAAACCGTAGTACCCGGAGAAAACCCACTCAGGCCCGGAGAGAACACGCAAACTCCATGTAAGAAGGCAGAACACACGACCTCTGCACTGTGAGGTCAACACACTAACCACTGGACCACTGGGCCGCCCCAATATTTATCAATGAGGCGCAAATTATTACGATTGACCCACAAACAGCGATGTTCAACCGCTTCGTCAACCTTTGTAACCAGACAACATTGATGGACAAAAATGTTAAATTACTATCAAGGAATATCCTTTGGGGTTTTTTTTTTGTGAACATTTCTTTGTCAACATAGACAAGATCTTTTCTGCCTCTTTTCCAACAAGGGGATACAAAGTACATGAGTGGGAAGCTTTGTAACCATCAACTGTATATTATATACATAATATTATCAACTGTATATTATATAATAATATGGCAAACATAGGAGTTTATAATTGCTTCTACAGTATGCAGACATTGTATTGCACTAACACAATGTAGCTATTTTATAATAGTAGCATAATTGAAAAAAATATATAACTCATTCACCTCAAAATGTTTACATCCAGTACCATCTATAAAAAAACATGTCGTTTTACAAGTACCAACAGAGTGGCCGCCATCAAAATACATTAACATATTGGCCGAAGTTTTCATAAAAATGAAGCAGAGGTCCATCCCTCCATTTTCTGATCCGCTGGAGCCTATCCCAGCTGTCTTCGGGCAGTAGGCGGGTGACACCCTGAACCGGTTGACAGCCAATTGCAGGGCACAAATGGACGAACAACCATTCGCGTCCTAAATTCATAACTAAACTAGACCATAAGAAATTGTTTTATGTTCCGGGTCGTATAAGCTGACACAAGTTTACACAAATAAGCACCGAGTCCCGCACAGACCAATGATGCACATAGCAAATGGGAGCCAACAGTTTTCATGATTGCTGTCCACGATGATGGTATTCAGCTCCAAGGTATGCCAAATTAGAGCGAGTGTGTTCACAAATCTCGCTTTGTAAAGACACCATTTTAATTATTTGTTAGAGTTCCAACCACTGATTAATTCAACATCCTTCTTAGGTCTGAATAGAAGGGGCCCCCTAACTGAGAAGTTTAGTAGTTGGAATGAAAGTTTGCTCGAAAAGGAGCACCAGGACAAGATGGCTGCCATGTTGAATCAAAGAACTATTCATTACAGAGACAGAGAGTAAGAGAGCAATTTCGCCTTGAAAATCACGATGCTGAATCCAAGAAAACCAAAGGCTGTAATTAGGCAGAGACAGATCCACTGCGAGAACAGTGTGTGTGTGTGTGTGTGTGTGTGTGTGTGTGAATGATGTAAGGTGTTCTGGCATTTGTGAGTAGCCACAATAGAGGTGGTTATGTGTAGAATGGCACGATAATGACAGAAAAGTGTGAATGTCTGTTTCTTACACTTTCAGCTTTGGAGAGGCGAGTTTCTCAACCACCTTGGGTGTCTTGAAAGGCGCTTATAAATAAAATGTATTATTATTATTATTATTATTACATTGTGTGTGGCTATTAAATAGATGGGGTTGATGCAACCTGGTCATGAGGTTAAGTCGAGCCCACTGTGAGAGGGCCATTGAGGCTTATTGATCTTGGAGACATTCTGGAACTTTTACCAAACATGATTGATTTTGCGCGCGCACACACACACACACACACACACACACACACACACACACACACACACACACACACACACACATATATATATTCATTCATTTTCCGAACCGCTTTTATCCTCACGAGGGTCGTGGGGGTGCTGGAGCCTATCCTTCCCTCTTAATTTGACAGACCTTCAAATGAGCTCTGAATAATGTGCAAGCTCGAATAATTGAACAACACTGCGTAAAGTGATTGGAAGAGTAATGAGATAAGAAGTCAAAAGAAATACATGTAAATACTGTCATTTGGTATGTACTGTAAATACATACATGCACATTACCGTAAATTCCGGACTATAAGCCGCTACTTTTTTCCCAAACTTTCAACCCTGCGGCTTATACAGTGATGCGGCTTATTTGTGTAATTTTTCTAACGGCCGCCAGAGGCGCTCGAGTAGAAAAGGTAAGATTAAGACCGGTCTATATGACACTGTTTAATTCCGACACTGAGGACGGTGACTTCGATGGCTTCAGTTCACAGGAGGAAGATGAAGACGGCTCACCGTGATTTTTACAAGTACCGGTATGTTCTTTTACCAGACCTGTTATACTGTGTTGCTATTCTGTTGCTAGCGTGTTGTTACCATGTTGCTATCGTTTACTGCCGCGTCACAGGCACCGTTTGGGAAGAAAGTTATATGATTAAAACTTTGAAAACTCTCTCTGTGTACCGTCTTTCTTTGTAAATATGTTGACATGTTTTAATGTGGGCACATGCGACTTATATACAGGTGCGGCTTGTGTATGTACAAAATTGGTTTTCCTCTAAAAATGTAGTGGGAGCGACTTATAATCAGTTGCGCTCTATAGTGCGGAAATTATATATTTGTGTTTGTGTGTGAGTTAGTTCACAATCCACAACCCTAATTATCCTATCAGTTTTACTTTCATAAAGACGTATTATAAAAAAAAAAAAATAAAATAAAATGAAAAATCAGGTCACCTTAAATCTGTTGTTAGCTGTCAGACTGCTGACAGGCTAGCTAACAACTCCGTGTTGCAGCTTGCTATCAGAGCTGTTGCAATACATCTTGTTCAATTATTATTATTATTCTCATTCAAAGTTTGTTACATGTACAATTCACAGATGGCACTGCCAAAGAATGTTAATCTCAGTGCCAGGAGAAGCATTTTAAAAGGGTACACGTGAGGTATGATATTGATGTTCATGCATTTAACAAGCTACAAAAGTGCGCCCCATGCCTACAAAGGTAGGCAGTGATCTACTTATTTTTTCTGATTCGTTCATGTTAGGGGCCGTTACGGCTGTTGCCCATCACGGCGTTTCCCTGTCAGACATCAAATCAACAACAGACTGTGGTGATGATCTTAACTGCTGTAAAGTCGTACAGATTGTATTTCCATCAGCTTCCAGATGCCAATGCAGGTAAGCAGTGAATTCCTTTTGAGAATAAACGCCATACCTATTTGCATGCATAACTGAAGATTTCCAAATTAGCTTACAAGTAAGCCATTACACAGACCTCAACAATGTAATAATCTCAAGATTTCAAATAGACTTCTTAATTACAGTTGCTGTCTCCACATCCCTGCACGCTTCTCATCCTCTCCTCTTCCGCTCCTGCACTCCATCCATAGCGAGATGTAATTAAGACTGCCGTCGCAAAGCATCCGATCTTCTCCGTAACACCGCAGTGCTCTCTTTTCACACCCGCATCATGCACACCTACACGCACCCACAATCTAAAACTATTGTCGTGCACCGGGGAGTTTGAGAAATGAATTAACAAAATAGGTCAGACAAGGAACAAAGCGGACTATTTGACTGTCCTCCACGGTCTCGTCATCTTCCCTTTAACGTCATCTTCCAACCACTAAAATCTTTATACCGGCAAAGAATAGCATCTGGGAACTCATAACTCATTTTACCTTTATTGAAGTGTTTATGAACTAGTTTGAGATATTTACCATGCATGTACATGTAGGTGTAGACTATTCAAAAAGTAGAGCATTTCAAGTTACATTTTTATGAGACAGATTGTAGTGTGGATAATTGTGACATTATCAGACACCAACGGCACTTTTGGATGAATGATTTCGATACATTGTGTATTTTATAAGCTTAAACTGGCCGTTCGTCAACCTATTCACCTTATTCCAACTCCCCATGAGCCTTTGCATAAATTATGTGCGTGACTTCGGTCGTTTTTTTGACATGGCAACCGTTTCCACAAGCCCACTTTCTATATCGGTGACAGACATAAACAATGTGAAAACACAAGTTGTTGCATTTTAGAAGAGAAAATATTTGATTCCGCCTGCTAATGTAGCTGGGTAGGAGCATGACATAACATGACAAAAAAAAAAAAAGTCCGGTGACAACGTAGTCACATTTCATGCATAAATAATGATAAGATACATCACAAAGTGTTTTTATTAGTCTTTAGGCATGAAAAAAAAATAATGCCAGTGAATGGCAACACATAAGTGTCCATCGTGGCGGCTGATGTACAACTGTCAGATTAAGATTCATTAATATAAGAGAAAACAACATTTGAATAACTGTCCACTCAAGTAACCGTATCATGAGCAATCTCAAAAGCTCTGAGACGTATTACACAGTAATCAAGTTGGTCCCATTTTGACACAGTCTTATGTGGCCTGAAGTAGACAGAGGACCCAACCAAACCACCTACTTCCAACAGCATCGTAACCATACGACTGAAACAAGCTACATGTCGCTCAGTGTCATAAAACTGCGATCAATCTTCGATGTTCACAGAAAGAACATCTCTACTGACGTCAACTTCAACCGCCCACTGCAAATATGAGAACAATCACACCAGTCTTTTGAATTAACATATTAAACATCTTCATCTCCATAGGCGCTCACGGCAGCTTATTGAAAAACGCTGACTGTCCATAAAAGTCAAAGTACTGCAACAGAGCTTCCCTCGACCTCCTGACTACCCGCGGTAGTTGATGTGTGCCCAGCGAGGCTTTGTGGGACTGTCTCGGTGGTTATTTTTCTGCTGATACTGAGTTTCAGTTTTGCTATTTCAATATTTATTATCCATCCATCCATTTTCTGAACTGCTTTATCCTCACATGGGTTTGCGGGGCATGCGGGAGCCTTTCCCAGCTGTCTTCGGGCAGTAGGCGGGGACACCCTGACGTGGTAGGCCAGCCCATTGCAGGGCACAAGGAGACGAACAACCGTCCGCGCTCACACTCACAACTAGGGACAATTTGGAGTGTTCACTCAGCCTGCCATGCATGTTTTTAGAATGTGGGAGGAAACCGTAGTACCCGGAGAAAACCCACTCAGGCCCGGAGAGAACACGCAAACTCCATGTAAGAAGGCAGAACACACGACCTCTGCACTGTGAGGTCAACACACTAACCACTGGACCACTGGGCCGCCCCAATATTTATCAATGAGGCGCAAATTATTACGATTGACCCACAAACAGCGATGTTCAACCGCTTCGTCAACCTTTGTAACCATCAACTGTATATTATATAATAATATGGCAAACATAGGAGTTTATAATTGCTTCTACAGTATGCAGACATTGTATTGCACTAACACAATGTAGCTATTTTATAATAGTAGCATAATTGAAAAAAATATATAACTCATTCACCTCAAAATGTTTACATCCAGTACCATCTATAAAAAAACATGTCGTTTTACAAGTACCAACAGAGTGGCCGCCATCAAAATACATTAACATATTGGCCGAAGTTTTCATAAAAATGAAGCAGAGGTCCATCCCTCCATTTTCTGATCCGCTGGAGCCTATCCCAGCTGTCTTCGGGCAGTAGGCGGGTGACACCTGAACCGGTTGACAGCCAATTGCAGGGCACAAATGGACGAACAACCATTCGCGTCCTAAATTCATAACTAAACTAGACCATAAGAAATTGTTTTATGTTCCGGGTCGTATAAGCTGACACAAGTTTTCACAAATAAGCACCGAGTCCCGCACAGACCAATGATGCACATAGCAAATGGGAGCCAACAGTTTTCATGATTGCTGTCCACGATGATGGTATTCAGCTCCAAGTTATGCCAAATTAGAGCGAGTGTGTTCACAAATCTCGCTTTGTAAAGACACCATTTTAATTATTTGTTAGAGTTCCAACCACTGATTAATTCAACATCCTTCTTAGGTCTGAATAGAAGGGGCCCCCTAACTGAGAAGTTTAGTAGTTGGAATGAAAGTTTGCTCGAAAAGGAGCACCAGGACAAGATGGCTGCCATGTTGAATCAAAGAACTATTCATTACAGAGACAGAGAGTAAGAGAGCAATTTTGCCTTGAAAATCACGATGCTGAATCCAAGAAAACCAAAGGCTGTAATTAGGCAGAGACAGATCCACTGCGAGAACAGTGTGTGTGTGTGTGTGTGTGTGTGTGTGAATGATGTAAGGTGTTCTGGCATTTGTGAGTAGCCACAATAGAGGTGGTTATGTGTAGAATGGCACGATAATGACAGAAAAGTGTGAATGTCTGTTTCTTACACTTTCAGCTTTGGAGAGGCGAGTTTCTCAACCACCTTGGGTGTCTTGAAAGGCGCTTATAAATAAAATGTATTATTATTATTATTATTATTACATTGTGTGTGGCTATTAAATAGATGGGGTTGATGCAACCTGGTCATGAGGTTAAGTCGAGCCCACTGTGAGAGGGCCATTGAGGCTTATTGATCTTGGAGACATTCTGGAACTTTTACCAAACATGATTGATTTTGCGCACACACACACACACACACACACACACACACACACACACACACACACACACACACACATATATATATTCATTCATTTTCCGAACCGCTTTTATCCTCACGAGGGTCGTGGGGGGTGCTGGAGCCTATCCCAGCTGTCTTTGGGCAGTAGGCGGGGGACACCCTGAACTGGTTGCCAGCCAATTGCAGGGCACACAGAAACAAACGAACAACCCTCCGCTCACACTCACACCTCGGGACAATTTGGAGCGTTCAGTCAGCCTGCCATGCATGTTTTTTGAATGTGGGAGGAAACCGGAGTACCCGGAGAAAACCCACGCAGGCCCAGGGAGAACATGCAAACTGTGGACAGGAAGACAGGAGCTGTAATCAAACCCGGTACCTCTGTCCTCTGAAGTCGACTTGCTAACCACTGGACCACCGGGCCGCCATATATATATATATATATATATATATATATATATATATATATATCACCTACCTTCATGACAATGAAGATCACCAGTGTGACAAAGACGTTGACCTGCGGATGTTGCCAGGCCTGGGAGTGTCCAATGTAGTCAAACTCTTCAGCAATGCCCTGTTTAGCCCAAGTGCGGTTGTCAAGCAATGTCACCAGCGATTCCTTCTGGGTAAGCTGCGGGCCACAGAAGGTATCATTATGTTCAACATGGCATGGGTAGTCATGGTAATAACACAAAGGCATACGGATTTGAGAGCAATTTCAATTTAGATTTGAAAATGAAATGGACTAAATTGTCCCAGTCAAATGGAAATATGGTGCTGGGGTATTAATATTGCTATTATTAATATCACTGTGGTTGTATTTTGCAGTTGTTGAGAACTGCACTTCCATCATCATGAGAGGCATTTAGAATATTTTTATCTTGCTGTAAACTGCAAACGAAGTCTGAACATTGTTTATTATCAATTTATAACAAACTAAGCGTACCTTTTCTACTAAGGATACAGTAGGGGCTAAAGCTGCAATTTGGGCAGGTCTCGTATGATTTAATCTTATTTTAGTATGGGAATGAACTACCCGACATTCTTAATGAAACGGCATTGCAAGGATTTCAAGGAAAACACATATTCCATTTTCAAGCAAAGTTACAATCAATTTTCTTACCAAGAAAACAAAGTTATTCATTGGAATGATATGAAACCCACAAAGATATATTTGAACACATGTTTTACTTATTTTTTTGGGGTCACAAATTCACATTTTTGCACACACTACATCTACATTGTGACCCATTTTTTTCCCTCTTCATGTCATTTCTGGGGCAGATTTTCTTTTGTGAATCATAAAAAACTGCTGTGTGTTGGACTTTTGGAAGATTTATGCAGATAGATTTACATGACGACTATCTGCATTTGATCTTAAAAGATGGTTTACAATGTATTGACAAAGAGGAGGATATGAGAACATTTGGCATGCCCACGCTTTTGATGAGCTTTAAGAGGAGCGGTTGAGCATGTCTCCAATCAGGTACAAAGGACCGTAAAACGACAATATTTGCAGAGTGTGTGTATCTGTGCATATCTCTTATTTTAATACATTCCCTCAATTAATCTTTGCAATACAGATGTTGCAAGTAGTAGAGGACACATACCTTGCCAGCCATGAATTGTCCAAAGCCAGGCGGAAATGTTAGCGTGGAAATGAGTAGAGTTACCAGTGCTGGATACAGAAGACGTCTGAGAGAAAGATATTAGCCAGAGGTAATAAGACTGAATTCAGGCCAAATGTGCATTTCATCAATCCGTATGATGAAAAGTTACATGCTGGAGACTCACTTTCCATGATATCAGTTGTTCTCAAACTTTTAAAGTACCACCTTGAAAAACTCTCAGCTCTTCAAGACTTAAACTTTGAGGGCATATCCTTCCGGGTGCATAAATCAGAAATGGTACGCTGTTGCACACTTTTGGGCTCCCAAGATTCTCTCATCGACTTAAGTGTGTTACTCACGCACCTTCATGAAAGTCACGCATTCGAGAGCAGCGACATTGAAATGAAGCCGTCCCCTGTCAAACCTAGCGGTGTGCATATTCTCCCACAGTTTAAGCAGCCTTCCCCTTGCGCACTCAGGAGGCTGTACTAAGGACTAGCATGTCTTGAATGTCAAACATCATATTGGAAGTTTTGATTCAATCAATTACTGGCATGCTCGGCTGGTGATGGCCGCGTACCCAGCGGCTGCTCACTCATGCCGGTGGCTTGAGGTTTATCTGAAAGCGACGCTCACAACAACTGCAGCCAATGTAATGGTGGCAACGGTGAGTTAGATTTGGAAAAAAAATGTTCTTATTGCTTTTGACATGATCTAATGTGTGATGCTCACTTTTTCATGAGGAATCTGTTGATGGCCTTTTGATTCCTGATGAACTGGACAATCAGACGGTTCAGGTACACAAACAAAGCTCCACCAAAACCACTGGCAATGCTGCAATGAGAGACGGACATGCATGAGAGATGATAGGTGAGTGTCAGAGAGTGCCCTCATAAGGAATGATTCCTTGGTGAGGAGAACAAATAAATAAATAAAATAAAAATTGAGAAAGGAACGGTATCGCAACCAGTAACCACAAGGTAGGACCAGGTTGAAATAAAGTGTTTGTTCCAATTTCAGTCCCATTTAATTTTCTTTTCATGACTGTTTGGTGCCTTCTACCATCTTTGTTACTGATTTATTGCTTTATTGTTACTGATGTAATCCTTTATTGTTTTATATGTTAGTTGCTTTATGTACAGCACTTTGTATGCAAGCGATGGCTGTTTGAAAGTTCTCTATAAAGACAGTTGAGTTGAGTTGAGTCGAGAATTAATCTTAAGATTTTAGTGGATTTATTTGATTATACAATGTATCATGATCAATTAAAAAAATAATAATAGTTTTGAAATTATTGAGGATTTTCTCTCACCTAGACAAGGCCAAAATCATACATACCAAATCGAATATAGCCATACACCCTCACTACCATTTGGTTATATGCCCCTAATCAAGTTTCACCTCGACCAGATGCTTCTTGAAGCCCTTAAAATCTCCTTGTCAATATCCTGTCTTGTTTGCTTTGTTTTCTCAGTCTCCAGCTGGAGAGTGGGCGTTCTCTCACGAGTCGCACCTGTCTCGAATCTGGCCTCATTGTCTGCTTTACAAACCAAGCCACACTGACAAGTGGCTGTCAGATTATTAGACTTGTACCCGACTCTCTGACCAAGTGCTTAATTTTCCAGACATTCTTGACATTATTGCCTCAAAGCCTTGCCTCGTTAGTTTATAGTTTTTTGGTTCTTGTATTTTCCTTGTTATGTATTCTTGGTTTATGTTCTCCGTGTATTGGATTTTCTTGTCCTTTAAATTTAAAAAGAGAGAGAGAGAGGAGCTCGATTGCAGTTAAAACTAGAGCCATTCTAATAAGAAAACCGTAAACCATGCACATAAAAATGTCAAAATATGTAAAATAAGCATGTGTAGATCAAAGGACTTTGGATGGGTAAAATTAAAATCAATCATTTGAGTTTGTGCAGGGTTTGGAATATTTGAACTTGGATTGTCTGGAGTTGAGCAATCTTTGAAAAGCAGTTCTTTTTCTGTTTTCTTTCAGATTTATAGCACTCAAATTCAGCACTTCAGTAATCCGCTCATGTATGTTCATATTTGTCACGTCATCAATCAGCAGGACACTGTGCCGCCCCAGGAAAACATTGTCAAATAGTTTGCGTTCATGAAAATGAGAACAATTAAGGAACCAAATCGGCAAATAGTGAATAGTTGAAAGAAAGAATTCACTGGGTTTGACCATCAACAATACTTTACTTCCAAATCAAATATGCAAGTATTAACATATTGTATTTCGTGAGCCAGCCAAACTCACCCAATGACAGCAAAAGCAGGCAGCTCCTGGAGGTCAAATGGGAAGTCGAGCCGGAAGCGGGTTTTAAAAGGGCTGTAATGGTCTCTGAAAATAAAAACACAAACAAACAAACCCAAAATTATATATATATGTATATATCGTATATACAGTCATACCTCGGTTTTCGACCATAATCTGTTCCATAAGGCTGTTCGAAAACCGATTTGTTCAAAACCGAAAAAAATCTTTATTGACCACGTCTGCTCACAATGGACGCTACAGAAGCGTCACTTCCTCGTGTAAGGAAGGCGAGAGGAGTCAAATGGTGCATTTAAGTGCGCTCAGTTTGGTCGAGAACCGATTTTCGGTCGTAATCGAGGCATGAAAAGCTCTACATTTTGGTGAAAACCGATTTGGTCGAGAACAGAGACGTTCAAAAACCGAGGTTTGACTGTATAAAGAAAATGTTCAGCAGCAATTAAATTGGGAAAATACCCTTAAACAAAAATCTCTCTTAATTGGATGCAGTTCGATATACGGTGTACATTTGGGTTCCTAATTGAAGGTAAAGTGTGAGAGGTGGTTATGTGTAGAATGGCACGATAATGACAGAAAAGTGTGAATGTCTGTTTCTTACACTTTCAGCTTTGGAGAGGCGAGTTTCTCAACCACCTTGGGTGTCTTGAAAGGCGCTTATAAATAAAATGTATTATTATTATTATTATTATTACATTGTGTGTGGCTATTAAATAGATGGGGTTGATGCAACCTGGTCATGAGGTTAAGTCGAGCCCACTGTGAGAGGGCCATTGAGGCTTATTGATCTTGGAGACATTCTGGAACTTTTAACAAACATGATTGATTTTGCGCGCGCACACACACACACACACACACACACACACACACACACACACACACATATATATATTCATTCATTTTCCGAACCGCTTTTATCCTCACGAGGGTCGTGGGGGGTGCTGGAGCCTATCCCAGCTGTCTTTGGGCAGTAGGCGGGGGACACCCTGAACTGGTTGCCAGCCAATTGCAGGGCACACAGAAACAAACGAACAACCCTCCGCGCTCACACTCACACCTCGGGACAATTTGGAGCGTTCAGTCAGCCTGCCATGCATGTTTTTTGAATGTGGGAGGAAACCGGAGTACCCGGAGAAAACCCACGCAGGCCCAGGGAGAACATGCAAACTGTGGACAGGAAGACAGGAGCTGTAATCAAACCCGGTACCTCTGTCCTCTGAAGTCGACTTGCTAACCACTGGACCACCGGGCCGCCATATATTATATATATATATATATATATATATATATCACCTACCTTCATGACAATGAAGATCACCAGTGTGACAAAGACGTTGACCTGCGGATGTTGCCAGGCCTGGGAGTGTCCAATGTAGTCAAACTCTTCAGCAATGCCCTGTTTAGCCCAAGTGCGGTTGTCAAGCAATGTCACCAGCGATTCCTTCTGGGTAAGCTGCGGGCCACAGAAGGTATCATTATGTTCAACATGGCATGGGTAGTCATGGTAATAACACAAAGGCATACGGATTTGAGAGCAATTTCAATTTAGATTTGAAAAGAAATGGACTAAATTGTCCCAGTCAAATGGAAATATGGTGCTGGGGTATTAATATTGCTATTATTAATATCACTGTGGTTGTATTTTGCAGTTGTTGAGAACTGCACTTCCATCATCATGAGAGGCATTTAGAATATTTTTATCTTGCTGTAAACTGCAAACGAAGTCTGAACATTGTTTATTATCAATTTATAACAAACTAAGCGTACCTTTTCTACTAAGGATACAGTAGGGGCTAAAGCTGCAATTTGGGCAGGTCTCGTATGATTTAATCTTATTTTAGTATGGGAATGAACTACCCGACATTCTTAATGAAACGGCATTGCAAGGATTTCAAGGAAAACACATATTCCATTTTCAAGCAAAGTTACAATCAATTTTCTTACCAAGAAAACAAAGTTATTCATTGGAATGATATGAAACCCACAAAGATATATTTGAACACATGTTTTACTTATTTTTTTGGGGTCACAAATTCACATTTTTGCACACACTACATCTACATTGTGACCCATTTTTTTTCCCTCTTCATGTCATTTCTGGGGCAGATTTTCTTTTGTGAATCATAAAAAAAACTGCTGTGTGTTGGACTTTTGGGAAGATTTATGCAGATAGATTTACATGACGACTATCTGCATTTGATCTTAAAAGATGGTTTACAATGTATTGACAAAAGAGGAGGATATGAGAACATTTTGCATGCCCACGCTTTTGATGAGCTTTAAGAGGAGCGGTTGAGCATGTCTCCAATCAGGTACAAAGGACCGTAAAAACGACAATATTTGCAGAGTGTGTGTATCTGTGCATATCTCTTATTTTAATACATTCCCTCAATTAATCTTTGCAATACAGATGTTGCAAGTAGTAGAGGACACATACCTTGCCAGCCATGAATTGTCCAAAGCCAGGCGGAAATGTTAGCGTGGAAATGAGTAGAGTTACCAGTGCTGGATACAGAAGACGTCTGAGAGAAAGATATTAGCCAGAGGTAATAAGACTGAATTCAGGCCAAATGTGCATTTCATCAATCCGTATGATGAAAAGTTACATGCTGGAGATTCACTTTCCATGATATCAGTTGTTCTCAAACTTTTTAAAGTACCACCTTGAAAAACTCTCAGCTCTTCAAGACTTAAACTTTGAGGGGCATATCCTTCCGGGTGCATAAATCAGAAATGGTACGCTGTTGCACACTTTTTGGGCTCCCAAGATTCTCTCATCGACTTAAGTGTGTTACTCACGCACCTTCATGAAAGTCACGCATTCCGAGAGCAGCGACATTGAAATGAAGCCGTCCCCTGTCAAACCTAGCGGTGTGCATATTCTCCCACGGATTTAAGCAGCCTTCCCCTTGCGCACTCAGAAGGCTGTACTAAGGACTAGCATGTCTTGAATGTCAAACATCATATTGGAAGTTTTGATTCAATCAATTACTGGCATGCTCGGCTGGTGATGGCCGCGTACCCAGCGGCTGCTCACTCATGCCGGTGGCTTGAGGTTTATCTGAAAGCGACGCTCACAACAACTGCAGCCAATGTAATGGTGGCAACGGTGAGTTAGATTTGGAAAAAAAATGTTCTTATTGCTTTTGACATGATCTAATGTGTGATGCTCACTTTTTCATGAGGAATCTGTTGATGGCCTTTTGATTCCGGATGAACTGGACAATCAGACGGTTCAGGTACACAAACAAAGCTCCACCAAAACCACTGGCAATGCTGCAATGAGAGACGGACATGCATGAGAGATGATAGGTGAGTGTCAGAGAGTGCCCTCATAAGGAATGATTCCTTGGTGAGGAGAACAAATAAATAAATACAATAAAAATTGAGAAAGGAAGTTTGAAAGTTCTCTATAAAGACAGTTGAGTTGAGTTGAGTCGAGAATTAATCTTAAGATTTTAGTGGATTTATTTGATTATACAATGTATCATGATCAATTAAAAAAATAATAATAGTTTTGAAATTATTGAGGATTTTCTCTCACCTAGACAAGGCCAAAATCATACATACCAAATCGAATATAGCCATACACCCTCACTACCATTTGGTTATATGCCCCTAATCAAGTTTCACCTCGACCAGATGCTTCTTGAAGCCCTCAAAATCTCCTTGTCAATATCCTGTCTTGTTTGCTTTGTTTTCTTAGTCTCCAGCTGGAGAGTGGGCGTTCTCTCACGAGTCGCACCTGTCTCGAATCTGGCCTCATTGTCTGCTTTACAAACCAAGCCACACTGACAAGTGACTGTCAGATTATTAGACTTGTACCCGACTCTCTGACCAAGTGCTTAATTTTCCAGACATTCTTGACATTATTGCCTCAAAGCCTTGCCTCGTTAGTTTATAGTTTTTTGGTTCTTGTATTTTCCTTGTTATGTATTCTTGGTTTATGTTCTCCGTGTATTGGATTTTCTTGTTCTTTAAATTTAAAAAGAGAGAGAGAGAGAGGAGCTCGATTGCAGTTAAAACTAGAGCCATTCTAATAAGAAAACCGTAAACCATGCACATAAAAATGTTAAAATATGTAAAATAAGCATGTGTAGATCAAAGGACTTTGGATGGGTAAAATTAAAATCAATCATTTGAGTTTGTGCAGGGTTTGGAAGATTTGAACTTGGATTGTCTGGAGTTGAGCAATCTTTGAAAAGCAGTTCTTTTTCTGTTTTCATTCAGATTTATAGCACTCAAATTCAGCACTTCAGTAATCCGCTCATGTATGTTCATATTTGTCACGTCATCAATCAGCAGGACACTGTGCCGCCCCAGGAAAACATTGTCAAATAGTTTGCGTTCATGAAAATGAGAACAATTAAGGAACCAAATCGGCAAATAGTGAATAGTTGAAAGAAAGAATTCACTGGGTTTGACCATCAACAATACTTTACTTCCAAATCAAATATGCAAGTATTAACATATTGTATTTCGTGAGCCAGCCAAACTCACCCAATGACAGCAAAAGCAGGCAGCTCCTGGAGGTCAAATGGGAAGTCGAGCCGGAAGCGGGTTTTAAAAAGGGCTGTAATGGTCTCTGAAAATAAAAACACAAACAAACAAACCCAAAAATTATATATATATGTATATATCGTATATACAGTCATACCTCGGTTTTCGACCATAATCTGTTCCATAAGGCTGTTCGAAAACCGATTTGTTCGAAAACCGAAAAAAAATCTTTATTGACCACGTCTGCTCACAATGGAACGCTACACGAGAAAGCGTCACTTCCTCGTGTAAGGAAGGCGAGAGGAGTCAAATGGTGCATTTAAGTGCGCTCAGTTTGGTCGAGAACCGATTTTCGGTCGTAATCCGAGGCATGAAAAGCTCTACATTTTTGGTCGAAAACCGATTTGGTCGAGAACAGAGACGTTCAAAAACCGAGGTTTGACTGTATAAAGAAAATGTTCAGCAGCAATTAAATTGGGAAAATACCCTTAAACAAAAATCTCTCTTAATTGGATGCAGTTCGATATACGGTGTACATTTGGGTTCCTAATTGAAGGTAAAGTGTGAGAAATACACAAAAGGTTCAGCTCATTATGTGTGCCATCTTGATTCTTTCCCATCAGCAGAGGAAATAACAACGGCGTAATTAAACTGGCTGGAGGTTTGAACTTCCGAGTCACTCTCGATGATGAGATTAGCTGACTCTAACTATTCACTGCATCTCATTTGCATACCAATGTTTTGTCTGAAGGGATCATAAATAAGTGTATATAGAACAAGATTTGTTTCCTTTCAACATTATATGATATATACAATACAGTCCAAGCCTTTCAAGTCGGTAGTCGTATGATTCGAGTTGCAAGCGTTCATCGAAATAGTTTTCAAGAAATGCATATCTGAAGATGTATCGTTGTGTTGTCTTGTGACATGAGCATCACATAAGCAGTGTACCCTCAAATTTTCAAAGTGGCTGAGTAACATCTCCTGTGTCGACCTATATCTTAAAAACAAAAACATACTGTAAGTCATTGGCTATGTTAAGTTGTATTGGATCCTTGAAACAAAAATGTTCCAAAATAAACCATTATAAGCCGCAAATGACATTATTGCTCTTGATGAGTAAATGCAAATGCGTACGCCCCGTTACTTACAACTATAAATGTAAACAAGAGGCAATACACTCATTTCTGTCTTACCTTCGTCTCTGTTCCAAACAGCGAGCACTCTGAAGATGAAGGCACTGAAGGTAGCAGCAAAGAAACCTCTCCAATAGTTCCTCACCGCAAAGAATGTCGATGTGACTTCAATACTGAACAACACACCTGAAAACAACGCAGACAATGCCCATCCACATCATGAGAGATCAGTTTAGCGGCACAATGAAATGACTTCAGACATGACATGATTTTAAATTTGAGTACGGCATTTAAAGCAACTACTTTGATTGCAATTACTGTCATAAAGATCAGCTACGGTGTCAACATTAAGTGTCAATTGGAAACTGGCCACAGTCATGCAACCGTCAGCTTGAGGCCAGCCAAGAAAGTAGAGCAAGTGCAGTAAAAGCAGTGTAAGCAGAGGTGTTTTTGTGTTATCTTTAGCAATTTTTACATTTCATCTTTTATCGATTTACTGCACGTTTGGCAAGCTACTCACCTCCTATTGGCGCTGCAAAACAACAACCAACTCCCACTGCACAGGCTGCTGCAAGCATCTCGATGTTCCTCGACTCGTTCTGAATCACGCGCACACATACGCACACGCACACACACGACACAAATGGTTATTGTCAATTCCAGTCAGTTTTTGATGTACATTTTTCTCGATTATTGTGGTAACAAAAAAGAAAATATCTGATGTATTCCTGTCATTGCATAAAGATAAAGACATTGGAACCTCTCTTCGATATCACCTTAACAACTCTCAACCATAGAATTCCTAAATCCACTTATGGTTTCTGCCTGCATCTCCTTTGAGGAGGCAAGAATTCCCCCCCAGAGTTGCTTCTTGGAGGTATACCACCACCCTTGATCGAGCTTCCATTTTATCGACGCTCCACAGATTCTCAAGAGGGTTAATGGCAGGGGATGATGGCGGCTGCACCATGACTGTTTTCTCTTATTATGGCGACAGCTTTGATGGAATTTTCTGCAGCAAGGGCCTTGTGTTGGCACTTGGCAGCCTTCTGAGCCAACCATCTCATTCCCCATTATTCTAGTGCAAAACATCACCCCCCAAAAAAAAATCCTTGCTGACATTGCAGCCTTGTATAGGATACAGCATAATGGCCAGCCAGCAGCCATCCGAAAGCCCATCCATCTGGACCATTCAAAGTAACAGGTAACTCGTCAGTGAATAAGACTGGAATGGAATTGTATTTTTAATCCCGCTGCAAGGATTTTTCCTTGCGAGATTGGTTCGGGTGGCAAAAATTCACTGTAAGCCTTTGCATTTGGAGGACACATGAGACATCAGCAGCTTCAAATACACGCTTGCTGCTCAGCGGTGGCTTTTTAACAGTTGCGATCGCACTGACAGAAACTTTCCGAATTTTCTCCGAGCTAAACTCATTAAACTCACCCGAGAAAAATAATATTCAAACACATTTCAGATTTGTATCAGTAGTCTAAATTGACAGGATAAACAAAAACGCCATTGCTTGATCAACTCTAAAACACTATTTGCCCATTCATTTGAAACACAGTGTAACGTGGTGAGTGCGAACCTATTCTGATTTTGTGCAGTATATTTACGTACTTCCAACAAAGTTGATTTTGAGTAGGGTATTCCGTATAGTCAATTAACCAATGCACAAATAATGATAACATGATAAGCTGTCCACCATAGTAACCGCTGACCCTGAAAAGGCTAAAAGATACTAATGATATGGGTTAAAAGATGGCAAGACCTCTACACTAAAAAGTACTCAAACAGCAACTGTCTAAACATATATTTTGTGACTAGCGAGAATAAGATTGACAAGATACCTCATAAATTCCTCCGAAAAGAGACATGAACTTGCTGAGGAGCGCTGCACACAAACTTGCAATGTGGACAAATGGACCCTGGAGAGGAAAAAGGCACAGTGATAAGAATTTTGTCTGTGTGTGTGTGTGTGTGTGTGTGTTTTATATATATATACATATATATATATATATATATATATGTATATATATATAAACACACACACATGTGTGTGTGTATATATATATATATATATACACACATATATATACACACACACATATACATATATATACACACACATATATATATATTTATATATATATATATATATATATACCACACACACAGCAAATTTCTGGACTGAGATGTCCGACACACACGTAAAACAAACAGAAACAAGAATATATATATATATATATATATATATATATATATATATATATATATATATATATATATATATATATATATATATATATATGTGTTGGATCGTCTCGGGTGCCTCTTTGCACAACCTACACCTTGGGTCTTGTCTGGTGTGGTATATCTGAAGTAAAATGACAGCATGAGTATGAATCTAGAAAGGAAGAGCCTGCACTCAATACAGAAAATAAATGGCATGAGGCAGTTTCAGTATTGGTGTAGTAGGGTGGGACTGTACCCTTTGAGGATCCTTCATGATCAGGATCGTTCGCCCTTCAGTTAGCCATCCTGGGTGAGTCCCATCCTTCAGCAACTGGTTCATTTGTGTTGCTAGGCGCTATGGAGTGCTTTGAGTTTCTTTAGCCAGTAGGTGTGGACCATGTCCGGGCCTGGTGCTGTCCAGTTTTCATATCTGAGACTCTTTCCTGTATGTCTGCCACTGTTATGGTAACTGGGTTCTGCTCAGGGAGGTTGCTGTGCTCCTCTCTCAGGGTCACCAGCCATTGTGCACTGCTGTTATGTGCAGCCTCCCTCTCCCATATTCCTTTCCAGTACCTTTCAGTTTCCAGTCTTGGTGGGTCAGCTCTGCTGTTAGGACCCTGCCACTGAGCGTACACTTTACGCAGGTTGTGTTGCGAACAGCCTGTTTATTCGCCTGGCCTCATTCTCTTTCGTGTACCTCTTTAGGCGACTGGACAAGGCTTGGAGCCTTTGTTTGGCAGTTTCGAGTGCTTCAGGTATGGTCATCTGGGTGTACCTCTCAGGTATCGGCCTTTTCATCACACCTCTCTGGGCCTCCGTCAATTGACTCACATCTTTCCGAGCCGCCTTGATCTTAGCCTCCAACCGTCTTTTCCATGGTGGGTAACGTGTCTCATAGTTGCTCCGATAGCCAAGGATTTCTAGGATCACTGATGCTGAAGCGTATATCAGCTCATTGGTTTCGGTGATCGTTGTGGTAGGAATCGCCCTCAGTGCTGCATTCACACTTTCCATGAGACTTTCATGGTACTTCACATAGCCGTTGTAATCGGTTTCTAGGTTGCCCAGCTTTCATCCTCGCCATGATATTTCAGGTCAGTTGCTGCCTTGCTCAGCATATTCATTGGGGCTGGCCTCCCAATCTCATCATCTGCATTCATTGGGGCTTGCCTCCCAATCTCTGGTATGACCTCCTCCCCTGATCTGGCAGCCTGGGGCCCTTCACCATGGAACCTGCGTTGTACCTCATCAATCTCAAGTTGTGACAGCAATTGCCGTTTGTGGATGTTGGAACACTGAGTTACTAGTTGTTTCGTGGTCAACCGTGACTGTGGGTTTCGAAGTAACCATTCAGCCTGCATTCTCTGCATGTAACCCCTCTGACTAGGGTTGCTTGAGTAGTAGCATTCCAACAGAGCCATGTTATCGCATCTCGCCCATCTCCGCTTTGTTCCAGTAGCCCATTTTTCATCAAGGTGCTCTGGTTCCCCAGCACCTGGCGCTTGACCTTGTTTGGCGAGGCGACGTCTGAGCCGGCATGTCATTCATTTTATTGTCTCTCATCATTGTATGAGGTAGGCATTAGCGTGAAGGATCTTGCCCAAGGACCCACACTGGATGGTGTTATGTGCTCATTTTTGCCCCCATGCGGGATTCGAACCACCGTCTCCCGTATGCCAAACCGATGCCTTACCAACTGAGCTATCCAGCCGCTATATATATATATATATATATATATATATATATATATATATACACACACATATATATATATATATATATATATATATATATATATATATACACACACACACAAAAACACACACGTAAAACAAACAGAAACAAGAATATATATATATATTGTAAAATGGCGTTCTCGTCTCGAAAATGATTGGAACAATAAGGCAAATTCCTTTACTTTTGTTGAAGACTGACATTTGGATTTGACATCAAAGAAACGAGACAAGAGATCAACCTTATCAGCTTTCTTTTATTTTCAGGTATTTGGTTTTTAGACAACTTGAACGACAACACCTGTTTGAATCGCAAAAGTATTGCAAGGTGTGTCCTACTGGTACGTGCCAAGTTGTTGTGTGAGTGTTCAAACAATGTCTTTTCTCAATTTGTCATGTGGGTTTTGCCAGTGAAGATTTGTAATAGCTGGAGGTGTCACCAAAAATGGAATGCAAGCAATTGTGGCACTGACCGAAGATTGAAAATCTGTCACAGCCATCGCACAAACATTGAGCAGAGCCAGTACAACCACATGGCATGTCATTAAGAGGAAAGTGACCCCTTGTGTTCTTGATGACAGGCATTGAATGGCTAGAGTAACCGCTAGACCAAGGAACACAATGACAGAAACATTTTTAGGCCTGAAAGTATCACAATCCACTGTTCACATAAAAAAAAATCACTATTACCGTATTTTCACGACCATTCGGCGCAGTCTCAGTAACGGGTGCTATTTCTGTATTTTACACATACACAAAACGCACTGTATTATTGGGCGCAGCCAGGCGTGGTAAAACATACGCCAGTTTAAACATACGGCATGCATGCATGCACGCTAAAAACGTTAGCTTGAAGCATAGCGTAGCATGCTAAGACATGCTAAAAACACGTTTTAAAAAGGCAACGGAAGCAAAACTGAGATCGGTTGAACTTTATTTAGCCATCTTACAATGTACTCAGGTTTTTCGATCAATCATCACCCAGAAATCCATCAAAGTCCTCATCTTCTGTATCCGAATTGAACAATTGTGCAAGTACCGGTAGTCCATAAAAAACGCCGGGTTCCCTCTCGTCACTCTCATTGCCATGGGGCACACCCACCCTTCACTGATTGGCCGGCTGCTTTCCCGCATGGCTGGCCTCACTCACGTCCTCACTCACGGGCACTTACACGCCCACCCTTCACTGATTGGTGGGCTGCTTTCCGGCATGCCTGGCCTCACTCGCGGCCACTTACACGCCAACCCTTCACTGATTGGCTGGCTGCTTTCCCGCATGCCTGTTCACTCTCACTTCCTCTATATAAACAGCGTGTCGGCTCTCAGTCAGGATTTGGAACTCGGTTCATACACTAGACGCTCCGCATTATAAGGCGTCCTGTCCATTTTGGAGAAAATTTAAGACTTTTAATGGCGCCTTATGGTCGTGAAAATACGGTATATTAGGAGGGTGTTAACACGAGTTAACAAGCAAGAAGAATAGCAAATCCAGGTTTTTGGGGGTTTTTTTGCTTTAATTTTCCAGCAAAAATAAAAGGCTAGGCCTTACTGTTTCAATACTTATGAGGGGCACCGCTTAGTCTTCAGGCAAGACTGTGTGCAAGTATTTGAAACACACGTTTCTTCGTTCCAAACTGATCAAAATCTACATAATGTTACTGTAGTCATGCATGCACCAATGCATTTGTTCAGAAGATAAACAACATCTGCATAACCGCGTTGCATATAATACCAAGCGTCCCTTTGCCTCCCACTGGGTTTCTAAAGCGTCTCTCGTGAAAGCAGAGTTTTCCAACTTGTCCCCGCTCATTTCTGTGGACTGGCACCTGAGCATATGTGCCTGCGGTGTGCCACTTGTGAATCATTTGTAATTCATGCTACAGGGAGACTGGAAAGTAGGGTACATACCTAGGGTAATGCTGAGCATTACAAAAAAGATTTCATAAACAATTTTGACAAAAGTTGGAAAAGTTGTGATAGGCCGACACATGGAGGTGAATTGTAACAATCGAATAGGGGATACGTTTTCCACAAGCCTTCTGGCTAGACTGCTTCCACGATGGCGACCCATCCCATGAGTTTTTCCAACTAAACGAGTCAGATAGATGCGTGCGTATTCACGCTAACAACAGTTGCTGTGAAACGGTTTCCACTGTGCCCGACGTCAATTCATAACAACTGGGCTTGACCAGAGTTTTGTTCTTCGGGGCTGACAAGTGTGTGGCTCACGCAGTGTGTTCGTGTTACCTCCTTGCCCAGCGGCATCCCACTGCCCAGGGCACAGGTTAGGCCGATTACTTTTGCCACAAACGTTTTGAAAGTGAGGTACTCCTTCAGCACTACTCCTCGCAGGATGGTCTTCATTTCTGGAATACCTGAACCTGAAGTGCGCAGAGAAAGTGGAAAGAAAAAACGCCATCATTAAAGTAACTGTATGTAATGTGACACATTTTAAGCTGAAGCTAAGTATTTATCTTGCCTCTGGGCTACTTCACAAAAAAATAGCTATTCAATTAAAAGATGGCTACTAACATGATCATTTTTCAATCGCTAGAGTAGCACAGGAGAGTTAAATAGTTACTTGTGTACGAGCAAAACATAAGAGACAAACTATTTGAAGAACTTGTGGAAAGGAAAATTGCGTTAACGTGTACATTTGGCGATTCTTGTATTTAATCGTACCAACAGCCTGCGGAGCGAGTATCTGAGTGAAGCCAGCTGAGAAGGTGATGAGGACGACAGGGTATGTGACCCAGGCCAGATATTGCAGGAAAACATTGCTGTCCAGGCCACCATACATCCACTTCTGTGCTGTGGAAACACATCCACAAATGTAACCAACACCACAACTAAACACAGACACGTATTGGAAAAGGAAGAGCATTCGTGGTATTTCTAAATACACCCGTTCAGAAAACATGATTTCACTCTTGTTCCTTCGTGCCGGTCTATCCATTCAACATGTCTCACCCTGAAGGCAGATGGCAATGCAGAAGTCCACCACCCAGCTGACCAGCGCCATGAAGAGTCCCAGCAGGATAAGAAAGATCCAGTCTTCCCCGACCCGCGAGATCAAGAACTTCTGGCAGCGAACAGTGCAAACTAAAGGCAAGACAAGAAGACAGCATGCTCAGGCTCAAAGCTCACACGGAGTACAACAACTCTGCCACATTCAGCAAAATCCACCTCCGTTTTAGATATAACTGAAAGTTCATTTTACAAGTTTATCAAGCAGCTCTTTCTGTCTGATGATGATGGTGGAGGCTACCTGGTGTAAAGCACAATAAATGTTAAGCTAATGATCACATCTATGTACATTTTTCTCGTATTGCGTGATTGTATGTGGAGGTACATTTAACCACCTGAGAAATTATGAATTGCGTTTTTAGCTACACTTGGAAAATATGAACGAGATCAAGGTCTGTATGTCAGTTGTGTGCCCTTTTTTTTCCTTTCTTTGGACAGATACCTTTGAATAATGAGTTCCCCCTGATTCTGTGGAACAACACTCCAGACCAGGGCTTCTGCAGTAAGACGTGACCTCAAAAATGTTGAGGAAAGCCTGCTAGAATATCTTAACTTTAGTTAAGGTTCTGAAAAGCACTTGGTAGGAGGCGTGTGCTGATTTTCATGATGGATGAGTTGGAATGCGATTGGTACATTCGGAATACAGCCATGTCCCAGGTTGCCTCTATTATCTGACTTATACTTTCACTTCCCCTCTCTAAATATCCATCCCTCCATTTTCTGATCCGCTGGGGTGCTGGAGCCTATCCCACCTGTCTTCGGGCAGTAGGCGGGGGACACCCTGAACCGGTTGCCAGCCAATCGCAGGGCACACAGAGACGAACCATTCATGCTCACAATCGGGCTAACCAGTCAATCACAGGGCTGCCCCCTCTCTAAATATTGCCTTGAAATTTGAGTTGAGTTGTATATCGGTCACAATGTTGGACAATTTTATATTTCACAAAACATGGCAATTTGAAGAGGGGTGTGTCGACTCCTCATGTCAACTGAGGAACCAAGATCCACTAACCCTTTTTTTAGTGGGTTTTGTAACATACCTTGGTGGTCATGGTGAAGTTTTCATCGGACGGTGGGTGGCTTCATAATTTGTGGTTAAGAGCAAATATTTCAATCACTAAATAGCCAATAAAATAAATATTATGAAGCAGAATGTAATATAGTATTCTCATTATGAAAAGCTCATGTGCCAGAGAAAACACAAGGGCTCATTTGGAATCTGCGCAAAAAAACAAATCAACAAAAGTGGGCTCCCATATCTGATTAAAACATGCTGACCAGCGCAATTCATGATTTAATTTGTGAGGACGCTCATTATGTTAATGATTTCTCACAATAATTAAGGAACAGACACATATCATTATGCAACACTTTATTTCTATAAATCTCTGCCAGTGTTCACATTTTCAAATGACCATTATGACAACATTCTGAGAAAATCACAATGTCCAATCACCGTGGAGCTATTTTTAAAAGAGACCCGCGAGTTATTCATGTGGTCGGCAGCCACCATGTTGGAGACCACTGCTTAAGAATCCGTTTGAATGCATTCCACTAATGACCTTATTGTTAAACATTTCAACTTAAAAGAATCATGAAGAAAAATCTATTACCGTATTTTCACGACCATTCGGCGCACCGTGTTGTTGGGCACGCCCACCCTTCACTCATTGGCAGACTTCCGCATGCCTGACGTCACTTACGCCCTCCTTTTCTCTATATAAACAGCGTGTCGGCCAGAAGCGCGCTCAGTCAGGCTTTGGAACTCGGCTCATACACTAGACTTTTAATGGCGCCTTATGGTCGTGAAAATACGGTAATTAAGAAGACATTTTTGTTGCAATCAATCAAGGAAAATGATTGAAATACCCATCCTTTTGTATGAAGTCCATTGGAATCTATCGCCATCACGTGTTGGAATCGGCCAGAGCGAGTATTGCCGTGCATATAACAGTTCGGGTACATGCGTGAGTGAGTCGTCATCAGGTTTAAGTGCTGCAGCAAAACGGTTTGACGATGACTCACCGGATGTGCATGCACACGCGATATTTCAAAGCAACACTAATACACACCGTAATTCTGTCATTTTACTTTCCCCATCGCCAACGTCTGTTCTCATTTCCGTTTTTCTACAGGGAAATCAGTCTTGGGAACAGCAGGTGGCTCCATGAACGAATGACATGCACCACCTTTTTTATTTGTTCCTTCCCAGATCTGCTCTTCTGTAGCACGGATTAACAAATGCGTATGTAAGCTCTCTTGGCACTGATCGGAAATTGTTCACCTGTTTTCACATGAATCGATGGCGAACCAAATCAATGTTAATTTGTACATCCATTACAAAAAAAAAATAGCTGTATGTTAATTGAAGACTCTAATTTGTCCATGGGTGTCAAATATTATGTGCCTAGACTTGACTGTCAAGCATTCCAAACTATGGATGTATTGAGTTACTTCTTGTTCGTGGGCGCTTTACCTTTTTCCTCACTGTGAACTCAATGCTCTATTGGACTGAGACATGACACTTGGCCATTGATTTTTACATTTTTTTTTGGCCATCAAAAAGTCTTGAGTTGATTATTGCAGCAAGACCGCTAAATTGTACGAAGGGAGAATGATTTCTATGTACAAAATGGCTGCTACAACTGGCTCACTGGGGTTTATTGATTATGTGGCAGTGGACAGAAGTAACAAGATCAGACGTGTGAAACCTCCAATCACAAGTCAGTCCATGCCAACTTTGTTTACAAGTGCCACTATGCACAAATGATGAGCAAAAATACCGTTTGCCATGTGAGATCGTATGTATCAGCTGCGCACAAAACAGGATGCTCGGTCAACTCAAAATGGCTGCGATCACAAAATAAGAATGCAAAAATTTGGTGATGCCATCCTTTTTTTTCATCATTATTTTTAGCATTTTTTAGTTTTGTCTATTTTAAGCCTTAGTTACAAATGACACCATCCTAAATTGTAATCATAATAATAATACCGTATTTTCCGGATTATAGATTGCTCTGGAGTATAAACCGCATCAGCCATAAAATGCATAATAAAGAAGAAAAAAAAACATAAATCACACTGGAATATAAATCGTATTTTTTTGGAGGAATGTATTTGATAAAATCCAACATCAAAAACAGACATGTTATCTTGAAAGGCAATTTAAAATAAAAATAAAACACACTGAATAAGTGTACGATATACTAACGTTACATGACGCATAAACAATGAACTGAGGACGTGCCTGGTATGTTTACGTAAGATTAAGAGTTATTCAGATAACTATTGCATAAAGAACATGCTAACAAGTTTACTAGCTAGCTAACAGTGTCACTCCAAATCACTAAATCCAATGAAATCTTCATCCTCGGTGTCACTTTTAAACAACTCCGCCAACTCCGGAGGAGGAAGATGTGGTGATTCCTTTTCTACATCGCTTACGTCAGACTCATTGTCAATTTATCAATACAGGCCTAGTGCGCCCTGTTGATGTTCAATGTGAAAATACATGTGAAATTATATAATAATGTGTCAATAATTTCACATAAAAGTCACTCCAGAGTACAAGTCGCACCACTGGCCAAAGTATGAAAAAAAATTGACTTATAGTCTGGAAAATACGGTAATCAAAAATGAGCTGTTGATTTCTTGCCTGATATTGAGCTTTTGAACTTGAATGCTTTCAGTTTGCAGCATAATACAGAAACTGGCCTCACTTGTTCCAGTGGCTTAAGAGAGGTGTGTGTATGCAAAGAAGTTAAAGCGTAACACATTTGCATCTACCAAGTGACAGGTGTGTTTCTAAACGGAATAGCTGATTTGACATCCGTCATGCAAGCCAAGGTCAGTGGTTGCGCTATTCCCTGGTTTGTCTGCTTGCTCAACAAGCTGACGCACAGAACAAGTTGTGCCTGGGTGGCTGCACGTCACGCGCAGGTTAACAGCGACCGGCTCAGAATCGTAGTGGGAGACGCAGCTGCCGTCTGGCCCAGTGTGACTGCCGCCTTTGTCAGAAACAATTGCTTGAGTTACGCCTCCCCCTTCCCTATACTGCAACCTGTGTGTTTTTGTGAGCACAAGTGAAGATTGAGCGGTATTTTGCCAATTAAATGCAAAGTCATCGCTCTTGAAAATGAAAGCAATAGATTTGGTATTTGGTCTGATTCTTCTGAATGGTGTGCTTGAATAGTTTTGTTGCTATTTGACACATCTGCAGGTTTTACGGCTAATCAATGGAGAGAGTCGAAATAAGTTCTCATTTGACAGGTAGCGCGACACTGAAGTTTTGAAACTATTCTGCCCTCCTTTCACTCTGCATTATAGTAGCAGAAGAGTTTCAGGTGGAGTGCAGAGGGAGAAATGTCAGGACAGTAATGCACCGTGTACGCAGTGATCAAGTATACCATGAAAGGGCTTAAGAAGCAAATCGATATCTTTCCAGTCAGCATTTCTAAATCTGCTCCATTGTGAGGTTTCTGCTTATTCCATCGGCTTAATTCTTTGACCTGTCACTGGTTTGCGTGGTGCCAAAGCAAAGTTCAAATTTGCATCTGCCTTGTTTTTATGAATTTTTTAGCATGTGCAGGCAGGATCTTTTCCTTTCGACATTAAAATGTAAGATGTACAACAATGAGTAATCTTTTTTTGAACCTGCATTTGAGTAGCATGTCTTCATGCGGGCAATATCTCAAAGATATTGCTGCACATGTGCGCACTCACAGACACAATCACACACTAACCTGCGGATGAATTGCTGTTTTTATTCTTGGAGGCATGCAACAAGAATCATGCTCCTTCAAAATCTCTCATTGCCCTTCTCCATGTGATCACTCCAAAAACTGTTCTGCCTTTCTCGTGTCTTTCTTACCCACGGGTAACCGCTCTACAATCTTTTTCTTTGCACCTTGCTTACTTGCTTCATACGTTCAATTTAGGGCTGAAATTGATCCTTGAGTAATTACAATACTCCAGTTAAAAAAACTCAAGGCATTTTTTTCCGCTTATTTCCATGTACACAGTCATACTATCATCATAGTAACACACCGCCAACACAGTAAAAAGGCCAACATAAAAAAAAAAACCTTCCCTTACCAAATAAAACATGGACATCAGTGCCTTGGTACGATTTTATTTTGTCGTTCCACTGCAGCGCGTCACGGTGTAACGGCTGACTTGACTTGTTTTCCGGACTGTTTATCACAAACTGTTGCTACAGAGAACAACGATACAATATTCCCCTCCAAAAGTGTGAGATTAGTAATTAAGGGTGCTTAAAAAAAAAGAAGACTTAATTACGCTACTATTGTATTGTACGGTGCCTGCTGCCAGTGTGTAGCGCTCGGGGCTTGCAGTGCTAGTGGCTGCACTGAAGTTAATAACACACTTTGATGTTGACAGTCTGACATGGTTGCCATTCACATTTTTTAACAAACCAGACTTATGCAAGTACCGGTATGTTGTTTTAGCTGGCAAAAAAAATGTGGTTCTGATGTCACTTCATCTCATAGAGCAAAATCTAAGGGGAGAGATTTTTCAGAAATTCTCACAAATATTTTTTAGACATAAGAATAGCGTGCTACTGTGCACAGTTTAAATTCAAATATTAAACGTTGAATATCTAAAAATGAAAACAAGTTGGCTGCTCATTAGGTGAAAGTATTTTTTTTTGGGGGGGGGGCTTCTGTGTCTTTAATTAACCAAACAATAGGAAGAAAAAATCTTTTCAACCGAATACACAATAGACTTTTCAGTTTACCAGAGAGTACCAAAATATTTGATAGCTGCAACCCTAGTTAATTTATTTAGTTATCTCTCTCCACAGAGACTTGTACTGCCCACATATGCGCTGAGAATTGAGATTTTGGTATACCTGTATGCAAAATAAGCGGTTTAACAAAGGAACAATATTTATGTGATGTATAAAATAACATCGAGTACATTAACTTGAAAGCCATCCCTGCTGTGACCATTATTGAGGGTTTTTTGGGTTTTTTTTTGGTAAAAATGCTGAGCAAGTGTGTCCGTGGCTGTTTTAGAAGACCAATTGGATGGTCATCTTAACCCCATTAAATTGGGGACCAATACACATCACCTGTACCTGATAGAATCTAACCCCCCAATGTGATCTCTGCTACCTTTGGCATCTTAGACATTCAATCAGTGTGGTTCTTCATTAAACTGAGAATAATCTCATAAAGGCTGAAGAGAATAGTTTACAATTGGCGGGTCTCTGACAAGAACTATATTGTATGCTGTCCAGGAAGCACATAAGACAAGTCAGTGTGGTCATAAACGAAAACAAATAACAGTTGTAGTAGTCCTCAGTCAAACGCATCTCTTGAAGTGCTGCCTTTGGTACGCTTCACACAACAACAGAGCCATCTCCTCCCGGTTTTGTCAATCCCTACACCTCCCTGCTCAGCCTTTTCCTTTCGCTTGATGTATTTTCCATGCTAATGGGATCTAAAAGGCGGTGATGTTTATGCAAATGTTGTGTAATGGCATAGGTGTTGGTCTCAGATGAGCTAGCAAAATGCCTCTTTTGACATTCAATCAAATCTGTTTGCTTGTCAATTTAGAGCAGTTGTGGCCTCGGGTCTTATGATTGCAGTAGTAAAAGGTTTGCTAGATGAAGTGCAATGGACATTTACACATGATTATAATGAGAGACAAATTTGAAGAGATTAGCCTGTTTTGTAGATCATAACATTTGTAATATCATTAACTCATTCACTCCCAAAGACATTTTTAAAAGTCTTTTCAGACTTGGTCTAGAATTGGCTGGTACTGAATGAGTTCATTTTTGCATTACGCCCTTCTCATCAAACTCACCGCTTCAACATTTCCAGTGTTCAGCTATTAATGGTTAATTTATCAATAACTGTATAAGGACTGTCAAGCCTATAGAGTGTTTAAATAGTCTTGCTCTTGTCACAGTTTGACCCGAGTGTCATTGATTCACATCTTAACCATTTGGCAGTAAGAAATGTTGTTCGTCCTTCGACATCCGACTCCGATTAAAGTCACAGTATTCTTCCAATTGATGTCTACGAGAGTACAGTACAGACGCACAACACGTGAACCAAAAACACTCACTCTCTCTCTATTCCCCCCCTCCCTAGCCATTTTTCGCTCCCTCTCTCTTTTACTCACACTCTTTGTAGCCTTCCCACACAACAAACGCTAACTACTCATCCCTACTGTTGCTGTGTCAGCGTTTCCGCACTGCAGTCCTCTGCAGACCTTTGTTGAAATACACTTGAGAATGCTTATTATTCCTAATCAATTTAAAGTAAAGACCGTATGCTGTGCTGTCCATACGTAAAAGGTGGTGCTGATATTGATAGAGTCAAACACACACACACACAAACACACACACACACACGGTGGTACGATTGTCTGTTCTTATTCTGCGGTCATGGGCGATGTATGGTTCATCATGATTGTGTGCAATTTATGCCGAATCGGGAGCATTCACCTCTCCCTATCCCTCATTCTCTTTTCTCTCAAACGCACACATGCACATAAAACAAGAGCATTCTCTTTTACTTTCCATTAGAACTTGGGGCAAGCTGTAATAAGGCCAGGATGAGAAAGTTAGTCAACGCACAGAGGAAAGACTAGAGAATGTGAATTAAAAAATGTTTATGCTGACTGCAAAATTATTAGAGGCCATGAGGTGAACAAATGAATGCAAATAATATGTTATTATTATTATTAGTATTATTATTATTATGATAGTAATATTTATACTACTAAGTTTTGATGGGTCGACAAATTTCCAAGAGTTCCGTTACAAAAGATAGATTTCATGCTCTTTGATGTAAGGCTTCTCGAGGCAAGTTTAAAAAAAAAAAGCGATTGTTTCAGTCAACAACTTGTCTTGTAAATTCCACCTGTACCATCCATCCATCCATTTTCTAATCCGCTTAATCCTCACAAGGGTCGCGGGCGTGCTGGAGCCAATCGCAGCTGTCTTCCGGCAGTAGGTGGGGGACACCCTGGACCGGTTGCCAGCCAATCGCAGGGCACACAGAGATGAACAACGATCCACACTCACACTCACACCTAGGGACATTTCCGAGTGCTCAATCAGCCTGCCCTGCATATTTTTGGAATGTGGAAGGAAACCGGAGTTCTACCCATACCTTTGGTGATTAATTTTGTCTTGTAATCTCATAATTGTAACGCGTTATGCGACTCAGTAACTATAATAATATTACAAAAATACCATAAGTAACTTGTGATATTACTTTGTTATGGCCGAAATGTAATATATTAGAGTAAGGCATTAAACGTGTTACCCCCAATACTGGCTGTTAGACATGCAGAATGTGTCTTGGTACCATCTTGTTTAAATAAGTAGGCACGTCACCGAGCCGTTGCTTGGACGATAGCATATTGACGGCCAGAATGCAAATCCTATCTGACAGCGGTGTCAAATCCACGTCCAGGAAGTAAACCCCGGCCAAGTTTACACAATGATGCTGGTTCTCAATGCAGTGCCACCTGAAGGATTTATGATGCCACGCAATCATCAGTTTTGGTTTTCAGCTGTGCCGCTTAGATGGAGAGGTTTCTCCAAATTCGTGGAATCTTTGTTTTTTTTTACATGGACCACAGATAAGGGAATTTCAAATTCAATTTTACGTCTACTCAAACAATTGCATTATTTGCTCACGAGGTTGTTCACTAAATGGTTAATCTCACCCCCATTTTTCGTTGCTAACAACTCAGCCTTTCGGAGATGCTCGTTTCATACCTAATCATGACGTTCACCCTCATCAGTTGAACATTCACTATTTTGTATTTGGAGTCGTTGAAAATTATTTGCCCATCATCATATTTTGTTTTTGTTTACATTTTACACAAATTGTCTTTTTGTGGAGTGTGGCTGTCATTATTATGACCCAAAGCAAGTGGGAATGCAACATTTCTTATGCAAAAAAAATTAAAGATTAATAATGAGGGAGCAGCAAGGGGGGGTTTAATGAGGAGTTGGAAGTTAAAGGGGCAATTCGTTGTTTACCAGAGATAAAGTCCTGGGCTGGCGGTTCTAGAACATATGGATACCCTGACCCTGAAGGACAGACAAACCAAAAATCATAGTTATCACAAGCAGGCACAGTATGTGTAGTTGCAAACGTAACAGATTGCAAGCCATCACAACAAAAAAAAATACTTGATGAAAGATACTTGTTCATCCAATGCATGTTTGAAAAACAGACAAAAAAAATCAATTCAAAATCAAGGATTAGTTTGTGATTGCAAACAATATATGACTGGGACATCATGAGGAAGATGGTTTTAGCCTTAAAGGGAAAATGTCGCTGAGAATTAAAGTGCCTTTGTAATTGGCAGAACATTGGCACTTATTTTATAGGTCTGCACTAGAAATCCACCATAGTGTTACACTATAGCAATGGTTCTTAACCTGAGTTTGATCGAACCCCGGGGGTTCGGTGAGTCGTCTCAGGGGTTCGACGGAGCCTCTGCCATGCAGAGTGAGACACACGCGACTCAACATGTTAATTAGTTATGACACGCCTTCTTGGCCATCACTGGCTGCAGACGATCACATGACATTGCTTGTCTAATCAGTGCTGTGGGAAATTTAGTTCGCTTTGTAGCGACGTGTGACTATCGTCATACAATTTAAAAAAAAAAAAAAGAAGTATACGTATCTCCTGAAATTTACTTTTTTCGGTTTTTAATAAATGTAATTTTTAAAATATCTTGAATTATATAGTTATTTTTTCCAACTTGAATTATATAGATTTAGTTTTCACTCATGAAGGGTTCGGTGAATGTGCATATTAACTGGTGGGGTTCGGTACCTCTAAAAAGGTTAAGAACCACTGCACGATAGCACTATCCATCCCACAAGTCAAATGTCCACAAAAAAGTATTAAAAAATAAATAAATAGTAGGTGACCTAAAATGAATGATAGGGGTGTGACTGCACTTTCGCGCTACAAAAGTGCATCCCTGCCTCCCTGTGTCAGGTATGCCACTGAGGATAAGTTGTGATTTCCTTTTTTCAAACTGAAGCATCTACCTGTAATGCATCTGGTTTAGTTTTTGGTTTTTTTCCATGTTAGGGTGAGTTATGACTATTGGTCACATGACTATTGTTTCTGTGTGTGTGTGTGTGGGGGTTTGGGTGTGTGTACGTGTGTGTGCACATCAGTATGTGAAGAGAGAATAAAACAGAATGTACAATTGTAAATAAGAACATTTTGATTGCAGACTTGAAGGGCTTTACACAGTTTCCAACTATTGATTTTTGAGTGAAGATATCTATAAAATCTCGTATTGAAATAACTGAAAAACACTAAAAACAAAATAGATGCCATTCATAAATGTTGCCTTTGTCGAACTAATATATGGCTAGAGTTACAATAAAGATTAAGAACTTACTGTATCTGCAATGACAGTGTTTTCATGGGCAGATTTTCCATAATCAATGCTGACTCATCATATAAACCAGTATTACTGTAGCCAACGACGCTGTAATTCATGAGAGGCTTGGGTGTGTCATCATTATGATCTCAGCATGGTCACCGCTTTTTAATTCTAGTGCTAAAAAAACGGGCTGCATATCTTTTATTTCCTCTGTCTGATGTACGTGGAAGGAAGCAACCTAGTAGATGAAGCATCAAAAACATGTTAAAAACACTGTTGTTTTTCAAATTTGTAACACAGGGACAAACAACATTAGTACACACTTGGGAAAGTGACCCAACTCTACAGGTTTATTAGAAATAATGTCAAATAATGACAAAATATGAAATAGACAGGGTCTAACAGAAAGGTTTATTAAATTACCGGTACAACAAGGTCATTCTAAGTCTTCTAAGTGGGAACATAATGTTTCAGCTTCCAATTGGTACATCTATCCATCCATTATCTGAGTCACTTCATCCTCATGAGGATTGCGAGGTATGTTGGAGCCTATCCGAGCATTCTTCGGGCAGTAGGCGGGGGACACCCTGAACCGGTTGCCAGCCAATCGCAAGGCACACACGAAAACAACATTAACCACTCACACTCACACCTAGAGAGTGTTCCATTAACCTGCCATGCATGTTTTTTGGAATGTGGGAGGAAACCAGAGTACCCGCAGAAAACCCACGCAGGCCCGGCGAGAACATGCAAACTCCACAAAGCCACGACCTCTGCACTGTGAGGTCGATGCGCTAACCACTGGACCACCCAATTGGTATATGTTTTTCGGAAATTGTTTTACAATACCGTATGTTAAAATAATCTCACAAAATGTCAATAGTCGGGGGCCCGGTGGTCGGCTCGTTAGCGCGCCGGCCTGACAGTGCCTGCGTAGGTTTTCCCCAGGTACTCTGGTTTCCTCCCACATTCCCAAAGCATGCGTGGCAGGTTAATGGAACACTGTAAATTATTCCGAGGTGTGATTGTGAGGGCAAATGTTCGTCTGTGTGTGCCCTGTTATTGGCTGGCAACCGGTTCAGGGTGTCCCCCGCCTACTGCCCAAAGACAGCTGGGATAGGCTCCGGCACACCCGTAACCCTTGTGAGGATTAAGCAGATCCAAAAATGGATGGTTATAACTTATCATAAATGTAACTAAAACAAACAAACAAACAAACAAACAAAAATTCATTCTGAAAACCAATTAAAATTAACTCTATTTTCAAAACAAAAAAACTCAAAGCAAATTAAAAGCCAACTATGATGAAAATTCCAAAACATACAACCCTGCTTCTAAGTTGTTTATACGATCTAGATGTAAATACCTACGTAGATGTCAAACCCAACCCTAGCAAAAATTAATGATTTGGCGTCACTGTTCCAATACTTTCCTTTGAAACCAAATGTAGTCATAGATTTTGTAGTGCATTTTATTCAAAAAGTATTTTTGAATAAATGCACCCTGTAACCCACCCATGCACCCTGTAACCTAATAACATGATAATAGGTCCACTGTAGTGGCCGCTGTCCCTGAAAGGGTTCAAAAATGAACCACACACTTCCCCTCAAAAAAAAAGCCATCTGATTTGTCCAACAACTGAACCACACTGTGCACTAGAAGCTGTAAAAGAGAATGACACTTCCGACTCAGTTGGCAACTTTGGACAAGAGTAAATGACAGCACCATCGTCTAAATCTTCACAACAAGAATTGTTCTGGGTGCATTTTGGCTCAACCTGACAGCATTGGATTTCAAAAATCAATGTAACCCAACAATGCGGATCAAGGACTCTCTCTCAATGCCGACACACACGGCATATTTAGAAAAGCGCCAGAACCGCCATCATGAAACTTTGCAACAACAACAAATCAACCGACGTGCGCAAATGCTACGCGTGGCGCTGACCCAAATATCGATTACAGTGTCTGTCTCCTTGGTTACCTCATTTAATTTAATTTCAAAACTTTCCCACACTTCAGTAATTATTAAGCAATGCCTTTGCGAGTGGGTTTCATCACATCTGGACTGAACTGAGTGTCAAACGGTGGAAACGGATGTTTAAACAAAACATGTGCACTGAGGTCATTCACTCATGTGGCGCACATACTGTAGATGCGGAATTGATGTCACTGACATATTTTCTCATTTAACATCTCTTAGGTGTGACTGTGCATCAAAAATTAAAGCTGATGCAGTGTATCAGTAGATTAGAACGCAAATATGAAACATTTTATTATATTTCTACAGATCAGTTTGCAAGATTATTTGTTTTGATGTGGGAGTGTGGTGACGTTCACGCAAGGGCGCTGCCAGAGACTTTGGGCCCTCCCACCTCAATGTCGACAGTCAAATTGAAATCAATACACTAGTTAACACATTTTTACTACATTTTTTTTTTTAATCAGAGATGCAATTGTGAGGGCAGCCCGGTAGCCGAGTGGTTAGCACGTCGACCTCACAGTGCAGAGGTACCGGGTTCAACTCCAGCTCAGGCCTTCCTGTGTGGAGTTTGCATGTTCTCCCCGGGCCTGTGTGGGTTTTCTCCGGGTCCTCCCTGAATATTTGTGCTCCAGTTTCCTCCCACATTCCAAAAACATCCATGGTCGGTTCATGGAACATTCGAAACTGTCCCTTGGTGTGACTGTGAATGGTCTCTGCGTGCCCTGCGATTGGATGGCAACCAGTTCAGGGTGTACCCTCATTTATCAATTCATCTATTTAATTCTATCCTACACAGCCAATGCCTTCCCTGAGATAGATAGATAGATAGATAGATAGATAGATAGATAGATAGATAGATAGATAGATAGATAGATAGATAGATAGATAGATAGATAGATAGATAGATAGATAGATAGATAGCGTGTGTGTGTTGCCTGTCTTATATTGGTCTTTTAGTCTGAGTTTAACTCTAGTGTCTCCTCAAAACAGCCTCCGTGCTGGGAAATGTGTTCAGTCTGCCTGCTGGGATCTCATTGTAAAGATTCCTCACATCCGAGGGACTGGGGGTTCTGCACGTTGTGGAGAGTCCATCTCGATCTACTCCGGTCGTGGCGGTCTCTGTGGCAGCATCCGCAAGTAAAATCACACTAAGACAATGTAGTATGCGTGCATGCATGTGTGTGCATGTTCTCTCCCTTGAACAAAACACTCAACCTAGCTTTCGCTCTGCAATTTCAATTGATCTTTTCATGTTCTAACGATTTATATTATATTATGAGTGACATAAAGTAGGTGAGTGGGAGAGGGGGATAAACAAGGCTGAGAGGTGCATGAGCAGCCAAGTGGCTTTTGGAAATGAGGTGAGAAAAGGAAAAACAGGAAATGACGATTTAAGAAGAAAAGAAGGAGCAACTGTTGGTCGCTAGGCGCCTGCCTGCATGTCTCCATAGCAACATCAGGCGCCGGTCTGAGATCCGGATGACATCACACCTGATGCGAAACGCCGCTTGCTTGTGGATAAATGCATGTGTCCTGAGAGCCAATTAAATGACATAGCGGGGGCAAAGGGGGAGAGAAAAGGAGACCTGTCGAGATGAGGAGAGAAAAACACGCATCGGAACTTTATCACCTTGGGCCGTATGTCAGTGTGTGCATGTGCTTGTATCTGCAGGTATCATAAGTTCCCACATGAACTCCCTGCCCCCTATAGGGGACTTGTGCATCCAAAAAAAAAAAAATAATAATAATAATAATAATAATAATTCAGAGGCAATACCACCTCACCCACAATAACACTAATAGACAATCGGTCGACAATACATCCATGTAAATTCAACAAAAACTTTTTTCAGTGCAGGTTTGCAGATGTAACCTTCCTTATGCTTCATGTAAGATATTTTGCACTTTATCCGTTCAAAACAATGACAGAGAAATAAATCATGTTCTAGATTTCAAGCATCCATTGAATGTAATTACCTCAGTAACAATGAAGAACAAGAAAAATCATAAAATACCTTACAGGGGAAAAAAATGATAGCAGGTACAGGCAGAAAGTGAAATACTGAAAACTATATCAAGTTGTCATCTTCCAATTTTCTTTCTGCGGGATCTTTTCTTTTCCACGGGGCTTTTGCAAAGTCAGAGATCAGTTATGTTCAACCTGAGAGACTACCTGACTCCGAATATTAGTTGCAGTTCATCCAAGAGTGGATTTAAAGGATCACAGCTCTATGAAGGCCATTGAAGTTCTTCCACACCAAACAGAAAATGGCTTGTGTCACACACTGATGTTTTAGTTGGCTGATATATGGTACAACTAAGGTCTTTAAAAACTTTTCCAAATTAAGAAATGTCTCTCAACTGTCGTCTTCCATCCCATGAAATCATGGGAAAACTAAATGTTCTTAATGTGGAGTATTTAATTGTACGTACGACACGGTATGTTAAGACAAACTTCCATTTAAAAGAATGAGGCACCATAGCGTACTGCTGCCCCCTGCTGGATAATATGTATAATAAATGGAATGGGGGATTTTTACTACGGGCGTCAAATCAACTCTACAGATTGATTACATTGAATGTATAGATAATATTATAGTGCATCATATCCAGCGCAGGGATGAAAAAAATCAAATAAAATACTTGCCCCTTCCGGATTTCTGATGTTGTGCTTATCTATCACACTTAAATGAACAAACAAAGAATGCTAAAGTTTGATGTGGGAGTCACAGTGACAGTTTTTGCAAACAAAGAATTTGTCATCAAACATTATTCCCTTCAGTCTATTTTAAGTCCGAAACAAATTCTATTCTAAAAGTGATCAAAAGCTAACAAAGAATTTAAGTGATTTTTAGAATGTATGCTATTTTGATGTTTTATGTTGTATCAGATGCAGATGTAAATATTGGCATATAAAAGCTCAACTATTTGATGTCATTTGATGATTTTTTTGGGTAACTTTTTCCAATCTACAGGAAAATTTGGGATTGGCCTCAATGTCGCAATAGTGCAGAGCTGTGTAATTTAACGGGGGAAGGCTAAAACATTCCTACAAAAACGTGTGCATTGTGAATCCAAATCACTTAACTTCCTGTTTCAACTCCAAACCTTTGTGATCGAAAGATGCTGAATAATTTTTCAGGATAACATCTGTTGGTTCATTTTGCCAACTGCAGGGAAAAAACATTCATGAAAATCCCTCAATAAATTCTTATTTAGTCAAGAAGCCAAAACAACTTTGCCAATGCTTTGAAACAACAGAGAGTCAGAAAACCCCCTTGGAAGATGAGCCCAAAACACAAAAAAAGTTCGATCTCAAAGATCATAGATCTAGATGTGGAATTTAGCGAGCCTTAACGCCAAGTCAAAAATGTGATTTGCAATCTTTTTTTTTCATGTGCCCCCAACTCCCCACTCATCAAAACATGATATTCTGAGTAATATTGCATTAGTAGAATAAGAATTAAGAAGAAGAATCCACATTTCCCACCTTCCAAGGAGGCTGAAATTGTATGCAGAAACTCCCCTGCTATTGAATCAGTGTTAAATGAGACGAGCGGCTTGGGGGAAATCAATACAATTAATTGACTGTTGAGGTTTTCATGTGCAGCTCCACAGACACGGGATAACTGGAAGCTGTCTCACCTACTAGCATAAAACAATCCAAGTTCTGCATGAGCTATTGGCACACCAAGGCATACATACTGTAATTGTTGCGTCAAAAGTGACGCCAAGTGCATTGAATGTCTTTAAACAGTGGGTGGTGCTATATTTCCAGAGAAGAGGTGGCTGCACCAGGTTTTTGAATGAATATGTCTGCCGTTTATGAGACCAGGAGAAGAAAAAGCAGTCACGGAATTGGTCACGTGGACCCACAGGTTACAAATATTGTCTTTTTTTTTTTTTTTTTGCATTGTTGTATCCTGTGAGTTTATCTATTGCAGGTCTTATGTTTTTGTGATCTTAAATATATATATACATAGACATATAAAATATAAAAAGATAACACACACACACACACACGCACGCACACACACATGCACGCACATTTGTATACATTTGAATCATTTATACAAATGCTCAGAATATCCAACAGGACAAAATGGTGCAGATAATATAAAAAATATAATAATAATAATAATAATAATAACACGAACACCAACAACTTATTTGTAACACTTCACAGGAACAGAAAAAAGGTTAAGTGAGTTTTCTCAGGCTGGTAAATAGGCATACACGATTGCTAAATTAGCCCGCAGGCTAGCTGTGTTAGTACATCAGTACATTTGCATTAGCGCAATTGTGTTTGCTTGGAGGGACTGACTGTCCCTAAACTGCATTCATGTTGACATGTGCTCATATTTCTTAATGAGAACCAGTAAGCTTGGGGTCATTCACTTTGTTATTAATCTCCCCAAAAACATTTACCACATCCCCACTGCAGTCACCACGTTGACATCATCAACATGTTTTTCCTCACAATGAATCTCGTTTTTAATGAATGCCGATTTTGTTCGGATCCTCCCACCATGGGTCAGTTATTTGGCACGGCATATACAGTGCGCCGCACGTCTATTTTGTAAACCAACTCAACCCAACTCTGACAAAGTAGCATGTCCTTTCATCACGAGTCCAAACACTTACTGCGACACTTGGCGCAGCGTCCTTTGTCATATTCCAGTAGGTCGAAGGTTCGGCTTCGCTCACTGACCGATCGCCTCTGCCCACTCTCCCTCAGTCGAGCTGCCTCTTCCTTGGCGTACACCCCCAGCTCCTGGGTGTAGCGCCCATACATCTGGAAAAAGTCATAGGAATATGAATTAGAGGATACATAAAATGTCAATAAAAAAACGAGAACAGCATGGCAACAAGGACTGTTCCCTTTTTCAAATGACCATAAATGTGTGACTTGATCACATAAGCAAGGACAGAGAACCAAGGACAGATTGCGTGCTTTGGGTGAGAATATAAAATGAGCAGAGAAAATGACCAGGGAGACCTGTGAACAATGCCTGATCTGGGGGTCATAGGGCTGATGAAATGAAATGAATTGAATTGAGCATACGGGCTGTAAACGCACACATACAAATTCAGCATGAATCCCAAATTACACATAGCCTTAAAAAACTACAACAAAAAACAATCCAAAAGTCATTATTCAGCAGTGCAAGAGACAGGAAGTACCAAGTTGAGCACTCGTCGAAGACCAGCCGTGCTTCCTTTATGCGAGTGTCCAGGAAGAGGGGCACCAGTCAAAACAACAGAACGAAGGATGGACAGACAGGTAAAAGGTCACAGAGGCTGATTTCAGTAGCATGAGATTTGCTGAGGTTTGAAAAACAGACACATTTCACGTCTAGCCTTTTTGACGCACATTAAACAGTTGGATTACATCCATTGCCCCCCAAAAGAGGAGACCATATTTGATCTCTAATTTGAATTTTAATCAGTGGAGCTCATTTAAATTTTTTTTTTTTTTTATAGCGCAGCATTAGACTGCCTCTTCATTTTTTTTTCGTTCTTATTTTAGAGCAGCGTTTGACCGCCTGTGCGTGTTCTGTACATAGTTCCGACCTTTGACTTTCAAAAGAAGTTATCTGTAAATGAATCGGAAAGCTACGCCCGAATGCTTCAGAGAGTTCCTGTGAATTATTTTGCCCATTATTGTTCGTAAGTTGCATTTTGGGATAGTATTCCAACAGCGACGGGCAGAACTTGACTGGCTCCAGTAAAGTGGAAACTGCTGAAGATTAACAAACGCTGATCAAAGTTTTCTTGGGGCACCCAAGTCGAAGGAGAAGGACAGTCACCGGATTCAATAATTAAACCAAAACTGTTTGATATGTGCATTCTTTATTCGCCATGATATGTTCCAAATAAAAACAATTCCCCCAAAAAATACACAAATGAATGGAAATGCAATTAATCCTTTCCAGCACCCTGCCAAGCATACAAAATTCCCTTTTAACATGTTTTTTTCCATTGGAAATATCCCACTCTACTGTATTGTTCTGTATGAAAACACACAGTAATACGGAACCTGCAAAGGTGAAACATGTGGGCACCGAATACAAATGTACCTCATGGGTTTTGTTTTTTTCGGTGGAATATTTTGGCTGTCGGTAAACCCGCTGAAAATGGCGCCAACTGACATTGTCCTTCCACTGCAACGAAACCAATGTGAAATCGATGATGTGGGCTGGATGAAAATGTGCTGCTGCCATCCAGCAGTGGGAGGGGTCAATGGAGGGGGTGGGGGGGCTGAAGTAGCTAATATTGTGTGTCAAGAAAAACAAAAGATCACTCATATCTCCCAAAAAGTCAAGACGCTTCTATGTCAAGGCACCACTGTCGAAATGACCTGCCCGTTTTAGACAAATTGGAAAAGGAAACTGGTGGTCCACAAGCCTCGCTCGTTGGATGTGAATCACGTCCAACTTGTAACATTTCCAGGAGGCTAAGCTTCTAAAAGCTAGACACACCGTGCAGTTGCCCACAGCCTTAGAGCAAGAATACAATTTCCCGGAACTTCGGTCAAGAACACGAGTTTCTAATATGGCTTAATACTTGGCAGTCGCTGCATCCGAGCAAAACGTTCAGCTGTGCTTTCACTCGCATAGCACAAATAGCAGGTCTTTGGAATATCTGCTTTTTTCTGTAAATGGCTACAAAAAAAAGTGCAAGTGCTGTTAGCTGGCCTAGTTACATCACTGTTGAAAAGCATGGAACTCGTGAATAAACACGAGAACGGTGACGTTGTTCCTGATCTCACGACGCAAAATCCACCATATTTTTCAGGGGAATGCTTATCAAGTAATAGAAAATGGATCCAACCACATATGAACTTCATCTAGCATCTTTCCATAAAATCCCTCAAAGCGAGCATCTGACCAGGAGAGGAAAACAATCATATCAAACCACAACAATTGGATTATTGTGTATACTCAGAAATCCTCAGCTGAGCCTGCTCTCTCGGGTTTGTTGATCCAAGATGAACACGATGTCCTCGACATTACCCGAACCATTGCCCTTGAAGCAAGGAGAGGAGAGTGAAATCATCCCTGTGTTGTTGCCGTCCGATGAAGAATGCCCCGTTTTCGGTCAATTAATCAAGCCTGATTTTCATCTGTGTGTATTTCACAATATTGCAAATACAGTTGCCTATTCAAAACATGCCAATATATTGCACCACTGCTGCCATTTTCCTTTGGGAATCCTGAGAGCAGAGGTGTCAACCTCTGGGCTTTCCTGCATGTTTTCCCCCCATTGCTTCCTGCTGCAACACACTTGATTCAAATGATCGGCTCATCAGCGAGCTCTGCAGGGGCCTGATAACAAAGCTGAACATTTGAGTCAGGTGTGTTGCAGCAAAGATGGGAAAACGTGCAGGATAATGGCCCTTGAGGGACGGAGGTTGACACTTGTGTCCAAGAGGAAGATAATTGCCGTCAGTCAAAGATTCACCAGGATGCAGTGCAAGGGGGTATTTAGCTATGGCGTTGTTGAAGATTCAAGAACATAAATTGGGACGCAAACAAATCTTTTCAATGGTAGCAAACCACTATCTTAGACTTGCAAGAAAGACATACCGTAAATTCCGGACTATAAGCCGCTAGCGACTTTTTTCCCAAACTTTCAACCTTGCGGCTTATACAGTGATGCGGCCAATATGTGTAATTTTTCTAACGGCCGCCAGGGGCACTCGCGTAGAAAAGGTAAGATTAAGACCGGTCTTTATGACACTGTTTAATTCCGACACTGAGGACGGTGACTCCGATGGCTTCAGTTCACAGGAGGAAGATGAAGACGGCTCACCGTGATTTTCTTTCTTTGTAAATATGTTGACATGTTTTAATGTGGGCACATGCGGCTTATATACAGGTGCGGCTTGTGTATGTACAAAATTGGTTTTCCTCTAAAAATGTAGTGGGTGCGGCTTATAATCAGGTGCGCTCTATAGTGCGGAAATTACGGTACTACAATATTCACTGTGTGCCCTCGTTTCAGTTAAAAACGAGTTCTTAATTCTGCATCTTCCCTCACCCCCCTGTATGGCCTCCTTCAGATTAATTGGAAGTCTGCTGAAACAGCTTTTTGTGTTGAGTTGCTCTACAAATTATTATTAGGCTGACATTGTTTGTGTTCATTTTACAAATAGCCATAAAATCCATTTTGGATAGTTCTTATCCACATTAGGATTGTGGGGCAGCTCGAGACTCTTCCATCAGACTTTGTGAGAGATGTGTTGTTTCAGCTCGACTGTACCTGAAGTGGCTGAAGTACGGTAGACACCAACAAGTGGTCAGTGTTTGCTTGGTAAAATACATAATGCATCTTTTTAAAAAATGTTAACATTGCAATGAACTTCTGGTCCAACTTACGAAAGTCGTCCCGGTGTAAGTGTCCAGTACATTTACCATAGTAGATTGTTGGTGGCATCTTGCTGTGTCAAACATGAGATAAGGAACCTCAACAAATTTTTGCCAGCGGACATTATGGACAGTGTGGGAGTCAATTAAACGGCACTGTATTGACATTCTGCCAGTTTATTGGTAACAATTGTTTTTGAAACGGATGGATTTGAAGTGTTTAAAGGGCTCTTAAGTACCGTTCTTTCCGCATTATAAATGCAAGTATAAGGCGCACCTTCAATGAATGGACTATTTTTCAACTGTTTTCATACAAAGGGTGCACCGCATTATCAGGCACATAGAGGAGGAGCGACAATAGTGGCTGTGGTTGCGTTATGCATCCACTAAGATGGAGCTGCGCTAAAGAGAATACAATAAAATACAGCTTTATTTACACAGAGCTTTCACAACCGCTGCAGTTGTAACAAAGTGCTTTACAGAACATTTAAAAATACATCCAAGAACCATATATAAGGCGCATCGGATTGTAAGACGCACTGTCGGCTTTTGAGAAAATTGAATGCTTTTAGGTGCGCCTTATAGTGCAGAAAATATGGTACGTGGATGTGTTGATATGTCACGAAGAGGAAGTGGTCGCGATGGCTATTTTTCACCCCTCAAAATACAGTCCCACACAAACGACAGCACGAATCTCAGTCAAGTTATTTTATCCCGGCAGCATGTCTGTAATATTGTAAGCAGTGAAATCTGATGATTGAGTGTGAAGGGAAGACAATATTGACTCTCAAAGTGGGTCAGCGTTTGATCAACTGGTTGGACCATACATCATGAGAACCACCCTTATCATTGTGAGATTGGTGAAGGGTGACCAAAATGCCGCTTCATGCACAACCCCAAGCCTTTGGAGTGTCCAGCATTGAAAAGATGCTGGAACACTGGAAGCTTCAACACATTAGGCTGAGTGAAATATTCCTTAATTCACCTCGGAAGAAACCCGCTTGCTCTTGAGGCCCGCATTACTTAACAGATACAGTAACAAAGCGTATGCAGGAAAAGCGGTTGAGATTTCATGACTGTCTTGGGTGTTGTGTTGTATGATTTTGTGATTTTTATGTCAACTGTTCTGTAAAGCGCTTTGTCACAGCTGAAGCTATATCAATAAATATGTATTGTATATTTTCTTAAAATGGCTCCCTTTTTTGCCAGCCATTCGTTCCGCAGATGTTTAAGATTTTCATCTGCCTTCAAGAAATTTTGCTTCAAATGATGGAACAACTGGCTGAAGTAACTTGGGCTCACTAGGGAAAAGAGTTATGAAATATACCCAGAAAAACTACAACTTACCGTATTTAACTCAACAAGATTGCATCATATTTTTAAAACAGATTTTTTATATATATAATATATATATATACATACACACACACACACATACTGGACAGGTTCAGTGGAAACTGCAATGCCAATGAACCAAAAATTTGTATTACAGTACATATCAAAACAAAAACCAAAATCTGCCTGTTATTGAAGCTTGAAAAGCGAAAGGTGGTGGGATGTACAATAAATAAAGATTTTTCAACGCGCCTGTGGGACACCCTGGGAGGCTAATCGGGAAGTCTTATGTGCTTGTGCCAGACTGCCATGCCAACCTTCGAAGGCCTCTTTTCCACTTACCCAGAGCTGGACAAATGCTACGAATAAAAGCAGGATGGATGAACGACCAAAAATTAAGAGGCAGAAGAAGCCACAGGAGGCACTTGAACAAAGCAGCGTGAACCTGAGAGAAGCAATGAAAAGAAAAGAGTACCCAAATGTTGAACGTGTGGTGTGAGAGGGGCTTTTGGTCATTTAAGCACTACCGGCATTAATTCATGTGATCGGAAGATATAGTTGGACATTTTTCTAATTTCAGTGGAAGCATTGCAGAAGGCAAAGGAACAAAAACAATGTTGTGACAAAGCCTTCAAGACCTGCCCTGTTCATCCAACTTGCCGAAACGATACATCACAGGACAATAAATTTATACCCACCCTTATGTCGTATATGTTTCGTTTTGTGTTGAATTAATTGAGTCTTGAAAGACATTTAAATCTTCTCCTTTTTATTGGCGCTTATGCAAGTAGCCAAGGAACAACTGTGTTTCCTTTTTCTAATAATAGGACCAGTGACATACAGGCAGCTGAGCATGAATCACTGATTGAAACACCTGAAAATGTCAAATGTATCACTTTATTACCACTGGGGACAACTCGGGTACATTGTGAGTTACTGTAACTATTTTTAATTCAGTCTTTTATAATAATAATAATAATAATAATATAGCAGAATATAGCAGTTTGTTTCAAGCAGGACACAACATTTATTGTTTTGTGGTTAGTGAGGCTGCGCACCTGCCCGGGGGCATGTTGTTCTTTGAAAAAGTATATATTGTGCTAACTTTTCTTCAAATTCTTGCCAAACGTACTGCAAAGAAAGTCAGTCAGCGCCATTGTGTTGTATTGTTTTTGTTCTTGTCAAGTGTCCTTGGGTGTCTTGAAAGGCGCTTATAAATCAAATGTATTATTATTATTATTATTATTTACACATGCTTTGTCTCAATTAGTGGTTCTGGTGATAAAATTGAGTGAAACATAAGTAATAGAACAAACGCTAACAAGACAATGGAGTCCCAGTGAGAAAAGACGTGAGATGGAGGGGGGGAAGAGGCGGGAGAGAGAATTTGCACACAATGACTCCCAGTGTTTCTCTCCGTGTCTCTTGCACGTGCTTGATCAGGATGTGGGACGGCAGCGCCATGGCACTGCCCTGCACTGGCCCCAACGCGCGCACACTCTCAGCCCGGGGACGCACTATCTGTAAAACTCATCACTCACGTCAGACTGCAAAAACACAGCTGTGACAATAACAGGCCAAAGAAGGTGATAAGAACTTGGGGGAAAGCTGGAGAGAGTCTAAAACACCAAAAAAGCAAAACGTAAGGACAGAAAGCAACTGAAAAGCAAATGAAGACTCCTGACTTGCTGGTAGAGAGATTATGGTGAATAATATGAAAGAGAAAGGGCGATGGGTGAAATCTGAGCATCTCAACATGATTAGAAGACCATGGAGTGAGAAAGACAAAATATGGAGACTATGAGAAAGTCAAATACACAACCAGGTGAGAGGATAAACAATAGAAGACACTCTAAATGAGGGCTCCGAAATTCTCACGCACACTCAGACACATACCGAGAGAGAGGATGCAGAAGGGGGACACGGGTTAGAGCCGAGGAAGGCTGTGTGTGTATTTTATTTGATCAAGGTTGCTCCAATTGAGAAGAACCTCTTTTTCAAGAGCAACCTGCATCATTCATTTGATGCACTGTTTTACTGTTGCAACTGTCTCTCCATTTACGGTCCATTTACGGTTTTAAAAACAACAAAGTAATTCATCATTAATTTCACCCATATGGAAATTCAATCAAATACCCATCCATAATCAACACGTTTACTTCCACAAACAACAATGTCACACACAGGCGTGCATGACTGAACCTCGCCAACAACACAAAGCTTTTTCATCGTAATCATGTGCCATCAGATTAGCTGGGTGAGATTTGCCCATATGCGCATGCACGCACGCATGCAAAAAATTACACACATCTTACATCGCTGACGGGGTTGACATAGAGAAGAACACTTGTAACACTTTGCCGGTTTATTTAGAGCAATGGTGTCAAACACAAAGCCCGGGGGCCGGATCTGGCCCATCCCATCATTTTAGGTGCCCCCCCGAAATCAAATCATGTGCATCTACTGCAGGTTCCGTGCTAATTTTTGCTCCATAATTATCATTTTTCAAAACATTGAGGGATTGTAAGCATTTTTTTTTGTGGCGAAACGACTTCTCTATTTAAATTGGAAAATAGTTGAGCACATTTTCACAGACTTCCAATTTCAAACCTTGTTATCTGTCCATTGTTTATGTCTACACAACAATATAATGGTAAAATTATAATTATGGCCCTGAACAAAAATGAGTTTGACACTCCTGATTTAGAACCTGTCATGAACCAAACAAACATATTTTAGGAATTTGAGAGCAATCTGAAAACTATAAAGAACCCACACACGTACAAGAAGTGACAGTGCTGAACTACTGAGCTACTGAGCTTCCTGCTGAAGAAAGTTTTGCACAAAAAAAAGGTCACGCAACTAACTCAGCATTCTATACCAGTGGTTCTTAAACGCACTGACGCCAGATACCCTGTGAAAAAATACTTTGCAGTCTTACTGAAAATAAAAAAATTAAATCATCATAAATGAAGGCCTAAATATTTAGCAAACAAAAAGAAAGGTTAGACTGTATTTACATTTAGTATTGTCAGCCACAATAACATAATGCACATTCGAACATGAACACTGTGCTTATACAAACGGAATTAAAAAAAAACTGCTCTTAAATAATGGTTCCATTGGAATGTATTGCATATGAAAATTACAAAGTGGTTATACAATTTCAAAGCAAACAGTCCTTCAAAATAAGATGCAAATGTATCGTACTGAAGCAGTGATTTTTTTTCATGTACCAATAGAGGGAGCTCATGTCCCACTAGTGGTTCTGGTACCACATTGAGAATCACTATTCTACACAGTTAACGGTGTCAAAAACAACACATATGTTAAAATGTGTCCAACAATCTATTCAAGAATCAGAAATAAGTTAGACAAATCAGTGCAGTACACCAATTTTTTTTCATTTTTTTATGCAAAAGTATTTTAAAGCAACCAACAAGGAATACTTCGGCATGTGCCTATTTGCAATAATCTGCTTAAGTACTCTCGCTGCGTGATATTTAAAATCTGTGAACATGTGCACACTTTGTTCCGCAAGATCATATGATTCCAGGAGTAACACTAGTGAGCAAATAAATAGCACGGGCCTGACTAATATGCGGCGATAAAAATAGAAAAGCTTCCCTGATGACTATCTTCTTTGTGTTTAGATAATGTCTTTCTGTCACTTTATGATTTATGGGATTTTTTTTTTTAAGTCACAAGTGGACACATTTTCCAGCACAAGATCAGTTGTGGAAAAAGACAGTGGTTAAAAATAGGTAGCAAGTCAGACTATGTCTGTTTATTTCTATTAGCATATGTTTTCAACAAACACACATTGTAAACAACGACTGCGTGTGGATTTAAAGTTAAGTTAAGAAGCTCTGGCAAGAAGGCATACTTGATACATAGATACACGGGCGATTTGATTTTTTTTTTTAATGAAATAAAGATAAAACAAATAACGATATTTGCCAATACAGAAATGTTCTACACCTAATCTATAATTTACGTAAAGGAAGTAACATGGGATAGCATTTAATGTTTACAACATTCGGGGGAGATGGAGCGTTGGTGAATGCTAGTTCGCTATGAGAACACAAAAGTGACGACAGAAAAGCTTTTTGGCGTGACAGAAAAATGTGAATGGAAAACTGATAGTGTGATACTGCTGCTTTGGGTTCAGTGAAGAGTTTACATATGGAGCACAGCGCAAGAGCTCTCGGTCTCGTTACTATATAAGTGATGAAAAACTGTAAAGCCTTATGCAACCGATTCGTCGTTTCCCGACAGCCGGTCCACAACTCGACAATCGGTGTGTAATACAGGCTTTCCCGGCAGATTTTGTATTGGTTGAGGAGTCTACAACTGTTGCAGTCGTGTTTTTCTCCTTGTATCCAGACATATCGGTTTATTGTTCCCATCCCTAGTTTAAAGTACGTTTTGGGGCTTTTTTGTAGGTCAAAGGGCGATATGACTGAAAAGTCTATCACAATGTAAATATTTCATATTGGTCAATAGATTCTTTAAAATATTTTTCATGTTAAAAAATTAGGTCCCAGGGCTGTGGGGGGGCTGGAGCCAATCCCAGTAGGTGGGGTACACCCTGAACTGGTTGCCAGCCAATCGCAGGGCACACAGAGACAAACTCACACCAAGAGGGACAATTTAGAGATTTCAATCAGCCTGCCATGCGTGTTTTGGGAATGTGGGAGGAAATCGGAATACTAGTGAAAACGCACGCAGGCCCGCGGAGAACATGCAAACTCCACATAGCAAGGCCGCAATCGGAATTGAATCCTGCAACTCTGTACTGTGAGGTGGACATGCTAACCAGTCGACCACTCACATTCTGATTCTCCCACAATCGTTCAGATTCTGAAATGCCGTTGCTAAATTTCAATGCGAAGTTCAGCACGCAGAAGAAGCCACCCAACACAAACAAAGAAGGACCAATAGGAAATGCACGTCGGCCCGCCACCGGAGGCGCGACGCGGGAGGTAGCAGGCCCTCCCCAGTGATCTCCCCAGCTGCAATGCCACCAGAACCCAGCGGTGACGGCGGTTGCCCTTCGCGAGGTCAGCCGTCCCGCTGAAACAAATAAACGCCAGTCTTCTCTTTAATGCAACATGTCATTAAATATCAAGGGAGGTCACACTTCAAACATAATAAAAGGCCTCTGCTAAAAACAAAAACAAAACAAAACAATGGTTGTGAAGAAAAAAAAAAAAAACGTCTGTAGTTTTATTGAGCTCAAAGGGGCGTATACAAGGAACAGCGGCCACATGATTACATTTTAATACCGCAGTCACGTTCCAGTGTAACTTTCTTTCATCGTCACCTTATCTGACCATGTCATGCTCAGTTCAAATAATCTAACTACGACCAACCCAACCTGAACAAAACCTGTAGCTGAAAGACCGAACATACCCGAACTGCACAAGAAGAAATTACGAGTGGTCCTCAAATAATTCATGTCAAGTTTCCTCTCATTTGGCACATATCATTCACCCTGCTCAAGACACTAAGCAAGCTGTACACAGGAAAAGTAGCCCAAATGTATACTGTGTTATTACCCCTTATCTATGAACGTACAGGATCAATACTGATTAGCTACTGGAATACGAAACAACATTACATAATGGGAGCATTCCTATCGTGTTCATGCCAGTTGCCCTTTTTAAATTCAGTCGAAACAAGCTTGGTCAAGCTTCAGACAAATCTCAGAACAAGAGTTGCCATTTTTGACTGGTTTTCTAGTTTGGGGTTGGTTGTTGATATTTTCGCAACGTTGGCAACTCATCATATGCTATGTATTGTTCCCAATTTCATATCCCTGTATTAAATTCCCAATGACAGTACAACACATACTCGTTAAGATCACAACTATCAAACTCCAGGCCCGGGGGCCAGATCCGGCCCACCACATAATTTTATGTGGCCCGTGAAAGCAAATCATGTATGTCAACTTCCATTGCTAAAATCTGTACAAAAATGTCAAATTGGCATGTGTAATAAATAACGTTGAGATTTTGCAATAATTTTGTTATCCTGTTAACATTCACTCAAACAATAATTGGACAAACTATTATAGTTGACTGATTTCAAAACTGGTAATCCATCAATTTGTATCATTCAAGTAATAATATGTAAACATGTATTAATTTCACTGTCGTAATGGCCCTGCGAGGGAAGATGTAACCCCAAAGTGGCCCGCAACAAAAATGAGTTTGACACCCCTGGTTATGGGTTAAGATGACACCCGTGGATCCTCCCTGAACAAGAGAAATGCTTGACAAATATAGCTAATGTATCAGATCATATTTTACACATTTATTTTAACGAGCAGGTTAGTGCTTAGGGCTTTATACTTTCCCTTTCCAAAATGTTTCTTCTAATGAAAGGTTAAAGGTTGGCGGTCACATTGGTGGAAACAGTTTTGAAATTATTCATCTTGGTCTAAATTTCCTATAACAAAAAAAACAAAAACAAAAACAGGTATTTTTAACATGGGTGTGTAGACTTTTTATGTATGAAATGTTTAGATTGTGTTTTTACTGTACATAAACTGTTTACGTTGTGTTCATCCTTACATGTAAGATGACAACAGCACCTTAAACAACCAAACTTGAACATTAGCTAATCTCAATCAGTGCGTGCACTGCCGAACAGTAAGTGGTACAGTGAGCAATGTCCACATTAATATCGCTGCGTGACTATGTGTGTAACATTGCCTCATCAGCAAGGCACTTCTTGATTTTGTGCAGGTTCAGTTTAAGTATGATCTTTAGTTTGCCGAATAGTGTGGGCAGACTAAATATCTGTGAGTTTCCGTATCTAAAAGTGAGGTCACCGTTCTCAAATGCTTATTATGACTCTTGCGCAGTTCACCAATGCATCACCATGCAGCATTTTGTTTTCCCATTCACACTAGCTAACTTTAGATTGGGGACGGAGCAAAGTTACTCAATTGTTGAGAACTGAGCTAATGTATAAGTAAGAGATTGGTGTGTGTGTGTGCAAGCTCTTGATTCAAACACCGGTATTGAGAAAGTGTGGACAAAGTAATTAAGCGAGCTAGGAGCAGTGGAGGGAAAGTAGGGCTGGGTAATTACAGAAACAGTAAATATGATTTTGGAGCGAAATAATGATAAATAAAAAATATTTATTAAATTAAAACTCGGGAAAATCAGGGTGTTTTGCACAACACTGGGATTTACAAGCACACACATACCCTGAGGTTCGGCACATGAATCGATTTTCTTGGATTAAAATGGTTTCATGAGGGTGAGAAGTCAACATCAAAATCACGATTTTGTTTCGTCCAATTGCCAAGCCTTCAAAGCACAGAAGGATAAAAGGGCAGCATAAATGAGAGAAGGCCTGGCTGTAGACCTCACCTCTTCTGCCCGTCCCCCTCACGTATCCTGCAGATGTCAAACCTCCATCATCGGCTTGGAAATACTGTATTATTAATTGCATGCTTGGACAGGCAAATTGTCAAGAGAGGCTCATTATTTGAACACACGCGGAAGACAATTGTAAGCGACTACTCTGAAAGGTTTAAAACATGATTCCAATGTGCTATTATGAATGTACATTTACTAAAAACTACATTTTACCCAGATCTGATCAGCTGTATATATTTAAATGGAATAGTGCTTCAACAGTAACATCCAACAAGAAAAATGGTAACCCTGCATCTTCGACAAAGACTCATTCCCAGGTGCCCTGGAAAATTATCGAATATATTGTCAAACAGGACACACAATTAATTGTAACTGTCCAAGAACCTTCACAGGAGAAATTTATCAAGTAGACGCACAAAGAGGACAATCCATTTTATTAATCCAACCCTCTGACCCAAAGCCCTACACACAAGCCTCTTTGAACTGGCCATCGAAGCAAGTTCAAAGAGGCAAACATGTCCCAGGCAGTCAGCCTGGGACATGTTTACAGCATATGGAGCCCTGCCGTTTGCAAGCAAAGTGTGAAGTTTAGGATGCGTTGTGCCCTGTCAACATCCCGTTGTGTTGAAAGCAAATGTCGCCACGCATCTAACTACCTATACAGAGTGAGATGCTACTGCGGTGATGTAATGTCACTTTTTTTGCTTACTCTGTGTGAAATGTGGGCCTGTTTGGGTGAACAAAAAGGTATTATTTGTGAATGGCAGGTGGATCAGCAGGTTAAGTGGACTTTTGCCATCAAGTGATAGAAGACTTAATTGTTCTGCCTGTTCATGTATTCAACGAATGGGGCTATCACTGCCAGCAGCATCTCAAATATCCACAATCTCTCCTTTCTTCTCACCCATTTATTCCCTTTGTATTCATCATCGACATACAGGGGGGGAAATGGAGCAAGGGCAATCCAGGCTCAATCACGGTATGTTGGTTGTGGTTCAATAAAATAATAACGTGGCGCTTCAAAATGTTTCCCTGTAATGGCGCCGGGGTCTCATTTTTTTGTTGCTGAGAATTGGTGGATAGCAGGGATCAGTCACACTTGATTTTGGAGTCAGCCAATCCTCCATCAAGAGTCTCCAGTTGGTCCAAATTGCTGCTGCTTGACTCTTGACTGGCACTCGTAAGAGCCAGCACATAACTCGAACCCTGGTGTCCCTCCTTGTACGTTTTAGAGGGTTTTTTCCAAGATTCTTTTATTTGTTTTCTAATACAGTCAAACCTTGGTTTTCGAACGTCTCGGTTCTCAACCAATTCGGTTTTCAACCAAAAAGTTTTTTATGCCTCGGATGACCAACAAATTTCGGTTCTCAAACAAACTGAGCGCACTTGAATGCACCACTTGACTCCTCTCGCCTTCCTTACACGAAGAAGTGACGCTCCCTCGGGTAGACGAGGAAGTGACGCTTCCTCGTGTCGCTTTCCATTGCGAGCAGACGTGTTCAAAAAACTTTTTCGAACAGCCTTCTGGAACGGATTATGGACGAAAACCGAGGTTTGACTGTATTTTAAAATGGTCTTGCCCCCACCCTACCTCTCTGATCTCCTTTACCACTGCGCACCTGTTCGGTGCCTCGGGTCTGCAGACCAGATGCTACTGGAGATGACGAGGTCTGAGCAAAGGCTCAGAAGGGATCGAGCCTTTTCCATTGCCGGTCCCTCTCTTTGGAATGACCTCCTGCTAAACGTTAAGCAAGCCCCCTCGCTGTCCATCTTTCAACCTCATTTTTATTATTTGGAATTTGACTGAGCAATCTGAATACTGTATAGCATTATATGGCTTGGACATATCCAAAGAAGAGAAATTGAGCAGATCAATAGAAGGGTGAGGATTTTAATGAGGAATTCAGGAGAGGAATAGAGTCCTTAATGTGCAAGCATTAACATAAACTGAGGAATTGGGCTGAGGTAGGAAATTAGCCATCACTGCAGCTATCTCCCTCTAACTGCCTAACACACTCTAAACTCCCCGCTAGTGTCTTCAAGTGACTGGAACAACCACTCATTTACAACTTAAGAATGCTTCCAAGGCAAATGCTTTTTTCATCACAGTATCAAATCCCCCCGCCCCCCGCCCCACAGTGAAATCCAAGCAGAAAAACCTTTAACACCGAAACTTACGAACAGGACATTTTTGCTTAATATTAGTTGCCAAACAATACAGAATTACCGGCCAAGGGCTTTTTTCCCCCCCCCCTGCACGATTTACATCGTGAGCTTGCAGAAATAAGTGTTTTATTCTTATAGTTAGAGAGAGATTTTTCATTGAAACTTGACAAAATCAAGTTAAACGTGTTAGACTAAAGCTAACTAAAAAGGCCAGAATACATGACTGTTCCACTACACATAGGTGTTTGTGCGGTTTACATGCTGTGTATATAACAAGAAAAAAATTATGTTGTGGGTACGATAAGGCAAATCAATAAAAAGAGAGAGAGTGGATCCACTCCAACACAAACAAGT